>CM065485.1:31748125-32948125 GCA_032873175.1 Leptopilina drosophilae
GTTTTTGATTTATATTTTTATTTACAACTTCATAAATTGTTAGAAAAATTATTTAATGCTTTTTTGTTTTTAATTATTATTTATCGATTACTGATTGTAATAGATAAATTTTTAGTAAGGTTTATGAAAAAAGATTCTGATCCTTGAAAGCAGTCATTGTTAATTATGAATTAATGAACAAATATCGGTAAAAATTTTAATTAATTTTTAACATACTACAGTATACATAAATAGAATTTTCCAAATAATATAAAAATTATTTCTTAATATATGTTATAAATTTTATTGTGTCAGAATTCTTAAAAAATATTTACGAAAAAATTTAAAGGATTTTTTATAAATAATATTTAGCAGTTTTAATTTATTTTCCTCAAATGTAAGTAAGTAGAAAAAACTAAAGTTTTTCAATTATTTTAAATACTATCTGTAGTCGTCGACCTTTCAGTAATTGACGACCAGAAAGAGAAATTAATCCTCTTTTATAAACAAAATGATAATGACTTTGGGGTTTTTCTTTTCATCTTTTTTGTTTTCTTCGACCTGTTGTCCGCTTCTACTTGAGTCAATTTTCCGTTGGGTCAGTCTTTGTACCTCCGCTATGCCCTTTTGTTTTTTAGGAAGCTATAAAATTAAAACTCTACACATTTAATACAATTTTCTGCACATCTTTTTACACATACTCTATAAATTAACTTTCCATTTTTTAAAATATCATTTTAAACTATAAAAAACAATGTTATAATCAACGCTAACTTCAGGTGAGGTCAGATTAAATCGATTATTGTAATATAATAATTATTTAAATTTTTATGTTTAATATTTAAATTATTTAAAATTTAATAAGAAATGTCCACTACATTTTTGACGAAACAAATTCTTTAATTTTGCATTCGCAATTGATAAATGCAGAGTGAGTCCTATAAATTTTTAACAATTTTTTTTTTAATATTTTCACATTTGTTATTCAGTAGAGACTCCATTATCCGGACTAATGGATGCAGGCACTTGTCCGAATTTTCGAAAATCCGGATAATCTAGATAAGAACGAATTATATATATTATATATATATATATAATTAAAACACTTTAAAACGCAACATTTCGTGTAAAAATTCACGTTTTTGAATTTAAAATAGAAGTTAACGACTTGAGACCTTATAAACTTTATATTGAAAAAATTTTTTGTTATCATAGGGGTCCGGATAATGGAGTCTCTACTGTATTTAATATTTATTTAAATTAATATTACAATTTTACAGAGAAGAAAAGATAGGCAAGGACAGAAGGTGGACTATATTTCTTAAATAAATCAGTGGAATTTCACTCTCACTAGAATTCCACTGAGAATCAATAGTTTTTATTCATCCTTTAGAAAATTCTACTGATTTATTAAAGAAATCTCATCCACTGAATTGAAATCGACGAAATTTTCATCGATTCAGATTTAAAATAATTATTAATTTTGAAAACTAAAATATGACTTTAAAGAATTAATAGAAAGAATAAGAATTTCTATGAGAAAAGACAAACTTTAAATTTGAATTAGTATATAAAGTTTTTTCCAATTTTAATTATTGACTAAATTTTCGATATTGGACAAATTAAATTTTAAGTTTTACTAATAAAATAATTTTTTAAAGTAGTACAATTTTCTTCATAGAATTTCTTTTTAGAAGTAATTTTTCAATTATTTATATTAGAAGTGAGGCATTACACAAATGAACTAAAAGCGAAAAGTCATCTTTAATAATTTAAAATTGTAAAAATTTTCGTATTATCATTCAAGTTTAAAATTTTATTGAATATTACTTAGAGGTGAAGAAAGAAGGGAAAAAAGAAGAAACAAGAACAATTTGATCACTCACTCAGATAATTGTAGAAAAATCAAAAATTTGTAATTATAATTAGAACATGAATAAAAATATGTAAAGAAATGTATGTATAGATAAATTGAATGTAAAATTTAATAAAAATAAATAACTGGTACATCTGTGTTTAAATTATTACAAAATGTTTTTAATTACTACATGAAAAAAATCTTCAACTGCAACAGCTATATGTATGTCAAAATTAACGAAAGTCTGAAATTAAATTAACTAAAACTTATGCCACTTTAATAAAATTTGTAGTTTTTTCTTAGCTGAAGTGTTTTTTCTTTGTATGAATTCCATTATTTTACAAAATTTGAATTCTTCACTATTTTTTAAAAGAATATTTAACTCTAGTACTACTATTTTAATTCCTATAAAAGTTTCATATTTTTAATATTTTTGGATCGTTAATATTGTTAATATTGTTTAGCTAATTAATTATTAATAAAAATTGTGAAATCAATAATAACAAAACCACCATTTCTTGTTATTTTTAATAAATTTCAAAACAAATTCTTGAACAATGCCAAGGGACTTTGTCAACTCTTTTGTTTGCAGTGAGGGATAAAAATTATTGTCCTAATTCTGGGTTATTGCAATCATTAAAATAAATAAATTAAAAATTTTCTAATAATATTGAATTAAAATGTTAGTTATAAAAAATGAAACTACTAAAAAACAGTTAAAAATTTGAAAAAAACATATTTTTAAAATAAGTAAATTTTTTTTTCTTTTTTAATTTCATTGCATACTAAATTATGTTACTAAAAAACCTTTTTTTATTTAATGAAACTTTTCAATTGAAAATATTTTTTTTCTAATTCAATATTGAAAAAATGTGTATTATATACTTAAACTAATGTTTTTGAGTAAAGAATAAATAACTAGAATTTTTTAAAATAAAATATAAAATATTTTCTGTGTGTAGGATGAGATAGAGGGTAATAAAATATTATTTTTTCACTCACCCCGCAATGTTGAAGTTGACTCCGAATGACGATGAATCCTCTTGAAGAATGAAGAATAAATTTTTTTTCTTAAAACCACTTACTTCACTAATTTCCTAGCTATATAATTACATTCTTAGTTTCAAAATCCCTAGCTAAGTAATAATATGACCTAATACAATAAGAGCTAAGTTCTTTATAAGATGTCGAAGATTTCTAATGTTTTCAATCACTTTTCGGCGGCTTCACCTGAATCTTGTTTTATTCCAACTTCTCTGCGATGGGCAAAAATTTTCTGTCTCCATTTCTCTTCTGATCGCTCACGAAGGACTTCGGTATCTCGACCCGACACGAACCAACAGCGCTCTTTACAAAGAAGATTATTTTCATTATTTTATTTCAAATACAAATTTTATTATACAATAATGATTTGTATATTAATCATACTAAATTTGGATTATTATTAATTCATGACAATTTTTTTGTTTATACTCCTGCCCTATTGGCCTTATGCACTTGACAAGAGTCCCAGAAAAATACTTTTCTGGATTAAGCATAACCATTTTACCTATGAAAAATTTTCAAATTAACCTAATTTGCGTCTACAAGACGGCTTTATTAGTACTAACCACACTGAATAGTGCTTAATTGAAATATTAATTTTTAAAAATAAAAATTAACAAAAATCATTATAAATTATTTTACACAATTGTTAAACATTTATTCAATACCCTTCACTTTTTTAGTTAACTATATTTAATTATTTCTTGCTTAAAATGTTAAAAAATGTTTAAAAAATAGAATTTATGAAATTAATACTAAATATTTATATGTTAATTACTCATGACATTAAAGGTAAAAAAACATCAAGATTTATACTACAAATTATACGTCACAAACTAAATTTTTAAAATTACGTTCTTTTCACAAAAAGTTAATTTATGAATGTATTGTTTATTCAATAAAAGTATAATTAAGTTAAATTGTATACATCAAGAATGTTATATCGAAAATATTATTTCTAATGAACTCAAAAAATTGTTAAATGTTAAATACTTTATTATACAGCAACACATCAATTTTTCATACTTTGTTTTTAACAAATAAATAGAAATAAACAAAAATTAAAAGGTCGGAATATATTTTATTTAATTTCAAATACAACTCTAACTGAATTTAGACCGACTATGCAGCGGTGCTTGCGCAATATGAAGTTTTTGCCAAAGTCAAATTATAAAAGATCTTTCCATTTGTACAAAAATTTCTTTTCAGTTTATGTTTACTTAAAGGAAAAAAATATCACAAGAGATGCACCAAAAAGTAGGAAAAAAAATTCAATATTTTTTTTCCAAATTGGAAAATGTCTCTGTGCCAGAAAAAAATTAAAAACAATACTTATTGATCATAAAATCACTTTCGCTAACGCAGTAAATATCCCGGAGCCAGCAACAAATTATAAACAATACTTATTGTTTATAAAATGTATAGCAGTTGACATTAAAACTTAAAAAATAAAAATTTTTCAAAAAAATCAATTTTAATGCAAATCTACTTGTCCAAAAAAGTTTGCATATTTTTTCCTAACGCAGTGAATATCTCGAAGCCAGCAAAAAATTGTAAACAATAATTATTCTTTAGAAAATGTACAGCAGTTGACTTTAAGAATTTAATAAAACAAAAATTTTCCAAAAAAATTAATTTTAAAGCAAATCTGCCTGTCCAAAAAATTTTTTAATTTTTTTGCTAACGTAGTAAATGTCCCTAAACTAGGAAAAATTATAAACCAGTGTAGTTCATAATATGTACAGCAGTACACATTAAAAATTTTAAAAATTAATTTTAAAGCAAATCTACTTGTCCAAGAAAATTTAAAAATTTTTTGCTAACGTAGTGAATGACCCCAAGCCAGCAAAAAATTAAAAACAATAATTATTCTTTACAAAATGTACAGCAGTTGCCATTAAAAATTTAATAAAACAAAAATTTTCCAAAAAAATTAACTTTAAAGCAAATCTACCAGTCCAAAAAAATTTTAAATTTTTTTGCTAACGTAGTAAATGTTTCTGAGCCAGTAAGAAATTATAAACAATACTTATTGTTTATAAAATTTACAGCAATTGACAGTGAAAATTTAAAAATAAAATTTTTTCAAAAAAATCAATTTTTGAAGCAAATGCACTTGTCTAAAAAAATTTGTAAATTTTTAGCTAACGCAGTGAATATCACAAAACCAGTAAAAAATTATAAACAATACTTATTGTTTATAAAATTTACAGCAATTGACAGTGAAAATTTAAAAATAAAATTTTTTCAAAAAAATCAATTTTTGAAGCAAATGCACTTGTCTAAAAAAATTTGTAAATTTGTTGCTAACGCAGTGAATGTCCCTAAGCCAGCAAAAAATTATAAACAATACTTATTGTTTATAAAATGTACAGCAGATGACTTTAAGAAATGAATAAAACAAAAATTTTCCAAAAAATTAATTTTAAAGCAAATCTACTTTTCCAAAAAAATTTATAAATTTTTTTCTAACGCTGTTAATGTCACTAAGCCAGCAAAAAATTATAAACAAAACTTATTGCTTATAAAATGTACAACATTACACATTAAAAATTGAAAAATAAAAATTTTTTAAATAATAAATTTTAATGCAAATGTACTTGTCCAAAAAAGTTTGCATATTTTTTTGCTAACGCAGTAAATGTTTCTAAGCCAACAAAAAATTATAACTAATCACTATTGGTTATAAAATGTACAGCAGTTGCCATTAAAGAATAAAATTTTTTTTAAACAATCTAATTAAAAGCAAATCTACTAGACCAAAAAAGTTTGCATATACTTTACTAACGCAGTGAATGTCCCAGAGCCAGAAAAAAATTATAAACAATACTTATTGTTTATAAAATGTACAGCAGTTGATATTAAAAATTTTTTAAATAAAATTTTTACAAAAAACTCAATTTTGAAGCAAATCTACTTGTTTAAAAAAATTTTTTAATTTTTTGCTAACGCAGTGAATATCCCTAAGCCAATAAAAAATTATAAACAAATGTTATTGTTATATAAGTGTAAAAATGTTGACGTTATAAATTTTAAAAAATTATTTTAAATGTTTTAAAAAATAATTTTTAAAGCAAATTTACTTTTATATGTATATAAATTTTTTGCGAGACGCTGTTAAGTCTCCCTGCAAAAAATTTCATTGAAACAATCGGTGAATTAGAAACCAGAAGTTGATATTAAAAATTTTTTAAATAAAATTTTAGCGCGGTACTCCTCAGAGGTCGGAACTCTGAATCGTATTTTATAGATAAAATAGCTATAGTTAGTGAACGAAGGAATTTTAATTTGTGCCAAAATTTATATTTTTTTATTTGTTCACAAAAATAATTTAAAACCTAACCGTCGTTGAAACTAACAAATAAAATAAAAACAAGCACTATTAACTAAAGTAATTTTTTTTCCCTTCATGTTTTAATTATTTGAGTTCATAGCCTATTTTTAGACCCGTTTATTATCATGCAAAAACCATAAGCCACCTTTTTAAGAATAAGTATTAAATTTGTAAAACAGCTACAGTTTCTACAAATGTTAATATTTTTTTCAGTTTAAAGTAGTGGAGAGCCCAGGGCTTTCAGTATGTTCATAAGGTGGTTCACCCTTAATTATAAAAAAAAATTTGTAAAATGTAATATATACTTCAAATTTTTGTTTTTCGGTTATTGTTGGAATTTGAGAAGACAAAGATTTTAGTAACATGTTTTGAGTAAATACTTCCTATGAGTCCTCTTTGTAAAGTGAAACAAAAGTTGTAAAATTTCAGTTAATTAGCATAGAAAAAAATTTGAAAAATATGAACAATAAAATTTTTTTCTCAGGGTGTTAAATTTCAAAAGAACATTATACCAATTTAAAAAATTAAAAAATCGTTATAATTATGTATATATCGTACAATAAAGTTCGAAAAATGAAAAATTTTTATTACTAATTGTGTTACTGTACGAAAAATTTCGCATTTTTTTTGATACGTAATGTCACGGATCAGTAAAAAATTGTAGTCTTGGCCCTAAGGTGAACAGCAGTTTTTTGGCCACAAGGTGGTCACTTTTGATTTTTTATTAGAAAATTTTGTGTTTATACGCTATATTTCTTATTTTTATAACTCAGTAAATGTCCCTGAATTTTATCAAAAAATTTTTAAGTTTTATTGATGAATTAAAGTAATGAAATAGAATTATTTTGCAAAAAATCTTTACGTGTCTAATGCACTGTACAAAAAGTATCATTTTTGACGAAAGGACAAAGTGCAAAAAAATATGATAATATAATATTGTTCAGTGATCCTGAAAATGGACATTAATATTAAATAAACAACTTAATAATACTTTCTACATTTTTGAAAAATATACTGTTCAAAAAATGTTTGCATATTTTTCTGATAACTCAGTGAGTCTCCTTAAGTTAGCAAAAAATTATACACACAACTATTGTTTTTAAAAAGTGACATAACTTTTTTTTTAAAAAATGGAAACTTTTTATATAAATCGAATTTATAGAAAATATAGGGGAGAGTGGGGCAAAGCTCCAACGCCGTATTATTGACCTAGTGACTAAACGATATCAATTCCGATTTAAAATCTACGAGGGCTTGTCTGAAAGAGATGGGTGCGCAACTTTTTCTTAGAGACACCTATACTTCATCTTTTATTGTTAGTTGTTGTGGTAACTTAACAAAATGTACTATCAGGTACAATGTACATTATTTCAATAAAGTTTTAATGAGAACTCTAAAAATAATTATGAAAATCACTCTTTCTTTGTGGCCGAAAAGCATGTAACCCCATAAAGGAAACATGGGCCAAAACCTGACCGTTCCCATATTTTATTGATAACTATTGAATGTCCATAGAGTCTACAATGATAAAAAACATAAAGAATCGTGTAAACATGATGTAGTAATGAAAATAATACAGCAGTCGGGCATTAAAATTTTAATTAAATAAATTTTTATTTAAATCGAATTTAAAAGAAAATGTTTGTCATGATCAGAGAAACAATATTAAAGGGTCGCATATCTCATTGGAAGACAAATTTTTTCATTGTACCTACGTTAAATATTATTAATGGGAGAAACGTTTTCCAGTTTAAAAATAATTTTTATGAAAACTTTGACCCTCCGTCACACAACCTTAGAAAAAATTACGACTTTACACAGGTTTAGAGGAAATTGAGGAAACCCTCAAATTGTAAAATAAGCGACCGTTCGACAAGGTAAACAAAGAATACGCAACTTTTAATTTTAACACAAACTTACAATATGTAGTAGTATTCGATGAAATTACAAAATTTAATAAAATTAATTTTCGGTCTCAAAAATCGCTTTTAATTAAAAAAATGCACATCTTCGAAGGAATTCTCTGTTGTGAGTATACCTTAACAAATAAGCAAAAAAATCTTTAAAATAGTTTGATTTTAAAATATTATGACACTGACTTTTGCCCAAAACCATACAGTGGAACAAAAAATGTTTTGAAAACTTGATTTTATTTAAATAGTATGCCTGCAACTACTTTTTCGAGTTTTTCTAGCTTTGAATGCTTCCTAATTAAATATTAATTATGTTTGAGACTAAATGTCTCACAATGTGTTGAGGAATAAATTGTCGAAATTCACATAGAAACTGATTTTATTTTGCAATGAGGAAAACAAAGTTATTTTAAGAATACTGAAACCGTAGAGGAATCCCCCCTAGGAACAATGCAATATCCTATGGCCGGTTTGCCCCACAAAACGGTATAGGGAGTATAAATGTTTGTCACTAAAAGAATTCTTTGCATATCAATGTTACCTATTCCAATGAGGTGAGTACCTTAAAACCAAGCCCTACTGTTCAAAAAAATGTACTTGCATTTTTTTTCTGAAAAAGTGAGTCTCCTTTCATCGATTATAAACAGTAAGTACTGTCTATACAATGTACAGTAGCTAACATTAAAGCTTAAAAAAATAGAAAATTTTCGAAAAAATATAATTTATTAAAAATCTACTGTCGAAAAACTGTTCGCATTTTTTTTTAATAACTTAGCGACTGACCCTGAGGCAACAATAAATTATAAACAATAAGTATTGTTCATAAAATGTACAGCAGTGGACATTACAGTTCAAAAAACTGAAAACTTTTATTTAAATCTAATTTTAGGGGTAACATACTTTTTTGGAACTCAACAATTCGAACTTTATTGCTTATTTTATCTGTTAATTATTTTCGAGAATGTTTCCCAAAAAAATCGGTGAATTAGACATATGATATTTTTAGCGCGGTACTCCTCAGAGGTCGGAACTCTGAATCGTATTTTATAGATAAAATAGCTATAGTTAGTGAACGAAGGAATTTTAATTTGTGCCAAAATTTATATTTTTTCTGTCAAAAAACCAGTTTATAAAACCTAACCGTCGTTCACGAACAAGAAAACATAGTAAACTAACAAATTTCCCTTTGTTTTTTATTTGAGTTCAGTTGTTCCCGTATTATCATGCACACCATAAGCCACCTTAAAAAAAGTATTTTTGTAAAACAGCTACAGTTTCTACAAATGTTAATATTTTTCAGTTTTAAACTGGGTGAGGAAACTTCACACCAAGGTACGGATGGTGGTTAACCTAAGAAACAGTTTTTGTATATTAGTTACGGCGTATCTTCGAAATGTTTTCGGTTATTGTTATTATTTAAAAAGACAATGATTTTAGTAAAGTTTTGAGGTAAACTGAGTCGACGTGTTGTAATATTGCGTGTTTTTAAAAAGAAATTTATTATCTCAGGTTGTTAAAATCATCGAAATTAACCAATTTATAATTGGAGACTTTATATATCGTACAATAATATTCCTACTTTGAATATATTACTATTGAGTTTTAAAAAAATTTTTTTATTTAAACAATAAAAATTGTGTCTTGGCTCTAAAGTTTGACACTTTTTAGGCCACAAGGTGGTCACTTTTGATTTTTTTCGAAAAATTGATTTTCATACAGAAATATCTAGTTTCACTGAATGTGAATTTTATCATTTTTTAGTTTACTCAGAATAATCTTGAGTAATAAATTTTCAAAATTTTACGTTCTAACAAAATGTACAAAAAGTATCATTTTTGACACAGGACAAAGTGCAAAAAAATATGTAATATGTTTCTGTGATTCAAGCTAAAAAATAGTTAATATTAAATAAACAACTTAATAATACATTTTTTAGTAAATTTTTTAATAGACTTTTTAGTGAATATTTTTTTTTTTTAAAAGTCAGGACATTTTCACTTTTTTAGTAAAAAGTGAAATAATTTTTTTTATTAATGAAATGAAAAAAAATAAAATTGGAAGTTTGGTAATGAGCCAAAGCTTGAAATTATTTTTCGACCTTTATAAATGGGTGATTTTCATGACATATTTGCATGTCCCTATAGATAAATGACTATAAAATTATTATTTGCCACTCACTTCATAAAAACGACAGGAATATTTTCTTCTTAAAGATACTTAATATTCTGAGTTTGTTAAAAACATATAAACATAGTTAAAATTAAAAAATGTGGTTAAATTGTACAGGTCCGTGAAATAATTTTTTTAAAATTTTGGATTTTCACGTAAGCAGAATAATAAAACTAATTTGTGAAGTACTTTGTAGGCCAAATCTAACCAGATGTTTTAATATATCTTTCATTTTCAGGAATACGTACAGAGTCACTTTTTTCATGTTTTAAATTGTTCTGTCGTTTCTAACCAACACATCTCTAAATTTCATCGTGATTTTTATTAGACTCAATTTTATGTTTAAAACCAATTGATTATACTGAAAATTTATTTTGCAACTGCGAACATTAAAAAGAAAATATTTTTGATTCGATTTATTATTTTTTACGTCCTTACTATGACAGCATATGTCCTAAGTAAATAAAAAATGTCAGGTCCGTGGCATGTACTTTTGCATTTTCTTTGCTACCCCCCCCCCATCGTAATTTTGGACAATATTTAAAAATTTTGTATTAAAATCAATTTTAAAAATATACTCAATAACAAAATGTACTGGAATTAATGAATGTCAACATTATATTATATGTTTAGCAGTAAAATCTCTTATTTAAAAAAATCACAGTTATTTGAAAATCACCCATATAATTCCATTTAAAATCTACAGTCGTTCAAAAGATGGGTGACCACCTTAGGGCCCTCTCCCCTAGTTAAAATTTAATGACAAAATGTACTATCCGATACAATGTACATTATTTCAATAAAGTTTTAATGAGAACTCTAAAAATAATTATGAAAATCACTCTTTCTTTGTGGCCGAAAAGAAGTATCTTAATTAAAGGAAATGTTTTGGTAGTCATCTTCTAAGATGTAATTTGTAGTCACTTTTGTCCAAGAGTCAGCAAAAAATGATAAACAATAAGTATTGTCTATAAAATGTACAGCAGTGGGCATTAAAATTACAAGTATTTCGTACAATCAAATTTTCTACTTTCCAAAAACTAATGCATATTTTTGGGGATAACAAGTGACTGTCCTACGTTCACTATTAGGGGAGGGTTGTGAGGACGGGTTTTAAAATTTTTGACCCATAAATTGTAAACGGTCATACGTGGTTTACGTTCGACGGTTACAGAAATACGCCTTTTATTAAAAGAAAGTATAGTGTTTCGATGAAATCAAAAAATTATTAACAATAAGAATTGCTGTTAAAAAAAATGACTCTAGTTGTGAGATATTCGTTAAAAATTTGAAACTTTAATAAGTTTGCTATAAATCGTTATGACACTTAAAGCCCAAAAATATTAGAAAATAAATCAAAACAATATTTAAATAGTATGAGAACTCGTATTAAGTGTCCGTAAATGCTGTAGACTGTCACACAACTGGTATACGCTGTATCTCACACCCAGTATATTTTGAAAAAGGAAAAAAATATTTTCAGTGGATTGGAACAATGCAATATTGCATCACAAAATATAGGGAAACACTAAAAGAAAATGCATTTCATTTACCTTTTCCAATTAATAACTTGGAAAAAAAGTACTTTGCTTTATTGAAATCTACAGGTTCGATTATCACACCCAGTATTGGTATTTAACCCTCCATCCGTCGCATCTTTTCTTGTAACTCGAATAAATATCCGTCGCAGTTGCAAAAAATTATAAACAGTGAGTACTGGTCATGGGATGTACAGTAGTTTGACATTATAATTTTCAAAAATTGCAAGTAAAATTAACTTTTATTAATTATTTAAATAAAAATTAATGACAAATGAATCGAGTATACGCGGTCAGTCACGGTGAGAAGTTTCCTCACTTTGCGGCAAAAATTCATGTATTTTCTAAAAATTCAATTAATAAATAAAAAAACACAAAATTGTTTTAAAATAAAGAAGAAGAATTTGTGAAAGGTACTGAGAATATTATAATTTTTTATATTTAAAAGTTCCTGGGTGTCGAAACTTCACCATCCAAAGGGTTCCAGAAAAAGTTTATATATCCGCTTCGGCGTTCACGAAAAATTTAGCTCATATAAAAAGAAAAGTTTTTATATAAAGTAATCGACTGTTTAATATTGCGTCAAACATTTTCTTATTTCGAAATAAATTGTTGATTAAAAATCATATATCATTATTATTTTCAAATCGTTTTTTAAATAAACTAACTTTTATTTAAATATATTTATAAAAAAAAAATTTTTCATGTCATAAAATTAAAAAAATTTATTTTCAGTGGAATAATTAAATTAGAAATAGGGAAAACATTTATTTTTTTTAATAAAAAAACTATTGTTTAATAATTATAATATTAACTGTTTTATGTATGTATTTCTTAATAATACGATAAATATTCTGTACTTCCGCTAATAATTTTATCTGACATTACAAAATATATGTAAATTGATAAACTGACATTCAAAAAAAAATTTGTTTTATTTGTTGGTACTTACTCATTACTTTTTAATTTTAAAAAATTTCAATAGTAACTTAACAGTACCCAATTTACAAAAAATATTATAAAAATTCAAATAAAAAAATGAAATTCGTTTATTTGGTGAAATAAAATTTTAACAAGTCGCCTCTCTAAGAGGACAATAAACGGCGACGCAGGCAGTGGAAAACTGAGGCATGAGGCGAAAAATATTCATAAAAGGAAATAAAAGAAGGGGAAAGGGCTAATAATTTCTAACTTTTATTATCATTGACGAAAAGGTAGATAAGGACAAAAACGACATCGCCGAGAGACAATAAAATCTTTTTTAATTACAATAGGGGATTAAGTTCTTTCTAACACTATTTAAAAAAGCAGTAAATATTAAGAATAATATTTACAGCACTTGACACTACAATTAAAAAAAGTAAAATATTTATTAAAATCTAATTCAAGGGATATCTAATGTCCAAAAACTGTTCGCACATTTTTTCGAAAAATCAGTCTATGTACCAGAGTTACCAAAAAATTATAAGCAATATGTATTCTTTAGAAAATGTACAGCAGTTGACATTAAAATTAAAAAAAAAGAAATTTTTTATTAGAATCTAAATTAAGGGAAATCTATTGTCCAAAAACTGTTCACACATTTTTTCGATAACTCACTGAATTTACCTGAGTTACCAAAAAGTTAAAAACAATAAATATTGTTAAAAACTGTACAGCAGTTGACACTACAATTAAAAAAAGTAAATTATCGTATTAAAATCTAATTCAAAGAATATCTATTGTCCAAAAACTGTTCCCACATTTTTTTGCTAACTCAGTGAATGTACCTGAGTTACCAAAAAATAAATACAATAAGTATTGTTTAAAAAATGTACAGCAGTTGATATTAATGTTCAAAAAGAAGAAATTTTCTATTAAAATCTAATTTAAAGGAAATCTAATGTTCACAAAATTTTCGCAAATTTTTTTGATAACTCAGTGACTCTACCTGAGTTACCAAAAAATTATATACAATAAGTATTGTTATAAAAAATGTACAGTTGTTGAGACTAAATTTCAAAAAGAAAAAATTTTTTATTAAAATCTATTTTAAAAGAAATCTATTGTCCAAAAACTGTTTGCACATACTTTTGATAACTTACTGAATGTACTTGAGATACCAAAAAATTATAAACAATAAGTATTGTTTAAAAAATGTACAGCAGTTGACATTACTGTTCAAAAAGAAGAAATTTTCAATTAAAATCTAATCTAAAGGAAATCTATTGACTAAAAAATGTTCGCACATTTTTTTGATAACTCAGTAAATGTACCTCAGTTACCAAAAATTATATACAATAAGTATTATTTAAAAAAATGTACAGTAGTAGACATTAAAATTTAAAACAAATTTAATATTAAAATCTAATTTGCGGGAAATGTATTGGCGAAAAACTGTTCGCCCATTTTTTTTTATAACTCTGTAAAAATTCCTGAGTTACCAAAAAAATATAAACAATAAATATTCTTTAACAAATATACAGCAGTTGACATTAATGTTCCAAAAAAAAATTATTGTATTAAAATCTAATTTTAGGGATATCTATTACCCAAAAACAGTTACCACATTTTTTCGAAAAATAAGTGAATGTACCTGAGTTACCCAAAAATATAAACAATAAGTATTGTTTATAAATGTACAGCTCTTGTCGTTAATTTTCTAGGATTAGAAATCACTTTTAGAAATCCAATTTAAGATAAATATGTTGTCCAAAAACTGATCGCACATTTTGTAGAAAATCAGTAAATATTCCTAAGTTACCAAAAAAAAAAACAATAAATACTGTTCATGTGGTGTACAGCAGTTGACATTAGATTTCCAAAAAAAAAATTTTTTATTAAAATATAAATTGAAGGAAATCTATTGTCCAGAAACTGTTCGCACATTTTTTTGATAACTCACTGAATGTACCTGAGTTACCAAAAAATAAATACAATAAGTATTGTTTAAAAAATTTTCAGCAGTTGACATTAAGTTCAAAAAATAAAAATTTTTCAAACAATCTAATTCAAAGGAAATCTACGAATAAAAATCTGTTTGTATAATTTTTTGAATAATCAATAAATATCCTTGAGTTACCAAAAAATTATAAACAATAAATGTTGTTTAAAAAATGTACACCGGTTGACATTAGAATTAAAAAAAAATATTTTATTAAAATTTAATTCTAGGGATATCTATTTTCCAAAAACTGCTTGCACATTTTTTTCATAACGCACTAGATGTACCTGAGTTACCAAAAAATAATAAACAATTAGAAAAATTTCTAAGGTATTTTTTTGCAAAACTCAAAAAATGCAAAAAAACAACATTAGGGGAACTTTAAAGTGACTTTTCTCTAAAACGGCTAATGCAAATGATCTCTAAGTGTTAGCGTTGGAAAGCTGAAGACTTTACCTTTATAAAGCACAATAAAGAATTTATTTTGAAAAATTTCTAAGGTATTTTTTTGCAGTTACGTTTTTTCGTTCATATTCACCAGAGATATTAAAGTTTTAAAAATTGTTTATATAAAGATAATGTTATATTTTTTTGGTACTTACTCATTAAATCAGAATAATGAAGAAATTTGAAGAACATTTCCCTGGAAAGGACATCGAAGAAGTGTAAAGAACTGCGATTTGTTGTGATGACTGCGTCGCATGTCGCAATGAAAACTCTGAAAAGTAGAATGGGGAAATTATATTCAAGAAAGAAAAGTAGGGAAAGGGCTTATTTTCAATTTCCTACTTTTATTGCCCTAAAAATAAGATGGACAAGGACGGAAAGAAAAACACTTCTATTAACAATGGTCATGGGTCGTTATCTTGTGTTTACAATAGGGGATTAAGTCACGGGTTTTCCCCAAAAAAAAGAATAAATTTGTGAACAAAATGAATATATTTCTTATTTCTTAATCAAAATTTTTAAACAACAAACAATTTTCTAATATTTTATATAAATTAAAAAGAAAAAAATGTGCATAATGTAGATCATTGAAACGAAATTTGTTATAAAAAAAATACAAGACAAAATTTATTTAATTACATTTTTCTTTAAATTTTTAAATTACAAATATTATTTTACTAGCAAAATTATCCGCGCGCAAGCGCGCGGGAATGTTGTGCTACTATGTTTATTGTAAACAATTTCAAGTCATTTTAATTTAAGTAATTTTTAAAAAAATACTTATGACACATAATTGAAAAACTAATTAGAATTAAATTTTCAAAATACTTATATTATATTTTTAAACTTTAAAGTATATAAAAAAAATTTTAACAAATTTCGATACTAATTTCAAATTTGGCATCAGATTTTCAAAATTAAAAATAATTTAACATTCTTTTACGAGGAAAATTGGATTTCACAATAATTGTTATCTGATACCTAAATTAAAAAAAACTTCATTACGAAAATTTTAATTATTCTAAAGAATAGAGAAGGTAAAAAAATTATTAGCTATATATAGGTATTTAACTTTCCAAACAAAGAATATAAACAATATTTTTTTAGAGAATTTCTACTACTTTTAATTCGCTAATATTGAAAAAAATCAATTTTATTTAACAAAATTTTATGCAATTTATTTTTCCCAATAATTCAATTTCTTTTAATAATTATAAAATTTTTCATGTAAATTCCATTTTTTCAAAAAAATTTTTGATTAAATTCTAAGCATGAATTTAATTATTTTCATAATCGTAAAATTCAGTTACTTTCACAAATAAATTTTTTGACAAGAATTCAATTATTTAAATTAATAAAATTTTCATAACATTTAAACATTCATTATTTAAAACAATGTTCATAAAATTCTTATGAAGATTTCAATTCCTTTCAAAAGTAATAAAATTTTCAACAGAAATTCAATTTTTTTTAAACATTTTAATAAACTTTCCCGCAATAATTCAATTATTTTCAAAAATTTAATAAAATTATTCGAAAGAAATTAATTGTTTTAAATATAATTTTAATAAAATTTTTTTTAAATAATAAAAAATTACTCCTGAAAATTCAATTATTTTGAAGTATTTCAATAAAATTCTTTTCAAAATTCAATTATTTTCATAAATAACAATATTCATCACAATAATTAAATTATTAATAAAAGTAATAAATTTCTTCTTGGAAATTCCATTATTTTAAAAAATTCTAATAAATCGTTCGCAAGAATTCAATTATTTTCATAAATAATAAAATGTTTTTTTGGAAAATCCAATTATTTTAAAAAAAAATTTAATGAAATTTCCCACCGACATTCAATTATTGCCAATTTTTTTAATAGAATTCTTTGTAAAATTTAATTATCTTTAAAAACTTTTCACATTTCAATGATTTTCAATATCTACTATTTTTATAAAATAACCAATTCTAGGAAAAAATTCAATTATTTTAATCAATTTTAATAAAATTTGCCGCAAGAATTTAATCATTTACCTAATTAATAAAATTCTTAGAAAGAATTAAATTATTTTTATAAATAACAAAATTCTTCGAAAGTAATTAAATGATTTTTTCAACAATTATTAATAAAATTTCTCAAAAGAACTGAATTATTTTCATAAATTACAAAATCCTTAGAAAAAATGTAATTCTTCAAAAAATTCAATTTTTCTCAAAATTTATAAAATTTTTCAGAAAAATTCAATTATTTTCTAAATTTTTTTTTAAATTCTTCCCAATAATTCGATTATTTTCCAAATTTAAAAAAATATTCTTCGCAAGAATTAAATTATTTTAAATTGTTTCATGAATAATAAAATTCGTTGCATAAATTCAATTTATTAGCAGGATAAGAGAAAAGTAAATATTTTTGATGAAAATTGGGAAAAAGTCAGGAAAATAAAAAATATGGAATGGAATTTTTGTCAATTTTGTGAAGTGTATAAAACGAGTTTTTTTGGTTTCTTTTTGACATTCAAAAAATGACAATAACCCACAAAAATGAATTTAAAAAAAACAAATAAATACAGATAATTTGCTACCGGAATGGAAATTTTACGTATAATGTATATGTATATTTCTATTTTCTATCAAAACGTATAAAAAACAAAAGAATAACTATAACTAACTTCAATCTGCGGACAGAATGAATGAACGAAATACTACGAAGATTACACTATTTGTTGTTATTTATCTACCTTCCATTGGATCAAATTTTCCATTTTACAAAGTTATATATAAAATAATTAAATAATAAATGAATGAATTTAGTACAACAAAATTTAAACCTATATTAAATGAAAAAATAATCAAAATAGTCTATAACTACAATGCATGTCTGTAAAAAATTCTTTGAAGAAATTGAACAAGAAAAACATTTAAATTGTTGATAATAATTTCTACACCTTGATTAATTTTTTATTGAGAATAGTTTTTTATGGATAAGAATTTAGTTTAAACTACTTTTACAAAGAAATAATTCACTAAAATGAATAATATAATTACAAGATTTAACAAAGTAATTTCATTAAACAAGAAATTTGTATTTTCTATTTTATAAATAATTATTAATAGTAAGTATTTTAAAATATTAAAAAATTATTTTACAAAAAACTTTTTTTTTATTTTTGGATACATAAATTATTTATTAAAATATATATTTTATTAGTGAATTAAAAAGATAAGTTTTATAATAATTAACAACTGTGAAGGAATTAAACAATTCACCAGATAATAAAAGTGATAATCAAAATAATTTTCTACAATTATTTTAACTGCAATTAATATCAGCAATTGCTGGTGTTTGCTAATCACTTTAACTAGAAATAATAATTAGAAATTGTTTATAAAAAGAAATAATGTTGTATTTTTTTGGTACTTACTCATTAATTAAATGACCATAAATTGGAAGACCATTTCTCTGGAAAGGACATCGAAGAAGTGTAAACAACTGCTATTTGTTGTGATGGCTGCGACATAAAGACAAATTAAGTATTTTAACTATTTTTTAAAGTTAGTTTCTATTTTCCTTGTAATAAAGGAGTAGATAGCGCTGTGAATGATTTCTTATCTGTGAATAAAGGCGCATTTCCAAATGATACGTTTATTGGCTACTTAACCCCGCGAATTTTTGAAATAGCCAATTAGAGTTCTTTTAGTCTAAACGCATGCGCAGTGTAATTACGCATATTTTTGAAATTAATAATAGACTAAACATTTGAATTTTAAATATTAAAAACAAAATAATAAAAATAATGTATTAATAGACACACAAAAAATTAAATTTAATAAATTTCAGAAAATTTTTTCTGGACACATTATTTATAAAAAAAAATTCGTCTACTCTAATTTATTAAATAAGAATAATTGTCCGGTGTACATATTATTTTGACAAGTTATTAAAAATGTTTAATTTGGAAATATTAAAAATAAAATAATAGTAAAAACAAAAATAATAATTTATTAATCCTAATAAAATTAATTCGGATTTTAATTTGAAAATTTTAAAAATAACATAATAATAAAAAAAATAATTGTTTAGTAATCGTAATAAAATTGTTTAAATTACACTTGAATTTAAAAATAATAAAACAGATTGTAATTTTAATAAAATTGATAAAATTATACTTAAAAATAATTATAAAACAGATTGTAATGAAAATAATTGTAATAAAATTAATTACATTTCAATGTTTTTCAGTTTGCTAAAAAAATTTTTGAAAATGGATTTAGTCGCAGAAAAGTTTGTGTTTTTTAAAAATATTTTACACTTATAAAGTTTTTAATGAAAAATTAATTTAAAAAAATTTATAAAAATAAAATATATACAACTTAGGATATTTAATTTTTTTATTAATTTTCACTTATTTAAAAAAATAAAAAATTAATTTTGAAAAGTATTAAAATTAAAATATTTATATTAAACTTAAACTGTTTTTATAGTTTGTTAATACAAAATTTTCAAAATAGACATTTACTTGTAATATTAATTACAATTTAAAAGCAGTAACTAACAGTTATTAAAATGAAATTTAAAAAATATTAAAGTATAAAATTAAGTTTTAGATTAAAATAAACAATTTAAAAATTTATAAACTAAAAAAAAATTTCCTGAATAAAAAATTCTATAATATAAAGTGATTTTAATTTTGCCTTTAAAATTGAAAACAAATTTAATTTATTTGTTTTTTAAGTTTTACAATAACATTAAAAAGAAATTGAAAGTTAAATAAATTAATACTAAAATAATAGTAGAAATAAAAATAATAGTTTAGCAATCGTAATAAAATTAATTGAATTGCATTTTAATTTGGAAATATTAAAAATAAACAATAGTAAAAAGGAAAATAACAATTTAACAATCATAATAAAATTAATTAAATTGCATTTTAGTTTGGAAATGTTAATGATAAAATAATAGTTAAAACGAAAATAATAATTTAGCAATCGTAATGAAATTAATTAATTTGCATTTTTATTTTTAATAATAAAAATAATAAAATTTTTAATAAAAATAGTAAAACAAATATTAATCAAAATAATTGAATAGTAAAATTAATTACATTTGAATTTGTTTTTTAGTTTGTTAAAAAAAATTTTCAAAATTGACATTTGCAATATTAATTAGAATTTAAAAGCAGTAAATGAAAAGTATTAAAATGAAATTTTAAAAATAACAAAGAATAAAATTAAAATAAACAATTAAAAAATTATAAAACAAAAAAAATTCGTAAATTAGAAATACTAAAATATAAAGTGACTTAACTCTGTTTTAAAAGTTTAAAAAATTTTAATTTAAAAGTTTTTTACGTTTTACAATAATAATGAGAGAAAATTGAAAATTAATTAAGTTAACAATTTAATTATTTTGAAGAATTTGAATTTAAAAATTAATAAACAAAAAAATATTCAAAAATTAAAAATGCAAAAAATTAAGTGAATTAGTTTTGTGTTTAAATATATTCAAACAAAAATTTTTTGTTTCTATAGAGACAAAAAATTTTGAAAGTTCCAAAAATAACAATGGAAACTAAATGAAGTTGATTTAAATAAAAATTTAATTATTTAGAAGAATTTAAATTTAAAGTTACAAATTAATGCAAAATACAAATTGACTAAAAAATATTCCTAAATTCGAAACGCTAAAATATGAAGTGATTTAATTTAATTTTAAAAGCTTAAAAAAATTTACTTCATAATTGTTTTAAGTTTTACAATAACAATGAAAGAAAATTAAAATTTAATTAAGTTACCAATTTAATTATTTTGAAGAATTTGAATTTAAAAATTAACAAACTCAAAAAATATTCATAAATTAAAAATGCAAAAAATCAAGTAATTTAATTTGATGTTTAAATAGAATCAAAAAATTTTCTAAGTTTCAAAAAATAACAATTGAAATGAATCGAAATTAAATGTTATTTTAAATATTTAATCATTCAGAAGAATTTGAATTTAAAATTAATGCAAAATACAAAATCGGTGAGTCGAGAAAAACACAGAAAATTCATTAAAAAAAGGAATTTATTTTAAAAGTTGAAATCAAATTTCGTGTGAATACATTAAAATTCCAAAATTAACCAGTAACTGGAACGTACTCTCAAATACTGTCAATACTTCGTTTTTTTTACGTATTTCTCTTAAGAATATTAGTACAGTCTTATCAGCCTTGTTTATTCGAATATAATTATTAAAGCTTGGTATTTTTTTTGCGTTATATTTCTAAGAAATTGTTATTTTCGATTTACGCGGACGTTTAAGCGCTGAAGACGACAAACTCATTTTTTTTTATGGTGAGAACAAACTTCATTGCAGATCTTTACAAGTATTTTGAAACGTGTTCATGAAAATAAAAAAAATTGAATTTTACCAGGGGGACTACTTAAAACGCAGTCACACTCGATGATAAAAAAAAAAGAAAACAGTATTTTTTTTTCCCACTAAACATCACGGAAACTCAAGAGCAGAGAACTTTCATCATTTTTGTTTGGAAAATTTACACTTAGTCGACTTCCTCCATTCGGGATGCTTCCTCGGATTCACCTTCTAGTGGTGGCACATCATCGTCGGGCTTTTGTTCCTCGACGACTGGTTCCTCCTCGTCGATTCCCAAGCCGAGTTTGATCATTCTGTAGATGCGAGCTGCATGAACTTGTGGTTCATCCAACGTGAATCCGGACGAGAGGAGGGATGTCTCGAAGAGTAAAACAACGAGGTCCTTGACGGCTTTGTCGTTCTTGTCGGCTTCGGCCTTTTGACGGAGTGTTTCAATCACGGGATGATCGGGATTGATCTCGAGGTGTTTCTTCGCCGCCATGTAGCCCATTGTCGACGTGTCTCTCAATGCTTGGGCCTTCATGATCCTCTCCATGTTGGCGGTCCATCCGTATTGGGAGGTGACGATGCAACACGGTGAATCGACCAAACGATTTGAAACGACGACCTTCTCAACTTTCGTGTCGAGAATTGTCTTCATTACTTTGCACAATTCCTCGAATTTGGCCTTGTCTTCTTCGCGCTTCTTCTTCTCCTCCTCGTCCTCGGGAAGTTCCAAGCCCTCTTTGGTAACGGACACCAATTGCTTGCCGTCGAATTCCTTGAGTTGTTGGACAACGTACTCGTCAATTGGCTCGGTCATGTAGACAACTTCGAATCCACGCTTCTTGACACGCTCGACGAATGAACTGTTGGCCACTTGGTCCTTGCTCTCGCCAGTGATGAAGTAGATGTGCTTTTGATTGTCCTTCATGCGTCCAACGTAGTCCTTCATCGAGCACATCTCATCGCCAGATGCCGATGTGTGGAATCGCAATAATTCGGCGAGTTTCGAACGATTTGAACTGTCCTCGTGAATTCCAAGTTTGATGTTCTTGCTGAATTGCTCGTAGAATTTTTTGTAGTTCTCCTTGTCCTCGGTGAGTTCCTCGAATAGTTCCAGGCACTTTTTGACTAGATTTTTGCGGATTACTTTGAGAATTTTATTTTGCTGAAGCATTTCACGGGAGATGTTGAGAGGAAGATCCTCACTGTCGACAACACCCTTCATGAAATTCAAATACTCGGGGATGAGCTCCTCGCAATTGTCCATGATGAAGACGCGACGAACGTAGAGTTTGATGTTGTTCTTGCGCTTCTTGTTTTCGAATAAATCGAATGGCATACGACGTGGGATGAAGAGGAGTGCGCGGAATTCAAGTTGACCCTCGACGGAGAAGTGCTTCACTGCCAAATGATCTTCCCAATCGTTGGTGAGTGATTTGTAGAATTCACCGTATTCTTCTTGGGTGATTTGATCGGGGCTGCGTGTCCAGATGGGCTTTGTCTTATTGAGTTCCTCGTCCTCCTCGTACTTCTCCTTGATTGTCTTCTTCTTTTTCTTCTCCTTCTCCTTGTTCTCCTCATCCTCGTCCTCGCCAACGTCTTCAACCTTTGGTTTTCCGTCCTCCTCCTCCTTCTTCTCCTCGGGTTCGTCTTCAGCTTCGTCGTCACTCAATTCCTTCTCACGTTCCTTTTGCACGACCAATTTGATTGGATAGCCGATGAATTGCGAGTGTTTCTTGACAATTTCTTTAATTTTGCTTTCCTCGAGATATTCAGCTTGATCCTCCTTGACGTGGAGAACAATTTTTGTACCGCGTCCAAGTGGCTCGCCTGGATCTGAACGCACTGTGAATGATCCTCCGGCGCTTGATTCCCAAAGGTATTGTTCGTCGTCATTGTTCTTTGAGATGACGGTGACCTTGTCGGCGATCAAATAGGCAGAATAGAAACCAACACC
This sequence comes from Leptopilina drosophilae, assembly GCA_032873175.1. Taxonomy (NCBI): domain Eukaryota; kingdom Metazoa; phylum Arthropoda; class Insecta; order Hymenoptera; family Figitidae; genus Leptopilina; species Leptopilina drosophilae. Next base: position 31,771,645 of record CM065485.1, read on the forward strand.
AAATTGACCAATCATCGAGATGTCAGCTCCGGCCTGCAGAGCCTCCATGAACGCTTTGGTTCCTGATTTAGCGATTGTTCCCAAATTGTTGACCAAATCGGATTTTGTCATACCGATACCGGTGTCAATAATCGTCAAGGTGCGATCATTTTTATTTGGAATAAGTTTAATGTAGAGCTCCTTGCCTGAATCCAATTTCGTCGGATCTGTCAGCGACTCATAGCGAATCTTGTCAAGTGCATCACTGGAGTTGGAGATCAATTCTCGAAGAAAGATTTCCTTATTGGAGTAGAAAGTGTTGATGATCAGAGACATGAGTTGAGCAATTTCAGCCTGGAAGGCGAAGGTCTCGACCTCTCCAGCGGCAGTTTCCATTTTTTCAGGCATCTGCGAAAAAAATTCTCATATAGTAACAGAAAATACCAAATGCTTTAGTAAATATTTTTCATTTTTCTTTACTATTTCTATAAAAATTAACAGTTTAATTTTAATTCATTTTTTGAAACTTTTATTCGATTTTAATTAATTTTCTAAGTATAGATTAATTTTAATTCATTTTAAAAATTTAGATTTTAATAAACTTTAAAAATTAAGTTTTGTTTTAACTGATGAGATCGTAAAAATTTAGTTCTATTTAAATTAATTTAAAAAATTTAGATACTAATATATTTTAAAAATTATATTCTGTTTTAACTGATGGAATCGTAAAAATTTAGTTTTATTTAAATTAATTTTGTAAATAATATAGTTAATTTTAATTAATTAAAAATTTTAGATTTTAAAATATTTTAAAAATTAAGATTTGTATTATATTATGGAATCAAAAATGTAGTTTTATTTAAATTAATTTAAAAAATTTAGATTTTAGAATATTTTGAAAATTTAAATATTAATATATATTCTAAAAATTAAGTTTTGTTTTAAATGATGGAATCATAAAAATTTAGTTTTATTTAAATTAATTTTGAAAATGTAGTCAATTTTAACTAGTTTTCAAAATATAGCCAATTTTAATTAATTTAAAAATTTTAGATTTTAATATATTTTGAAAATTAAGTTTTGAATTAAATTATGGAATCAAAAATGTAGTTTTATTTAAATTAATTTTAAAATTATAGATAACTTTAATTAATTTTAAAAATTTAAATATTAATATTTATTTGAAAAATTAAGTTTTGTTTTAAATGATGGAATCGTAAAAATTTAGTTTTATTTAAATTAATTTTGAAAATGTAGTCAATTTTAATTAATTTAAAAAATTTAGATTTTAATATATTTTTAAAATTAAGTTTTATTTTGACTGATTTTAAAAATTTAGTTTTATTTAAATTAATTTTGAAAATGTAGTCAATTTTAATTAATTTAAAAAATTTATATTTTAATATATTTTTAAAATTTAGTTTTATTTAAATTAATTTTCAAAATGTAGTCAATTTTAATTAGTTTAAAAAATTTAGATTTTAATATATTTTTAAAAGTAAGTTTTGGTTTGACTGATTTTAAAAATTTAGTTTTAATTAAATTAATTTTAAAACACAGTCATTATAAATTAATTTGGAAAATTTAGATTTTAATATATTTTAAAAATTAAGTTTCATTTTAACTGCTTTGAAAAATTTTATTTTATTTTATTTTATTTAAATTAGTCTTAAAAATATATAGTCAATTTTAATTAATTTTGAAAATTTAGATTTACTTTAATTAATTTAAAAAATTACTCTACGAAACGAAATCTATAATTAAATTTCAATTTATTCAAATATATTTTCAAATCAAAATTATTTTCATTGTTTCAAAAATTTATAAAAACAATTAATTTGTCCTCTAATTCAAAACAAATACTTTTGAAGGAAATCCTAACTGCAAACAAAATAATAAGGAAAATATAAGCCGCCGTGTTTACCGTATTAGAGGTGAAATTAAATTGAAAGAATAAATCGATTATATTTTACTAAAGAAAATAAATTTCTTACACCATTAGTTAATTTATTAAAAATCAGGAAAAATACATTTTAACAGAAAAGGGAAAAATATGTTTACAAAAAGGGAAAAATATATGAAAAATTATTAAAAAAAAAAGAAAAATAGATTTAAAAAAAAGAATATATTAAACAAGATAAAAAAATGTTTGAAAAATCGAGCAAGCACTAAATTTAGTAATTTTAAACTAGAATTGTCTGAACTAAATTCCAGCAACAAAAAGAAGGAAAAAAGAAAAGCCGCACATATTTGTTTACCTTATTAGAGGTGAAATTGAATTACAAGAAAAGTCGGTTATATTTTACAGAAGAAAATAAATTTCCAACAACGTTAATTAATCTACTAAAATTCGAAATAAGAAAAAATATATTTAAAAAAACGAAAAAATATACAAATTTCAAAACGAGCAAATATAAATTCACAAAATTTTAAACTATAACATTAAATAAGATATAAATTTACTAGAATAGAATGATTATTTTCTGAAAGACGCTTCAAGTTTGAAATTAGAACAACCTCTTCGTTTATAATAAACGAATTAGCACAACTAGTAACAAATTAACGAAATAAATCACAGAGAAACATGACTGAAAATAATAATTCATAAATATTAAAATTAAAAACAAATTACCCACAGAAATCACGAATAGTAACAAATTCTAATGATGAGTCACGAGGCATCATATTCCTCTTATTGTTCTAATTCCCAAGGTAAAATTAAAATTACCATTAATTAATCGATAAAAAAAATATGCTGATTACAAGGCTTTTAACATAAATAGAAATTTGTTAAGTAATGCTTCATGCAAATAAAAAAAAAGCTTCTTAATCTTCATCATTATACGCAATCTTCGAGCACGTGTTTGAAAAAAAATTCAAATTTTGAAAAAGTTAAATAAATACCCATTTTTTAAACTTATAAACAATTTTTTACTTAGCATTAATTAATAATTTATAATTTAAATATAATAAATGAAAATGCCTTTGAATGGAAAAAAATCTATAATCATGAATTCGCAGAATGCTAAAGTGCAAAGTGGTTTTCAACATTAAAAAAATTATTTTTTCAGTAAAAATAAATTAAACAATAACAAACAATGAAATTTAATAATAAATTGTAAATTATCTTACCTTTTTTTGTGTAATTTAGAAGTTAAACTAATGAATATCCTTAGATTAAAGCAAACAGCGGAACGTGCTGCAGTCTTCGCAGAGAATTATTGAATGTGAAGTGACTCGGATGAACACACAGTAATATAACTCACAGAATGAACTAGTAGTGGTAGATGCTTCCAGAACCTTCTAGAAGCTTCTAGAACAAATTTATACCGGTATGTGAAGTCATATCCGGTGGAACAACCAATTTTGAAAACATTATTTCCTTCTTATCGTTTGTAATAGACGTAATTCTTCATTGAGGCGAAAAATTAAAAACACTGAAACTATTTCCACATTATTATCAGTCGGATTGATAATAACTTAAAAATAAAAATTGCTATTAGAGTTTATTTATACTAATGTTGTATATCCGGCACAGATTATACAATAGGAGTGGATAGGTTGTAATTACCGCGAAAAGACAAAATTCGATGAAATGTTAAAATTTTAGTTTGCGGAATTCTTGATGCTTTAAAAAGAGTAATTTTACTTCTCCATTGTCTGTAAAAGTAATAAATTTACTGAAAGTAAGAGAAAATTATGTTTTAAAAATATTTAAAAAAACAACACGAGGTGTTTGATTTGCAGTGCGCAAGCGCGTATGCAAAGTTTGTGATTGGAGAAATTTTTACTTGGAGTTTTTAAAAAATAATTATAAATCTGTATTAAGGGCGATAGGATATTGATATAATATGCAAATTTGGAATATTTTGTTTCATTCTACATAGGAATAATTTATTTATTTATTAGATAGTTAAATTAAATGAATGATAGAGGTTGTCGACGTTGTCATTGGTAGACAGATTGACAACTTATAATTGGCGCTTAAATTTGAATTTCAAGATTCCGATTACTCTACAATCTAATAATTTTTTAAATCTTAAATATTATTTTTCATAAACTTGGAAAAGAAAAAATAAGAAAATTGTACATTTTCAACACGTTTTTGATAACTAAACATTGAATAATCAATTTTATTTTCCTTTCCAAAAGGAAAGGCGTGCATTGATAAAAACACTTAAACATAACCTCAAAAAGTAATTACATCTGTCAGATCTGTCAAAAGTTATATACAAAAATTTTACTTTCTTTTCATAAACATATTAGAAACAAATGAATAACAATTAGAATTCAAGGTTAATGGTAAATATAACTAGTTTAAATTAGTTATTTTTTTCAAATTGTCATTAAAAAATAGAACCAATAGTTTTAATATACGTGATAATCTTTTGTATTTCACAAAGTGTTTACATTGTTTACAATATTCTGCACACATCACTCCCGATTTAATAAAAATCTCAACTATTATTGAATTGAATGATACAGTTCAAATTATGGATTAAGTTTTTAGAAAAATGGAGAAACTGGTTTACAAAAAACAAAAATTTATTCCAAGTGAATCGATAACGTATCATTTTGGAGATAATAAAATATTACAAGGCACAAGAAGGCCAGAAATCGAATTAAATCCGTCACTTTTTAATAATGAGTCACAAGAACATGATGATGAGGAAGAAAAAGAAATGGAATTCGATTGTATGCAACCAAAGATTAAGAAGGAAGAGGAAGAGGAAGATCCACTGAAAATCGATGATATTAAACCTGAAATATGTAATTTAGAGACTGTAAGTTATTATTTTATTTTACTTTTTCATTTTGTTAATTCACTTTTAGAAAAGATTTTTCTCGGTTATAATTTAATGCGAGCCTAAAGTTTATTTAATTCTTGGTAGACATTTTTTACTGGTTTTAATAATTTAATATTGTATTAATATAATATCTTATAAACACGATAATGTTGAAATTTTTCAGGATAACAATTTAAAACGAGTTGTTCTATTGATCGCCAATCGACGGAAAGAATTGGTGACGACTGATACAGAAAAAAGTAAATTTTTCACTATGCAAAATAAATCTGACATTATTAAGAATTTCCTATTTAGTGAGAAATTTAATTTCAAACTCATTTTACAGATCCGAATAGAAGAAAGAAAACTGTTTCTAATGAAAAACATTCTAATGGATCAGTGGAAAAAAAATTGAATGTAAGTTTGCAAAATTGCTAATTATTTTTATTTCCTTATATTTGTATTTAAGTATTTAATTATTTATTTTTGCGATTTGTATTAATTTTCTTAAATTTTAACTCAATAATAAATTTCTTTTTTTTTTGCAGAATTCTTCGGAGCCGTCAAAAAAAATTAAATCAATAGTAAATAACGGAAGAAAAAAGTACACGGGCTACACTTTATGGCGTAAGGAAATGCGATTAATTTTAGAAAAGAATAATTCAAATAAGAGTGAGTATTTAATTTTGACAATGTTTATAAAATATTTCTTCGTCGTCAATTTTTTTAAATCTTCTCTTTTTCCTTTCATTCGAAAGCTTTTAGAGAAATCTCGATCATGTTAGATCAAAAATGGAAAACTGTAAAATCATACGAAAAAATTCAATATCGTGTTCGTGCAAAGGAAGTTAATGATAAAATGATTAGAATTAATCAAGGTAATTATAATTAAAAAATGTTCTGTTGTCAATTCTGAAAAATTTCACCAATTTTTTTTCGAATATAAAACCATTTTTTTTTGTTCGAATTTTATTTTATATATTTAAAAATTATTTATTTGCTTAATTAAATAATTTTATTTATTTATTTATTTAGAAACTATTCATAAAAATCGAATTTATTAAGGTTGATTAAAAATTAGTGTAAAATAATCACGAAAAGGTAGTAAAAATAATTGAAGAAAATTATTTTTAGGAAAAAAGGATTTAGTGAAAACAGTGAAAATAATATCACCTCCTGTCGAATTTGAGGAGGCTAAAAAAATTACAAGAAAGGGAAGAGTAATTTCAAAACCCACGAAACTTGCAGATTTTTATAAAAGTCATCTTGAGAAAAATGAAAAAGATTCTTTCAAGAGAACGAAAAAGCAATTAAGAGAAAGTCTAATATGAATGTAAGTACTATTATTTAAAAAATTAGAAAACATGAATATAAACTATTCATAAAATATTTTTTTAAATTACAGAAAATAATTACTGAAGTTCAAGGAGAAAAATACCGGAGAAAAAGTGAATAATTTTGTAAAGTCTTTTATTTTACACTTAAGTAAAAATAACTTATCGTAAATATTATATATGTTTAATAATTATTTAAAAATATAATTACCGAAATATACTCATCGTTTTGTTATTATGTTCAAATTTCCCGCTCGATTACGCTGCGTCCATGCGCAGTGCATTATGGTTTTCTTTGCAAGTCAGTTGTTTTTAAACACGTCTTTGGTAAATAAATAACATTCGTATTTACATTTCCCGCCTACATAATGTTCGACATAAAAGTGAGAAGGTGAAATTGAAAATTTGTGAACAAAATAAAATAGCGGGTCATGCAAAGTGAAATTCATAAGCCCGCGAAATCCGAGAAGACACCGCGGCGCAAGAATAAGTTGCCAAGCGGCGCAATGGACTTGTTCGTGTCACCGAAACGTCAAAAAACCGACGGTGAGAATGGTTTTATTCAATAATTTCCAAATGCATTTTATAGCTCAGGCACGTGGTAAACTATTTTTTCAATAATGCTTGAATTATTTGCATGAAATATCATTATTTTCATGGGGAAATTACATCACATTTCGTGACATCTGACTCCAAGTTGTGTGTGTGTGAATAGCGCTGATTTCGCTAGTGGCAATTTCACGAACAAACATGGCGTGTTTGTTGTATTTTTACACAAATTCTAAAATTCAAATTGAATTTTCACTTTTTTTACAGAAACAATTTGGCGAATGTTGAATATTTTTATGTTCATTTCATTAGTTTTATTCATTCGCCTTCTATTTCACGTGTCAGTAAAATTTTATGTTATAAAAATATTTTAATCGATTTTTATTGAATAAAGAATATATATTTGTTGTTAAATCTTATTGTATTGAACATTTGTATATTATTCTATTGTAACGATTTTTTTAAAAATTGTTGTCACTGGTCTTATTATTTATTTTTCGTATTTTTTCTGTAAACAATTAAACATTTCATGTTTGGTCGATTTTGAGGTTATGATTCATTTTTCATTTATGCAAAAATCTTTAGTATTTTAATTTTAATTCCTTTTGTCATTCATATTGTTTCGTTTTAGTTATTTGTTTAATTTGTAGTTTTGATTGTTTATCATTATTTTATTTAATTAGATTATAATTTTAGAGGTAAATAGAGTTTTTTATAGTAGAGAGTAGAAAGTATCTTTTTATTAGTAGATTGTTGATTTTTTTGATTAAATAAAAAAAAGTAGCTAGAAAATAGAGCAATGCATATTGGATCCTCCCCTTGTCTTGGCAAGATGCAGTCTGCTGTAATTTACAGATTTAGAAGTCACTGGAATATCGCGGAGTGGTCGTGTGAGAAAAAAGTCTTCGAAACTTATGGACTTTGAGTCACCTGATGATTTGGATCAGAAATATAAACGACAAAAGGCACAACTTCAAGTACAACAATTAATTGATAGATATGAACAGCAATCAGTGTCAGAGCAACAGAGTCCGGTTCATCAGGGAAATACACCGACGAGGCCGAGGAAAAATTCACATAAATCGAATAGAATTAAAAATGAGCCACTATCTGATAATGAGGCACATTCTTCAGGATCCGATTCCGAAGATGGTGTCGAGATGAATGACGAGGAAAGATTTAGCATGGAATCGGCAACTGATGATGATGTAGATCCACTTATGATTGATGATAAGGAGACTGGCTTCAGGAGATTGGAACCTCCTGGTCAGGAAGCTCCCTCACAGGCAAACAGTTTGTACATGCTCGAAAAATGTAAAAAGAAACTTATCATTAAAGATGGAAAAATTATCGGTAGAATGAAAGCTCAGAGGAAGGACAAGGGCGTAAGTTTCTTTTCAACCAATTTATAAACAATTTAATAAAATTTGTTTACTAGAATTTAATAATTAAAAATTTAATTTTAATAAGTATGCCATAAATTATTTTAAAAATTAATTCTTTTCAGAAAACAAGATTCACTGCGTACATGCTTTGGGCAAAGGAAATTAGACAAGAATTATTAGAGCAGTGTCCTTATATGGGTATGTTGCAAAAAAAAAATGCAAAAAGAAAACTAATTGTTCATAAATTACGAATATTAAGTAGTTGTATTAATTGGTATTCAAAATTTATTTGAAATTTACAGACTTTGCTGCAATTTCGAAGCGTCTTGGAGAATTATGGGCCACTGTACCTAATCTCGAGAAATACAATTGGCGCAGACGGGCAAAGAGACTAGCTGCAAAACCAAATAGTTCGCCAACAAGTAAGGATGAAGCTACGTGGAAAATGCCACCACCAGCATCACGCAAGAAATTTATTAACAAAAGTATTAAATCTACTAAAAGTAGTACATCGCTATTTCTAAAAAATTCTTTTCGTAAACGTTTTTTCAATTTAGAATTAATTTTCAAATTTTTCCTTTATTAATATTTAGAAATCACATTAATTTATTTTTTAATAAACTGATATTGTTAAAATTTTTTTTTAAAGAAATTAAATCTAAAGGACATGAAAGTAAAAGAAAAACTAAAAAAACTATACTTGAAAAAATACCTTTTTTTTCTTTTACAAAAGAATTTTTTGCCTGTAGAATTATAGAAAAAAAATATTCTAAGATCTTGATTTACAGGTGGCGGAAAGGAAACGAAACCTTCATCGTCAAAGAAAATGATACAATTGGGCGTTCCGTCGATGGTGGGGAATTTATCCCTATCACCAACTTCGAATCGCAGTATCAAGGATTTAGTTAATGAGCCAGTAATTGGAACAGGAATGTACAAAATTGTCGGCACACAACCAGTGGACGTGGCGGCACATTTAAAATTACTCGGCGAAAGTTTAACGATAATCGGCGAACGACTAAAAGAACACGAGGGTCAAATTGCCGTCTCTGGTAGTCTATCAGTTTTATTAGATTCTCTACTTTGCGCACTTGGCCCATTGATTTGTCTTACACAACAGGTTCCTGGTGCTAACGGCGCGAGACCGCAAATTCTATCAAAAATGTTAGATAACGTCGCATACATAATGCCTGGTCTCTAACAAATGTACAAAAACAAAACATTTTTCTCTTTCTATAAAAGTACTTTTTTTTTCTTTTATATACGAGGTGTAATAATTCGTAAAGATATTTCAGAATATTTAAGGAAAATTATTTGCAATAGTTGTACAGTTTTTTCTTCTCATTTTTTTCTCTCTCTATTTTATTATAAACTCAATTTATGTACAAGTTTATGTTAGATGTGAATCTGTGAATACGTGAATATTGCAAAAGTATGTCGTCAAAAAAGTATATATATATATTAAAAAAAATATATATATAAATATATCTTCTACTAGTTTAAAAAAAAAAGGTGATTTATGGTTTCTTTCACCAAATCAGAGGCAATAAATACTTAAGTACTAAAATATTCATTAGTAAAAGGAAAAGATTTTTTGAATTTATTGGTGAGTAATAACTGGTGGGCACGTGCAAAATAGATGTTTGTCTCCGAAAATTTCGTCTATTCTTCCAACACTGGGCCAGATTTTTGTGCCGCTTTTCACGAAAGACTGGAATTAAAAATTATAATTTTTTTAATAACTTCGGTTTCGGTGGAGTTACTAATTTTACAGGGTGTCTACTAAACTGGAAAAACTTGAAAATATCCGGTGATTTATTTTGACCGGAAAAAACCGGGAACGCTCAAATAAATAATATATTTATTTCTTTGAAAAAATTAAATTTTTATTACTTATTAAGTAAATAATTAAATATTACTGCTAATTATTGTCAAAAATTGAAATAAAATTCTTCGCATTCTTTGGAAGGATTGAATTATTTTCATAAATAGTAAAATCCTTCGCAGAAATTAAATTATTTTCAATACAATTTTATGTAAAATTATGCTAAACATATTTATAGAAAACAAATCTTCAATTATAATTATAAACAGACAAGATTATTTTTAAAAATATTGAAAAAATTCTATTTAAGTCAATTATTTTCCAAATTTCCAATCAAAATTATTAAAAAAAAACATTTCAGAAAATTTAAAGAAAATAAAAAAATGTAATTCTTTAAAAAAGCTTTAATAAAAATTTTTGATTCGATTCGTAAATTTATTTATGTTTGAAATCAAATAAATTGAGAGTTGAGAAAAAAAACAGGGAAAACCCAAGAATTTTGTTAAACGAAAATAGTAGACACCCTGAAGTTAATTAGTAAAAAAAATTCGTAAATTGCAATTTTAAGTTGTAAATTAGAAAAGGAAATTAGTGAAATAAAAAATTTTTACCGCGGGAAAAGCTGCTATTTCACGTGAATAAGGACGATCCCATTTTGAGCTGATTACTTCTTCCTGCGTGTGAGGGGCCATTTTTAGTGGATTAATACTTTTATCGAACTTTCCATTCTCGATGTTCTCGATTTCTTTTCTTATTGCTGAAAAAAAGAATGTAGCAAATTTTTTTTATTTCTTTCTTCATCGAGGAAATATTTTAGTTTCGTTTTTCGTACATTAATTCTAAGCCCCAGCTAATTAATTAATGGAATTTTTCGGTAATGAAAAGGCTAAAAATAGAACAAGGAAAGAAATAATTGTGTCCGACTTACAAATCAAAGCATTGCAAAATCTGTCGAGTTCGACCTTATCCTCCGACTCGGTGGGCTCTATCATGAGAGTTCCGGCAACTGGCCAACTCATTGTCGGCGCATGAAAACCATAATCCATTAAACGCTTGGCAATATCAGCAGCCTCGATATTTGCCGATTTTTTCAAGTCCCGAATATCGAGAATAAATTCGTGCGCAACCAAATTAGTTTTTCCCTTATAGAGAGTTTTGTAATGATTCTCGAGTCGTTTACTCATGTAATTGGCATTTAGAATTGCCACCTGAGTCGCTTTTCGAAGACCCTTGGGTCCCATCATTTTAATGTAGGCCCAAGAAATCGGCAGAATTGCCGACGATCCGTAGGGAGCGGCCGAAACCGCTCCTAAACCTTCGGTTGTCTTTATCATTCCCGTTTCTATGTCAATCACCGGATGACCGGGCAAAAATGGCGCTAGGTGCTTTTTTCTGAAACAAAAAATATTCACTATGAATAAAAATAATATAAAATACAATAAAAAGCTAACACGGAAAAAAAATCTTTAACTGGAACAGCGATTATTTTCGCTGAAATAGCGAAAATATTCGTTACAATAACTGAATATTTCGCTGATATAGTGAATTTTATAGTTGTTTCAGGTGCAGATTTTTTTCGTGTAAAATATAAAGAATAAAATGAAGCAAATTAATGTAATCGGATTTGGTTAAAAATTGCAAACTAGGAAAACTTGCTGACAACGTACACGCCAATTGGTCCCATGCCAGGTCCACCGCCTCCATGTGGAATACAAAATGTCTTGTGAAGATTCAGATGCGACACATCGCTTCCATAGTCTCCGGGTCGGCAGAGTCCGACCTGTGCATTCATATTGGCACCGTCGAGATAAACTTGACCACCGGCTTTGTGCACCAAATTACAAACGTCGCCGATTGTCTCCTCGAAGACGCCATTTGTCGAAGGATAAGTGATCATGAGGCAGGATAATTGATTCTTGAATTTGTCAATCATTGCCTTGAGGTGTTCGATATCAACCGAACCGTCCTTGAGGACGTAGATTGGTTCCACTTGCATTCCGGCCATTTGAGCCGAAGCTGGATTTGTCCCGTGAGCAGAAACTGGAATCAAACACACTTGACGATCTCCATTGCCTTTTGATTCGTGGAAGCATTGAATTGCCCGCAAGCCAGCGTATTCCCCTTGAGCTCCACTATTCGGTTGAAAACTTATTCTATCGTAGCCCGTTATTGCACACAAGTCTTTCTCCAATTCGGAAAATAATTCCTGATAGCCTTTCGTCTGATCCGATGGGGCGAATGGGTGGATGTCTTTGAAGCCCGGAAGACTGCAAGGCATCATTTCGGTTGTTGAATTCAGTTTCATTGTACAGGAGCCCTGGAAATTAAATTTGTAATTTTTCGTTTATAACATTGGAAAAATATTTTGTTTGTAATCAAAATTTAATTTTTCGAAAGTTGAACTTTCGAGGTTTTGAATTAAACCATTCGAGGATTTGAAAAACGACATCTGTTATTAATTATTGTTTTAGAATCTAAAATTAATTTTCGGGGAGTTGAACTTTCGAGGATTTGAATTAATGAATATTAATATTAATTAATGATTATTATTAATTTTTAGAGTCTAAAATTAATTTTCCGTGACTTGAACTTTCGAGGATTTGAATTTTCGATGTTTTGAACATTCGAGGATTTGAAAAATAAATTCATACCAGGGGAATCATACTGTGCACTAGTGAAACGTCCTTATTTTCTAAAGATTTCATATAGCGAACGATTCTTGTTTCTGAATGATGTGAATTAAAAACTGGATGCGTGAGATAATTGCTGGTCCTTCTAAACGGTGATTCATTCAGATCGTTTTCTAGAAAAGACTTTTTTTCTACAATTTCATCAACTTTCTTCGTTACGTTGAATATTTTCAGTAAATCGTTCACATCATCAATTGATGTCGTCTCATCAAGTGAAACTCCTATCGTTCCGTCTTCATTGTATCTGAAATATTCAATATTTTCTATATCAGTAATTATTTTCGGATTATTAATTTTATTATTGTTAATTAATTAATTTATTATGCAAATTACACAATTTTTTATTTTCAAATATTAATTTTTAAATAATTTCAAAATTTTAAAAAATTCAGTTATTAAGCACAAAGTTAATTATAATTGTTAATATTTATTAAAATTTTAAGATAATTCTTCGCAAGAATTCAATTATTTTAATAAATGAATAATAAAATTCTTCGCAGAAATTCAATTATTTTGAATAAAATTTCACAAAAGAATTCAAAAATTTTGTAAAATTTTAATCAATCCTCCTAAACAATTCAATTACTTTTTTAAATAGTAAAATTTTGGCAGATAATCTATTACTTTCGAAAAAAATTTCGTGAAAGAATTTACATTTTATCTTAATTCGTTAAAAAAAATTTCAAAGGAATTCCATTATTTCCTGAAATTTTAATAAATCCTTCGCAAAAAATCAATTATTTTTAAAAATAGTTAAACTCTTTGCAGGAATTCAATTATTCTCCAAACAATTTTCGAAGCAGATCAATTATTTTTATAAGTATCTAGTAAAATACTTTGCAAGAATTCAATTATTTTTATAAATAGTAAAATTTTTTGCAGGAATTTACGTATTTTTAAAACAATTTTAATTGAAAAGAATTCAAATATTGCCATAAAATTTAATTATTATATACTAAATTCTTCGAAACAATTGAACTGTTTTTAATAAATACTTAAATTCTTTGCAGGTATAAAATTATTTTTAATCCAATTTCAATCGAATTCCTCGAAAAATGTCATTATTTTTAAGAATTTTATTAAAATTCAATTTCAACGAGAATTTAAAGTTCTCTAAAAAAATAATTCAATTATTCTCAAACTAATTTTAAAAATTCTACATAAAATTTAAATTAATTTAAATGCAATTTTTAAAAATATATGTCAAAATATTGAAGGAATTCAATTATTTTCAAAAAATAATAAAATTCTTCTGGTGTATTCAATTATATTGACTATTTTTAATTTTAATAAAATTCTGTATAGAAATTCAATTATTGTAGAAACAATTTTAATTTAATTTCATGAATGAAATTAATTATTTTTAAATAATTCTGTAGAATTCTTCAGAACTATACAATTATTTTCTAAAATATTAATAAATCCCTCGAAACAATTCAATTATTTTTACAAATAGTAAATTTTTTTGCAGGAATTCAATTAAGTATTTTAAAAACAATTTTAATTAAATTCCTTGAAAGAATTTAAATATTTTCAAATATTTCAAAAAAATTCAATTGTTTCCTAAAAATATAATAAATTTTTTGAAGCAATTCAATTATTTTTAAAACAAATTTAATTGAATTCTTTCGATGAATTCAAATATTTTCAAAAAAAATTCTTTTCAGGAATTTAATATTTTTTAAAACAATTTTAATTAGATTCCTTGAAGGAATTAAAAGATTTTCAAATATTTCCATAAAATTAAATTATTCCTTAAAATTTTAATAAATTCTTCAAAACAATTCAACTATTTTTATAAATACTAAAATTCTTTGCTGAAATTAAATTATTTTAATTCAATTTAATTCGAATTCCTCAGAATATGTGATTATTGTTAAGAATTTTATTAAAATTTAATTTAAATAGGAATTAAAAATTTTTAATAATAATTCAATTATTCTCCAGATAAAAAAAAATTTCAAAATGAAAATTAAATTGCTATCCATGCAATTTGTAAATATATTTGTCAAAAAAAATGAAGAAATTCAATTATTCTCAAAAAAAATAATAAAATTCTTTTGATGTATCCAAAGATTAAAAAAAATTCTATACGAAAATTAAATTACTTTCAATGCAATTTGTAAATATGTTCGTTAAAAAAATTGAAGGAATTCAATTATTCTCAAAAAAAGTAATAAAATTCTTCTAATGAATCCAAACGTTAAAAAAAATCTATATGAAAATTAAATTACTTTGAATGAAATTTTAAAATATTTAATTAAGATTTTTAAAAATTTTAATAAAAAACTTCGCGAGAATTTAATTATTTTCCTAAATAATAAAATTTTTCGACAGAATTCTGTTATTATCAAATTTTTTATGAAATTCTTTGCAACAATTCAATGATTTGCAATACATTAATTTTAAAATTGAAAATATATAAAAAGAAAAATTATTAAGAAAGTAGGAAACAATAACTAACTTACAACTAATAACTAACTAACTGATTACTGGAATATAACAATAATTAATATTGACTTTCTATCTACTATTTTCTGTCAGAAACCTTTTTTTTATCAATTATTCTCCATCAGTAATGAATGGGTAGAAAGTAATTACTAATTACTAATTTTCTATGATAATAATTTTCTTTTCCATGTTTCCAATTTTTCTTCATACCTTAAATTAACTTTAGCCTGCTCAGCCTTCTCCTTGACACTTTCCTGAGAAGTTTTCGGTGAAATAGTAATTGTATCGAAGAAATAATTATTTTCAACGATATGTCCAGCTTCGGCGAGACCTTGAGCGAGAGCAACAGTCAAATAGTGAACTCTATTGGCAATGTCTCTGATTCCTTGCGGTCCATGATAGACGGCGTACATGGCTGACATGTTAGCTAACAGAGCTTGAGCTGTGCAAATATTACTCGTTGCCTTGTCACGTCTGATGTGTTGCTCTCGCGTTTGAAGAGCCAAACGAAAGGCATCTTTTCCATTCGTGTCGTGTGTCACTCCAACCATTCGACCTGGCATCAGTCTCACTAGTTTTTGCCGACAAGCGAAGAAACCAGCGTGCGGTCCTCCGTATCCTAGAGGAACGCCAAATCGCTGACTCGTTCCCACACAAATGTCAATGTCGAATTCATGAGGCGGCTGGAGAATCGCCAATGCCAGCAGATCAACCGCCGCGCACACTAATGTCTGAAAAAAGAAAAATTATTTATTCTACTCCTATTTGTTCCATTTGTAAATTTTCCATTTTTATTTCTATTTCTAATCTTCTATTTTTTCTATTATCTGAATTTTTCTACTGAATTTTTATTATTGAATTTTTCTATTATATTTCTCTATTTTTCTATTTTATTCCTCGATGAGGAAACTTTTTTCTTACTCCATTTTCGTGGGCCTTTTTGACGACGTCTGTAAAATTATGAATTGAACCGCGAGTGTCTGGATACTGTAGAAGTATTCCGGCGTAATTTTTGTCACCGGTGTCAACTTTAAAAACATCGCCGACTTCAAGATCTAGTCCCAATGATGTGGCTCGTGTTGCAATGACACTGATTGTTTGGGGATGAACGGTGTTGGAGACAAAGAGTTTTTTCCTCTTGTTGTGCCTGTAGGCGAGTGCCAGAGCTTCAGCGGCCGCAGTTCCTTCGTCTAAGAGCGAGGCGTTCGCAACTTCCATTCCGGTCATGTCGCAAATCATTGTCTGATAATTCAATAAACCTTCCAATCTTCCTTGAGCGATTTCTGGCTGATACGGCGTGTACTGTGTAGTCCTGTTGAATTTTTTTACATTTGTAGGTCATCATTTTCATAGTTTTAGAATTAAAATTTAAAAAAGAAGAAATTAATTAATAGAATTTTAAATAAAAATTTTAGAAACGAATTTAAAAGAAGTATTTAATTAATAGAATTAAACAAAAATTTTAGAAACGAATTTAAAAAAAGTATTTAATTAATAGAATTAAACAAAAATTTTAGAAACGAATTTAAAAGAAGTATTTAATGATTAGAATTAAACAAAAATTTTAGAAACGAATTTAAAAGTAGAATTCCAATGTCAAAGTTTACAAATCAACATATTTAAAATGCAAATTTAGAAAAAATACTTATTGATCGTCTCAATTTAAAAATAATTTTTTATTTTTTGACAAAGTTTTTTTCAGTAAATAATTTACAATCCACAGGTCTCGGATCGACTTTAAAGGTCAAAGAAAGTCGCATCAATGTATTAAAAATACAAAAATGTCGTTTATTTTCATCAGTGCTAATTAAAAGTTTAATAATTTTCTTAAATGAATATTTAAACACTTGTTATTCATTTTTTTACAAGAATTGAAATTTTTTACTTTTCATTTTCAAATCTTCTCAAATCGAATTTTCAATTTTCAAAAAATAAAATTTTCTTTCAAAATTAATTATTTTTAAAAATTTTTAACAATAAAGTTTCTCTCAAAATCAATGAGTTCTAACAATTTTTCGAATGTTTTTCGAGAATTTAATTATTTAAATACAAAAAGTCAATTTTTTATAATAATTTAAAATTGTAACTTTTTATGATTTTTCAAAAAAAAGGTATTAACATTGTACCATCCGAGGCCTGAGTTTATTATTATTTATTGTCTTATTTTTATTATTCACTATTTAAAATGGTTTTTAAAATTATTTAGTTAATAACAGGCTTCGCACTCATTAACTAAAACCTATTATTTACTATTTTTTACGTTATTCTATTATTTGGGTTTTTTATCGATTTCATCTTCTAAAAGATACTAATTTTGTTTTCTTTAGGATTCCCACTACTTTAATTTCGCTAATACTAGATATAAAAAACTATTCTCAAAAGTTATAAACAAATTCTTAAAAACCATTCAATTATTTTCAAAATATATTCCAAATTTAATTATTTTTAAAATTCAGTATTTTCACAATATTTCGCAAAAGAATTCAATTATTTAAAAAACAAACTGATAAAATTCATCCAAAATTCAATTATTTTGCATAAACAATAAAATTTCCGCGGGAGAACAATTAATTTAGAATAGAGTTTTAAAAAAAAATTCAAAAAAAATCAATTATTTAGACAAATTTGTATACAATTCACAATAATTCAATTACTTTTACTGATAATACTTTTCATTGAAATTCAGTTTTTTAACGAAATTTTTGATAAAAATTCTAAGCAAGAATTCAATTATTTTCATAAATAATAAAACTCTTCGAAGAATTTCAATTATTTTGAATGCAATTTTTAATAAATTAATCAAAAAATTCAATTATTTTCACAAATAAAGTTTTCCACAAGAATTCAATTATTTAAAATAAAATTTTCATAATATTTATTATATTTCGAAACAATTAAATATTTAAAACAATGTTTATAACATTCTTAAAAAGAATTCTATTATTTAAAAAAGTATCAAAATTTTTCAAATAAATTCAATTATTTTTAAACATTTTATTTTAATTTTTAGCAACATTTTCATTATTTTAATAAATATCAACGAAATTCTTCTCAGGAATTCAATAATTTTTCAAAAATTTTTTGAAAGAATTCAATCAACAATATTAGAATTTTAAATACAATTTTAATTAAATTTTTTTAAAATTATTTAATTATTCTATTAGAATTTAATAAAAATCTTCCAGCAAGAATTCAATTATTTAAATGAACAATTCTTTGAAAGATTTCAATTGTTTTTATAAATAACAAAAATATTCTCGACAATTCAATTATTTTGAGGCATTTTAGTAAAATTGTTTGCATGATTCAATTATTTTCATAATAACAATTTTCATCACAAGAATTCAATTATTTTTGTAAATTATAAGAAAATTTTTTGAACCAATTCAATCAAAAATATTATAAATTGAAATACATTTTTAATTTAATTTTTCTGAAATAATTCAATTATTCTTTTAGATTTTAATAAAATTCTTTGCAAAATTCAATTGTTTTAATATTTTTAAATCTATTTTAATTTTTAAATATTTTCTTTAACAATATTCATCACAAGAATTCAATTATTTTTAAAAGTAATAAATTTCTTCTTCAATTATTTAGAAAACTTATAATAAAATCGTTCACGAAAATTCAATTATTTTCATAAAAAATAAAATGCTTTTTAAGAATTCAATTTTTTTTCAAATTTAATAAAATACCACAGAGACATTTAATTATTGTCAAAAATTTTAATGGAGTTGTTTGTAAAATTAAATTATTTAAAAAATTTTTTTCGAATTCAATTAATTTCAACATCTATTTTAATAAAATTTTCAAACAGAACTTAATTATTCAACAAAAAATTTTTTAATCTACATAAAAATTGAATTCTTCTCATGAATAACAAAAATTTCTCAGGAATTCAATTATTTAAATTAAAATTTGCATAAGATTAGTTCAAAGAAATAAATTATTTAAAAATTTTTATAATTCACTTTTGTGAAGTGCCTAAAACTACTATTTTTTTAGTTTGATAGCTACTTAGTATACTTTTTGCTACTTTTTAAAATTAATTATCGAGTGCAAAGTCTGTTATAATAAAAAAGCTCTCACCATCCGGGATTTTCGAAAATATTTCTCAATATTGTGTGGGGAACACAACAATTATAATAACCCATTCCAATATATGATTTCCAAACTTTATTCTTCTCGGAAATTTCGGTGATTCTATTCAGCAAATCATACTCGGCTGTAAAATAAAAGAAAAGAATAGTAATTTTTATTTTTGAAAATTTTATTTCGTGGCATTAGTACAGAAAAAAAATCACGTGAATCGTTTTGAAACACGAGCTTGACCTGTGACTTCTCACGATATATATATAATATCTGAACTTTAACTTGTAATCAATGGGAATAATTTGTTTTCACGAAAACGATTATCAAACTTATTTTCATAGATATTTAAATCATTTCTTTGTCATTAAATTAAGTCATTTAAATTTGTTCTCCAGAGGAAGAAAATTAAAAAGTTATTTAATAAAATGAAAAATATTTTAATTTTTTTAATTGAAAAATATTTTCTTTGTCAATTAAATAAAGTTTGTTTCGCTATTTTGATTTCATTTCAGTTTAAAAGATTTGAAATTGTTTTCAAGCCAAGATGTAAATTTAATCAGCTTGGTAAACAATTGTTGTTCAATATTTCTTGTTTAAACTTCACTTGCATTGACCTCTTTGTATAATTATAGTAGATAATAATTAAGAAAAGAAAATTGATCTCATTTAAACTGAAAAGTCTCGTGAATAGTCACGTTTCAAATTCTCCTTTATCGATTATAACAAGAGTAGAAAACTTAATTATACTCACTAACGGGCTTTTCGATATCTAAATCATTTTTGCAACGAATATTATCCGGCACAGCTGTTGAAGTTAACTCGTCAAGGGACTATAAAAAAATTAATAAATAATTTCTTACTGATATAAAAACAATTTTCAAAAAGTATTCGCAAAAATATGTTTTTAAATTTTGAATGTAATTTTTGAATATAGTTTTTCAATTGCCTTAAATCCTAGTAGATTGAGCATTTCTTCCTGATGCCGAATTCTGGGTCCAATGTGGCGCGTCTCAAATTCTTCCCTCGGTGGGAATAATTTTTCAAATCTTGAAGCTCGTACATAATTTAATTTAAATCCTCGCGATTGTATCTTGATGTTTTCTTGAACATGTAAAACTCTCCTGCAACCTGACAATCGAAGAGTAAAGTGCATTATTATGAGTTTCGTGAAATGTAATTTTATTTAAACTAATCACTGAGAGTCCCAAGTGATACTAAATTTATAAGCACATTGTACAAGTTAGCGGGACATTAAAAAAAAAGTCGATCTCAGATTTTATACTCACGTGTAGAGTTATCACTCATTGATGTCACAATTCGCTGATTACAATTTGAACTTTTCTAACCCTGGCACGGAGAAAAATTATTTTTACTATTTGTCAACTCTTCTTCTTTATGCTAAAATTTCATTTTTAGAATTTTTCCTTCCATCAAATAACAATTAGTTTTTAGATTAGATATTGTTTTTCTTTTAATTTTTTTTTCATTTTGCTGCAAAAATGCGTTCCATTTTTTTGATAATAATAAACATTTTGAAAAAATTAATAATCGAATAGATGAAAAAAAAATTAGGATTAGAATTCAAAACAATTGTGTCCAGTTTTATTTAAAAAAAAAGATCGATTGAAATAAATTAAACTATTTTATTGAAATTTGAAGAACTAGATTCTTGGAGTGTATTCAAAGAAATTAAAAAAATAGTCATTTTCTTAAGAAACTAGCTTAGAAATTATCATAACATTTTTTTTTGTACGTCGTGTTTAATTTGTCATTCAAAAAAAAAAATCTTATTCAACTCTTATAAATACTCTAATAAAGAAATATTTCTTAATATCTCAAAACTGTTTTTGAAACACTTTTTTCCGAATAAAAGAAAAAATTGTTTAGTATCTAAAAATTGGTTTAAAGTATTATTGTCACTTCCTGCAAAATAAAAACTATTTCATGTATTTGCCAGCATGTTGAGTGAGAATTTTAGCCGATGATTTTGCGTCGAGGAAGAGACTTTCAACTTCATCGACATCCTCTTTCTTTATATTCGTTCGACCATTGACTTTGGCAATTAAGGCTGACGGTGTGAGAAGTTGCACCACATAACGAAGTGTTGTCTTTGTTCCAATATCGCCGAGAATTGAGAGCGCCTCATCGTCAATCTGTAAACCCTCAGTTGTCGCTCTTAATTTGACAATTTGTTCAATTTCATTTTTCGCATACGGCAGAGTTTTAATTATCAAAAGGCGATCCAGCAGATCCAATGGAATACCGTGCGATGAGATAATATCCTCTGTTCCACGAATTATACATTGTCCACGATTTGTGGCGAAAATTACAATTGGAGCTATTGCACTCTCGAGGGCGCGATGCAAATAAGTGAAGGTTTCGATGTCCAGCATGTGAACTTCGTCTATGAACAAAACACCGGGGACTAATTCTGCGATTCCTTGATCGATGTATTTGTTTACCACTTGGTTTATCTCTTTTCTTAGTTTGTCTGAAATTTTAGAAAATGGTTAGAGAAGCGAAAAGAATAGGAGAAAACAGGCTTTGGATGGATTTTAAGAAGCAAAAAAGATAGATTAAAGATAAAATTGAAAAATTAATTTATTTTATTCAATATTGTAAAGAAAAATTCTTTTTTATTCCCTGACTTTCCGCTGACAAGTTCAAAATTCATTTATTCAGAACTTCAATAATTTGGTAAATTTTTCGCCACAATATTCAACTAATTGTTATTTATTTTTTTACTCAAATTAAAATTTCCATTTCAATTCTTTTGAAAAGCTTTAGAATAAAAGGAAAAATTATGGAAAAAAGATGAAAAAAAATCCCATCTGCTGCAATTCTTCAAATATTTATTATTCAAATAATATTATTTTGAGAATTATTAAATAAACTTCCCTAAATTTATTATTTTTAAGAACTTTCCGAATTTTTCTCCACAATTCAATTATTTAAATCCAAAAAGTCAATATTTTTTTAACGTCGTTGAAGTTTACAACGTTTCTAATTAACGATTAATGGAAAAAAGTATTTTTCACACGGAAAACAAAATCATTTCTGTTTAAAATATTTTCTTTTTAAATAAATTAACACAACAAATGTTTAAATATTCTTTTAAGTAAAAATTACAAAAATTTGATTACAAAATTATTTTTCCCCTAATTTTTTAATCATAAAACGTTGTAAACTTCGGGTAATTATTTTTTATAAGAACTTTAACAATAATTCTTCCGGAGTTTTAAAATTAATGAAATTCTAATTAAATGATTTGAAAATTAACGAGTAACAAAAATTAATTAAATAAAATTGTTTGAAATGAAAAATTAAAAAATCAATTTGTAAATTTTAATCAATTTTACGTACAATATAAAAATAGTTCTACTATTAATTTATTGTAGAAAAACTTATATTTTTCTAAACAATTTTATCAAAATTAATGAAAATAATTTAATTCTTGCGAAAGATTATATTAAGATTTTTTACAAATAATTGAATACTATCAGGAAATTTTATTCAAATTGTTATGAAAAATAATTAAATTCCTACAAAGAATTTAAAGCCTTACGAACATAATATTATGTAATTCAATTCTTACGGATAATTTTATTCAAATTTTTAAAAATAATTTAATTCTTTCAAGACATTTAATGAATCATAAAATTTTTTGAAAATAATTTATTGAATTCTTTAAAAATAATTGTTAAAATTATAATGAAAATGATTAAATTCCTCCAAAGAATCTTGTGCAAATTTTAAAATATCTGACAATAATTAAATAGTTTCGAAGATTTTTATTGAAATTTTTAAAAATAATATTATTATATTTTTTTATTAAGAAATATTATTAAGAATTTGGAAATTATACTAAAAATTATTAATTATTATTATTAATTAATAATATTAATTATTATTTATTAGGAAATTTTATTAAAATTGTAATGAAAAAATTTGAACTATTCAAAATATTTTAATTTAAATTTTTGAAAATTTGAAAATCATTTAATTATTTCGATGATTTTCATTGAAATTTTTGAAAATAATTGAATGCATTTAAGAAATTTGATTAAAATTGTATAAAAAAATAATTGAATTTCTTTACAAAATTTTATAACTTATGAAAATACTTAATTCAATTCTTGCGACAAATTTTATTCAAATTTCTTAAACAAAGTGAATAGTTTAGAAGAAATTTCAGTGAAATTTTGGTAAACAATTGAATTGTTTAAAAAAATTTATTAAATTATTGAAACTTATGAAAATAAGTGAACTGTTTTGAAGAGATTTATTAAAATTTTTGAAAATAATTGAAATATTTCAAGAAATTTAATAAAAACTACATTAAAAATAATT
Organism: Leptopilina drosophilae; assembly: GCA_032873175.1. NCBI lineage: Eukaryota > Metazoa > Arthropoda > Insecta > Hymenoptera > Figitidae > Leptopilina > Leptopilina drosophilae. Next base: position 31,795,090 of record CM065485.1, read on the forward strand.
ATATTATTATAAATAAAAATGTTATCAAAATTGTTGAAATTAATTCAATTCTTTCGAGAAATTTTATTAAAATTGTATTTGAAATAATTTAATCCCTGCGAACCTTTTATTATTCATGAAAATAAAAAAATAATAGTATAATTTGTAAAAATACAAATTCAATTTGTTATTTTAAAGAAAATTTAAATTCTATCAAGGAAGTTTTATAAAAATATCCTTTTTAAAATAATTGAATTTTTCTAAACAATTTTTAAAAAAGTTTTAGAAAATAATTAAATTCTAGAGAAGAATCATACCGTTGATTTAAATAATTGAATTCTAGAGAAGATTTATTATTATTTATAAAAATAAGTGAATTCATCAGCAGAATTTAATTACTTAAGAAAATAATTGAATTCAATTAATATTTTTAAATAAAAATTAGAAAATAAATTTTAAATATTTTTAAAGAAATTAATTTTTTTTTTTTTGAGAAATTTTATTAAAATTGTTTCAAAAATAATTATTGAAATTCTGTGACAAGTTTGTAATGCAATTTTAGAAAATTTCAATTATTTAAAAACCTTTTTAATTATATATACTAGAAAAGTTAAAATATTTCAAAGTTATTATTATTATTATCTTAAAATAATATAATAGTAATTTTTAATAAATTTGACAATAAAGAACAAAATAACTTTAATTTAATAATAATAATAATAATAATAATAATAATAATAATAATAATAGATTTTGAAAAAAAATATTTATTTTAAAGAATAAAATTGATGGGAATAAAATTTTTAGTTAAAATCCAAGGCCTAAGAAAGTGAATTTCGGAAAGAATAGAAAATCTTTAATAAATTATTTCAATTAGTAATATAAGTAGAAAATTGTGAAAATAATAATAAATAATAGCAATAAATAATTAGGAATTTGAAAAAAAAAAATAGTAATTAGATGAATCTTTTCAGAAACCTGTAATTTCCGTTTTCTTTGGTTTCATCAACTGCCCCATCATCGACATAATATCCTGACCGCCCTGAGGTCTCGAATTGGCCACATCCAAATCGTGTAAAGTAACATCCTGAATAACCTCCTTCTTTTTATGAACATCGCCCTTGGGCAGAGGAACGTACTCCTCGGCTTCTAAATCGAATTCAGTGGCAAAATTGTCACTTCTCCCTTGCCTCTTAACAGCACCACTATTCGCCTCAATGTAAATAACATCGCCCGTCTCGACTTTCTCCTTCTGCAGCGATTCATAAATAGAAGGATCCAATTTCAATTGTTTCGTTCCTTTCGCCGTCTTGAGTCCAACAATAACGTGCGACACTGTTTTTCCATAGCCACCCATTGGATTTTCAGTTTCAATCGGTGTCAATTCAGTGACTTCGCCCTCGTAAACCTCCTTTGTTTCCTTAATTCGAAGTCCAATTGCCCGACGAAAATTCTCCATTAGAACTTCAGTCTTTTTAATTTCCGAACTGTAGACCTCGGAGCCGACCATTGGACAGAAGGGGACTTTATTTCCTAATTCTTGTGCAATCGCGAGGGCAATTGCCGTTTTTCCAGTACCTGGAGGACCTGCCAGTAGAACTGCTCGTCCTGCCATTTTCTTCGATCTTATCATGTCTACAACAATCCCAGCAGCCTAGAATAGAATTAAATTTAATTTATTTCGAAATAAACTTACTTTTTCCAAATAAGAATAACGCTTCCGTAGGATTTAATTTGAAAAAGTGTTTTTTTTTATGAAAAACGCCGGCATGCTTTTTCGAGGTTATGTTGATGCAAAATTATAAAAAAAACTTATAAAAACTTGATATTCTTGATAAATATCTACCGAATGGTTAATGTTTTTAAAAGTAGATTAACAAGCCAAAAAACCGGAGTAGTGAGCCAAATATTAAATAAATTCGTATAGTGAAAATACTCCTTCTAACCTCTCTCGCCATTTCTTGACCAACAAGTCCCGCTGCCACTGGATTTGCTATTCCATTTTCGTCTAATCCCAAACCTTTAATATGAGTATGAGCAGAAATTCTCTGCGTTTTAGCAGCACTTTTAACTTCCTCGATTTTCATGATTTAATATTATTTCTTTTTTCCTTTGTTTATAACCAAAACTATACTTTTGCCTGCGCTTTTGCCGCTTGAATGTTTGATCGAAATTTCTGAATCGCAAAAAGCAGTGTTGCCAGATTTCTTGTTTTCAATTTTCCCGCGAGAAATTTTTTTTAAATTTTTGCTAAAAAATTAAAGAACACACAGTCCGCTTTATTTTTAATAATTTAACTGTAATGGCAAAATTAATTCACGTTTTTGATATTAAATCCGACGAACAATGATATCTCCAAGCAGTTCAATAGAAGACATTGGCAACACTGCCGTCAGCTTCTTGTATATTATTTCCATATTTTCTAATTTAGTTTACATTAATTTTGCTATGTGATTTTTGTCTATAGTTTACAAACAAAGGGATGTTTCTGAAAAAATTATTTACACTTGCGAATTTTGTAATTTTATATATTTATTTTAACTTTTTTCCTAAAACAATTTAAATTACCGGCGGGGAAATGAGCCAATGGAAAACGTCGTCATCAAAAAATGTCGTCACAAATCTGTCATGGCGAACGGAAAGGACGATGGACGCTGTCGTCATTTTTTCAATAAAATAATTCGCAAAAGTGAGGTTATTTTGTGAGACTATGGATTTTCAAACCGGTTTATTTTCTTAAATTACAAAATCTGGCGATTAAATAAATAGAGGTGAGTTTATTCAAATGATAAATGTTTATTCGCTAGCAAAAAAGTGACTAAAATCATGTTTTAAAGTTGAAAAACAGTTTAGAAGTGATGAAAAATAAAAAGTTGTCAATCCCGTGATTGTTGAATTTATTATTTTGTTTTATCTCAAACGCTCTCTTTAAATTATTCATCTAGAGTTTAAAAATGGGTCTTTTTTATTAAAAAAAAAATTCCAAGGAGATTAAAAAATAGTAATTGTCACTAAATGTAGGAATTGTTTAAAATTGAAAACACAAATTTAAAAGTAACTATTAATTTATTTTCTAAACAGTTGACCAACATATGGACTATTTAAATAATTGTCGGAATTTTGTTCGAAAATTAATTTACCAATTATTTTTGGTAGCCTTAGAGAAATTCTTGTGCTTTTATTTGTTACTGTTTTATTTTTATTGTAACTATTTTGTTTTTTAAAACTAACTTGTAACTTTTGATTTTTGAATACTTATCAATACTGTTTGTTACTATTATGACTAATTAGTTTTTAAATTAATTTTTTTAGTTAATTGAAGGGAAGAATTTTTTTGTTTTGTAGAAAGAGTGGTCTAAATCGCTAATTGCGATGGCGGCCATTGAGATACCGCTTCGTGATACGGATGAGGTACGTTATCGGGATAAATGTATCTTGCAATTGTTGTTATTTAGTGATTTGCATTTTGTTTTTTTTTCTCGCCAAAAAATTAGGTGATCGAGTTGTATCCCGATCAACTTCCTGATGGTGATGAAGTTCTCGGAATTCTACGGCAGGAAAATGCAAGTCTTCACATCTGGGTCAGCTTGGCCGTGAGTATTTTATTTATTTTAAATATTAATTTAGAGAAAATGTTTATAAATATTCTAATATGTATTTTTTTCATCTCTTTTAGCTTGAATATTACAAGCAATCGAAAATTGACGATTTTATTAAAATACTGGAATCGTCGCGTCTCGATGCAAACACCAATTATCGAGACTTTGAGAAAGATCAGATGCGAGCTCTTGACATGTTGGCTGCATATTATGTTCAGGAGGCGAATCGCGAGAAAAATAAGGATAAAAAGCGTGATCTCTTCACGAAGGCCACTTTACTTTATACAACTGCTGACAAAATCATCATGTATGATCAGGTAGGATTTTCCTTCCGGATTATTATGAATATATTTATTATTTATTTTAATTTAAAAAATTGTTTTTGTTTGTTAGAATCATTTATTGGGACGCGCCTATTTTTGCCTTCTGGAAGGCGACAAAATGGATCAAGCCGACGCGCAATTTAATTTCGTTTTGAATCAATCGCCAAATAATATTCCATCATTGTTGGGAAAAGCTTGTATTGCTTTCAATAAAAAGGATTATCGTGGAGCATTGGCATTTTATAAGAAGGCATTGAGAACGAATCCAAAATGTCCAGCGGCCGTGAGATTGGGAATGGGACATTGTTTTATGAAAATGAATAATCCAGAGAAGGCTCGTTTGGCTTTTGAGAGGGCTTTGGAATTGGACAGTCAGTGCGTTGGCGCTCTCGTTGGACTTTCAATTTTGAAATTAAATCAACAATTGCCAGACAGTATAAAATCGGGTGTTCAAATGCTCTCCAAAGCGTACACAATTGACTCGACGAATCCCATGGTTCTCAATCATTTGGCGAATCATTTTTTCTTCAAAAAAGATTACAATAAAGTTCAACATCTCGCTCTTCATGCTTTTCACAACACAGAAAATGAAGCGATGCGAGCTGAAAGTTGTTATCAATTAGCCAGAGCTTTCCATGTCCAGGTAAAATTAAAAATACACACAATTCTTCTTCTTCTTCTTCTTCTTGAAGAAAGCAAAAATGAATATTTAAAAAAAATCATGTAAAATAAATTAACAATGTTATGATTTTCTTTCAAAGGGCGATTACGATCAGGCTTTTCAATACTATTATCAAGCTACACAATTTGCCCCGCCTGTTTTTGTTCTTCCGCATTTTGGCTTAGGACAAATGTACATCTATCGAGGAGACTCCGAAAATGTGAGTTAAATATCGATAACTTTCGAAAAAAAATGTAATCTTTTTTTAACTTTTAATTTTGGTTCTTAGGCGGCTCAGTGTTTCGAGAAAGTACTCAAGGCTCAGCCGGGAAATTATGAGACAATGAAGATTCTAGGCTCTCTTTATGCGAATTCAACTTCTCAATCGAAACGAGACATTGCCAAGAATCATTTGAAAAAAGTAACCGAACAACTTCCGGACGATGTCGAAGCTTGGATCGAATTGGCACAAATTCTAGAACAATCCGATTTAAATGGAGCTCTCAATGCTTATGGAATTGCAACAAAAATTCTCAAGGACAAAGTCGGAGTTGATATTCCACCGGAAATTCTCAATAACGTTGGCTCTTTACACTATCGGTAAAGTTAATTTTTTTGTTAGGAAAAATATTTATTAAAGAAGACAGATTTAATTTTTAAAGAATTCAGAAGAAAATTCTATATCACTTCTTTTGAAACATTCCAAATTTTTACAAAAAAAAAATTGTTTACAGTCTCGGCAATTTGGAAGAGGCGAGAAAAGATTTGGAGGAATCATTGTCGCGCTCGAATCAAGAGGCAGAACACGATCCGGGTTATTATAATTCAATATCAGTGACGACGACATATAATTTAGCGCGATTGAACGAGGCCTTGTGCACATTTGACAAGGCGGAAAAATTGTATAAAGACATTTTAAAGGAACATCCAAATTATGTTGACTGTTATTTACGACTCGGTTGCATGGCACGTGATAAGGGACAAATTTACGAGGCTTCCGATTGGTTTAAGGACGCACTGAGAATTAATAACGAACATCCTGACGCATGGTCACTGTTGGGTAATCTTCATTTGGCAAAAATGGAATGGGGACCGGGACAAAAGAAATTTGAAAGGATTTTGAAAAATCCGACAACAAGCACCGACGCCTATTCGTTGATTGCTTTGGGCAATATTTGGCTGCAGACGTTACATCAGAGTGGAAAGGATAAGGATCGTGAGAAGAGGCATCAAGATCGGGCCTTGGCCATGTATAAACAGGTAGAAAATTATTTTATTATTGTTTACTTTTAAATCTTTTAAAACTAAAACAATTTTTTTTCTAAATGCTTTCAATTTTAAAAATTATATCTTGAAATTCATTTAGTTTTTGCAATGAATTTTATTAAAAATTTGATAATAATAGAATTCTAATTAATAGAATCCTAATTAAATTCTTTTGAAGAATTTCTTTGAACTTTTTTCAAACTAATGGAGCTTCTTAAAAAATTTTATTTGAAAATTTTGAAAGCAATTGGATTTTATGCAGAAGAATTTTATTAAAATTGTATTAAAAATAATTGAATTCATGCGAACAATTTTATTACTAATTATAAAAATAATTAAATTGTTCAGAAGAATTTATTAAAATTTTAGAAAATAAATTAATTTTATCTTAATATTTGAAGATTAAAATTCTATTAACCTTCAGAGGGCCGGAAAATTAAAATAAAATTTACTAGTTTTTTATTAAGTAAAATTAAATAAAAAATCAATTCGATGAAAATAAAAGTAAAAATAAATGGTGGCCACTATAGGTTAAAATTGTTTTGAATTAATAATTATTATTGTTTTGAAAATAGTTAAATTTCTGCAAAGGATTTTACTATTTATAAACACAACTAAATTATTGCAAATAATTTTACTATTTGTGTAAATAATTTAAATGTTTCGAAGAATTTACTGAAATTTTGAAAAATAAATAAATTAGAAAGAAGAATTTAATGGAAATAATTGAAAATAATGATTTTTTATAAATATTTTGACACTAATTGAATTATTTTTAAAGAATTTAAAATTCTTGTTGAAATAAAATTTTCTGGAAATATTTGAAAATAATTAAATTCTTTCGTGTTATTTTATTTAAATTGGATTTAAAAAAATTTAATTTCTTCAAAGAATTGTAGTATTTATAAAAATAATTAAATTGTTTCAAAGAATTTATTAAAATTTTATGAAAAAAATAAACTTTATGAAAATATTTAAAAAGTGTTTAAATTCACCCGAGGAATTAAATTAAATTTTTTTGAAAATAATTGAATTCCCGCAAAGAATTTTACTATTTATAATTTTACTATTTATAAAATTAATCGAATTCTTGCGAACAATTTTACTACAATCATAAGAATAATTTAATTATTTCGACGGTTTTATTAAAAGTTTTAGTAAAAAATTTAATTTTTTCGAAGTGTATTAAAAATATTTCTAAAAATTGATCTCTTTCGAGGAATTCAATCAAAATTGTTCTAAAAATAAATAGATTTTTGTAAAGATTTTACTACTTAAAAAAATTATTTAATTGTTTAAAAGGATTTTTTAAATTTAGTAAATTTTTGAATTCTTTCGTGAAATTTTCATAAAATTTTTAAAATATAAACAATAATAATTAATTTTGTACTTAATAAGTAAATTTTTGAAATTTTGAGAATGAAATTATTTTAAAAATTTATATTTTATATTATATTTATATTTATTTTGAAGTAAATGAATTTTCTGAATAATTTCTTTCGAGTTTTTAAAATAATTGAAATTAAATATTTTTAAAATTTTGGGAAATAATTGAATTGTTTTGAAAAATTTTATAACAAATTAAGAAAAATTGAATTCTTTCGAATATAATTGCATTTTTGCAAAATTTTTCCAAAGAATTTTATCAGAATTTTTCAAGAAATTTATTAAACGATTTCGAAAATTTTTGAATTTTTTCAGACATTTTATGTAGAAAAAAAATTAATGACCAGAAGGAGACGAAATGAAAATATTGAAACAATTGAATGTTTACAAGGACTTTAATATTTAAAAAAATAATTGAATTGTTTCAATGGATTTATGCAAATTTCAGAAAGAAATTGAATTTTGTTAAAACTATTGAAAATAATTTACTTTATGCGAAAAATTTTACTTTCTAAAAAAATAATTGAAACCTTGCGAAGAGTAATATTTAAAATTTTTTGAAAATCTTAAAAATAATAATTAAATTTGTGCTTAATAAGTGAATTTTTCAAATTTTGGAATTTTGGAATTTGAAATAATTCCGGAATTTTATTTACATAATATTTACTAGTAATAAAATTATTGTAATGTCAATATTTTAATTTTTTCAATGTCATGTTGAATTTTTTGTATATTGTCTAATTTTTCAGGTTTTGAGGACCGATCCGAAAAATATTTGGGCTGCAAATGGAATTGGTGCGGTATTGGCACACAAGGGATGTATTAATGAAGCGCGAGACATTTTCGCTCAGGTGCGAGAAGCGACTGCAGATTTTTGTGACGTTTGGTTAAATATCGCGCATATCTACGTGGAGCAGAAGCAATATGTCAGCGCTATTCAAATGGTAAGATTCAATAATAATCCCGAAATAATTACACACGTAGAAGTTAATTCTCCCACTGATTCAAGTTTTATTTCTCTTTTTTTCACAGTACGAAAATTGTTTGAGGAAATTTTACAAATATCATCACGTGGAAGTGTTGCAATATCTCGGACGAGCTTACTTCAAAGCGGGAAAACTTCATGAAGCAAAAATGACACTACTGAAGGTAAATTGTAAAATTTGTCAACATTTTTTAATTTACCGTTTTTTTACAGGAAATTTGAAATTAATAAATTTTTTTTTTAATTTTCCCAGAATTTATTTTATAATTTGCATTTTTTGACGATTTGTTTCGCAGGCTCGTAAAGTAGCGCCTCAGGATACAGTTCTGCTTTACAATATCGCTCTCGTTCTGCAAAGACTCGCGACTTCAATTTTAAAAGACGAGAAATCAACTCTCACAACTGTCTTGCAAGCTGTTCATGAACTTGGACTGTCAAATAAGTACTTCCAATATTTATCTTCCCATGGAGATCGAATGGAAACATTGGCTGAAACTGAATCACGACGTTGTCAAGATTTATTGTCCCAAGCGCAATATCATGTGGCGAGAGCTCGACGATTGGACGAGGAAGAGAAACTTCTTCGCAAAAAGCAGGAAGAAGAAAGGTAAGACTTTGCAACATTTGAACGATTGTATTTTTTCCATTCCTAAATTATAACTTCTTTTTGTCCTTCCGTTAATAGACAAGCATTCAAGCTTCGGCAAACGGAGGAGCAGCAAAAAATGCAGGAAATGCGACGACAGAAGGAAGAGGAGATGTTGCAGAAACGTCACGAGTACAGGGAGAAGACGAAAAATGTGCTTTTGTTTTCGGATATGCCGTCGGAGAAGAAAGGAAAAGGCAAAAAGGTCAGAACTGATCAGTACGTCAGTGACAGTGGTTCGGAGGGTGGTGATCGTAGAGAAGATGTGCCACGGGAGAAGAAACGCAAAAGGAAGTCGAGTACCGAGAGGAAGCCAAAGGGCAAAGGAAGAAAGAGGAGAGTTGGCAGTGGTGACAGCGCTGGAGGTAATTTTTTCTATTCACTCTCAAGAGAGGCGAAATTAATCGTGTCCTGCTTCAAAAAGTCGAATTCTAGAATAAAGTCTATAAATAACGGGTGAAATTTCTAAATAAATACGTAAATATTTTTTTTCAAAAATCAGGTTCAGAGAGCGATAGACCGAAAGCAAAACGAGGAAAGAAACTGGGAAGTTCGAAGAAATCGAAGAAAATTCAAGTCGAGACTCCCAAGAAGGGACGAATCATTTCTAAGGAAACAATATCAACGAGCGAATCAGACAGTGACGATAATCGTCGTAAAGCCTCTCGCGGGTGAGAACAATTCCAAATTTCTATTTTTCACTTGTATTATTTTTTAATTATTTATTTTCATTTATCAAGGTTGCCACAACTCAGAAATATCAGAGAATGTTATTATTTTTTATTATTTATTATTAATTCATTGTCTCATAAATTATCAAATTACCACAGTATTCTAATATGTACAAAACATTCAGTTTTTTCTATTTTTGACAATAATTTCTTCTTAAATAACTGAATTCTTATCACAAATATTATTATTTATCAATTATTTAATGAATAATTTTACCTAAAAGTTTTCAAATTAATTGAATTTTAAAAGAGTTGTGTTTATATTTGTCCTAAATAAATGACCTTCAAAAGTTTTTAATTTGAAATTTTTAATTTTCAATTTTTGATGAATTTAAAAAAAAATTTAAGGAACTCAGATATTTAAAATCTTTTAATAATTACAATTTTTCTGGAATTAGTTAAATTTGTTTAATTCATAAATAATTAATTACTAAAAAGTTCATAGAAGAATTTTAGTTTAACATACTAAAAAAATTGATTTTGGAGAAGTTACAAATGATTACAGAAATTCAATTAAATGATTTTTTAAATGTACTAAGTAAATAAAATTTCTCAAAAGAATTTACTTATTTAAAAAGAAAATTGATAAAAGTCTTAGCAAATATTATATTATTTCCATAAATAATAAAAATTTCACTCATATTAAACTATTTACAAATTTTTTATAAATATTTTCGTAATAATTCAAATTATTTTAATTAATAATAAAAATTTTGTAAAGAAATTCAATTATTTTAATTAATAATAACAATTTTGAACAGAGGTTCAATTATTTTTATAAAATTCCTTGATAAGAATTTATATATTTTTAAGACAATTTTAATCGAATTCGTCAAAAAATGTCATTATTCTTGAAAATTTTATTGAAAATTGTCGAAAAAATTTATTGATAAAATTCTTTATGAGAATTTAATTTTGCAGATCACTCAATTATTCCACAGATTATTTTTTTCATTTGAATAATTCAATTCTCGTACAATTTTCAAATAAAAATTTATTTCAAAATGAAGAATTTTAATAACATTTTTTTGAATATTATATTTTCCGAAGAATTTACTTAAAATTGTATTAAAAATAATTGAAATCCTGTTAAGAAGAAGAAAAAAAAAATGCAATTATTTATGTAAAAAAATAATTTAATTCTTTCCAAGAGTTTTTTTTATTTATAGTAAAAATTGATTTTTTTAATATGAATTTTATTGACATTTTAACAAAATTGAATTTTTGTTAAGAATTTTATTACTTACAACAATAATTGAATTCTTGCGACGAATTTATAATTATGAAAAAAGAATTGAATTTCTGTTAAGAATTTTAATATTTATGAAAATCATTGAATTCTTGCAATGAAATTACCAATTTTTTAAAAATAATTTAATTCTTTCCAAGAATTTTATTATTTATGATGATAAAAATTCCATTTTCTAAATAGAATTTAATTCCCTTTAGTAAATTAATTGAATTTCTATTAAGAATTTTAATATTTATGAAAATAATTAAATTCTTGCAACGAAATTACCAATTTTTAAAAAAAAAATTAATTCTTTTGCAGAATTTTATTATTTATGACGATAAAAACTCCATTTTCTATATCGAATTTAATTCCCTTTTTTAAAATAATTGGATTTTTATCTTAAGAATTTTAATATTTATGATAAAATTTAATTTTTTAAAACGAATTTTATTCACATTTTTATAATAATTGAGTTTCTGGTAAAAATTTTATTATTTTTAAAAATAATTAAATTATTGCAATAATATTATTAATTTTTAAAAAACTTTACTTATTACAATAATTGATGTTTCTTAAAACGAATTTCATTAACCTTTTGAAAATAATTGAATTTCTGTTAAGAATTTTAATATTTATGAAAACAATTGAATTTTTGCAACGAAGTTTATTACATTTTTTTTAAATAATGGAATTCTTTTAAGATTTTTTTTTAAATAGTTGATTTTCAAAATATTTGAATTTCAACTAATATTTTCATAATTCGTGAAATGTAATTCAATTTTTGCAAAAAGTGTTTTAAAATAATTGAATTCTTTTGAGGAATTTATTTAAAATTGTATTAAAAGCAATTGAAATCCTATGGAAAATATTATGTACGAAAATAATTGAATTCATACACAACGAATTACATTAAATTTTTTTTAAATATAATTGATTTCGTGTGAAAAATCTTATGAAAATTTAAATTATTATAAAACATGACGATTCACGATCTTTATGTTTTATAATATTTTTCTGTGGCAACCCATCATTTTTGTTTTATATTTCTTTCCCATTTATGTATTCAGTTATTTATTAATTAATTTATTTATTTATTTATTTCAAACAGAGATGACAGCGAGAAAGAGGGACCAAGTGGAAAACGAAGAATCGTCTCCGACTCTGAAGGATCACGATCACGTTCACGCTCCCGTTCACGATCTGCCAAGAGTAAATCAAGATCAAGTTCAAGATCACGATCGGGTTCACGGAAATCTGGCTCTCGTTCAAGATCACGATCCGGATCGCGAAAGAGTTCTCGCTCAAGATCAAGATCCTCATCAAGATCCAACAGCGGCTCCAGAAAGTCGCGCTCGCGATCTGGTTCACGAAAATCACGCTCACGATCAAGATCTGGTTCGAGAAAATCAAGATCAAAATCCGGCTCACGTTCCGGTTCACGTTCCAGATCAGGATCAAGGCACTCGCGATCTAAATCGAGATCAGTTTCCCGTTCACGATCGCGATCAGGATCGAGAAAGAGTCGTTCCCGTTCAAGATCGGGCTCGAGGAAAAGTGGCTCTCGCTCAAGATCGGGCTCGAGAAAGAGTGGATCACGTTCGAGATCAGGCTCGAGGAAGAGTCGATCACGTTCAAGATCAGGCTCGAGAAAGAGTGGATCACGTTCAAGATCTGGCTCAAGGAAGAGTCGATCACGTTCAAGATCCAAAAGTGGATCACGCTCGCGTTCTGGCTCGCCATAAATATTCTTTTATACAAATTATTTTACTTGTATATTTAGAAACAATGCGAAGATCAAATATTGCATTATGGATTTTTTTCTATTTACAGAAAAAATTTATACTTGATTCGTTGCAACTTGAGGTTGAGTTTTTTGAAATATTTTTATTTTTCAATTGTATTTTTTGAAACTTAATTTTAAAGTCCAATGAATCACGTTGAAAATTATTTTTTTAGAATTTGATTCTATTTACAGTTTTGTCGATTTTTTCGATTTTTTTCGAATTTAACAAATTTTCGGAACTAAAAGAAGAATTTGTAGACTAATGTCGAAAAGTATATGTATGTTTTCTAACATTAGAATCTTGTATGAAATGGAAGTTAAAAATAAAACATCAATAGTGGATTTTAGAGTAAATTACCAGAGCCTTTGAATATTTTATTTTCTTCTTTAACATAGAATTTTTCATTCAAGAAATAGAATAATTATTGCAACTCAATTTGATAGATTTTGAATATTTTGCAAAATGATTTTTTTCTGAAGAAAAATTGAAATTAAATTCACTTTTTTACTTTTTTTTTTGGAAACAAAATTGAGGAATTATTCTTTTAAAGAAGGGAATAGAGTATTTGAAAAAGGCGTGTATTGTTTGAAATTCTCGCGGTCTTTGCGTGACGGGAGGCACATGCGTCACGCTCACGATCAATAGTTGCTAAGTCAGAGTTTTACCAGCGGAAGGGATACAGTAAGAGATTGCTGCACTTGCCGATTGGTACACTTTCTTGTGCTTACGGCAGTGCAGAGAATAATAAGGTTTTTTTTAAGAATCAAAAGATGTCTCACGAGGATAGCGCGATGAGAATTCTTACTCATAAGCGCTGAAAAAACGAGACGTGTGATATATAAGAGCGATGCGAAGATTCATTCAACAGGGTCCGATGCACCTGGGAAAAAAGCTATGATATGAGCCATGATATGTTTGAATCACAAATAAGCTATTCTACTTCGGTTGTAAATCAACAGTCCCTGCCCTAGGTGTGACTTTGACCTTTTGCTCCCGTGAACGATAATTTTTTTTTACTTAATTCATTAATAAAAAATGCTTTTATTTAGAATTTAAAGCCAATATTTTCTTTATATTTTAAAATTTATATTTGCAATTATTTTATTTTTTTTATTCGTATTGAAATTAATGTAAAATGTAACTGAAGTTTCTCAACGTTTGTAAAAACGAAAAATCAAAAAAGAATGTAAAAATAATAAAGATATATTTAAAAATTTTTTTTAAATCTAAAAGTTATAAGTTTAAATTTAAATACAAAAATTATAAACAAATTTAATAACTCGAAAATAGAAGTTTGGTGAAAAAAATCAATATGTAGTTGAAATTTGTCAATAGATTAAAATTAAATATGATTTAAAATTATTATTTCAATGATTAATAATTATTCTATATGAATTCTATGAATAAAATTTAAAAATTCGCCAGCGAGTTACTTAAAAAAATTATATATTTAAATCAATCTTTTACAGATTGTGTAAAATATGGCAATTGCTTTTTTTTGTGTAAAGACATTCGTTCTTCAGTGGAAGATTGCGGCAGTAAAGTCTTATTATCTTTCATCTGTAAATTTAAATATTAGTATTTCGTTGCAAATAAATAGTTGACGAAATTAATCATCAAATTAATTAATTAAACATGAAATTAATAAGTTAAACATAAAATTAATGAATTAACTAAATTAATAATTTCATCGAATTATATTATTTACTGACCTTTACGTGAGCGTATAAAATGATACCAACGAGTGTCAATGTAATTCCCATCAATTGATTGATGGCTAGAGATTCATGAAATATTAGTGATCCTCCTAAAAGCAGCAAACAAAATTTGGAATGTCCGACCATATTATATCTATAATTTATTTAGTTAAGAAATAAATATTCGGTGGAAATTCAGTATCTAAACTAGTTGTCAAAAGTACTAAACTTTTATTATTTTCGTTTAATCATTACAAGTTTCGCACTTAATAATTATTTAAAAAAAAAGAGAAAAAAGTACCTTTAAGACTTAAAGACGTCAAAAAAATTTGATCATTCAGTCTTTGATTTCTACAAAAAATATTAACTTTTTTTTATCTTGGTAATAATTTGAATTCTACATTTTTCTATAATTCAACCTTTAGATTTTTGTAAAATAATTTTTAAAAGTAGAAGAAATTTTTTAGAATATAAATTTTATTTTATAAAAATAAAAAATATCCAATTGCTTTCAATTGTTAATTATTTATTAAAATTTTGCAATTATTTTAATTATTCTTAAATTCATTATTCTTATTGGAAAATTATTATAATATTAAAGAATTTAATTATTTAAATAAAACAACAAAAAATTGATAGAATAAATAAAGATTTCAAAAATTGAATTTTCATAAGAAATTTTTATCAATGGTTTTAGAAATAATTGAATTTTTCCATGAATAAAATTAAATTTGTATCGAAAATAATTTCAAATTTATTGATTTATGAAAGTAATTGAATTGTCGCAATTAATTAGCAAAGTTTTTGAAAATAATTGAATTGCTTACACGTTTTTCATTAAAATGTTTGCAAATAATTGAATTCTTCAATGAAATTTAATTAAAAATAATTAAATTAATGTAAATAAAAATTATATTCCAATTTTTGAAGAAGAAAAAATTGATTCATTCGAAGAGATTTCATTGTAATGATGAAAATAATTGAATTGTTTCTAGAATTTTGATTAAATCTCAAAATGTTTGAATTATTTCAAAGCATTTAATTAATTATCAAAACGTTTGAATTATTTCAAAACATTTCATTAATTATCAAAATTTTTGAAAATAATTTAATTCTTTCAAGAAATTTAATTAATTATCAAAATTTTTTTTTAAATAATTGAATTTCTCTGAAGAATTTAATTAATTATTAAAATTTTTGAAAGTAATTGAATTTCTCCGAAGAATTTTATACAAATTTTTGAAAAATTGAAAAATAATCAAATTGTCTTAAAGATTTTCATAGTAATATTATGAAAATAATTGAATTGATACAATAAATTTAATTAATTAACAAAGTGTTTGAAAATAATTTAATTCTTTCAAGAAATTTAATTAATTATAAAATTTATTGAAAATAATTTAATTCCTCCGAAGAATTTTATGCAAATTTTTGAAAATTTGAAAATAATAGAAAGGTTTTGAGGATTTTTATTATAATTTTGAAAATAATTGAATTATTTCAAAACATTTAATTAATTATCATAATTTTTGAATGTAATTGAATTCCTCTGAAGAGTTAAATTAATTATCATATTTTTTGAATGTAATTGAATTCCTCTGAAGAATTTAATTAATTATTAAAATTTCTTAAAGTAATTGAATTTCTCCGAAGAATTTCACACAAATTTTTGAAAAATTGAAAAATAATGAAATTGTCTTGAAGAATTTTATTGTAATTATGAAAATAATTGAATTGCTGCAACAAATTTAATTAATTATCAAAATTTTTGAAAATAATCAAATTAAAATTATTCACTTCTTTCAATTCATTTTATTATTAAAAATGTATTTGAAATAATTAAATTGTTATTTATCAAATTTTCTGAAATTAATTCAATTCTATCGATAAATTATTTTAAATTTGTATGATAAATAATTTAATTTTTGCGAACGACTTTATTATTTGTGAAAATAATAAGCAAAAAAGTGTTAAAATTTGTAATAACATAGATTCAATTTATTGTTTCAAAGAAAGTTTAAATTCTATCAAGAAAATTTTATGAAAATATTTGAATTCTTTTAAGGAATTTCATTTAAATTGTATTTAAGCCTTTAAGGTAATTTATTTTTTGTGATGAATTTTATTATATTTATAGATATAATTAATTTCCATAAAAGGATACGTTAGAGGCGATGTGTAACCGATAATCCAGTAGGATGTGAGATTCACGAAAAATGCAATTATTCCTGATAGAAGAACCATTGTCTGAAATACAATAAAAAAATTAATACACTATCAATATCGATTTAAAATTTAATTTAAAAATAAAAAAAAAGAATCCATTCTTACTAAATCGAACAAAGTCCATTCGAAAGTAAACGTTTTTCCTACAGGTTCGAAAAAGGGAATAACAACCCACAACATAATTGCTGATAATGGTGCCTGATAATACAAAAGTTGCATCGGGTCCATTTGAAATTGCTTTTGTTTTTTATTGACCAGCTGGAAAAAAAGAAAATCAATAAAATTTCTAAAATCTAAATATCTATTTCTATATCTATAAATATAATTCCAAAACTACAATAAATATCTCTATTAAAAAAGAAAATCTGCCAAAATTCTTACAACTTGATATAGAGAAGTGACAATAACTCCTAAACCAGCGTAAACAGTTCCCAAAATATTGAACTGAATATCGTAATAAAAATTTAAAATAACACCTAATATTATTGGTATCAATGTCAGCATGACAGTTATCGAGAATGATTTGTTGTAAAAAATTATTTGCATAAAAATAACGCATGGTGTTGTCAACATTTTGGCAACCTGATAAGTTCCAACAGTATTGTGGGCTAAACTCAAATTTGTCAGAACGACAAAACCACAGAATGACATTGCTATTAGGATCATTTCCTTGAGGGGAACATTCTTAATACAAAATACATCGAATTGTTCGCAAATTATTAAACCCAAGAATGTTATTACAAAATGTATCATAGAAAGTGTCATGTTTGGAAATTCAATTTGTACGTAAAGCCATTTATTCAAAAGAACAATAATTATCGAAAAGAAGACATTTAATATTAAGTAACAAGTTGTCAATAGTTTTCTACTCATGATTATTGCTTCGTTCTTTTATTTATTGCAATAATAATAAAGTGTATTTGTGTTGAAATGTCACAGACTCTCTTAGGTTAGGAATTGAAAATTAAATTAATTCTTAAACTACAGCAATAAAAATTATTAAACACTTCTCGATGGATATTCATGTTAATTACTATATTGTTTGGTATTAAATTAATCTCATTTAAGTATATACAGAATGACTAGAATTTGGGAAATTTTCAAATTAATTGTTTGAAAATTTGTTGTTTTGTTTTTTTTTGTTGGCGCTTGCACACTGGAAATTTTTAGCGCCTCTGGTGATTTTTTAGTGAAGCTTTGTAACAAATGTGCTTGGCGCGCTCAACGGTTGTAGACGTTGCAAAATATTTCCTTTTTTGTGCTTATTTAAATGAAAACTTAATCAAAAAGTGTTAGTTTATAGTGATAACAGACAATGGAGTTTCCCCTCGGTTACAGGGAAGTCATTCCAGACCAAACTGTACCTGAGAAGTGGAAGGAAATCACCCTCAATACCGGTTTGTTTAACCTAACCTTCAAAATCAAATTTTTATTTATATTGTCGAAAAATTATTATTTTTTGGGGGGTAAATGAATAATTACAGTGCTTAATTTTTATTTCGGATTTTTTCATTCACTACTAATGTGTGTTGAAAGGAGATATTTTCTTATTTCGACATGACTTAACCTTCAGTTTATTTTACTAATTTCTTTTTAACAAATAAATGCTAATTGTTTTCAGTTGTTTATTTGTATTTGTTAATTTGTTTGAATCATTTTTGAGTTGTCATTTGTTTCTTGTGTTAGGTGAACGAATAATATTATTTTTACAGGTGGAAGTCAAAGTACGTTACAGGACATTAAAGTACCGGAAAGAGCGGGTGGTTATTCGTACAAGGATTGCTCGAAGTATTTCACTCGAAATCGTTTCATTTACTGGAGAATATGTCACGATATTCTTGAATTAGTTGAGCACAGTTTGGATGTTAATTTAGCGAATTGTCGAGTGCGTTACAAGTTCACGGATACACCAATTTTAGATGGGATTTCAATTCACGAAACTGCGAATTCAGTTATTATTTTAATTGCCACAGTCTCTAGTATTCATAAATTGAGTTTTCCTCATCCGGACAAAATTCACAGACAGGTAAAAGAATTTTTCACTATTAAGATTAATTCTAAAACAAAGTCACCAATTTTTTCTATTTCTAACAATAATTTCTTGTTTAACTTAATTCTTCAAGAATTAACATAAAATTATTGCCAATAAATTATTTAATGCATAATTTTACATAAATATTGTAAATATAATTAAATTTTAAGAGTTGCGTTTATAATTTTTATAAATAGATAAACTTCAAAAGGTTTTAAAGTTAAATATTTTAAAATATTTCAATTTTAAATGAATTTAATTAGAAATTTAAAAAAAGGACATTTTCGAAAAATTTTAATTGAAATTTCCGTAAAATTGAATTGGAAACAAATGAATTTTAATATTTTCAAAAAGTATTAAAAAGAAATTAAATTCTTTCGATTGTTTAGAATAATTTTATAATTGAAGAAATTCATAAATAAATTAAATAGAACATTTATTTCAGTATCTAATAATTTTTAGAGTCAATCAGAATATTTTTTATCAGGGAAATTTATAAAAATTGAAAAAACCTGGAAAAGTCAGGAAATTTTGATCAAAATCCTGGAAATTTGTTGTCTTCTAATTGTATTTATTCTTGAAATTAAACTTTACTTAAATATTTCAAAATTAATTTAATTTAAAAAAAGTTGCGTTTAATTGTTTAAAAAAGTTTATTTCATAATTAAATTTTAAATTAATTCATTTAAAATTTTGTAAAATTTCAATTTTAAATGAATGTGATTAGAAATTTTAAAGAAATCTAGATTTTGAATAAAATTACTCTCAAGAATACGATTATTTTCAAAAGTAATTTACAAAAATTTTAGTCAACATTTCAATTATCTTTATAAAGAATACAATTTTTCTCCGAAATTCAATTATTTAGAAAAATTGTAATAAAATTCTTGGTAGAATTTCAATTATTTTAAAAATATATTTTATAAAATTCGTCTCATAAAATTTCTTGAAAACTTAAACTATTCTTAAAAATTTTATTAAAATTTGTTAAGAGAATTCAATTATTATTAAAATTTTTAGAAATAATTAAATTTTGAAAAGATTTGAAATTAAAATCTTTGAAAAATTGATTTTTTTATACTAAAAACGAACAACTCTGTAGAATTAATTTTTTAAAAGAAAGTTTACATCCTATTTTTTTACTGTAACTTCCTGAAAAATTTAATTATTATATGATATTATCACTCGGTTGTTTTAAATTTACACCTGACTCGGAATGATCGTTAAATTCAGTGTTTAGTTCCTGAAAAATTATTTTCATCATTACGCTTATTATTTTTAGAATTTTCAACTAAAATTCTTCTTTAAATCAATTAATTTTAATAATTTTTGAAAAAGTTCTTTGACAATTTTCAAATCCATTTGTTTAAAATATTCAATTTTACGAAATTTCAATTATTCGTAAATTCTTCAATTAAATGTATGTAAGAAAATAAAAACATCAAACTTTATCTAAAATTTAACTGAAATTCATTTTAAAACTCAATTATTCTCAGAAAATTCTACGAGAATTCAATTATTTAAATACAAACAAAGATAATTTATTGAAAAATTCAATTTATTTTATTTCAATTTTGTCAAAGAAATTTACCAACAAATTTTATAAACAATAGAATTCTTTCGCCGAATTTTAATCAAATTTTGAAGAATAATTACATTTTTAGAGAAATTCGATTAAAATTGTATTAAAAATAATGGTAATTTTGCAATGATTTTTTGAAAATTTTTATTTTTTTTTGAAAAATAATTGAATCTTTGTGTAGAATATTATAAAAAATTTTTATTAATAACTGAATTTTTTGACTATAAGAATAAATATTTTATTAAATAATTGAATTTTCATTACGAATTTTATTAATAAATTTTTAAATAATTGAATTCTCTTGAGAAATTTGATAAAAATTGTTCATATATTTAAAAAAAATTGAAATTCTATCAAGAGATAGATAGATAGATTCTATCTATTTTATTAAAAATTTTCAGAAATGTTTGAGGCTGCGTCTACAATAGAAAAAAATAATGTGTAATTTGCAGTGTAATGTGTATTGTTTTTGGCATTGACAATTGTCAGGGGCAATTACACTGTATATTACACAATTTTTTACACATTATTTTTTCTGTTGTAGACGCAGCCTGAATGTGGGAGAAAAGTTTTATTATTTCGACGGGTGTTACGAAAAAAAAACACAGTCAAGATTCTGAACGAAAAAAAACACTCCTGATGAAAATATAACCAAAAATACAGTTTTTATTTTAAGTTTTCGGCTCAAATAAAAGAGTTTTTTTCGAATTTTTTCTTTCGTATTATAATATTTATATAAAAATTTAATATAATCAAATTAGTTTTTAAAATTAAAATTTCATTTTTTCATTAAAAAATCAGGAGTGTTAGTATTCGCGCAAAGAAATTTTTAGAGTGTTTTTCTTCGTAGCATCCATCGATTTATAAAAGTTATTGAAAATTGACGAGAATTTTTGAAAATTGTTGAACATAATTGGATTTTTGCAAAGAATTATATTACTTTCGAAAATAATTGAATTCTTGAGACGAATCTTATTAAAATTTCTTTTTAAATAATTAAATTCTTTTGTTAAAATTTTTTAAAATAGCAGACATTGAAAATAATTGAATTTTGACAAATTATTTTAAAGAAAAATTTTAAAAATTTGCAAATAATTGAATTCTAGAGACGAATCTTATTAAAATTTCTTTTCAAATAATTAAATTGTTTTGTTAACATTTTTTAAAATAGCAAACATTGAAAATAATTGAACTTTTTGACCTCCCTGAATCACTCAATCAATAAACAGTAAAAATTGGACTAAAATTGATTTCAGGAACCTTTGCTTGGCTCACATCCGGATCTAAGTATTCAGTCAATTCTCAGTGAAGCATCGGTGCAAACTGCAAGGGATCCTCACACTTTTCACGTTATACCAACAGCTGGAACTACAAGTAATTTTTTTTCGTTATATTGAATCGGAATTTGAGAAAAAAATTGATAATATTTATTATTTCTTCTTAGATTCCCCTGTTCCACACGCAGCGGCATCATGGCTAACATTACCTCAGGAGGAGGCTCTTTACGCCTTGGCGTACAGTTCGGGTACAATACTTATGTTACGCTTGGACACAATGACGGGTCTTGTGCACAGTCACGAATTAAAACAGGATTCAATAGTACCACGTTTCCTGAGTGGAATAGCGACTGCTTTTCGTGGTCGCAGTTCCGAGGGTCAAGTTCCAATGGCACTTGAAATTCACACATGCGGCAATGACACTTATTTATTTGCTCTGTGTCGCGAGGGAAATGTTCGGATGTGGTCATCAAATAAGGCGCAGTGCATCGCCGTCACGGATGTTGCCGTTGACAATAAAGTCGCTTCACAAGGTGCTCAAGGTCACGTTCTCAGGAAGGCTGTCAGCTCCGAAAATGAACTCTATCTTGGAACTTATCTTAAATTTGGAAATGGTTGCGAATTCAGCATTTTAAAACCGATCCAGGACGCTGGCGTTTTTAAATTTATTCGCGTTTGTACACTCTTTGCTCCTGATGTAAGTGGTTCTTTGATTTTATTTTATTACTTTTTTTGGTGCCATTTTTTTGCTTTTTCGCTTTTTTGTTTCCCAACTTATTTAATAATATTGTTCTTTTAAATTTTTTCCATTTTATACCTAATAATTGTCATAGAAATCATTAAAATATAATTTAATGTTTTAAAAGAATTTTTTTAAAATTATGAAAATAATTGTATTCAATCGAAAACTTTTATTTAATTATTTAATTTAATAATTTAATTATATTCCTTTAAAGAATTTTATTATTAATGAAAATAATGGAATTCTTGTGAAGAATTTTATTAAAAACTAGCAAATGTTACGCGCGGAACGCGTTATTCAATTTGTTGTTGTTATGCAAATTACAAAATTTTTTAATTTTCAAATATAAATTTTTAAAATAATTTCATACTCAAAATTTCAAAAACTTACTTATTGAGTACAATATTAATTATTACCGTTCATATTTTAAAAATTTTATAAAAATTTCACGAAAGAATTCCATAATTTTCTAAATTTTAAAAAATCCTTCTAAACAATTCAATTATTTTTTTAAGTAGTAAAATCTTTCCAAAAATTCAATTATTTTTAAAACATTTTTAATTAAATTCCTCGGAAGATAAATATTTTTAACACACTCTGAAAAAATTCAATTTTTTTCTAAAATTTTAATAAATCCTTCGAAATAATAAAATTGTTCTTATAAATATAGTAAAATTCTTCGCAAGAATTCAATTAATTTTATAAATAGTAAAATTCTTTGCAGGAATTCATTTATTTTCAAAACAATTTTAATTAAATTCTTTGGATGGATTCAAATACTTTTAAATATTTTCATAAATTTTATTTATTCTCTAAAATTTTAATAATTTCTTCGAAACAATTTAATTATTTTTATAAATATTACAATTCTTTGAAGGAAGTAAATTATTTTTAATCCAATTTAAATAAAATTACAGGAAAAAATTTAATTCTTTTCAAAAATTTCAATAAAATTCTATTTCAACAAGAGTTTGAAATTCTTTTAAAATAATCCAATTATTGTCAAAATATTTATAAAAAATTAAAAAAAAATGTCATTGTTTCAAATTATTTCTATAAAATTCTTCATACCAATTTAATTATTTCTTTAAAAATTAATAAATTCTTCGAAAGATTTCAATTATTTTTATAAATAGTCAAATTCTTTGCAATATTCATTATATTAGAATTAAATTATTTTTAGAAATTTTGATAAGATTATTCAGAAAAACTGAATTTATTTTTTAAATAAATCATCACAGGAATTCATTTATTTTCTGAAATTCGCATAAAGTCTTTGCACGAAGTCTTTTTGTGAAATTTTATTAAAATTGAAAATAATTTAATTTCTGCGAAGAATTTCACTATTTATGAAAATTATTGAATTCTTCCGAAGAATGTTATTATTTATGTAAATAATTGAATGTAGATGAAATTCTGAAAAAAATTCTATATAAGATTCTGAAAAATAAATTTTTTAAACTTTATAAAAAATTTCATTTTTTCTAGAATTTCATTAAAATAATTCGCATAATAAAATTTTTATAAATTGTGTCATTTTCTTAATTTTTATAGGAAATATAATTTATTACTTTACAAGAATTTTCTTACAAAATTTGGAATATAATTGAATTTTTATGATAAATTTTACAGACAATCATAGAAATAATTAAATTTTTAAGTTAAAATCACTTTTATAGAATTATTTTAATTAAATTTTAAATAATTCAATTTTGAAATTGTAATTAAGATTTTTAAGTTTTAAAGACGATTTTGATTTTTTCTTCAAAAAATTTATTAAAAGTTTTAGAAAATTTAGGAATTTTTTAAGATATTTTATAGAAGAAAAGATTTTAAAAAACCAGAAGAAAACGAGAGAGTAAAAATTTAAATAATTGTAAACGATTAAATTTTTGCAAAGACTTTACTATTAAAAAAATATTTCAATTGTTTTAATAGATTTATGCAAATTTCAGAAAATAATTGAATTTTTCGTGAAATTTTATTTAAATTGTATTGAAATAATGTAATTTCTACGAAGAATATTATTATTTATATATGTAAATCATTGCATTCTTGCGAAGAGTTATTGAAAAAATTTTGAAAACATACAATAATAAATTAAATATTTAATAAATAAGTGAATTTTATAAATTTTGATTATGAATTTGTCCAAAACTTTAAATTTGAAAATAAAAAATTTTGTAATTTGCATCATAAGAAATTGAAAATCACGTTGTGCGCGCTAGTACTCGTTACGTTTGCCAGTTTTGTTATTAATTTCCTTTCGTTTCATTTTTCCTTTCTTCATTTTTTTTCAATTAATTATTAATTTTTTTGCAGCAACACTTGGTGGACTTTTCGTTCACAACAACAAGATTGTGGGCCGTTTGGAGAACAACGGATAACGACACAGTGGCAGTGACACACGCACAATTGCCATTGAACGGAGCGCAAATCAGTTCGGAGTGGGAGACGGCAATTCTGGAACAACCACCAGACAGGGATTATATTGTAAGTGATCCGGGAACGGATCCACGGCAAGCTTATGTGAATTTTATCTTCCATCCGGGACAATTTTCATTGGCTGACATAACACGAGCGCTCAGTATTTATCGACGTTCGAATCTTATTGCGGACATAAGCTTATCGCCGGCAGTACTCAAGGAACGTGTTTGCATGGCAGTTGAGGCTGATATACAAGCAGAAGTTATGGACTATGAATTAATGGATGAGGACTATTTGGAAATAGCGAATCGTTGTTGGTCGAAATTCTATTCGTGCGTGGTGCAATATCATGTGAATGGATCGCGACCAGTTGGCTTATTATTGTTGCAAAATGTTTACGGTGTTGCTTTATTGAAAAAATCGTCATTCTCACTATTACGACCAATGGAGGCACTGGAGCACTTAATGCTCTCGAATGAGAGGAGTTATGTGTCGAGATTTAAAACAACGCCCGTATTGTCTCAGGACGATGGTATTTGTCAGGATTTGATAATGCTGATGTCGTCACTTGTCATGCTCGAGGATCAGATATCCGAGGAATTGAAAGCTAATATTGAACGGGAATTGTATAATCTTAAGAGTCCGGATATTATCGTTGAGGATATGCTCTCGAAACTTATTTTAGAAACCGATGATCCGGTGTGTGATTTTTTTTGTATCATTACACAATTTTCTCTAATTTGAAAGTATTTTCGTTTTTCTTCCTTTGTCATTTCATTTTTATTTTATTCTACTTTTTCAGCTTTTGGACTACGATTTTCAAACGGAGCTGAATCATAGACTGAAGAATGTGAGAGATGTTTCGAAAGCGATGGCGATGCTATTGGAGGCGTTAACTTACGATTTGGGACAGCCGAGTAAATTGGATCTTCAGGATAATCAGGAAGCGTCGCGAGCTTTAATGAACGTCAGTCATTTATTTGGCAGTCAATTGGGAATTTCGACAATTGCCGAGTCAGTGTCGCAAATTACTCTCCTTAGATTTTCGATTTGTCGCGATTTGTTGATCCTCCAGCAGATTATTTTGACGAGACCGGAATTATTCAATTCCTCATCGTTACATGCAATTAGATCGACTCTAGCACCGAGAACTGTTGAACTCATTCAAGCCTATTTTGTTGTCATTTGGATTTGTGGCTCTAATGCCACTTCTAATCTTTCTCCAGCACTACTGTGAGTAATTTTTGATAAGTAAACTAATAATTGATCTATTCACTAAATAGTGAATTTTTAAAAACTAATTAATAAGTGAAAGAAGGCAAAATAAAAGAGTCGATTTTAATAAAAATTAATTTTACAGAGAAACAAGTGTACAGAGACTGTCGTTATTAAAATTAACGGATTCAAAAGTGAGTGTAATACAACGACAGCAGAGATCGCTGTCACTATTGGAATTATTTATTCAAAGTGGAGGTGCAAAACACGCTCAAAAATTATTGGCAAATACATTACCGGAACCATCGGCTTTAATTTTATGGCATTATGGAATGCTGACGCATTCTACACTCATCGCACAACTTGTGTATCCTTTTTATCATAATTATTTTCTACAGGAAAGTATTTAATTAATTAGTAATTAAGTCAGGACTGATACTAATCAGGCAAATGTCGGGGAATTTTATCAAAAATATCAAATTTTCAGAATTAATACAGGCCTCGGATATTACGACTTTTTCGACTATTTTCAAATAATGCGACTTTTATCGACTTTTATTTAAATATTGCGATATTACTATTTTTATAACGTGAAAAGCATATCTATAGACAAATCTTTGAAAATTTATTTTTGAATAATTTTTTTTAATTAAATGTTTAAAATATTAGAATTAAAATGATTTTTAATAATTGAAATTCTGTAAAATTTAATTCAAACTAAATAATGTTTTCAAGTATTTTGTTATAATTTTTAAAAATTAACTTTTCATGAATTTTAATTGCAAATTTTTGAAATATTAAATTATTAAATTCTCAACAATTTTAATGAATAATCTTCAAGTATAAATTCAGTGAAAATGAAATTTAATAAAATAAAAATTGGATGAATTTTTTTATAGTTTGAAAAAAACTCAATTTATTTTAAAAAGATTGTATCAAATTTTGAATTATTTTTCAACTGTTTTACTAAATTTAAATTATTTTTTAAAAGATTGTATCTAATTTAAATTTTTTGGACATTTTTTAATTGTATTTAAGAGTAAAAATTTTTGTATTTCAAAAAATTATTTAGAAATATTTTGAAAAAGTTAATTTTACGAATTTCTTTATTAAAATATTCGAAAATATTCTACCTTAATTAATGTCTTTAAAAAGAAAAACGGATGGATTGAATTATTGTAAAAAATGGATTTCTTGTATTTAAATAGTTGGATTTTCAAAGAAATTGCAAAAAATTATTAACAATTTAGAAAGATAATTGATTTAAAGATGAAGTTTAGTTAAAAATTGTAGAAAATATTTTTTTGGAATGGTTAGTTTTAATTTTTTAAATTTATTAAATTTGTTATTTTATCTTCTGTGAATAAAGAAATAGGAAGTATTTGAATATTTATTTATCAAAATTATACAAGTTTTGATTAATTAAAATTTTTGTGACAACACTGAACGACTTTTTCGCCCTTTTTTCTATTTTTAATCGACTAAAGTGACTTTTTTTGCTCGTTAAAGTCGATCCGAGGCCTGTTAATAGAAAAAATCTTATTTTTTGTGTAAATAACATTTTTGCAAGACTGAAACGTTGAATTCTTTTTGAATTTTTTCCATCTTGTGAACATTTAAATTGCAATAAATTTAAAGATATTACTTTAACTTTTCTTATGTTGGTAAATAATTAAATTTCTTTTGTGTAATTTAATTCTAAAATAACTTTTTTAATAACTTTATGAATTGTTTGAAATGAAAATAGTAAATTAAAAAAGGTTTTGATTAACAAACTGTTTCAATTTTTAGAAATATGTAATTGAATTTTAGAAAGATTTAAAATAAAACTTTTCAACATTTCAATTCTTGTAAAGAAAGTAATAAAAATTAAATATTTATACACAAGATATTTCAAAATATAAAGAACTCTGATTTTTCTTATTTCGGTAAATAGTTTAAATTTATTTTAAATAATTAAATTTAAATACATTACGAATTGTTTGAAACGAAATTGTTTCTATTAAATTAGAAAAGATTTTTGTTAAAAAACTGTTACAATTATTAGAAATAATTGAATTTCGAAATTTCATTTTTCGTGAAGAAATTTATTTAAATAAAAAAAGAAAGTAATAAAAATTATCTATGTAAAAAATTATTTAAATTTTAGGCAATTTTAAATTAATTCTTTAAATGTGCTTAAAATTTTAATTCAGTTTTATTAAAGAAATGATTATATAATTAAAATTTTTTGAATTGAAAATAATTAAGGCAGGTAATGAATTTCTAAATAATTTATAAAAAATAGAATTATAAACAAATTTTAATTGAAATTTTTGTTAATGACTTAATTTTTAACCAATTTAAATTTAAAAGTATTTTTCTATAAATTAAAGCTTCGAAAAATTGTATTAATGTTCTAAAAAATTATCATTCTAAAATAATTCTGTTCAATTTTTAAAAACAATTGAATTTGTTAAAGAAAAACTTTTAAAATAAGTAATAATTAAAATTTATAATAATTGCGGTTAAAAATAATTGAATTCTTTAATAATTTTACTGACATTTTTGAAAATAATGGAGTAAAAGTTTGCATCGATTCAATTATTTTCATAAATAATAACTTGAATTATTTTTATAATTATCCAAATTATTGTCAGGAATCCAATTATTTTTGAATATTGTTATATAATTAAGTAACTAATTTCTTAATTATAATTATTAACAATTGAAACAATTACTTTGAAATGTTTTGAAAACGATTCTTCAAATAAATTTAATTCTTTGCGAAAACTAGTAAAATAATTGTTCAAAAGAATTTAATTTTCTACCAATAATTTCAATGAAATTTCTCCCGAAAGTGGACTTTTGTTTTTATATATATTTTATTTACTTATTCCTCAATTTGTAATGAGATTGTTATTGTCAAAAACATTTATTAAATCCTTAACGAACAATTTAGTTGGCCGAGATCGGGAAATTTCATTTTTCCAGAATGGCTCCTGTCGAGCTGTCAATTTCTTCTCGTTCAGGAATACGTTCGTCTCCTGAGTAATTGGTGTGAATGGAACAGTGCGTCGAGGAAATTTATTCTAGCTGTGTCACTTTTGGAAATGGGCGAACCACAAAAGGCGTGCGATCAATTTCTACGCTCGTCAAATGGTGTATTAACGGATCAGTTTATTGCTGACAAATTTCTTGAACCCAGTTCAATAACGGAGAATAATGCCCTCGTCAATTATTACTTGAAAGTTATTGAACTTTTCGATCAGCATAATGCGTCGGATTGTGTTATTGAATTGGCCGAGACGGCAATTGCGATTGCCGATAAGAATGATCCAAATTTACCAACATTACATTCCATTGTATTTGCTCAACATTTGAATTTGGGACATCACGTTGAGGCTTATCATTGTTTGAATTCAAATCCCGATTCGGCGAGACGTGTTGATTGTTTGAGACAACTTGTTGTCACACTATTCGAAAGAAAGAAACTCGTTGATCTCGTTTCGTTTCCTTATGTCGATATGTATGAAGATTTGGAGAGAATTGTCGAGGGCCGAGCGAGGAGTGTCGATTTGATGGAGAATAATTATTATAATTTCTTGTACAGTTTCCATGTTAATAAGGGAAATTTCCGGAAAGGTAATTCCAATATTTTCTTTTTTAAATTAATTGTAAATAGTTTTTAATTAATTGTAAATAGTTACAAATTTTTTAAATGAATTAATTTAACGATTTTTCTTATTACTTTTTTAGCCGGATCGGTTATGTATGAGCAAGCGATGCGTTTGGGACAGGAATCGCATTCGGCGCCGATTATTTCGAAACAGGCGCAATGCCTCTTGGCTTGTATAAATTGTTTGAGTTTGGTTAATGAAAAATATCGTTGGATCGTTAGGCCTGTTGTTGATCAAAATTTTTACGAAGAAAAAAATCCAAAGACGAAACGAAGTATCGATGGAAAGGAAGTGCTTCACTACAAGGTGAAGAGACAAGTTGAAGTTGTTGAATTAAAGGATATCAGAAAGGAATATTACATCGTTGAGGCAAGATTGAAACTATCGAAACTCAATTCCGAATTACTTGTTGTCGCACAAGTCGGTAAGTAAATTTTAGTTCGTTTTATATTCGTGGTTGCCAAAGATCACGGAAATCAGAGAATTCAGAGAACAATCAATAATTTTTATTAAAATTACTTCTAAACTTTTTTTTATTTCTGACCAGAATGATTTTTTTAATATTATTTAATTATTTCAAAAAGTTTTTTCTTAATAAAAAATGCATCAAGGAGAAGCCAGGAAAAATCAGAGTTAAATTTTGGTGACAATCCTGTTATTTCGTTCTTTTAATTCTCAATTTCTTCTTATTTCTTCTTAGTTTGCTTTTTTGTTCTTAGTTTCTTTATTTTGTTTCATTTTCGTTCGTAATTTATTTTTGTTGTTCTTAATGTATATTTTTTTGTTTTCTTAGTTATGAAAGCAAATTTATTACTTTTGTTATTAATATTCCAATTTTTCTGTTTTATTTGTGTAATCGTAGGACCCGATGAGTTGATAGCTATTTTGTCGAGCGTTGGATTGTACGTGACAGCTTTGCATTTATGTGAACAATTTGGAATTGGAAAAGGCTCCGTACTTGAAAGTCTGGCTTCACAGTGTGTGAGATTGAGTCAACAAGATGATCCAAAAGCTTGGGACTGGCTTATTCTAAACGATGTCTTTGGTAAACGATTATAACTAAAATTATTATCTTAATTTAATTCCCAAGTACATTAATTAAAACTTTATTTTTCTCTAATTCTATTTCTAATCAATTTTAATTCTAATTTCAATGCTAATTCTAATTCTAATTTCAATTCTAAATCTATTTTAAGGAAATAACAATTAAATCTAAAATTAAATTAAAATCCCAATTATCGCTCTTAAAATAAATTATCAAAATCCTACGTAAAATAAACCTAATTATTTATAAAAAATTCTTTCTCAAATTTCTGTATTTTATTATAGATATTACATTATCAGCATCAAATGTGGCGAATATTGCTTGGAAATTATTGGAGCATTTAACATTGACGCATGAGAAGGAGAATCAAAGTGAATTACATAAAGGAGTTGCCAAAAAGCTTCTTCATCATGGAGCATTTATTCCAGCTTGGCTTATGTCTTCCTATAAGGTAATTTAATTTAATTGAAGGGATTTTTTTCCCTATTGACTTTTTTTGGGGGAATTTCTTATTTTTTTAAATTCCAAATTTTTGTTTTGTTTTAGAAACGTAATGCCGCTGAATTGCTACGACTTTTATTGAACATGGGTCGAATACTCGAGGCAAGTGAACTTGCGATTGATTTTATTAGAGCAATTTTGGGCAAAGGAATGGAGCATTTTGATTTTGAATCACCTCTAGTGGCAACGAAACCTCCCGTTTGGTTACCTTTAAATACCGTCGAACTCTTATTATTAGAATTAGAACACGCAAGTAATGAAGATAAAAGTTATATCGAGGTAACTATTCATTTTTGCAAATTAATTATTTTAAAACAATAAAATAATAATTAAAAATAATAACAGGCCTCAGATCGACTTTAACCAGCAAAAAAAGTCGTTTTAGTCGATTAAAAATAGAAGAAAAGTCGTTTATTTAATGTAGTGTTATCACAAAAATTTGTATTTTGAATTTACTGATTCTTCACTGATTTCTAAATTCAATTAATCAAAAATTGAATATTTTTACTAAATAAATATTTAAATACTTATTATTTATTTTTCATAGGAAATAAAATTTTTAAAATTTCAACTTCTGATATTTAATAATATTTAGCTAAAAATTAAAACTACAATCCTTCGAAAAATTCAATTATATTCTACAATTTTTAACTTAACTTGAGCTCCAAAATAAATATCTACATTAATTTTTAATAATTTTCCGAAAGTTCTTCGAGAATTTAATTATTTAAATACAAAAATTCAATTTTTTATGATAATTGAAACTGTCCATCTTTCTTTCTAAAGAAAATTTTTCTTTTTTTAATTACAATTAAAAAATGTCCAAAAAATTGAAACTTGATAAAATCTTCTAAAACTCATAATTTTAAATTTAGTAATATTTTTAAAAAATAATTGAAATTTGATAAAATCTTTTAACAATAATTGAGTTTTTAAAAAAAAAATATTTAAAAAAGAATCAAATTTTTGTATAATTTAAAAAAAATTCTTTGAAGAATTTTAATTAAAGGTTTTGAATATGATTATTATCCCTCAAAAATGTTTAAAATAATTCTAAAAACTTTTAATTATTATTTTGTATTTTAATTTTCGGAAATATTGAAAATTTTAAAAATAATTGAATCTTAAAAAATTATATCGAAATAATTCAGAGAATTACTTTTTTCAAAACTATTATAATATTATTATTAGAACCTAATTTTTATTTTCATTCAATTTAAACTTAAAAATTATTCATTAAACATTTTTGAGAATTTAATTATTTCCAAAAGTTTTAATTAAAATTCATTAAAAAATTTTTTTTTTAATTTTAATAAAATACTTGAAAAAATGATTTATTTTCAATTAAATATTACAAAATTTTAATTCTTCTAAATCTTTTAAATTGTAAATTTCACAAATGGAATTAGAAAAGTTATTCAAAAATAAATTTTCAAAGATTTATTTATAGTTAAGCTTTTTATAGTATAAAAATCAAAATAAATTGCATTTTATGCTAAAAATGTGGTATTTCGTTGCAAAATTTGGAAGGAAAGTCGAAAATTTCATAATTGTTTAATATAAGTCGATAAAAGTCGCATTATTTAAAAATAGTCGGAAAAGTCTTAATATCCGAGGCCTGTAATAATAATAATAATAAAATCATAAAAAATGTTGTTTTTCTAACAATAAAGTACTGAATTTAAATTTTTTAGACTTATGATGATTTGAAGGACACTTTGGAAGATTATATCGAAATTGTAAAACGCGTGTCAGTTGATATGATACAATACAGAACACTTTCTTAACAAGTAAGTAATTTCAAATTTTAAATAAACAATTAAATTTCAAAAAAAATTATTTTACAAAAAATTACAATTCTAATAGATTTTTCTCTTTTATTTTCAGATTTGAATCGATTTCCGTAATACACGACTGATTTTCACTGTCACAAAAGAAAATGATTTAACAAAAAAAAAAAAGAATGAATGATCTATTTTTCCGTGAAAATTTCTTGTAAATATCTCCTCTTTTTTTTACTTCTCAATGTCTACACAATATTAGATAATTTTCTTCCTTCAATGTTCACATTTATTAATTTATACATTTATAATTATAATTTTAAAAGTCAACAATAATTTTTTCAAACAGTTAAGAAAAAAAATGTGTGCCAATAACTTGACTATAGGAAAAAAAAATTTTTTTTGCACGTTTTTTTTCTTGTTTTTAAAATAAACTCCTTTTTTCAAAATCAAATAGAAAAAATTAGAAAATAATATTTTGTTAGTATTTTTATAAGCAATATAATTGTCGAGAATTTGAAAATTTCGTATTTTTATGTTGAGTTGGGTTTGTTTTTTTATTTTGTTAATTTGACTTTCATTTTTTTTCTATATGAATTGTTGTCATCGTTTATGATGATATTTATACTAGTAAATAAGCAACGTAATTAGCAAAAGTCATTTTTTTGTAAAGGAACAATACTTTGATAACTGAATAAAAGTAAAACTTTTGTAAATTTATATTTTGTTTTACTGGTTTTATTCTGGTAATTAATTATTTTTTCTTTTTTTAGAATTTAATCGCTTTTTGTTAGTATAATTTTATATTACAATAGAAAAAAATCTATAATAATAAGCTATTAATTAAAACAATGTTCAACATTTACATTTAAATTTCCCTCGCATTGTTGCTGCATTCGAACATAACCTAAAACCCGGAAATTGCGTCACGATTATCATTCGTTATTTTTTCGATTCTTTTCAATTGGGGCTAAAATAAAAGGGAATAATAATTCAAATGGATGAAAGGTATTTTAAAATTGACGGAATTTTTAGAAATGAAATTAAAAAATATCGGAAAATGGTAAATATTTGGGGCAAGAAGGAAACTGTTGGTCCGGTTGGTACTTTGGGTTCGAGTGTAGAAAATGGATCGATTAATGCCAGTTTCCTGTGCGAAGGCAGCGTGGACGTTAAAGAGGTGGGGTTAAACGAGACGTTCTTCTGCTCGTTCGTGTCTTGAACGTTCTTCATCCTACTTTGACATCGTAGTCCGGTCGACGGACAAAAAAGTATCAAAAAATGGCCCTATTGTCCCTACGTCTGGCTGCCTCTGTGGCAAGACAACTGCCAAACGCCACTGTACAGGTAAATTCGACAAAATTCTTCTCTCAGTAACAACATAATTCGGAGCAAATTTTGCAAGTGTTATATGAATGCCTTGAGAGTGTGCGCCGACATTTTCCATAAGTGCCACCGGTCATATTTATCATATTCAAATCTCAATTCTCTTTTCCTCTCGTTTCTTTATCTGCAGTTTTCAACACAAAGTGTTTTTCATTCAGCAAAATTGTTTTTCGGTTGAAAATAAAAATACCGCCCTCGATAAATTGTCCCTCTATTACATAAATCGGAGACGTTATGTAATGAGTATTTTGGTGATGGGGAAAAAAATTATTGTTTTCACCTAGGAATTTTTTTTTCCCCTTTTAGATTAAATATCCAGCGACTGGAATTGCTTCACGTAAATATCATGTCTCATGCAGTAGAAGATCGGCGGAAATTTCTTCAATTTTGGAGGAACGTATTCTTGGTTCTGCACCAAAGGTGAGTTTTTTAAAAGTTTGAAAATTTAAAAATTAGCTTGGAAAATTTTTTAATTTTTAAGAGGAAAAAGAAGATGAATGTTTTTTTTTCTTTCTTTTTAGGCAAACTTGGAAGAAACTGGACGTGTCTTGAGTATTGGAGATGGTATCGCTCGTGTTTACGGTCTTAAGAATATTCAGGCCGACGAGATGGTGGAATTTAGTTCTGGATTAAAGGGAATGGCCTTGAATTTGGAACCCGATAATGTTGGTGTTGTCGTATTCGGTAATGATAGGCACATTAAGGAAGGTGATATTGTCAAACGTACCGGAGCAATTGTCGACGTGCCTGTTGGTGAACAATTATTGGGACGTGTTGTCGATGCCCTGGGAAATCCCATTGACGGCAAGGGACCACTTAACAATAAACTTCGTTTCCGTATTGGTACCAAGGCCCCTGGTATCATTCCTAGGTAAATTTTTATCTCAATTCTAACTCGGAATTGTTTCAGTTAAACGTTATTTTACAATAATTTTAGTTTCCAAAACAAAATCTAGTTTGCAAAGGAATTATTTCTGGTAAAAGTTACTTTGAATTTATTTTTCAATTTGGAAGTAAAGTTTATTAAATAGTTAAAATAAAATTTAGTTTTATAATTAATTTCTTTGGAAATCGGGGAATAAGGAGGTTAAATTTTGATGGCAACTTTAAATTACCGTTTCGTGAGAATTGGGAAATTTTGATTTATTTGTTGGGTATTTTTCTAGAGTGTCCGTCAGGGAGCCTATGCAAACTGGTATCAAGGCTGTCGACTCTCTGGTGCCAATTGGTCGTGGTCAGCGTGAGTTGATCATTGGCGACAGGCAAACTGGAAAGACTGCTCTTGCCATTGATACGATTATCAATCAGAAGCGTTTCAATGACGCTGGCGAGGAAAAGAAAAAATTGTACTGCATATACGTCGCCGTTGGTCAGAAAAGATCAACCGTCGCACAAATTGTGAAACGTTTGACCGACAGTGGAGCCATTAACTACACTATCATCGTGTCGGCTACAGCTTCCGATGCCGCTCCTCTACAGTACTTGGCGCCATACTCCGGCTGTGCCATGGGAGAATTCTTCAGGTACTTCCTCCTTTCATCCGGAAAAAGAAAATTCCTTTTCTTTTCAAAATTCTCTTCTATTTTCAAAATTGCGTTTTCTTTTCAAAACACTTTTCTTCTTTCGTAAATTGTATTTTCTTTCTTTTTTCTATTTTAATTGAACTTTGGTACTTAAATTGTATTATGCTATTTGAATTGAATTTTGGTACTCAAATTGTTTTTTAGTATTTGAATTGAATTTTGGTTCTCAAATTGTATTTTAGTATTTCAATTGAATTTTGGTTCTCAAATTGTATTTTAGTATTTGAATTGTATTTTAGTATTTCAATTGAATTTTTGATATTCGAATTGAAATTTTTGTATTTAAATTGAATTGTAGTATTTGAATTGAATTGTGGTATTTGAATTGAATTGTGGTATTTGAATTGAATCGTGATATTTGAATTGAAAAAAAATCAATTTCGACTGAATTATTAATTAATTCGGCAAACTAATTGAATTTGGAATTCTAATTTTTGCAGAGATAATGGCAAGCACGCGTTGATCATCTATGACGATTTGTCGAAACAAGCTGTGGCTTATCGTCAAATGTCTCTGTTGTTGAGAAGACCCCCAGGTCGTGAGGCCTATCCAGGAGATGTGTTCTATCTTCACTCGCGTCTCCTCGAGAGAGCGGCTAAAATGAACGAGTCACTTGGAGGTGGTTCGTTGACCGCTTTGCCAGTCATTGAAACACAAGCCGGCGATGTGTCTGCTTACATTCCCACCAATGTCATTTCCATCACTGACGGACAAATCTTCTTGGAAACTGAATTGTTCTACAAGGGTATCCGACCTGCCATCAACGTCGGTTTGTCTGTCTCTCGTGTCGGATCTGCTGCCCAAACCAAGGCCATGAAGCAGGTTTGTTCCATTTTTCTCCCTTTTTTTCTTTCTTTCTTATATCTCCTTTTCTTTATTCTTCCAAGTTTTATCTATTTTTAGTTCGGAATTTTGCAATGTTCGTAATTTCTTTTCTCCCAAAAAAATTTCTTTTTTTTATCTATTTTTAATGCAGAATTTTGCAATGTTGGTAATTTCTTCTCTTCAAAGATTATCTATTTTTTATTTAGAATTTTGCACTGTTTCTAATTTTGTTTTCTCCCAACATTAGGTCGCCGGTTCCATGAAATTGGAGTTGGCCCAATATCGTGAGGTCGCCGCGTTCGCCCAATTCGGTTCCGATTTGGACGCCGCAACCCAACAACTTCTAAACCGTGGTGTTCGACTCACTGAACTCTTGAAACAGGGACAATATGGTAAATTTATTTATTTATTTATTCACGAAGCGTTTTAAATACTAAATTTAAAAAATTATTCTTCCCCAGTGCCCATGGCGATTGAAGAACAAGTCGCTGTTATCTACTGCGGTGTCCGTGGCTACCTCGACAAAATGGATCCCGCCAAAATCACCGCCTTCGAGAAAGAATTCCTCGCCCACATTAGGTAAATTTTCTCCCCCTTCCCGACAATAATTACAATTTAAATACTATTCCCAATATATATTAATTAACAACTATTCCCTAATTTTAGGTCGACGCAAAAAGACCTCTTGGCAACGATCGCAAAGGAGAATACAATCAGTGAAGCGTCAGACGCAAAAATGAAGAAACTCGTCACTGACTTCTTGGCGGGATTCAATGCATAAGAAAATCATTCGCTTCTTTAAGGCCCGAGGCGTCTTTATAGATCAAGTTATCGAGAGTCGAAGAATCCGCGTTATTGAAGATTCAAGTATAAAGTGATGCACTTAAATGAAAAAAAAAAATCCCCGAATGATGTTCATTCGCAATAAACGCGTCATGTTTATACTTCCCAAAAGAAATGTCATTCAGAAGCAATTCCATTTACGAACGATACAAAAGAAAAAAAAACAACACAATAGTCCAACATATTATTGATACGTTAACAGTTGGTTCTTTAATAAAAAAGAATTTAAAATACCCGATTTCGTGTATAAACATCTTCTGTCTTTTTCTGTTTTCTTTTCATTGAAATAAGAAGACAACATCGTTATTTTATTATTTCTATTTTTCAGTTAAAAAATATTGTAAATTGTATTTAAATATCGCATCTATAATCATTTCACAATTGAAAAAAACTGCACGAATTCGAGCATAAAATAAATATAAAATAGATAACAACTGGTTTTTTTTAGTTTAGAAATTTTTTTTTTTTGTATTTCCTAATAATCAAGGGAAAAATAATTGCTAGTTACCATTAGGATGCTAGATCCTTCTTTCTTTCGTCAAGAGCAGTTTCACATACTCCTGGAATTATGACTCGATTTATTTTCTTTTTATCAACGTGAAGGGAATCCATTACTTTTGTTATTCGTCCAGTTGCGATTGTTCTTTTTTGCTCTCGGACTGTGAAATTCTGACCAATCATTACTGGCATTTTATCGAGAAATGTTATTCTCGTCGTTGCGTGTTCACCAGGCATGAGAATTTGTGAATCTCCAGAAAGAATGAGATCGAATCTTCCCTGAATTGCCCACGTTGAACAGTAAACTTGTGTGCAGAATCCGTTCAACTGGAAATTGGAAAATGTAAATATAAAATGTAAATGTTATTTTTCTATCATTGGAAGAATTTTTACTCACAGGAAGAGGTTTCGTTCTTCCACCTTCTTGAGTTGACATCAAGTACATTTGGGCTTCGTAATGATTACTAATCGTCATGGTGTTAATTAGACAAAGAATCATTCCTTTTCGAACAGTCGTGTACTTTACTCCTCTTATTAAAACGCCCACATTTTCGCCGGCTTTTGCCATTGGGACACTTTTTTGAAAGACCTGTAATTGAAGAAAATATTTTCAAATTGCGAGAAAGAAAAAAGACACTGTAACGAATATTGAACATTTCAAAATAGTAATTTTATTTATCGAGTATGAAAAATTAATCTTTCCTGAATGTCGGAAACTGATGTTTTGATTTTTTCATCAAAGCCAAGTAGATGACAATGCATGTTCTTTTGCATTATTCCTTGTTTTATTGTTCCAACGACAACGGTTCCTCGACCGGGCACATTGAAGAAATTATCAACAGGCAAAACAAACGGAGACGTATAATCTCTGCTAGGATTCGGAAGATAATCGTCCAAGGCATTCAGGAGATTTTTTACAGACGGAACTCCATATTCGGAAGTGTCACCTTTTAAGGCCAGCAAAGCAGAACCACGAATAAACGGAGTATTCTCACTATCGAATCCGTAATTTGATAATAATTCCCTAACTTCTATTTCCACCAGGTCCATCATTTCATCGTCTGACACATCTGCCTGGAAAAAAAATAATTACCCCACAGTCGCAATTTTCTGAAAATTTCTCTTAAATATTAATTCATAAATTTATTATTATTATAAAATTCTTTATTAAAACAAAAATATACCTTGTTTATATAGACAACAATGTACTTGATTCCAATTTGTTTAGCAAGTAGAAGATGTTCCTTTGTTTGTGGCATTGGTCCATCGTCAGCGGCGACAATAAGAATCGCCCCATCCATTTGCGATGCTCCACTGATCATATTTTTAATAAAATCCGCATGTCCCGGACAATCGGTGTGTGCATATCGTCTTTTTTCCGTGGAATAGCCAACGTGGGCAATATTAATTGTAATTCCTCGTGCCTTCTCCTCCGGCGCCTTGTCAATTTCATCATATGACACAAATTTACAGTTCTTGTTGATTTCTGACAAATACTTGGTTATTGCGGCAGTTAATGTTGTTTTCCCATGATCAACGTGTCCTATTGTTCCTACATTGCATACAAGATCTTCAGATTCAGAAACAGTTGAAAATAATCTTCGTCTCTTATAGAAAAGAAATGAATTCTCAATTTTTCGAAGATTACAACACTTCAAATTATTCCTTTTCAACAGTGTTCGAAATATAAAATTTGACATTAACATTTTGTTTATATTGTAGGCCACAGGGGATATTTAACTTTACACAAATTTCTCAATGTGAGAAATAAATTTTTAATCCACTTTGAACATTTTGGTGTTTTGTTTTGAAATTTGACAACATAACCTCACTTTGATCATATGTTGGCTGTCATACCTAACCTTATTTCGCTGTATATAGTTTTTTCCGTAGTTTTCCAGAGGAGATAATTAAAGTTTGAAAAATAAATGTAAACTAAAGTAAGTAGACGATTGTCATTAAAAAAATATTTATAAGCGAATTTTTTACAGCAATTGATTAAATTTTTAAAAAGCGGAAAAGGACGTAAATACCGTTAAAAGACACGTAAAAACCTAACGCAATTTTCGTTACTTTACGTAACAGTTATAAACATTAATATATTTGTTGAATAACATTAACATTAATATAATTGTTTGAAATCATTCCGTTTATTCTTCGAGAGTAGGTAGTAGGATAGATTTGTTTTTGAAAAAGAAATTTTTGCGGTTTGATGACAAAATTATTGAAATGAAAATTCATTCCCCCGCGACCACTAGCCGACCGGAAGTGATAGAAATCAAAAGTGGAATTGCCAACTGTAAAAAGTTATCACTTTGTTCCACCCTTTATGAAAAAGAAAACCTTACAGGTAAAGATAATTGTTTGTGAGAGATAAACTTTTCCAAACAGAAAATTAACAGTAATTTGAAAATTTACTATTTTATTTTTGTAAAACCGGAAATTGTATTGATGTTGGCAATTCTCGTGCCCAAGTCACGTGACAAGACGACGTTTAGCCTCAATGCGCAAAAGCAAATGCGCAGCATTC
The DNA here is from genome assembly GCA_032873175.1 of Leptopilina drosophilae. Lineage (NCBI taxonomy): Eukaryota > Metazoa > Arthropoda > Insecta > Hymenoptera > Figitidae > Leptopilina > Leptopilina drosophilae. Next base: position 31,835,533 of record CM065485.1, read on the forward strand.
AAACTTTCGCAGTACGTCAGCCATATTGTCATTACTTCTTACACAACGCCCTCAAGCGAACAATTCAGAGTTACGAGGTAAAACGATAATAATTTCCAATTATCGAATATTGGGCGTGTTCCAAAACGCGAAATAATAACGGATAGTAGTGTAAAAAATTGTATTAGAGTGTTTTTAGCTGAATTAGAATAGTGCAAAAGCCGTACGGTGTGTGAAAAAGTTGGTGAGTAGTAGACATTGTAAACTTTGAGCGACTGCATCCTTTTGAGCTGCGCCCTCCATATTGATGACAGCGCCGACAGTGATAATTTTCTGAAATTTTTGTCGTTAATGCCCCCTGTGTCCTGAAGTCGAAAGCACCCACGTTGTCTTAAAAGCTTCCCGACAGAATGCGCGGCTTCTAGGACAACACCACCACAATGCCTATGAATTAATCCTGGGGACCGAATATCCTAGTTGCCGTTCGCGAACTCCTTGTCGACCTCGGCATGATTCCGCCTTTGAACAGGTCAACATTAATCGAACCATGGCGTCTTTCCACCGCTTCGCTTTCTTCCCCTCTCGTATTTCACATATTATGATCAAAATCATTAACGTGCTCTCTTTGTTTGTTTAGTTTTTGTTTTTAATTATCCACAACGTGAAGATGATCCCTATGACGATGATCGTCTCCTTGACGGGGACCCATCGTCACGCGAATTTAGTGACACTTCCGGGTTTATATTCATATATCATTTTCTTGAGCTATTGATTTTCTTTCGACTCTACTTTGGCCTTAGTTTTCTTGTATAAAAGTACAATCAAGGTAATAGGCTCACTTTGCAGTACCTGGATTTTTTTTAAAGGATCGAAAATAATATCGGATTTTTATTTGAATTCAATTATAATTTGTGATTATATATTTAAATTGTTGGAAGGAAACAATTGAAATGAGGACAAATATAGTGTCCTCGTTTTTCTTTTCTTTCATGTTACATTGTTTTCGTTGTAAATTTACTTGATTGTTCGGTTATATCTTACATTTTTTTATTATATAATAAAATTAATTTTTGTTTGCATTGAATTTCAGTTACAACTTTTTTTATTCTAAAAGTTTCATGATTGAGTCACGCAAAGATGACAACTAACGTGACTACTATAAAATTGGAGGGTAATCAGGAAACCGTAACGGAAATACAAACTTATCTGGAAACCTTCAACAAGGAAATAGAAGGTGGCCAGGGTGAACAATTTCAACATGTCCAGTGTAAGTATTTATTTTTTATATTTTTTGGATTGCCGCAAGTCAGGGAACTCAGGGAAAATAGAATTGATCAGGGGAATTAGAAAAAAGTAACAAAATTTTTATTAAAATCACTGTAAAAAATTAAACGTTGAGAATTTATAGGAAAATTCTGAATTTTTGTCTTTTTTGTTGCCTTATAAACTATGAAATTATCACGAACTTTAATTTAAAATACAAAACATTCAAATTTTATTGTTTCTGACAATAATTTATTTTTTAATAACTTTATTTCTGACTAACTTTCACAAAAATTATTACTTATAAATTATTTAGTGAATAGTTTTAATTAAATGTTTCAAAACTAATTTAATTTTAAAAAGGGTTGTTCTCAATATTCCCATAAATAGATTAAAAATAATAGATTTATAGAAGAATTTTAGTTAAAAACACTTAAAAAATTGAATTTTGGAAAAGTGACAATTGTAGAAATTCAATAAATTCAATACTAATAAAATTCTTTTTAGAAATTTAATTATGTTTAAAAATTTTAAACAATTCCAGTCAAAATTTCAATTATATTTATAAATAATAACATTTATCTCCGAAATTCAATTATTTTCAAAAATTTTCCTACATTTAATGATTTTCAATATCAACTATTTTAATAAAATTTTCAAAAGAAATTTAATTATTAAAAAAAATTGTAATGAAATTCCACACAAAACATTTAATTGTCATCGTAAGTAATAATCGAAATTCCACAGGAATTTAATTCAATTTGTTATAAATTTCTTCGTAATAACTCAATTATTTTCATAAATAATATTATTCTTTTCCGAAATTCAATTATTTATAAACATTTTAATAAAATTCTTGGCGAAATTTGAATTATCTTTATAAATAATAAAATTCTTTCCCGAAATTCAGTTATTTACAAACATTTTAATAAAACTCTTGGCGAAATTTGAATTATCTTTATAAATAATAAAATTCTTTCCCGAAATTCAATTATTTCGAAGAATAATAATAAAATACTTTTTAGGAATTCAATTATTTTTATTAAAATAATAAAACTAATCGCATAATTTGAATTATTTTTCATATAATTTTAATCGAATTCCTAGAAAAATGTAATTATTCTTAAAATTTTCTTTTCAATATTCGTCGATTGTATTCAGTTATTCAAAAATTTGTTTATAAAATTCTTTATGAGAATTCAATTTTAAGAATAATTCAATTATTCAATAAATTATTTATTTTTCTGTTTAAATGATTGAATATTCTTAAACTTTTCTAATAAAAATTGATTTCGAATAAAACTTCAGATATATATTGAATATTAAAAGTATTCAAATGAGAATTTTTAGAAATAATTAGATTTAAAAAATGTTTTAAATTAGAATCTTTGAAAATCGAAATTTTTTATACTTTTAACAAACATTTCTGTTGAGTTAATTATTTAAAAAAATTTTAATTCCTTTTTTTAAATTATTCAGATTTTTTATTTTTGTAACGTATATTTAATTAAAGAATTTGCGAATATTCCAAATTTTTCAAAATTGAATTCTAAACGAATAGATTTAAAACTTGGGAAAGGACTTTTTCAATAATTACCTATTAAAAATATTTTAAAGAAGAATTTTAGTTAAAAATTCTAGAAAATTATAAGTGAATTGAAATGATCAAAATATTTTTAATTAATATTATGATTAATTATTAATAGTTATTAATAATATAAATATAAATAATATAAATAATATTCTTATAAGTCATTCAATTTCCAAAGGTTTGAATTTGAAATTTTTGAAAATCTTAATTTCCTTGGAAAAATAATAATGATAAAATATTTATTTAAAAGAGATGTTTTCTAAAATTTTTACCATTAAAGAAATCCGTAAATAATCTAGTAGATCGTTTTTTTTTGAGAATCTTATAATTTCCAGAATATTTTTTTATGATCGGTGAATAAGTTAAAATTTTATCTGAAAATCAGGAAAAAGTGAGGGAGAAACAAAATTAAATTTTTGTAACAACCGTTATTACTATATTTTGAAAAATCTATTTTCTTTATTTTAAAGAAACAAAACTACAAAAAAAAAAAATGGAAAATATTCCATGTTTTGATTAATTAAATTTACAGTACAACAAGTCGAAGGTCTTTCTGGTGGCGAAGAAGGTGGAACGTACTTCGTTGATCAATCAGGACAATACTACTATCAAGCCAGCGGTGATGACACACCTGTAATGACACAAGTTCAAATACAGGAAGTCGAGGATACTGAGGGACAAACTGAAGGCGACACTGCACCAGATGAACAATATCAAGAACTCGAAGAATTAGAACAAGTCGAAGGCGAAAATGTAATTCACTTACTTTAAAATATTCTTTTTGTTTAATTTCTTGAATTGTCAATTAATTTTTTTTTGTGACTTATTGTTATTTTTTCTGGTAATTTATTTTTTCGTTTTTTTTCTTACGAGCTTTAATTTGTAATTTTAATTTAATTTTGTTATTTATTTGGCTAATTTTATGCTTTTTTTCACAAGTTTGAATTTGTTAATTAAATTCAATTTTGTTGTCTATTTGGCTAATTTTATGCCTTACTTTCAAGGGACAAGCGGTTAATGCAACGAACAATCAAGTCGTATTGAATTCAAACGATGCATACCAAACGGTGACAATTGTTCCCTCGGACACTAATCCAGGTGAAGTGAGCTATGTCCTCATAGTTCAGCAACCCGAGACTGATGAGAAACCAAAACGCGATAATGAGGCAGGAGAGGGCGAGGAGGGCGATGGTGAACAGGACCTCACTGTTTATGATTTCGAGGATAATGAGGACAATGACGCCACAGTTGAATCCGAAACAGAGGACGATAAAACTAAAATAGTCAAATACATTCCCAGAAAGTCACAAACTGTTACGCAAGCGCACATGTGTAATTATTGCAATTACACAAGTCCTAAGAGGTAATTTTCCAGTGTTTAAAAATTAAATCATTATTGTTAAATTACAATAAAGAAAAAGTTGAAATTAAATGTTAAATTAGAATTAAAGAAAAAGTTGAAATTAGATTATTATTAAATTACAGTAAAAGAAAAGTTGAAATTAAATTATTGGTAAATTAAAATTAAAGGAAAAGTTAAAATTATATTACTATTAAATTACAGTAAAAGAAAAGTTAAAATTACATTATTATTAAATTACAATTTATTTAATCAAAGAAGCAGGTAAAATAATAAATTCTTGGTTTTCAGATATCTTTTATCTCGACATATGAAATCTCATTCAGAGGAGAGACCACATAAATGCAGTGTGTGCGAAAGAGGTTTCAAGACTTTGGCATCACTTCAAAATCACGTTAATACACATACCGGGACCAAACCGCATCATTGCAAATTTTGTGACAGTGCATTTACAACGTCCGGTGAGTGAATTTTATTATTTTTCGAAAATTCTATAATTTTCTTTCTTCTTCTACTTCTCGATAAAACTTTGTCGTGCATGAATGGAATGCTTCATTAAATTAAATCAAATCATTTGCAAACACAACGAAGGTATTTTCAGGCCTTGGATATTATAACTTTTTTTCAACTATTTTCAAATAATGCGACTTTTTCGACTTTTCCTCCAAATTTTACGACAAAATACCATATTTTTAATATAAAATGCAACTTATTTCAATTTTTATAGCGTGAAAAGCATTACTATAGATAAATCTTTGAAAAATTGTTTTTCAATAATTTTTCTAATTAAATTAAAAAAATTTAAATATACAACTAAAATGATTTTGAATAATTGAAATTCTGTAAAATTTAATACAAAAACTAAATCATTTTTTCAAGTACTTTATTACAATTTTTCGAAAATTAACTTTTAAGGAATTTTAATTGAAATTTTTTTGGAAATAATTAAATTCTCGAAAATTTTAATGAATAATCTTCAAGTGTAAATTTGATAACAATGAAAATTAATGAAAAATAGGTTTTAAAAACAATATTAAAATAGTTCTGAAAAAAGTATAATTCTCTAAATTATTACGTTCTAATTTTTTGAAAATTCAGTTATTTTCAATATTTTCATAATATTTTCGAAAATTCAAATTTATACACAAAATAATAAAATTAATGTTTTTCAAAATTATTTTTAACAATTTTGGAAAAATTAACCATTTTTGAAATTTTTAATCAAAAAATACTTGAAAAAATTATTTTCTTATTAAATTATACATAGAGTCTTTAATTATTTAAAAAACACGACATTGAAGTCCACAACGTTTTTCAACGAAAAAAATTATTTACTTTATAAATTAAAAAAAAATAAACCAGAAATATTGCCATAAAAATATTTAGAAAAGATAGATTTATGTTTATGTTATGATAATAATTGTTATATAAATAAATATTAAATTAAAAATAGTTTTGGAATAAATCATCAACGTTGTGGACTTCAATTTCGTTAAAAAACATACATTACAATATTTACAAAAAAAGTAATTCTTCGAATTGTTTTATCATAATTTTTTAAAATTCAATTACCATCGAACAAAGTAAATTAAAGTTTTTAAAAATTTACTATTTTAGAATTTTTCAGAAATAATTTATTTATAATTAAAGTTCTTCGAAAAATTTGACAATATTTTTTATGTTTTTAAAAAACTCAATTACTTTTCAAATATTTTCCTAATTTTAAATTAGTTTTTAAAAGTTTTACCAAATTTCAATTTTCTGGACATTTTTAAATTGTATTTAATTGTAAAACTGTTTGTATTTCAAAAAATTATTTGTATATATTTTTAGATGTTAATTTTACGAATTTCTTTATTAATTTTTTTTGAAAATATTCTACCTTAATTAATAAAAAAAAATAATTAATTAAAAGATAATTGAACGGTTTAATTTATTATAAGAAGTTGGATTTTTTTGTATATAAATAATTTAATTTTCGAAGAAATTGGAAAAAATAATTAAAAATCCATATAGATAATTGATTTATAGATGAAGCTTAGTTCAAAATTGTGCAAAATAGTTGGTTATAGTTTTAATTTTTAGAAATTGTTAAATTTTAGAAGTTGAAATTTTTAAAATTTTATTTTCTTCGAATAAAGTAATAAGAAGTATTTAAATACTTAATAAGCAAAATTATGCAAGTTGTGATTAATTTGAATTTAGAAATCAGTGAAGAATCAGGGAAATAAAAAATAAAATTTTAGTGACAATACTAAATTGAATAAACGACTTTTTCGACTTTTCTTGCTCTTTAGTCGATTTTTAATCGACTAAAGCGACTTTTTTTGCTCGTTAAAGTCGATCCGAAGCCTGTATTTTCTATACTTTTTATTTCACCTTTGCTTTGCTTTTTTTATTTCTTTTTTGCATGAATTGTGTCTACCGACATGTTTTGCTTGAAGTATTTTTAAGTCTTTTTGTCGTATGTGTGTGAAAAAAATTCCTCAAAACTTATTTTCAATTTTTTATGCACGTCACAATTTTTTTTGTTTCGTCTTTTGGATTATTTTTTGCATAAAAATTTTTTTTTTCAATGTGATTTTGTGTGGAGAACAATATTTTTGAATCTGATTTTGTTTGGAAAGAAATAAATGCATTTTAATGTGATAGAGAAAAGAAAAGAAAAATATATCAGAGTATAATTTTGTTTGGAAAAGGATGAATATTTTTTTTCGTCTAATTTTGTTTGGAGAAAAAAAAATGCAATTTGACGATTATTGGTTACAGGTGAACTTGTAAGACATGTTCGGTACAGACACACTCATGAAAAGCCGCACAAATGTCACGAGTGTGATTACGCTTCTGTTGAACTGTCGAAACTAAAGCGACACATTCGTTGTCATACTGGAGAACGACCTTATCAGGTACGTTTAAATTTCTTTTATTTTCATATTTAGGTGAATTGGTGCGTCACACGCGTTACAAACATACGAATGAAAAACCCCATAAATGCACAATTTGCAATTATGCCAGTGTGGAAAAGAATAAATTACGCAATCACATGCGCATTCATACAGGAGAACGTCCCTACGAGGTTTTTTCTTTATTTGTTCTTTTAAAATATTTCCTTTTTCTTCTCTATCCTTGACGATATTTTACAATAAAATTTTTATTTTATATTCTTTTCTTACGTTTTTCCTTTTTTTCTCAAATTCTTTTTCTTTGTATTTATCTTTTTTTTCTTTTATTTTTTCCTTTTTACATTATTTTACAATTATTTTTCACAATTTTCTACATTATATTAATAAAAAAAAAACTGCTATAAAATTATAATGAAAAGTAACAGATTTTTTAATATTCAAATTGATTTCGAAAAACCGTAAATTCATTAATTTCTTTTTCTCCGCAGTGTCCACATTGTACTTACGCGAGTCCTGATACTTTCAAATTGAAGCGTCATTTACGAATTCACACCGGTGAGAAGCCATACGAGTGCGATATTTGTCAAGCACGATTCACACAGTCTAATAGTTTGAAAGCCCACAAATTGGTTCATAATGGTATGCATATTGTTTTTTTTCTTCCACATTTTATATTCCATTGTTGACATTTAATTACATATTTCCTTTTTCCCGAACAGTTGGTGACAAGCCGGTTTTTCAGTGTGAACTTTGTCCGACAACGTGCGGACGAAAAACGGATCTTCGTATTCACGTGCAAAAATTACACACTTCGGACAAACCGTTAAAATGCAAACGCTGTGGAAAAACATTCCCCGACAGGTGAGACGGGAAAATTAATTAATTAATTAATTAATTAATTTTCCTCAAGTTATTTTCTTCCCAAGATTATTACATGTCACAATTTTCGACTATTTTCTAAAACTTTCAAAATGTAAATTATTTTTTCAAAATAGTTTAATATTATCATCTTGTTTGTCTTTTTGTATTTATTATTTATCTAAACAGATTTAAGCGAATAATTCTTAGAGTGTAAAATAATAATATTTATTGTTAAAATAAAAGAGGAAACTGGGACATGGATATTTTTTTTATTTACTGTATGGTAATTGTTTTTTTTTTTCATTCGCATTTTTCAGGTATAGTTACAAGCTTCACAGTAAAACACACGAGGGCGAGAAATGCTATAAATGTGATCTCTGTCCTTATGCATCAATATCAGCGCGTCACTTGGAGAGCCATATGCTTATTCATACAGATCAAAAGCCATATCAATGCGATCATTGTTATCAGTCATTCAGGCAAAAGCAACTCTTGAAACGACATTGCAATTTATATCACAATCCTTCTTATATTCCTCCGCCACCGCAGGAGAAAACGCATCAGTGCCCAGAATGCGAGAGACCATTCAGGTAATTTCAAAACTTAATTCAACTGTAAACGTGTTGGGGGAAAAAGTAGAGCAGTTGCCTCCAGATTATTATTATAGATACAATATTTTAAGAAAAAAGAGAATATGTATCGATTAAAATGAAGGCTTAGAGTAAACTTTATTTTCTAAGCAATTCAGATTTTATTTTTCTAAACAAATTTATTAAAATTTTATTTTCGATACGGTCGAAATTCAATAATAAATGGAATTAGATCAAATTAAGTTTGAAATTATTTTTTTATTTCGAACTAAACTGAAGAATTTAAAGATCTTGTGATTTTGTAATTTGTATATTATTGTTGTTATTTCAAAAACTTGATATTTTCAATTTGTTTTTGAAAAAAATGATTTTAGATTGAATTTTTGATCAAAGTAGTGATTTAATTTTGATTTACTCAAATGAACTTTGTTTACAGGCATAAAGGTAATCTTATTCGCCATATGGCTGTGCATGATCCTGAGTCATCATTACAGGAGAAACAACAGGCCTTGAAAATGGGAAGGCAAAAGAAGATTCAAATTATTGACGGTCAACGAGTTGAAGTTATGACAGGTTCGTCTTTTACTTTCTTCTGTAAAATAATATTTCTCTCATATTCAATTAATTTATTACCTTTTTTTTTATTGTTGATTATAAATTATTACCTATTATTTCGAAAACCATCGAAATTGGCGGTTATTCAAATCTTAGGCTCAAATTTAATCGAATCAATTTTCCAATTTCTTCCCTGTTTTAAGTAATTTTTAATATCAGTTGCGATAAAATTTTATTTGACTGAAATTCCATAATTTTTATTTTTATGTATATTTCAATCTAATACAAAACCTTAATAATTTATATGAAATTGAATTAAATTAAGTTTAATTTAATTTAATTTAATTTATAATATAATGAAATTTAATTTAATCAACAGGGTTAATATAGGTCAGGGAAATCATATAGTTATATTGAAAGTTGTGGAACAATATTAAATTTCTAAAATTTATTAGAAAATTCAGATTTTCGGTATTTAGAAATCTTTAAAAATATTGTCACGATTTAATTCTTCTTCAAAAATTAACTTTTACAGAATATAAAATTGAATTTATTTAAAGTAACTAAATTCTTGAAGAATTGTTATAAAATTGATACTTACAAATTATTTAGTGAATAATTTTATTTAAAAATTCAAAAAGTAATTGAATTTTAGAAGAATTGCGTTTACAATTTTTATGAATAATTGATTTTCAAGAGTTTACAAATGGAAATTTTTGGAAAAAAGTTTAATGTTAAATAATTGTAATATAAAATTCCGAAGAAGTTAGTTTTTTAAAAAATTTTATTCGGTTTTTCTTAATTAATTGAATCTGTGAATATAAAATCATTTAATTGAAAAATGATAGAATAATTAAATTTTATTGTAATTAAATAAACAAAGATATTTCAGAATTTATTTAAGGCTGTAAATTTTTTGTTTTGAATAACTGAATTCTGGAAAATTATTCAAAATAAATGATTTAGAAAAGAATTTTAGTTATACATATAAGTATTAAAAAATTATTGAATTAAAATCTTGAACATAATTTTGAAAATATTTAATTTTGGGGAGAATTTTTTGTTAATAATTATAGAAAATAATTGATTCGAAATTTTTAATTTTAATTCTCAAAGACCATTTTCAAAAATTATTAAAAATGATAGATTTGGAGAAAAATTCTATTTCGGAATTCTAGAAAATGATTGAATTCAAATCTTGAAAATAATTTTGATAATTTAAATAGAAATTTTGTTTTAGAATTCCAGAATATGATTAAATTTAAATATTAAAAATAATGTTTATAATAATTAATTTAGATGGAAATTTTCTTTAAGAATTCTATAAAATAAATGAATTTAAGTCTTGAAAATAATTTTAATGATAATTAATTTATGAGAAGAATTTCGATTAATAAAAATACCCATTTTTTGTGTATCTAATCATTTTTTAATCGAATCAGAATATTTATAGAGTCAGAAAATGAGTCAAAATTCTGTCTAGAAATCAGGAAAAAGTCAGGGAAGAAAAAAAACATTTTTTTGTCCAAATCCTTATTAAATTTTCGGTTTTTTTTTCTTTTTCTTTTTATAATTAATTAATTTATTTACTTTTGTTTTCTTTATAAAAAAATAGGTGATTTAGCTTCTAAATTGAGAGGCTATGAAGACGATGACGAAGAGGAAGAGGAAGAAGAGGAGGAAGAGTTGGAAGATGAGGAAATGATGGCCGTTGAAGGAACAGACGGTCAGCAATACGTTGTTCTTGAAGTTATTCAACTTGCAGATAATCAAGGAACTGATCAGGTAATTTTCAAACAAAATTCTAGTAATTTTAATTTTCGTCTATTACTATTTTATTAATAATTTTTATTATAATTTTATGTTCCTAAAGTTTTGAACCATCAAGTGAACAATGACAATTTTTTGCTTCTTTAAAGTTTGTTGTTTTTTTTAAATATTATTTTGTATAATTCGAAAATTATTTATTTACAAAAATAGAACTGAACATTTGAATTTTTTTCAGCAAATGGCTGTCGTGGCCAACGAGGACGGAGACATTGTAATGGAGGATCCTCTCAGTCAAGACAACAGCATCGTCGCCGACGTCTCTGGCGAATTGGAAGCCGAGGAGGAAGACCCTTCGTTAGGCGATTTGAAATTGCAACCACAAATTACGAGAAACAAATCTGAATCACAGTCTTCGCAACACGATCCAAAATTGCGCAAAGACATGGAAAATTGCTTTGGCTTCGATGAGGTTCGTTAAATATTTATTTTTCTATTTATTACAAGACGAAAAGAAAATAAAACACTGAATTAACAATTTTCTTTTATTACAGGAAGAGGAAGACGAGGATGCAAATAGTGAGATGCAGTTATTAGATACCATATCGTAATGTCCGTCATAGTGAGTAAAGGATGTACTCAAAAATAGTTAAGTATATTTCTCATCCAGTATCAGTGTATAAAATATTAAATGGTGAAATTGAGAGACTGTGGAAACTGTAAACATTTGTAGGTACTATTAAACTAATTTATGGGCGTAACATGTTAGTTGATAGTTTTAAGAAAAATGTAAATCCATAAAAAAACAACAACAATCGCTAGAAATTAGGAATTTAATTCTGCACTTTAACTGAAAGACACTTTTTTCAAAATGTTTATTAGTAAATATATTAATAGTTTAGAAAACCGTCAATTTCACATTAATAAAAAAAAACAGTTATAAGAAATTTAACGGATGCATTAATATTAATATTAAATGGTAGATAGTTACAATTATTACAGATCATTTAATATTAAAACAATCTTCGTTAAATCGTAGAAAAATTTAAAAAGTAAAATTTTCACCGGGTGAATAAAAAAAGAAAGAGTTTGTTTTTAGTGTTGCTTAGAGAAAAAAAGAGCCTAATGTGTTACCTCAACATTCTGGATGTAAATAGCAGCTTTTCCATACATATAAATATATATATTATAAATATTTGTTCGAAAAAAGGGTAATTGTAGCTGAAAAAACTAAAAAAAAGATTAATCAATTTACTATAAATTGTCGTCCTGTCAACGATTTGAATGGATTAAAATCTCTCATTGGCAAGAGAAATTTGTGTCGTTAATTGCCTGAAGTCAAAGAAAAGGGGAAAAAAATAAAATTGTAATAGGGTTTAATCAACTTTATTTGTTGAGAGAGATTTTTTTTCTTTTTGATTTTAGATAAGCGACGTGTGTTTTATGAATGAATGAAACGAGGATATCAACTTCAGCAATTAATTCTTTTGTGAATGGCACATTTCATTTTATTTTATCTCCCCCCTTGAAAAAAAAGAAAAATGTGAGTAAATTGTTTGTTTTAATATTTTTTCAGTTTTTACAAATTGGAAACTGATAACAAAAGAAAAATAATATGAAATGAAATGTGAAATAGTAACAAGTAACAAACCATTAAGTTTATGGTTTATTAATAACAAAAAAAAAAGAGAAAAGGAAAAGTGAAAATTTTTGCATAATAGAAAAAAGTTTTTCTTTTCTTTAATTTATTTCTTTTCTTTGAAAAATTGATAACATTTCCTTTTCTCAAGAATTGAGTGTAATATTATTTGAGTTTAAAAAGAATGCAAAATATTGTAATAGCAATACGAGAAAAAATGGTATGAGATAAATTAGTGAAATTTTATTTTTTTCTCGATTTTTTGAAAGTAATTTACGACTTTCTGGGTTGTATTTTTTTGATTGCATAATATCTGTACCATTTTTTCCTACTAAGTTTTTTTTATTATGCACTTATTTAATTATTATAAAAAATTTGAAAAAAAGCTTTATTAAAAAACAACAAAAAAAAATAAATGAGAAATTTGGGCGAGACGGCGCTTAATACGAAAGTGTACAAAAATATGTACAATTTTTTACATGCCAATTGTAAAATTGTAATTTATATTGTAGGTATTGAAAGATAAAAAAAAAGTATAGTCAATAGTCCTTCGCATGCTGTTAAAATTTATGCACTTTCTTACATTATTCCAAAGATGAAGAAGATGAAAAAAAATGTGTAACGTTTTCTCTGTAATAAACACTACATCATTAAATGACAAAACTTTGACTAATTGAAAATTAATTTTTTTTAGTTAAATATTTAATTTTACTAGAGGTAATTTAATTCTTTTTCTGATTTATAAAGTGATATTTTTATTTTAGAAAAATTTACGCTTTCGAATTATTTGCAAGAAAAATATTTACGATTGATAACGAATAAAAAATATTTAATGAATGGGGAAAAATGGAAATTAGTTTGAATGTGATTGAGAAACATGAAAATGACTTTAAATGTGATTGACAAAAGTGGAAATTATTTTTTTACTGTTCACTGATTGGAATTGAAATTATTTTGGGTTTTACTTTATTGATAAAAATTGAAATTATTTTGAATTTTATTGTTTATCGAAAAAATTTGAAACTAATTTTGAATGTGTTTGTTTGTTTAGCGATGAGAGAAGAAGAGAAAAAGAGAGAGTGAATGACTGTGTGAGCGATGCTGGATTGACGTTATCATTGATAGATTAGTTTTCAGTCTTGCAATTTGTAAATCGACTGAATGGTCAGGAGAGTTTGTTAAGACCCTTGGTGCTATTATCAGAAGAGCCGCACCCACTTATACAACCCCTTGGTCATCAACCCCATGAAACTAACCATCCTCCTACCAACTCGTCTGGATGTCTATATGTATTTATAGAACACGCGATAGGTACTTTGAACATTATTTTTTTCCTCCATGTTTACATCATTAGCTTCCCCAATTAATCCAAAAACAATTATTAGAAAATTGTCTGAACAAAATTAAAAAAAAAAGGTTCTAGTAAAACCAGCTATTTACTACTTTTTTACGATTTTCTACTATTTTGATTCTTATTTTTTTAATTTTTGCCATTAAAATATATTTTTCTCTATTTTTCTTTTTTGAGAATTTCCACTACTTCAAATAAGTTAATAATTGAAATAAAAAAATTATTCTAAAAAATTCTAATAAAATTTTAGAAAACGATTAAACAAAATTATAAAATTCTTGAAAATGATTAAAAAAAATATTAATAAATTGCTAAAATCCTTAAAAATAATTGACTTTTTTCGTAGAACTTTATTATTTTTATTTCTAACAATAATTGAATAATTGAATGAAAAAACAATTTAATTATTTTGAAAAAATTTGAAAAAAAATTTTTTGACGAAAATTCAATTCTTTTTAAAAAATAATTCAATTTTTACAAAAATTCAATTCTTTTTAAAAAATAATACAATTTTTACAAAAATTCAATTCTTGTTAAAAAATAATACAATTTTTATAAAAATTCAATTCTTTTTAAAAAATAATACAATTTTTACAAAAATTCAATTATTTAAAAAATTTAAATTTAAATTCATAAATTTTTTTGACAGAAACTATTTATTTAAAACAATTTTTATTAAATTCTCCTAAAGATATAAATTAGTTTTAAGAATTTGAAAATGTGATTTGTTTATGAAAATTCGCATATTTTTAATATATTTTAATTGAATTGTTTGGAAAAATTTGAATAAAATTCTTTGCAAGAATTCAATTAGTTTCAAAAAGTAATAGAATTCTACGGAAAATTAAATTATTTTCATAAATAGTAAAATTCTTCGCAAGATTTCAAATATTTTTATAAAAAATTTCGAAAAGAATTCAATAATTAAAAAAAAAGATTAAAAAAAAATCTTTTTAAAAATTAAATTCATTTTACAAATAATAAAGTTCTACGAAAGAAATCAATTATTTTGAAGGATTTTAGCAATTTTTACAAAAGTCCAATTATTTGAAATAAAAATTTCATAAAATTTTTGTTTTAAAATGAATAATTTTAAAAAGTTTGTTTAAAATACTTGGGAAAAAATCAATTTTCAAAAATTTTTAGAAAATCTTTCTTAGAATTCAATTATTTTGACAAAACACACAATTTTTCACTGGAATTCGATTATTTATAAAGTTTTAATTTTGTTGTTAAGAATTTAATTTTTTCACATATGATAAATATTTTCCTTGGAATTCAATTATTTATGAAAATTTAATAAAATTCTTGTCAAGAATGCTATTATTTTTACAAATAATAAAATTTTCGTTGGAATTCAATTATTTTTTTTAATTTTCATAAATTTTTTGGCAAGAATTTAATTATTTTTACTGTAATTCAATTATTTATGAAATTTTAATAAAATTCTTTGCAAAAATTAAAAAATTAAACTTTCTTGAACTTTTTGACCGCAAAATTGATTTAAAAATGAATTGCATTTAAAATTTATTGCTTGGAAAATTATTTACTTAAAAAAATTATTAAATTATTAATTTAAAAATTTATTTAACAAAAATTTTTCAAGTTATGAAAATAGTTTAATAATAATTTAAAAATTGTGCAAAAAATTAGTCTTAGAAATTCTATCTAAAATTTTAGAATAATAATTTTAATTTCCGTAAATAATTTTTAAATAGACAGAAATAAATTTCCAATTAATTTGAAATTGCGTCAAATTTTATTGAAATAAATTTTATATTTTGAAAGTTCTATTTTTTCACTTTTAAAATTCATTTTTAAATATAATCGTATTTTTGATGAAGAAGTTGAACCAAAAATTTGGAAAATAGTTGAATTTGAAGTTAGATATGAAAGAAAGCGAATATTTTTGTTGGAAAAAAGTCAGAGAACAAGAGAATCAGATTTTTGTGAATCATTTTATAATTTTTCTTAGGCGTCGAATTTAATTTGTCGATATTTACTTTTCACTATTTTTTTCAGTCTTGAAACTACTTTTTTTAATTTTCGAGTATGAAGCTTCTTTTTCTTTCATTATTAGAATTTCTCCCTGGTTTCAAGGAAAATACTTCACTAATCAGGTAATTATTCCCTAATTCGGAAATACTTGCCCAAAATATAAAAGGTAAACTACATAATTTTTTATTCTTTTCATAATTTTCATCTCTTATCATTTCTTGTACGTTTCGTAAATTATTCCTTTTTTTTTCTTTTTAGCGAGGAATTGAGCCAGATTCTATCTTCATAAGGGCAATTGGAATGAGGATGTGCGTAGGATCAGTGTGCACGTAACAGAGGAACATAATTCATGATAAAAACCGCATTCACTTTAATTTATAACAGTAATAAGAACGAAAGTCAGTGATTTTTTTCCCTCGAGAGGATTATAATGAGAGTATTACCGTTTTTCTCCCAAAAAATTAGATGCATTTCTTCAACATCTCTCATAATTTTATATACAATGAACCAACGGTAAGAAGACACTTGGAAAATTATAAAAATTACTAAAAGGAGATTTAAAATTATCTCAATTCTTTATAAAATTATCTCAATTTTTTAAAATTGATAAAAAGAAAGAAATAATTTATTTTACTTGCAGGAGATAATTTTTTTTTTCCTTTGCGGAGGGCGCTATACAGACAGATTTCTCATTATACCTGTGAATTATTGCCGGAAGAAAGGAAAGTGATCTTAAATCAAAATGTCATTAAATTATACATTAAGCATCCGTTTGAATGATTGCATGCTTGGAAGTAGAATATATATTCTTTCGACATGTAAACCAGTTTGACACTTGCTTTTTCGGATGACTGCTGTGGGCTTTTATTATAATATAGTCAGAGTGTACATATACTCATTTATATTCGTCGAGTGTTCATCTGAGAGAGAGAGAGAAGGAGAGACAGGACATAATGACATTCTTCAGTGAGTGAATTTCAAATGAAAGTGCCCGCGTTGGGTATAAAATAATCACTCGGATAATTGCAAAACAACGGGATGAGAGGAAAAAATAAACAAAATCAGAAGTGCATTACTCTGGAGAGTTAATTCGAGATGATGATAATTTTAATTCCAGCTTTTTGTCGAGAATTTCCTTACGAAAATTGGAGATTTTTTTTTCTTTCGTACTTTGGAAAAATGAATTCGAAAGAGAGAATTTTTTTCTTTTTTAGAAAAGCAAAGAAAGGAGGAAAAAAAGAATTGAAGAAAAAAGAAAGGAAGGAGGAAAAAAATAAATGAAGAAAATAGAAAGAAAGGAGGAAAAAAATAAATGAAGAAAAAAGAAAGAAAGGAAGAAAAAAGTAAAGAAAGGAGGAAAAAAGGAAATGAAGAAAAAAGAAAGAAAGGAAGAAAAAAGTAAAGAAGAAAAGAAAGAAAGAAAAGGAGAAAATGCTCCGAAAGGGATCAAGGAAAATTTTCTTTTGAATCTGAAAGAAAAATTGGTAATTGGTATTTTTTTCTTCCCTCTTTTTTTTTGTTATTTTATTTTCTTTCTATCAAAAAAAAAAACAAAAAAAACAGTCGGAGACTGAATTGCGAAACAATGGTCTCTCACGTGTACATGCAAGAGTTTTGCAAATAAAAATGTCTAATAACTGTGCTGCCCACATCATGGCAGTAGGAAGTGAAAAGAATATACGCAAGGGAGTGCGACGAAAGTGCCAGGAGAATAATACTTAAAACGCCTTGTTCCCTGAAGAAATCAGCTCTAACTTCCTCTCATTTTGAGGCTCACGAGATTACCACATTCCATAATATCAAAAGTAAATTTATCTTTCGCTCATTATTAGGTACTTATTTAATCATCAATTTATTTTAATCTTTTCTTTTTCTTCTTATTTATTACTCTCGTCATTTGTTTTCTTGTTATTTATTATTTTTGTTTTTTAACTGTTCTTGTTATTTATTACTTTTGTTTTTATTGTATTTTTATTTATTATTTTTCCTCTTAATATTCTTGTTATTTATTATTTTCGTTATTTACTATTTTTGGTATTTATTATTTTTGTTATTTGTTATTTTCGTTTTTAGTACTTTCATTGTTCACTATTTTTGTTTTTCTTTCTTCTGTTTTCATTTTTTTTTTTGCTTTTAATTAAAAATTTTTTATTTTATTATTTTTACTGTTGAAAAAGAAGAAATTAAATGAAAAATTTTAAACAAATTTCTCCCATCCAATAATGCAGAAAATTCATTTGATTCAAATGAAGGATTATTTTTTCATTATCAAATAAATATTTATTTGTACCAAAATAATTTGTGTTTGAATCAAATAAATATTTATTTGCATCGAATAACTCGTTTTTGAAGCAAATATAATTTATTTGATTAAATAAAAAATTATTGTACAAAATGTAATACAGAAATTATCGGTATAAAAAACTTTATTTGATTTTAAGACAAATATTTGATTCAAGTAAATTATTATTTAATAGTAGATAATCGATCATTTGAGCCAAATAAATTTTTTTAGTGGATTTTTTTTAAATGCAGATTTTTCTTTTTTTTATTAAAATTTAATTATCAAAACTTTTTCTTTAATCACTTAATTTATATATTAATATTCTGATTATTTATTAAAAGTAAATAGAAAATAATTTATGACAATTTAATTTCTACTCATTAAAATTTAATATTAATTTACGCCTACAATATTGATGAAGAATTTTAAATTATACTTTTATAATAATTATAGAAAAGAGTATAAAATATTTTATTTAGAATGAAAATTATCGTCCTTTAATAGTAAAATTATTTATTATTATTATTATTATTGTTAACCGAAATATTTAAATAAAATAATTCTACAGTCGCCAAAATGCCACAGAATTGTTAAATTGAATTATTTATAAATTATATTTCGTAATAATAATAAATTAAATAACTATTTTTATAATTAGGAAATAAATATTATTTAATTATGTTATTTATTAATATCAATAAATAAGTAAAAATATTACAAAATAATTATTAAATATATTATTAATACATTTTACGATTAATTAAGTAATTAATTAGTAATAATTGATATTAATTATTATTAATGTTTGATTAATTGTTTAATATTATTATTCAATGTTTAAATTAAATTTTAATTTAAAATATTTTATTATTAATAAGCATAATATTTAATAAATATTATTATTTAATATTTAAATTAAATTTTAATTCGAAATATTAATAGTTAGTAAATATTATTATTATTATAAAATAATATTAATAATATAAATTAATTAATTATTCTTATTATTATTAATTCATTATTAATAATATAAATTAATTAATTATTCTTATTATTATTAATTCATTATTAATAATATAAATTAATTAATTATTCTTATTATTATTAATTCATTATTAATAATATAAATTAATTAATTAATAGAAAAAGAAAAGTATTTCAAATTTTAATTTGAATTTCCCGCCGGAAGTTGAGTTGATTTTCGCTATAAACTTAAAACTCTTGTTTTTATTTCTTTAAAGGGAATATTTTATTTGTTTAAACATTTTCGGATAATTATTCTCTAAGAATAAATACTGTTTACTGAATTTTAATAAGTAAAAATTAAATATTTGTCTTTTTAATTCCTTTTTAATACAGATACATACAGCGCCACCGCGGCCAAAGTGTTCAACTCAAGTGACGCATTAATGTGATAAGTGTTGCACGGTATGAATCCTGCATTAAGCTTTTCTGGTTCTTCTGAAGAAAGAAGAGGTAAGACGAAAATTCAGTAAAAAAATCTGGCTAATTCTAAATAAGTAATCATCCTAATTCTAGAAATATTCCGTAAATAATCCCAAAATTGTTACAATTCTTCCATTTTGGCAAGTATTTTGCCATTGTCCTTTGTGCGTCTTTGTTCTCTCAGGGGAAGCAAAAGTGAGATTATGTCGCTTTTTTTGCATTTGTCGTAAAAAATTTGGCTAATTCTATATAAGTAATCAACCTAATTGTAGAAATAGTCCGTAAATAATCCCAAAATTGTTACAATTCTTCCATCTTGGCAAGATTTTTGCCATTATCCTTTGTGTGTCTTTGTTCTCTCAGGGGAAGCAAAAGTGAGATTATGGCACTTGTCGCACTTGAAAAGGTAAACAAACATTTAAAAATCTTCTAAAATACTATACTTAACCACTTGACTCTTAAAAATGTGATAAAAGTTCAAATTTGCTGCAGGGTGGGGGGAAAGTGAGGTTATGTTAAAAAAATCTTTTCGCATGTCGCACATTATTGCGAAATGTATTCATTGTCGGCACTGTCTGCACATAAAAAACAAAAAAATGAGCAAAAATATAACTATAGAACATTGAAATAGAGAAAATAAATAGAATAGAAATGATGAAATATGGGAAAATAATTCTCGGAGAAATGCATATAAAAATCATATTTTATAGTTGAGAGAATAAATTGGATATACGTCTGAAAAAAGGGTTAATGTGATGTTTACAGGAGTTTCTGTTGCATATAGAGATCTTAATCTCATAAAGGAGGGAATAGCTTGTCTGTGGTCGCGGTACCATTGTTAATCGCTTTGGAGATTAAAGTGGATCTCAAAGTGAACACGACTCGTGCACATTCGAACCGGACAACAACGACGAGGACGACGACGACGACGAAGAAGAAGACAACGACAAACGAATATGCAGGGACAAATGGACTTGGCTCGTAGGACATATGCAGGGCCCACGCGACAATACTTCAAGTACCCGTGTGCAGCCTCCCACGGCCTCATCTCTTCTGCCCGGAGAACCATGCGGAGAACAAAGAATGAAGAACATTGCCCGTCTACTGGTAAGTCTCACGTTAAGCCTCTTAAGGAACTCTAGTTGCTTGCAGCAAACAGTGGCGTGAATTTATGTATGAACCATCTTTTCTAAGCAAAATTCCCCTTAACCTTCTCTAAGGGTATTTCATTTCAACCAAGCGCGCGAGAAAACATTTTCTCCTTCTTCTTACATGCGTATTTTTTTCAACTTTCAAATTAGTTTAATAGGCACTTGTTACTGTATTTTCCCAGGGGGTTGAAATTTCTTGTTTTTGAAAAACGAATGAAATTTACAATAATTAGAATTATAAATTAGGTAAAAAGTAACCAAAAAAATAGATAAAATCATTATGTACATAAAAAGTAACTAAATTAATTAACTAATCAATTTACAAATAATTAATAAATTTACTAAATTAAATGTTAATTATTAAATAAAAAATATTTGACATAAACCCTCAAAAAGGTAGCTAAGAAGCAAAAAGTTTTAAATAATGTTCACAATTTTTTGGAGTGGAAATACACAAAGAAAAACATTTTGCATAATTACATAATTAAAAATGTTAATGAAACGAAATCTATCACAAACATAAACTATAATTTCTTTGCTTAAAAAATACGAGAAAAATAAAAAATGAATTAAATATTTAGTCTCATTACGGTTTTAAATATCTTTATAAATAGCGAAAAACTTTGACGAAATTCAATTATTCTTTTCAGGAATTAGAATAAAAAGCATTAAAAAATTCAATTATTTTCGTAAAAAACAATATTCATCACAAGAAATCAATTATTTTCATAACTAATAAAATTCTTTGCAGAAATTCAATTATTTTCCAAAATTTCAATTATTTTTATAAATAATATAATTTTTCTCAGAAATTTAATTATTTGCCAAAATAAAAAATTAAAAAAAAATTGAATAAAATTTAATTCTCGGCGAAATTTCAAATTATTTTTATAAATAATAAAATTCTTCACCGAAATTCAATTACTTTCGAAAAGTAATAAAATACAATTCTTTTCAAAATTTTTTCTTAATTCAATCATTTTTATATCTACTGTTTCAATAAATTTTCCAAAAAAATTTAATTATTAAAGAAAAAATTTTATATAATATTCTACACAAACATTCAATTATTTTCCAAAAAAGAAAAATTTCACACGCATTCAATTATTTTAAATAGAATTTGCATAAATTTTTTCGAAACTTTCAATTTTGTTTCAATTTGGCATTAAATTTTTTCGCAGGAATTAAATTATTTTCATAAATATTGAAATTCAATGCAGGGATTTAATTATTTTTTTATAAATTAAAATCTGCCAAAGAAATTTAATTATTTAAAAACAATTTTGACAAAATTCTACACGAATATTTAATGATTTTCGAAAACAATGAAAATTTCACAGGAATTCAATTAATAAAATTATAGAATTTTCATACATTTTTTTTTTAAATCAATTGTTTGAAACTTTTCTTGCAAATTCTTCCCAACATTTCAATTATTTTTATAAATAATAAAACTTATTATCAAATTTTTAATATTTTAATATTTATTCTTATCAAATTACTCGAAATATGTAATTATTCTTAAATGATTTATTAAATATTCGTCGAAATTATTCAATTATTTAAAAATTTGTTTATAAAATTTTGTGTAAGAATTTAACTTTTAGAAATATTTCATTATTGAATAAATTATTTCTTTTTGTATTTACATAATTGTATTCTCGTGGAATTTTTTAATAAAGGAAACTGATTTAAAAATGAATTTCAGTGAAAGTTTTCGATGATAATTGAATTTTTTTGGAGAAATTACTAATAATTGCAAATTTTAGAAATAATTTAATTTTCTAAAGGTTTCAAATTTAAAGCTTTGAAAATGTGAATTTTCCATACTTTTAATTAAAAAATTCAAGTCTCTAAAGTTTTGAACGTTCAAATGAACGAAAATTTTTTCCTTTTCGATATTATTATCTTTAAATGACAATTTTAAAAAAATCAACACAAATATTAAGAAAATAATTTATTTTTCAATTTGTAAACTAATACTTTCTACCGAAATTCAAACATCAAAAAAAGTAATAAAAAGATTCGTTCATTTGAACGTTCAGAACTTTAGGAGCATAAAATTCTAGGAAAGTAATTTTTTTTTAATTTTAATCGAAATTTTTTAAACTTATTTTAAGTATTTGTTTTTTCTTTATACATAATTGAAGAATTTCTAAATAATCAATGAAATTTCGTAAAATTGAATTCTAAACAAATTGATTTGAAAATTCCGAAAGGAACTTTATCTAAAATTATTAAAAATAATTTATTTAAAGAAGAATTTTATTTAAAACTTGTAGAAAATAATAATTGAGTTGAAATGATGGGAATAATTTTGAAAAAGGTACAATATCAATAATAATATTATAAAATAATGATTTTATCACTCGGTCAACTTTATAATAATATTTTTTCAAGTTATTGAATTTCAAAAGGTTTGCATTTGTAATTTTTGAAAAATTTTTTTCTCGTAAAAAATAATAATGATTAAATATTTATTTAAAAATGCAGTTATTGGTGTTTTTAAATAATTTCACAATTAAGGAAATTCGTAAATAGTAGTAGAAAATTTTATTTAATATCTAATCATTCTTAAAGTAAATCCGAATATTTTTTAGAATCCGAATATTCTGTCTAGGAATCAAGAAAAATCCAGGGAAAAAGAAAATTAAATTTTCGTAATAACCCTGGAATTAAAAAAAAAATAAATAAAATATTAGGTAAATAAATGTCTTAATTTCTTCGATGCAGTTTTCTTTTGACATAAATAGCAAAATTAGCAGCAAAGTAAGTTGAATAAGAAGAGAAGAATATTCGTAAGCAGAGTTTGTAAGACAGATATTTTCATATAGAGTATAATTATTCATTTCCGACTGTTAAAAGAATTCGGGCAACGAAGTGGAACGAGAGTGCAAATAATAGAAGGCAATAGCTTTAATGAATTTCGCCACTTGAACTAATTTCTTTTTTTTTATAGATACATACATCACAGGGAAGAAATTTTTTCCATCTTGAAAAAATCAAGGGGCTACTGTGTCTTATGTGCTATTGTATACTGCTAAATGATGATGGAAGAGTATTTGGCTGATGGTTTTTGACAAAAGAGACTAGAGCGCATGAGGTAATGTTTCACACGGAGCCAGTTCCTGAGGATCATCGTGCAAAGGGAATCGTATTTCTTCAGGAAGATAATATATCCATTCCAGCTGTCATAGATGTCACACTTTCTAGTTCTAGAAAACACGATGGACGAATCGAAAATAATTACTCAAAGTTTCGCAAATATGAAGAGTTATTTTCGTCTAAAAATTGGTACTTAATGTAAATCGAAATTAACGAAATTTTTTTAATATTTAGTTCGAATTTACTTTAGAGAAAATTTAGATTGAAAATAATTATTTACGGTATTAGATTTTAATTTAAATTTAGTTTGTAATTTTTTTTGTTTGGTAATTCGTTTGCTATTTTGCAGATTGACTTCGGGGGATGGAAGAAAATGAAAAGAGGCGAAGAAAATTTTCCAAACGTAAAATATATTTTACAAAAGAGGATAAGGAGGAGGAGGAGGACATTAAAGTCGAGACTAGATTCTTCTCTTTTCGCGGTAAAGATGAATCATCTGTATTGCTTCTCTGTCCATAGTGTATACGTGAGTTTTTTTTCTCTATTTTTTCTTTCTTTTCTTCTCTTTAACCCTTCTTCTCCCGCTTTCTTCACTTCTCTGCGCCTCGTCGTTACTTCTTTTTTTTTGCGCGAAGAAATCGTTATTGCCATCATGAGAATTCAAAGCGTGTAATCTCGTTCAAGAATTATCCTGCGGAACTCGTTCACCAATAAGGGATGCAAATATATCCTTAAAGCCGCGCACTTTAGACAAAGCACCGCTGTAAAGAAAATTTATTTTTAATCCTGCAAACTTGTTTTCATATTTTCACTTTTTGGTATTATTTTTCTTTTTGTCAGGTTTCGCCAACTATTTTCTGTTTTTTTTTTAAATTTGCTATTTAGATACTTTTTTTTGATTTGTGGTATTAAATGTTATTTTTTTTCTACATTTTGAAAATTTGCCCCTCTTTAACTCGTCTAATAGTTGAAATTGAAAATTATTATCAAAAACTTAAATAAAGCTCTTCAAAATGATTAGGAAAAATTTAATAAACTTTTTAGAAACAATTCAATAATTTTTAATCAAATTCTTTAGGAACAATTAAGAAAATTTTAGGTAACAAAATTCTTTAAAATAATTCACAAATTATTTTCTAAATTTTGAAGAAAAATTTTTTTCAAGAATTTAATTATTTTCAATATGTTAATTATTAGTTGACTTTAATAAAATTTCATAAACGAGTTCAAACATTTAAGAAAATATTTGCAAAAAAAGAGTAAATTATTTTCATAAATAATAAAATTATTCACAGGATTCCGATTATTTTTAAAAAAATTTTCGAAAGAATTCAATTTAAAAAAAATCTAAAAAAATTCGTTGCAAGAATTCGACATTTTTCATAAATAATAAAATTATCGGAAAAATTTTAATTATTTAAAAACCTTTCTTTGAGAGAATTCAGTTATTTTGACAAATAATGAAATTAGTTGCAAAAATTCGTTTGTTTTCACAAGTAATAAAATTCTTCCCAAGAATTCAATTATTTTCATAAATAATCAAATTCCAGGAAAGATTTCAATTATTTAAAAAAATTTATTGATAGAATTAAATTATTTTAACAAACAATAAAATTCTTCAAAAAATTAAAATTATTTTCGTGAATAGTAAAATTCTTCGCAGGATTTCAATTGATTTAGAATTTTTTTTGAAAGAATTTAATTATTTGAAAAAAAATTTAAATTCATGCCAAGAATTTAATTATTTTCATAAATAATCAAATTTTGGGCAGGATTTCAATTATTTAAAAAGAAATTTTTTTGAAAGAATTTTATTATTTTAACAAATAATAAAATTCGTTGCAAGAATTCATTTGTTTTTAAAAATAATAAAATTCTTTACAGAAATTCAATTATTTAAAAAAATTTAACAAAATTCGTTACATGATTTCAATTATTTTAAAAAAAAAATTGAAATAAATTCTTCGAAAAATGCAAGAATATCTTTTTAAAATTCTTTATAACAATTTAGCCATTTAAAAAATTTTGATTGATTTTGATTGATAATTCAATTTTGGAGAAATCTTTAATTGTTCAATAAATTTCTATTTTGTATTTAAAAAATTGAATTCTCTTAAAAATATCTAAGCAGAATTGGTTTAAAAATTATTTTCAGTTAAAATTTTAAATTTAATAATTAAATATTAGAAGTGACTGAATAGTATTAAATTTCAATAGATTTTTAAATTCAAATTTGTTATTATTTTTATTGTTTTAATTGTTTCTGAAAATTTTAAATGTTGAAAAACTGTAATAATAGTTAAATAATTTTTTTATATTATTAAATTAGTAATTTGAATATTTATTTTATTTAAGAACAATCATTCAAATTTGAATCATAATTTAATTTAGAAATTATTAAATAAAATTAGTTTTTTAAAAATTTAATTAAAGTTTTTTGAAAATATTTAAATTCTTGTAAATATTTTAAAAATATTAAACTAAATTGCCAATTAAGTGGAAATTTTGTCAAAATCAATTAAAATAAATTTTATATTATAAAGAATTTTATTTTGTTGCTTTTAAAAGAAATTTATTTTTAAATAAAATCGTATTTTTGAAGAATTTAAACCAAAAATTTAAAAAGTAATTGTATTTCAGAAAAATTTAGAAGTAAAGGAAAAATTAAATATCTTTTATGGAAATAAGGGAAATACAGTAACAAATTTTTGTTAATTGACTAAAATTTTTTTTTCTACTTTTTTCGTCTTTAAAAATACTTTTTACTACTTTTTTAAAAAAAATTTATTGCCAAGTTTATTTTTGTTTAAATGAACGTTTAAATGAATGCAATTTTTCATCTTAATTTTTTTTTTTTTTTAGAAAATTACTATCTAAAAATGAAAAATAATTGAAATTCAACGATACTTAGTTCATAATTAATTTGTTTAAATCTAAAAATTATTTTTTGCAAAGAAATACAAATTAGAAGAAGTAAAAAAATATTGTAGTGTTCACTTGAAAGTTCGAAACTTTAGGAACATCTTCTCCTTAATAATAATGAATTATTATCATAATATAATTATTACCAGTTATCATTGCAATTAACTTCGATAGATTTTAATAACAGTATTCAAAATAACCGTAAAAGTTCCCCTATAGTAAAATTGTAGACAAAAAGAAATAAAATAAAATGAAAACTAATTTCGCAATCGAGTGTCAGAATTGAAGAAAGTTATTATATTGAAGTGTCGCGTGGATAATAATAATAATTGGAATCAGAAGGAAGAACTCGATCGGTATTGTTGCTGTATATAATATTCGCTATTGTCATTCATTATATTATATTTGATACTTTGATTAATCCAGATAACCCGCGTTATACCGGTGAATCGTGATAAAATGGGATCGTATTGTATTATCTATTGTTAGTTGTTAGTGAGAGGCGTTTCTTGACAGTTGTTGCTCAACAACAATGATTCATGAATCGCGTTTTGCCCCGCACAGCGCGCGTGTCTCTTCGATTTATCTTCCTAATTTGTTTCAATCCCATGTCCGAATAAAGAAACGTTTATATAGCTCTTTATTATTCTATTCTCATATTAATTTCATTTTATCTCTCTTAACTCAATACAATTTTTTTTTCATTCTTGTAATTACTAATTCTCCATTAATCTGTGTAAATAAATGTGGAGCGAGCAATTTTCTTTTGAATTTTTCTCTATATATTAGAATGTTTACAAAAAAGTTTACAAAAAATTTAATTTTGAAACTAATTTAACTATAGGGTAAAAATTAAATAATTAAATTCGCCTCATACTTTAGTTAGTTTGAATTTTATTTTTTGCACTCATTTACTTTACATCTTTGTAAAGAAATAAGTATTAGACATTTTTATTTAGACTTTCAATTATTCAATTATTATTATTTAGATATTCAATTATTTAATTTTTTAATTTTACTACTTTATTTAGATTTTTACCTATTTGAATAATTTAATTAATAGATTACAAAAATTGTATCTATTCATAATTTTAAAACTAATTTTAACAACAGGTTTTGCTTAATTGTTTTTTTAAATTTTGAAACTAATTTTATTAACTGAAGAATATGATCAAATAAAATTCGTCAACACGAATTTGAGAATTTGATTTAGTTTTTCAACTTTACTTAAATTATTATGAAATTCCGTGAAAGCGGGAGGAAATGGAAAAAGAAAAATTGTTTATTGTAATATATAAATACATTACGGAATAACCTAGGTCGCGAGTTGCGTGCAAACATCCGGAACATAAAACGTATAGGAGATCATTTGCAAATGTTAATGTATTGTATTGTATTGTATTGTATATGTGTCTGTCTGTGTGTGTGTGTGTAAATGCGTGACTCTGAAGCGAAGAGAATATATATACACGCTTTGAGAGTAGCCTGCACGACTGTTACACGTTCATTGTGAACTGTAACACGTGCTCCCGGCGTTCCAAAGACATTAAAACCACAAAGGGGAGTGTCTTGAGTATACATCATATATGTATATACTCGACTCGCCTCTTACCAGAACCCGACAATCGATTTTAAATCCATCAATGTAATTATGATTTATTCGGAGAAAAAGAGGCGAAAAAAATATTACATATACGTGATGCGAGAGAGGGTCGTTGCACTTTTTCCGCGCACTGATCTTTTATTATTTTCCTGCGTGTTAATTTGAAATTTTATCCTACGTTTTGCTTCTTTTGGGAAATTAAATTTTTCTCTATTCGTGTGGGGAGTGAATATTTACGGAGTGTAGTTTATTTTTAACTTAATTTTAATTTAATATTTTGTAGATTTATTTTAGAAAATAATATTTGGCATTATTTTGTTAGAGGCGAACTAGGAAGTCTTTCTAGTTTTTTCTTCTTTTCTTTTTTTCAGAAATTTATTCTCTTTATTCCTCTATCTTCTTTTTTCTCTGTCTTTTTCTTGCTATTTAGTAAATAAATATTTATTTTTATGTAAAGAAAATTAATTAATATTAATTGATATTAATTTACTAAATAGAAAAATTACTAAATTGGAAAATTAATTTAACTGAATAATTTGGTTGTTTAAAACTTTATTTAATATATTTAATATTTAATAAATTATTAGACGAATTTGATTATTTCGAAATGGATAAAATAAAGAAAAAATTTACATAATTTGAAAATTTTATTCAATTTAATTGGATAATTTGATTATTCACAAATATTTTATTTAATTACGCTAAATAAATTACGAAAAATAATTAATTACGCTAAATTAAATTACGAAATTATTCAACTGTTAAGAAAATTTGATTATTTTAAATTAAGTAAAATAAAGAGAATAATTTAAAAAATTTAATTTGAGTTAGTTTTTATTGCAGGGGAGGAAATAAAATTTTATCGAACAGTTTTCGACATGAAAATAAAATTTCTATTATTAAATTTTTTAATTATTCAGAGAATTTAATTGTTTTGAAATAAATAAAATAAATACAAATTTTGAACGTTTAAATAAAATATAATAAAAGTATTTTTATTAGGTATTTACACAAATTACTGATTGCAATAAAAATTAGAAACTGTACAGTTACTTTTTTTATAGTAAGTCAAAAATTGTTGTAATAATAAATATTTAATTTAAAGAAGAAATAAATAAATTTGTTTATTTTTGAACGTTCACAACTTTAGGAAGTTACTAAAGAGAAAAATTTACTACGTTAAATAAACTTTAAAATAATTTCTGAAATTATCTAAATTTTTCTTTTTAAATTTTCAAATCACCGATTTTTTGCAAAGAATTTTATAAAAAAAATTTTATAATAGAATTTTTTTGAAGAATTTTAGAATTTATTAGAATTTTAGAAAACAATTTAATTTTTTTGGAAAATTTATTAAAATTTTTGAATGTAATTGAATTTTAAACTTTTTTCTGTTGAAATTTTTTATAACGAATTGATAAAAAATTGACTTTTTTCTTTAGATTTTTTTAATCTATCTGAATTTTTGTAAAGAATTTTACTTATTTATAAATAAATATAATTGAATTGTTTCGAAGGATTTACTAAAATTTTAGAGAATAATTGAATTATTCCGAAAAATATTATTAAAAATTGCAAAAAAAATGAATTCTTTCATGAAATTTTTTTTGAAACTAATTAAATTTTTGCAAAAATTTTATATCGAATAAAGAAAAAAAAATTTAATTCTTTCATAAATGTTTTTTTTAAATAATTGAATTTTTGCGAAGAATTTTCCTTTAAAAAAAATAATTGAATTGTTTCGTAGGATTTATTTAAGTTTTAGAAAATAATTGTATTCTCGCGAAGAATTTTATTAAAATTTTTTGAAATTAGTAATCATGAATAATTAATTTTGCGAATTAGTAAATAATTAAGTTTTTTTAAAGTTTGAATCTAAAACTATTGAAAATCTTATATTTTTATGTAAAAAATTTTGTAATTTGCTTAATAATAAGATATTTAAAAAAATGAAATAAAATTTTACTAAACAGAAAAATTTACCGGAAATTCAAATTTATTAACTTAGTTAGGTACTTTCAATTTTTTTAAAAATATTAAATAACATTTTAAAAGCTATTAAATTATTAGACGAATTTAATTATTTTGAAAGTATTAAAAATTAAACATTTTAACAAAATTTGCCAAAATATAAAGTGTGCCAAATTAAAGAAAGTTTATAAATAAAACATTTACTTAATATTGAGTAATATGAGAAAGAAAAATAGTAATAGTTGTATTAATAACAAAAATAATAATTACTATTATTCTCATTACTATTTGAATTTTCTTGGAATTATTTACGAAAGAATAATAATTATTAAAGATAGAAGAAGTTAACAATTTTCAAAAATTATTTAACAATTTAATAATAATTATTATTATTATCATTATGATAAGATAGTATTAAAGTAATATTAATTTAATAATTTATTTGATGAAATTAGAAATTTTTTATTCTAAATAAGACAAAAACTATACGTTAAAATTTTATTTCTTCCCCTTTAATAAAAAGTGACTTTTAAATTACCCTAGGAATCAAAATCAATTCTACGGTCAATACAACAATGTATCAAATAAGAAAATTATTCAATTACATTCTCTCTAGAGTGTTGTGATTCCATTAAAGATTGACCTTGACTGGATAATTTCATAAGTCTTATATGCACTTGGCGAGGGAGAGAAAAGGAAACGATTGAGAAAATAAAAATTGACAAAAAAAACTACAACTGGGAAAAAAAATCAATGAAACATTCTTTTTGCTTCAACGTGTTATTTTTTTCTGTATTAAATCACTTGCTGATCTTTTTTTTCCATGGCTCTTCATTTATAAAAAAAAAGTCTTCGTGTCATCTATAGAATGAGCGAACCACGATATGAATGAAGAGAGAATAAGAGAGAGAGAGAGAGAGAAAGATAGAGAAAGATAGAGAGTAAGTTTCAAGTTGAGGGTCTTTTTTATTTTGAGGGTACTCACGTGTTGGTCACGTGATAAAGGTACGCCTATTGTCTCTTATGGTATTAGCATTTTGTGTGTACGTTCAAGAAAATGTAAATGTGAATGTATCCGCAACCTGCGTGTAGATATACCATTGATACTATATGGAATGAAAGAGGGTTGGCTGACCAATAGGGTCTTTTGAAATGCACTTTTTTTTCTTCTTTTTCTGTTTTTTTTTATTTATTTTCGTTTCTGAATCGTTTCTTTTATTCTCTTTTATTCGAGAGAGAAAATACACACCGGAGGAAATATTTTGTAATCTTTACAATTTTCTTTCAGTGTTTTGTTCCTATTGTTCAATTTTATTAGTCAGGGCAAACTCTGAATGAAATGAGACAAAATAATAACATTTGAAATATTTAAATTCGTAAAATTCGTGTAAATATTGTTTAAATTCGTGAATAATTAGTGGGGAATAATTAATAATAAAAATAAAAAGATAATCATTTTTATTAATTAGAAACAGTAGTAAATAAATAAATAATAAACAGATGAAAAGATAAATAAGTAAATAATAGATAAATAATAATTAAGTAAATAATAAATTATTAATAAATTATTAATAAATTATTAATAAATTATAAATACTAATTAAATAAGGAAATTGGAAATAAACAAATTAGTAAGAATTATATTGTTAAAACTGTAAACAATTAAATATTCTGTTATTTGAGAATAATTTTTGTTGCAGAATTGGTTTTCATCGACATTCATTGTGGAACTAAGACAAGGGTCGAAATAATGGAGAATTTAGAGGACGATTCAAGGAAAAATAGAAAAGGAATTCAGAGGACAGATAAAAAGAATAGAAAAGGAATTTAGAGGACAAATTAAGGAAAAATAAATTTAGAGGACGCAAATTAAGGAAAAATAAGAAACGAAGTGAAGAGAGAGGGAGAAAGAATTTTTGAGATCTTGAGGATCACAGCAACGACGACAACGATGTTAATCATGAAAGACAAGCATTCACTTCTCCTTTTTCTTCTTCTTCTTCGTCTTCCACCTGATGAACTGGTGAGCTTTCTTTTGGGTCTTTTATAAATACGCTGATAATGCGCGATCCTCGTTAGAAAACACAGAGAGAAAGACGTGGATGTGGGAAAGAAATGTCTTTATTATGTCTGTAAAAAGATTCGCTTGAATCAAATAGAAATATATATATATATATATATTTATTCTTGTGAATTGCAAAAGAGGTGACGCGGCAAAATGAGAGACATCTTCACGCATACTTAAGATTCGAGGTGATAATAAATATATATATTTTTTGTATATATATATATATATATATACGTTTGAGAGTAGAAGAATTATTATCTCGTTATATCAACCGTTAGTGAAAGAAGCGCATAGGATTGCATTTTTCTTTTTTGGGGCAAAAAGAGAGAAGAGACATGCTTTGTTATCGTACTCTAAGCTGCAAAATTCTGAATGTAAATCGCCCACGCAATTGGCTATTGTATTTTCAAGTAGCCGATGCAGAGTATGAAAAGAAGAGTTTATTCTTTTCTCCTTTCTTCAATTTTATTTCTCGAGCTGATTTTTATTCAAATTTCATTTTAACTTCATTTTTTTTACATTTTTAAGAACTCAAGTTCAATTTTAAATTATCGTTCTGCTTTTGAATTTTAAATTATTATTATAATTATTATAAATTATTGCCTTACTGTTTCAATTTTTAATTATTGTTTTACTGTTGAATTTAAAATTATTATGTTAATAATAAATTTTATTTTATTGTCTTGCTTTTAAATTTCAAATGATGTCTTGCTATTAAATGTAAAATTATTCTTTTGCTATTGAATTTAAAATTATTGTCTTGCTGTTCAACTTAAAATTATCATCTTGCTGTTAAATTTAAAGTTAGTGTCTTGCTGTTCAACTTAAAATTATCGCCTTGCTGTTAAATTTAAAGTTAGTGTCTTATTAAACTTAAAATTATTGTCTTATTAAGTTTAAAATTATTTTTGATAATTGAGAACAAATAATTAAAAGAAAAGTTAGTCTTCTATTACAATTTCGTATTTTAAAGGAAAAAGAGAGATTAGATTTTAAATTTGCTTTGGTGGAAGGGTAAATAATTTAATTTTCGACATCTGAAGCAATTAAAATTTACCTTCGAATAAAAATTCAATTTTTTTGACAGTAAAATAAATTTTAAATAGTAAATGGTTTTTTATTGACTGAAAATTGTACATTTTAATCAAAAGCAACGTTTAATTGTTTAAAATGTTAAAAATTGAACTTTTACGCTTCCACTAAAAAGAATTAAAAAATTTATTTTTTTTAAATAAAATACGAAATTATGACATTGAATGGAATTTTGATTCCATTATTTATTGGATTCTACTTTGAATTCCAAAAAGTTTTACTATTAAAATTATTAAATCAAAATCAGAAATAATTTTCAATATATTTACAAAATAAATTCTTTATTTGGTCTTTTTTTTAGAAATAAAAAATTTATTTTCTAAAATAAAGCAGCCGTTGTTTAAAATATTCACTTATTATTATTAAATTATTAATATATTTTCCTTTTTAAAATTATTAAATCGAGAAAAATAATTTTGAATCTTTGCAAAATAAAATTGTTATTTTCTTATTTAGAATAGAAATTTTCTTGCTGGCAGCGGTTGTTTAAAATATTCACTCAATTAAATTATTAATTTACGCGACTAATTTTAGATATGAAAAATTTTCTTTGCATTGAATAATTAGTAAGTTAATGTCTTATTCATTATGCTCTACATATATAACGGATTAATTATATTGTTCCATTTGAGGAGGTCTTGAGAAATACCTCATTAGTCTATATATCGCACTGAATTTGCAGTTACAATATTAATTGAAACTCATTTTGATGTTCACTATTATCGTTTCTTGAAATTCAATATTCATTCAATTTAATTTAATAATAAATGGAAAAAATGGAATGCATTTATTTGCATAAATATTTTTAATCTTGAATTTTAAAGATTCGGTGGAATTAATAATTTTCACAAAAGAAAAATTTTGAAATTATAAATATTGGTGTAATTAAGAAATGTATTTAATTAATAGTTAGTTAATGGTTAATTAATAGTTCATTAATTAAGTATTAAAAAAACACAAGGGAAAAATGTTGCAAATATTTGACAAAAAGGAACCAAAACAATTATTTTTTTTATTATTAAAATTACAATTTATTTATTTAATTATAATCATTTTTTTTAATCAATTTATTTTTTTTGACGTGTTTGATTGTTGATTTTTGTTTATCAATGTTTTCTCACTGATTTAATTTATTATTCAAATTTAGTAATTTATTTTTTATTAAATACGCAATAGAAAATATTTTTGCGAATATTTGACAAAATTGAAGTAAAATAATTATTTTTATTTTTAATTACAATTTAATTATTCAATTGGAGTAATTTTCGTAATTAAATTATTTTTTCAGTTAAAAAAATAGTTTGTTTTTTGTTTTTTTTAATGCTAATTGTTCTGTAATTAATTTAATTTTGTAATTTTAATGTTTGGTTATTTCTATAAGAGAATAGAAAAGATAATAATCTGCAAATATTTGACAAAAAAGAACAAAAATTATTATTTTTATTATTATTTATAAATAATAAAGATAAAAATTATATACAATTCAATTATTTGTCATAATTATATAATTTTTATTATAATTAATTTTATTGATTTATTTATTTACAAAGAGGAAGGAGAAGAAATATTTCAATTTTGAAATACGTTAATTTATAAAATTTGTTTAAATTATATTCAAATTTCTTGTTTAAATGAAATTAAAAATTAATGTCTAAATTATATTGAAATTTCCTGCGTCAAAATTATATTTGAAAATCGATTAATATTTTATTTATAGTAATTATAATAAAAAATTAACAACAATTAACAGTTGAATAATGTAAATAATCCCCTTGGTTCAACTGTTCCATTTTTTTTTAATTGCAATGTTCCTATTTTTTCGCAGATTTTGAACATGCTCCTGTTCGTGTTCCCCTTGTTTCGATGAACGGCGCGCGGAACCCGCGAGGACAGCCGGTTGCGTGTGTTGTATTGTCAGTTATTTCCCGGCAGTGCTGCAGTCAACTGTGAGTGTTTTCATCGTTCTTTACATTTATTTTCTTATCTTTTTCCATTATTTAGAAACAAAAGTCAGTGTTTTAAATGTCCAGAGAAAGATTTCTTTTTCAATAGTTGTCATTAACCGCCCCAAAAAAAATCGATATTTCCCGCGAAAAGCGCGCGAACGAATTTTCCCCATTTTCCAACATATTTTTTTTCTAATCTACCAAAAGAAATGCAAAAGTAATTGAATTGGTGCGGCAAAAAGTGTTCAGTGACATCTATCGTGAGTGTTTTGCAAAACTGTGGGGAGAAACATTGAAAAAATTTGGGGGAAAAATTTTCCCTCCAATCCGCCATTTTGTTTATTGAAATTGACGGTTTTTTCTTAATGTTCGTTTATTCAAAGTAGTTAACTTTTTTCGCGTAGTGTTATAGTTTGTGTATATCGTGTTTTCTTGTGTTCCAAACTCGAGTCATCGTGTGATGTTTATTAATGAAATTATGTATTTATTAACATTGAAGAATGTGTTTTTTGTTGGATTGTAAATCAAAGAAAATTGCAAGTTGTGTATACGGAGAGAAGTGAGGAGAGCGTTTACATTGTTTCCTCGTGATGCCTGCTTCTTGTAATTATTATATTACGCAAGTCGAGGGCAGTTTATTTTTCTCGAGTTATGTGTGTGCGGAAGCGGTTATCGGCAATCGTTAATATTTAGTGTGCAAGATAAGCAAGTTCGGTATATTTTTTTTCCCCTGTTGAAATTTCACCCTTGATTTTATTGGAATTTTATTATGGGAATTAAAAACTAGAATTCTATATGCATTGTGAAAAATCGATTTATTAAAATAAATCGATTTTTAATTGTTGGATCATAATCCAACCTATCACATAACCTTTTTGAAACATTAACAATGGAATTGAAGTTCAGTGTCGTAATTAGAATTTTTCTTTTCGATTTTCAGCGGTCATGAATTGGATCCATGCTTCATTGCTTGCGGTTTGTTTATGTAATAAAACTGGTATTGAACGTGCGAAAACTGCTGAACAAATTGCAAGGTTATTCGACGTACGTAATCGTGATTTAGAGGACGATGAAGAGATAAATTTTTCGAGATAATAGTGACAATTATTTGACTTTTTTCGAGTCTAATCTATATATGCGGGTAATTGGCAGTGTTTTAATAACCTTGACATATGTGTGCATGTGCCGAAATATTTTCTTTCTTCTCTTTTAATCGTGAGTCGCGAAATAGTGTTTTTTGAGGTTATAAAGAACTCGCTTTTCGAAACTGTGGAAATACAAAAAAAAAAACTGTGAGACGAAATAGAAGAGTAATGAGTGGAATAATTGAAAATCGAGTTTAAAAGTGAAACAAGAAGAATTATGGCACGAGAGGAAATGAAATACGATAGTCGTCAGTGGTCAAGAGTGATCTATGTCAGATGTTGTGAATCGTGATGCTGTCAGCATTTGAAAGAGACGCTTTGACAGTGCTTGAGGATTCAAGGTGACGATTTGACGGATATCAATTTTATCATCGGAAGAAAAAGATGGCTTACGTTCTTTGGCGAGTTTTTATGAGGAAGTACTCGAAAGTTCGTCTGGGAATAAGGAGTTTGCCGGTGAGTTTTTGGTTAAATTTCTTCTTTTTTCTTTTTATTTAATGTCAGCAATTTTTTTTCTCGCTGCGAGAGAAATTTGATCCTTCTTCTTTCGTGGTTTTTTTTCGGTATCGGAGGGAAGTTTTGTCTCTCCTTTTTTTTTCGACGAGAAGGGATTGAATCTTAAGAGCTCTATTGTTCACCTTAATTCACGGGGATTTTTTTTCACGTAATTTTTTTTTGAGGTTAATTTTTCAATTTGTTGTTTTTTCGGTGTTTTCAATTTGTTTTTTTTTCAATTTAATTTCAATTTTTAATTGCAAAAAAATGACATAAAAAAGATGATTTTGGAAAAATCGAAAATAACGAAAAAGATATTGGATAAAATTAAATAATCTTTTGATAATTTTTTTATTTATTGATAAATGTTTATTTGTTTTCTTCCTCTTTTTTGTTTTTTTTTAATGAAATGTCATGAAAATTAGAAATGGAGTTTTTTGAATTGAAGTTCGTCTAGGGTTTTCTTCTATGAGTATTTTTTTTAAATTTAAAGTTTGAAAACTTTGGAATTGATTTTAATATCTTATCTTGTAAGTGCTAAAAAGAGGGAGCGATTTGTAACATCACAGCTCGTCATATAAATCATTCAATCTTTAAACTCGGGAAGGGGATTCTAGAGGAAGTCCCGCAGTTTCATTTCCTAATGTTTAACGAATAAATCATTTTTGTTAAACTATATTTAATCAAAGTTCGTTTGAAACAGTTTTGAAACAGTTGTTTTTGGATTTTATTTCAATCTTTTGAATTTTTAGGAAAATTCAAAATCCTTTGGAATTGAGACGGGAAAATATTTAATTGATTTAATTAATTTCTTTTTTGTTAAGTTTTATTAATTAAAAGAATTTTTTTTTGTATTAATAATATTTTAAATCAAATATTTTTTTTACAATCGTAATAACTTATTGTTTATACATTAAAAAATGAAAGGAAAGAAAAATTGACACGTGTGAAGAATTTTTTTGTACATTTTTTTTATTTGTTTCTTTATTTCAGTACATATATTTTTTTGATAATCTATTCGCGATGTTATCTATTATTTTTAATACAACGAATTTTAATATATTTTCTGTCAAGAGTAGAGAAAACGAAAACAAATCTTGACTCGCGTGAAGAAGAAACTTAAGTTCCTTTTTGCGGTTAAACTGCGACAAGACTTTGAAATGCGTCTTGAGCAATAATTTTTCTAGATCCACATGTGTGGTCCAGGGAGTGCAATATTCCGCATTATAATGTCGGCGAAGGTATTTTTTAGTTGAAGGTCAATAATTTCTTTTGCATTCATATGTATATATAGTTATAGTCGTGTAATTATATATTTAGTCTTCAATATAAAGGCGGTAATTGGATAATTGCTCCGGTAATAGAAAAGTATATAAGTTTTCCCTCTCTCTCTCTTTTTCTCTACTACTAAACGTGTTTCATTTTCTTCGTGTTATGAGAAGAGGTGTCTTGAAAATTGATCATTTAGAATCTAATATCTCAGTCTGGAGAATATTTATCTTCCATAGCTAAAATTTTGCAAAAAGAGTTATGTGTGCTCGTCATTTTTTCCATTTCCTCATTTCTTTTTATATTTTGTAATTATTTAACTATTTTATTGTTTTATTCTATTTTTCGGTTTTATTACTTCATTATGTAATAGATGATTTTATTATTTTCTCTATTTTACTTTTTGTATTGTTATTTAATTTCTTAATTTATTATTTTAATTGTAACTAACATTTTATTTTTATTAGTTTTATAGCTTTTCATAAATATATGAAAAACATATTACATCACTTTGACAATGTAGAGGGGGAGAGAAAAGTGGGTCTTAAAATTCCTTATCGTTTTTTTGTTCTCTGTAAATAGAGACACAGTTTAAAGATAGATTTAAACAAATGTTTACCTGTTAAGCACTTAGGGCTAAAAATTTACTTTCATTTCTTTTTAAAGTGTTTTTAAAGGTTTTAATTTGAAATTTTATAGAAATTAGAATTTTTTAAAGTTGTGATAATTTTCATTTGTGTGAAATTAGTTCAATTTTTTTATATTATGTATTTGGTTAATTATTAAAAAGAATAGATTTATGGAAGAATTTTAGTTTAAAAAAACTTTAAAAAATTGAATTTTGAAGAAGTTGGGAGCAGTTTCAGTAATTTAATTATTTTCAAAAGTAATCAACTTCTTCTTAGAAATTATATTAGAAATTTTCTTCAATTATCTCTACAAATAGTAAAATTCTTTTCCGAAATTTCAATTGTTGAGAAAAAAATTTTAATGAAAGTCTTGTCAAAATTTCAATTATTTTCAAAAGTTTCAATAAAATTATTGGCACAATTTTAACTATTTTTATAAATAATAAAAATCTTCTCTAAAATTCAATTATTTACCAAAATTGTAATTAAATTATTGGCGAAATATCAATTATATTTTTGTAAATAATGAAATTCAATTATTCTCGAAAATTTATTCATAATTCCTGGCATAATTTCAATTATTTGTATAAATAATAAAAAACCTTCTCATGAAATTCAATTATTTACCAAAATTGTAATTGAATTATTGGCGAAACTTTAATTATTTTTGTAAATAATAAAATTCAATTATTTTCAACAATTTTTATAAAATTCTTCTCTGCAATTCAATTATTTTTTTGGAATAATAAAATTCTTTCCAAAATTAAATTATTTGCAAAAAATTTCAATTATTTTCATAAATAATTTAATTCTTCTCTGAAAATGAATTATTTTCAAAAAGTTTTTTTAAAGTCTCTCAAAAATTTCAATTATTTGTAAAGAAGTAAAATTCTTCTCAAAAATGTAATTATTTACCAAAATTTTAATTAATTTCCTGGCGAAATTTCAAATTATATTTACTTTAATAATAGTTTTAATAATATTTTTGATTTTTAACAAAATGTCAATTATTTTTATAGATAATAACATTTTTCACTGAAATTCAATTATTTACAAATTATTTTCAAAATTCTTTTAAAAATTTCAATTATATAAAAAAGAAAAGTAAAATTCTTTTTAGAAATTTAATTATTTACCTAAATTTTAATTAAATTCTTGGCGAAATTTCTATTATTTTGATAAATAAAATTAAATTCTTATGTGGAATTCAATTATTTAAAAAAAAATTAATTAAATTCTTATGTCAAAGTTTCAATTTTTGTATATTTGTAATAAAATTTTTCTCTGATATTCAATTACTTTGAAAAATTTTCTTCAACATTTTAATGATTTTCAGTATCTGCTGTTTTAATATTTTTCTTTTAATCAAATGAATTATTTACAAAAAATGTTTTATAAAATTGTTTGCAATTATTAAATTATTATTTTTATAAATAATATTTAAATACTTATTTTTGAAATTTTATAATTTTCATTAATAATAAAACTTATTGCATAATTTCAATTATTTATAATATAATTTTTATCAATTTTAGCTAAAAACTTTAATATTATTTTAATTATTTTTTATTGAATTCATATGTATGACCTTTCGGCCTTTTACATTTCACGTACATAAATAAAAAAAACTTTAATAATAATTATTCTTATAAGGTTTTTTTTTTAAATTCGTCAAAAAAAGGCAATTTTAAGAAACATTCAACAATCAATTATTTATTTTTGTATTTAAGTAAGATCCTAATGTTCTGAACGTTCAAATGAACGAAATTTATTTATTTCTTCTAAAGATTTAATTTTTATTGCAATTATTCTTCTTCAATATAAAAAAAATTAATTACTGACTTTATAAACGTAAAATTTTAGTATTAAAATTTTTTTAGAATTAGTAATTTATGAAAATATTTTCAATAAAAAATATTTCGTTCATTTGAACGTTCAAAACTTGGGGGTCTTATTTAAGTAACTGAATTGTCGTAGAGTTTTGTAATAAAAATTAATTTAAAAATAGATGTTACTTGAAATTTTTTGGATAATTATTTGAATTCGGTTGGAATATTAGAATATTTATTAATAAATGTGAAAAAAGAAGTCTTTTAAAGTCTTTTTTTTATGAGTATTTTTTTATGCACGGAGCGAGAATATATATTAAATTTTGTAAAAATATTTTCAAATTGGGGAAAAAGTGCAACAAAGCGAAATTTTGATATAGAAAATACTAAACTTTAAAAAAAGTTTTTTGATATTTATTAAAGTTATATTAGAATTTAATTAATATTCTTGATATTTGATATAATTATACTAAATTTCACATAAGTTTTTTCAAAGTTTAGTATTTTTTATATCAAAATTTCGCTTTGTCGCACTTTTTCCCCAATTTGAAAATATTTTTACAAAATTTAATATATATTCTTGCTCCGTGTGTGTTGAATTTTATTTATTTTTTATAATATTGTAATATTAGAAGCATTATATCCTCATTTTTTTAGAAATAACTGAATTTTGAAAAGGTTTTAAATTAAAATTGTTGAAAATTTGAATTTTTCATTTTTTTGACTAACAATAAATATTTGTAGAATTTATTAATATTCAGTTTATTTTATTTACTACTCTTATTATTATTATTATTATTATTATTATTATTATTATTATATCATTGTATAAAATGTGTGCTAAATTCCACACCGATTTGTTATAATATAAAGTGTGAAATTTGAATTAGTACCATAAAAGAGAGATAGGGAGAGAATGGTAAAAATAATAATGAGAATTGTTTGTAATTATAAAATTGAATAAGATAATTTAACTTTTACATTTCTTTTATTCAATATGGATTCGAGCTCTTTAATTAAAATAATTGTCGTCGTCGCAGCGTGAGTCTTTATTTATATTGTCTCTCTCATCTTCATAGGGTTTTTCCATATACACATAATGTGTTTGAAAATTAAAATTAAATTATATAAAAATAAATTACAATTTTTCCCCTCTTTGTTGGCTAAAATTATAAATTTCTTCTTTGACTTTCTTGATTGTAATTTTACACACGCGAGAATAAGTGAAATCGTGAAAATATTAACTCTTGTGTTTTATATAAAAGAGAATATATATAGATGTAAGAATCGTGTTTAAATATAAAGAAAGAGAGAGGGAGAGAGATAGACGGACAGAGAGATGTATAAACAATTGTGTATTTGAAGAGAATTGAAAACAAATTTTCTTGCGGTCTTAATAAATTTAATGCTATACCAACTCTCTCACTAGTGAGAGGGTGTAATTTAGCTTATGCGGTGGTCAGACTATGGGCGATCGGTTTGGTCCTCGTGACCGTGAACCTGGTCTGACCTGCGACACAAACATAGGGTTCTTTCTTTCTCTCTCTCTCTCTCTTTCTCTTTCGTTTTCTCTCTCCCCCTACCCCATAAATCTACCTTCTTGGCCACATTCGCTTTGCACATACGGTTTCTTACTCTTTATGGCATATATGTTGTTATCGGTATTGTGCGCATAGAAGCTCTCTATACCTGGAGTACACACAGTCTGCTTAGTCTCCTTCTCTCTTTTTTTCTCTTTTCTTATTTTTTTCTTTTTTTCTCTCTGTGTGATAAATACTTTGACTTCCATTACGCGCGCGGGAGAGAAAGAGAGACTTACTTACTTCCTGCATACTTTACTCCGAAAGGATGGCGTCATCCTAGTGCAATGTCCTATCAATGAAAACGGTGTTACTCGCGCAAAGGAAAAGAG
The DNA here is from genome assembly GCA_032873175.1 of Leptopilina drosophilae. Taxonomy (NCBI): domain Eukaryota; kingdom Metazoa; phylum Arthropoda; class Insecta; order Hymenoptera; family Figitidae; genus Leptopilina; species Leptopilina drosophilae. The sequence goes on from CM065485.1 coordinate 31,878,257, forward strand.
AAAAAGAAAGAGAAAAAGAGCGAAAGGATAAATATAGAATAATCAATAATAATCCCTTTTTTACCCGCCATTTATCTTGTACAATTGCAATCTTGGGGGCGCTTTTTGTAAACAAGTCTTCTAGGGTCGTTAATGTAATCTTGGACTTTAATTAACAGATAGGCGAGAGGATGCTAATTTCGAGAATTAGTTTTGCAAAATGGTTCGTGACTCCTGATTTTGTTTTTCTTCTTCTCTATGAACTCTAATTCTCTTTTTTTTCTTCTCTTTCCTTCTTTTTTCTTCTTTTTCTGCTTCTCCTTTTTGTTTTAAATTGAAATTTATTAGTATTATTGCGTACATTTTGATAATTAGCAAAGTGTCCGTTAATAAGAACTCATGAGTTATTTTTGTACTCGATGCGAAGACTCTGATAAGTCAGCGTCGACGCTGAATATCGGAGACAATTTTTTCCCACGAATTTGACAATAATTTAACAATTTTTTCCTAGGTTGTAGGTTCAAAAAGTTTTCTGATATTTTTTCAATCTCAAATTGATTGGAAAAAGTGAAATGAGTGACTTTTTGATCTCTAAAAATCGCAAGTAATAGTTTCGACGTCAAAAATCGACGCTAACTTTAAGAACATTGATATTTGGCATAAAAAGAATTAAAGTGAATTTCACGTGACATAAGTTTCATCATATTTGGCTTAAAAACATTTAACCTAAATTTCATTTGACATAAGTTTCATCATATTTGACTTAAAAACATTTAACCCAAATTTCATTTGACATAAGTTTCGTCATATTTGACTTAAAAACATTTAACGTGAATTTCATTTGACATAACCTCCATAATATTTGACAAAAACATTAAACGTATATTTAATTTGACATATAAGCTTCATAACATTTGACATTAAAAAATTTAACGTGAATTTCATTTGACAAGAATCTTATTGGACATAATTAATTAACATGAAAGTCATTTGACATAAATTTCAGTCGAGATTTCAGTTGATGTAAAGTTGGTATAAAATTTGATGTGAAATTAATTAAAGATCATAAATTCATTTAACATAAAACTCATTTGATATAAATTCTATTTGACGTAGAGTTCATTTGCTAAATTACTAAAAATCATACACATTTGTAAACTTATTTAGCATAATTTTCATTTGACATACAATTTATTTGACATGAATTTCTTTTAACATGAAACTCATTGAGCATAATTTCTATGTAAAATAAAAATCACACGATTTATAAACTTATTTAACGTGAACATGAAAATATCGGCGCGAATATTAAAGGTATGACCAGTCAGATGTTGTCAAGAAAAAAGCAATTGAAACTAAATTCATGTCAAATGAATGACAAATAAAATTTATATAAAATGGAATTCTTATGCAATGAATTGTATGTTAAATAATAATTGTGTTGAATGGTTTCATTTCCGAAATCGTATTTAACACAAAACAATTGAATGTAATCTTTAATTGACATAAATGAAATTTGAAAATATTTTTCTTTATATAAAATTCATTTGACATAAAATTAATTTCATGTAAAAGTCATTTGACATAAAATTAGTTTGATATAAAAGTCATTTGACATAAAAATTATTTGTTATAAATCTCATTTGACATAAGAATCACATGATAAATTTTATTTAACATTGTAAAAATTTAACATAAAATTTATTTGACGTAAAATTGGTTAAACATAAATGTCATTTGACATAAAATTCCTCTGACCTTAAATTTATTTGACATACACAGTCATTGACAAGAAACTTGAATAAAAATTAAATTTATGCCAAATGAATGTTACGTTAAATGAAATTTATATCAAATGAATTGTATGTATCAAATGAATTTCACGTTAAATAAAATTCATGTTAAATAATTGTATGTCAAATTAATTTCACGTTAAATAAAATCCATGTTAAATGATTTTATGTCAAATGAATTTCACGTTAAATAAAATCCATGTTAAATGATTTTATGTCAAATGAATTCCACGTTAAATAAAATCCATGTTAAATGATTTTATGTCAAATGAATTCCACGTTAAATAAAATTCATCTTAAATAATTGTATGTCAAATGAATTTCACGTTAAATAAAATTCACGTTAAATGATTTTATGTCAAAAATTTTTGTTTTAACTTTTAAATTTTGTATTTTTCAAAAGTTTTTGGATAAATTAGTATTAAAAAAATATCAATTTGAACTAAAAATACACGGGAAAGATAAAAATCGGTATTTTAAAATAATAGTAGTGCAAAAGTTTCTCTATATATATAGGGAGTGTGCGTATAAAGAGAGAGAGAGAGAGAGAGAAAAAAAATAAACAGCGGCTGCGATTGCACGTGCAATTCATACAATATATATATATATATAGGCACCTATTCCTCTAATGATAAAACAAAGATTCCTTTGTTTATATGCTCACTTGGTGTACACTATTTGAATACAATTATTCGCTATAATATATCTATCATTAGTTCCATCACGTTCCTGACGACATGTAGGAGAACAATTGACGTCCAATTTGTCCTGCTGAATTTGCCATGAGTAATTAATAAGAATCGCGAAATTATAAGCAGACCGTAAAATTATTCGCATCTAAAATATCATTTCAGTGTGCAGGTCAAAATTAATTAATGTTTCATTATATTTATTTCATCGCGTTTCATTGTTGTTAAATTCTTTTTGTTTATTAAATTAAAAAAATTAAAAAACCGTGTCCATAAAGTTCTAAACGTTCAAGTGAATGAGTTTTTTGTTAATTTTCTTTTATGTTTGAATTTTGGTAGAAAATATTAATTTACAAATTAAAAAATAAATTATTTTCTTAATATTTGTGTTGTATTTTTTTTAATTGTCATTTAATGATAATAATATTGAAAAGCATTAAAAAAGAAAATATTTTCGTTCATTTGAACGTACAAAACTTTAAGGGCATTAAAAACCTTAAGAATTATACGAAAATCAGCGATAAAGTCCTTACTTTTCGCTAATGTTTACTAATTTTTGAGTAAATTTTTTGATATTTTTGGATAAATGTACGTAATTAAAATTCTAAAAATTCACTTATTAAATAAATATTTAATTATTGTTTGTGTTTTCAAAAGTTTTAAAATAACTCTTCGCAAGAATTCAATTATTTACATGCATAATAATATTTTTCGGAAAAATTCAATTTTTTTCATAAATAGTAAAATTCTTCGCAGAAATTAAATTATTTTCAAATTTCAATACAATTTTAATTAAATTTCACGAAAGAATTCAACTATTTTCTAAAATTTGCATAAATTTATTAAAACAATTCGATTATTTAGTAAAGGCTTTGCAAACATTCAATTCTCTTAAAAATAATTTAAAAAGTGGTTTAATTTCAAAAATGATAAAATTTAATTTAAAAAATTTTATTATGTCAATTTTTCAATACTATTTAACTAAAGGATTTAGTGGAATTTTTTCCCAATTTTTAATAAAATTTTTCGAAATAATTCATTTATTTTCCAAACTTCTAATAAATTCTTGGAAACAATTTAATTATTTTTAGAAATAGTGAAATTCTTTGCAAGAATTAAATTATTTTTATAAAGAATAAAATTTTTCACAGGAATTCAGTTATATTTAAAACAATTTTTATTAACTTAAACAATAATGTGTTTAATTATTATTTTTAACAGAATCGACTATTTTAAAAACTGAAAAGCAATTCTTTATAAAATTCAATTACTTTTCAAATTTTCAATAAAAATTATTAATGAAAATGGATTATTGAAAAAAATTCAAAGAAATTCCTACAAAGAATTTATACAGGATTTAGAAAATTTTGAATAAAATTCTTCGCAAGAATTCAATTATTTTTATTAATAATAAAATTTTTCAAAGGAATGCAAATATTTAAAAAAAAAATTCAAAGAAATTCCTAAAAAAAATTTATTCAGGATTTAGAAAATCTTTAATAAAGTTCTTCGTAAGAATTTAATTATTTTTATTGATAATAAAATTCTTCAAAGGAATGCAATTAATTAATTTAATTTATAATTGTAGTGCAATTTCTCGAATGAATTATAGTTTATTTTTAAAAATAATAATTAAATTTAATTATTCTCAAAAATCGTAATAAAATTGTTTGGAAAAATTGAATTATTTTTTTATTCATGAACGAATTCACATTTTTTTCTTTATTCTATATAAAATATTTGCAAAAACTTAATTACTTTAAAAAAAAAAATTTCATGAAAAAATTCGAATTTTTTTGTAATTTTTAATAAAATTTTTCGAAATAATTAATTTATTTTCCAAACTTCTAATAAATTCTTGAAAATAATTTAATTATTTTTAAAAATAGTGAAACTATTTGCAATAATTAAATTATTTTTATAAATAATCAAATTTTTACAGGAATTCAGTTATATTGAAAACAATTTTAATTAACTTCAACAATAAGGTGTTTAATTATTATTTTTAACAGAAGCGATTATTTCATAAACTTAAAAGCAATTCTTTATAAAATTCAATTAGTTTTAAAATTTACAATTAAAATTATTAAAGAATTTATATTAAATAAAAATTAAAGAATATTATTAAAAAAAAAAATTCAGGAAATTCTTCAAAAGAATTTAATCAGGATTTAGAAAATTTTTAATAAAATTCTTCAAAGGAATGCAATTATTTTTAATTTAATTGTAGTAAAACTGCACGAAAGAATACAATTACTTCAAAAAATAATAATTAAATTCAATTATTCTCAAAAATCCTGATAAAGTCTTTCGGAAAAACTGAATTATTTTTTATTCATTGCAGGAATTCAATTATTTTTTAATAGTATTTTAATAAAATTTCTCAACAGAATACATTTATTTTTAAAAATATTCAATAAAAGTTTTCGTTTGGAAAGAATTATTTTGAAAAATTAAACAAAACTTCTTTCAAAATATTGAATTAGTTTTAAAAATTATGTTAAAATTCTTTATAACAATTTAATTATTTTTATAAATTGTAAGATTCTTTACAAGAGTTTTAATGATTTTTAAAACATTAATTGGGTATAAAATTGAAAAAATTTAAAATGAACAATTCCAAGTTAGACTAAGAATAAAATAATGTAAATATATTCTTTTCCTTTAGAGTTTTTTCCTGTCGACACTTTTTTTTCTCTAAATTCTAAAAGTTCCGTATAAAATAAATTAGATAATACGCCTCGTTAAATACGTGAAACATTGTTATTACTTTTGCGCCTTGTGTTTATCATATCGCGTTGAATTTAAGAGAAAAATTACTCATTTACTACATAGGGGAAGCAATATTACAGGCGAGTGAAAGTTCTGAATTCGAAAACCATGAAAATTAATCTTGGATCGTTGAATTTGTTTAATTGCCATAAAGCGTAGCGCTTTTGGAAAATTTAAATATAATTAGAATAGAACAATTAAATTCAACTTGAGTATAAGTATATATATATCATGTCTGGTTATAGAGTTTTCAAAGTCTTATGTTATTTGGTAGTTGAAGTTTGGAATCAGATGACGATTAGATTAGAAGTCATAAGGCAGGAAATAGGGGTGTCACTTTCAGAGAATTTAATGTAACCTTGAGACGCGCTTGGAACTAAATGACTCGTTGAATTTTAATTGTTTTGTGCTTCCGCTACTTTCTGTCATGAGAAAAGCTTATTATTGTCGTTGTTCTTCATAATATGTTTTGTTAACAGGTTTTTTTCTCCCTTAATCTTCTTTCTTTATCTTCTAATCTTATTTTTTGTCCCTTAATCTCAGTTTTTATCCCTTAACCTTATTTTTTTGTCCCTTTGTGTTTTTTTTATCCCTCGAGGATAATAGTATTCAATCCATTCTCATAATCTCAAAATAAAAAAGTGATTTTTAGCGTAGAAATAAAATGAGAGTCAAAATTAATTTTTACAAACAATGGCTCATTTTGTTTTAGGAGAAAGATGTTTTCCAAATTTTTATTTTTTTCCACAACTTTCTCCTATTCTGTTCGTTGATCGTTGTTAATGTAATATTTTGTTTATAAATTATTAAATGAATAGAATTTATTTTTATAAAAATTTTTAAATAAAATATTTTTTAACTGAATCAAACAAACAAAAAAATCTTTCAAAGAACAGGGACGCCGTAGGTCAGGGAAATCAGGGAAAAGTCAGGGATTTTTATTAAAAGTACTGAAGAAAATTAAAATTTTTAAATTCGTAAGAAAATTTAATTTTGGCATTTCTTTCTTTGCCTTCTGAACTAACTAATATTATTACGAATTTTATTAATTTTCCAAATTTCAATTTTCATAATGTTAATAAAATTCATTGCAAAATTTTTATTTTAAAAAATCAAAAAAAAAATGTCAACATTTCAATTATCTTTATAAATAAATAACAAGAGTTCTTGAAAAAATTAATTTTCTTCAGGGATTTTAATAATATTCATTGCAAAATTCAATTGGTTTCATAAATAATAGTTTTCATTACAAAAATTCAGTTATTTCAAAAATTTTAATAAAATTAGTGGCAAAATTTCAATTACTTTTAACATTTCTTCTTTATCCAATGATATTTGATATTTTGGGATATTTTACTATTTTAATAAAATTTCTCAGAAGAATTCAATTATTATTATTAAACAAAATTTTTGTTCAAATTCTACACAGAAATTCAATTATTTTCCAAAAAAGTAATAATTTCATTAGGATTCAATCATATCAAATGGAATTTTCATAATTTTTTTCGAAAAAAATTAAATGATTAAAAATTTGGCATTGAATTTTATTATTTACAGTAAAGTAATTATTTTCGAAAATAACAATATTCGCACAACATTATAAGAATTCAATTATTTTTTAAAATATTTAATAAAATTCATTGCAAAATTTCAATTATTTTCAACATTTTTCTTGATTCAATAATCTGTATATATCAGTTATTTTAATAAGATTTTTCTCCGAAATTCTATTATTTTCATTAATAATAAAACTCATCGCATAATTTAAACTATTTTTCATAAATAATTTTATTCCAAAAATGTAAACATTATTTTAAAAAATTTCTATTCAATTCGTGGAAAAAATCTAATTATTTTTAAAAAATGATAATAAAATTCTACGCTATCATTTTATTCTTTTCTTATAAATAATACAAATTTGACAAAAGTTCAATTATTTACAAAATTTTTCTCTAAACTGCAATTATTTTCAAAAATAATAATAATAATAAAACACTTCCTTTTTAATTTAATTATTTTCTTAAATAATAAAACTTATAACCAAGTGTCAATTATTTTTAAGACAATTTTAATCCAATTCCTGAAAAAATGAATTTATTTTTAAAAAATATCATTAAAATTGCAGAAAAAATTTAATTATTTAAAATTTGTTGATTAAATTATCTAAAAGAATAATTTAATTTCAAGAAAGATTCAAGTATTAAATAAATTATCAACGTTTTTTTTTAAATTTTAAATAATTAAATTCTCGTAGAATTTTTTAATAGAAATTTATTTCAAAAAATTACTTGCAGTTAAAAATTTTTGGATAATATTTGAATTTTTGAGAAGTTACGAACAATTGCAATTTTTAAAAAAAATTGAATTTTGTCAAGGTTTCAAATTAAAATTTTTGAAAATCTGAATACTTCTATTATAAAATATTGATTAAATATTTCCAGTAAAAAAATAAATTATTGTTTTCGAATAATAATGTTACAATTAAAGAAATTCGTAAACAAAAATATAATATTTTTTCGACTATCTAATTATTTTTAGAGTGATCGAGTCAGAATTTTCTTTTGGTTCAGACAAAAATGAAAACTTTTTCTGTAAAACAGAGAAAAACAAAATAAATTTTTTGTGACAGGTCTGAAAAAGAGAAATTAAACTTTTTTGACAGAATTAGATAAAAATTACTTGTTAAATATTTATTTGAATCAAATATCCTAATATTTATTTAAATTAGACAAATATTTAATTTAGTGAAATAATTTTTATTTTTAAATGAAACGATATTTATTTGAATTAAATAATTTTTATACAAATAATAATAATTAGACAAATATATTCAATTTGGTGGAATAATTTTAATTTAATTATAGCTTCTTTCACACATTTAATTTTAATTTTTATTTATGTTTCCAAAACAAATATAAATATTCATTTGAACACGAAAAAAATTTTTTAACTGAAACAGCGATAGCTTTCGCCAAAGTAGCAAAAGCATTCGTTGAAATAGCGAAAGTATTCGCTGCAATAATTAAAAATTTCGCTAATATAGTGAAATTTGCAGTTGTTCCAGAGGTGAAGATTTTTTTTTCGTGAATCAAAGAATTTTTATTTATATCAAGAATTTTTTTTAACAACTAGTAATTTTCTTATTTCAAGCAAATTTGATTTAATTTACTTAAATTACATTTGAAAGGTGGGGAAAAAAATATTTTTATTTTCTTTCAACTCGCAAAACTATTTAGAACCATTTAAATTAGAAAATTGCTAAATTGCTAAATGTAAAATAAATATAAATAGGTTCCTGAAGTTGGCATCGATGCTCAGCATCGAAAACTATTTTTTATTATTTTTAGTGATATATTTTTAACTAATTTCACTTCATTCATTCACTTAGGAAATAATCAAAATTTTTAAGAGTACTTTTTTAACTTTAAATCTTGGGAAAAATCAAGAAATTTCTTTGCCTTCGCCCAAAGAATATTTTTCGATGCTGAGCATCGATGGCAACTTCTGGGACCTACTCTCTTAATTAGAATCAGTTAAAAATCATGGTTTTAACTGACAATCAGTGAATGACTTTTTGCTTCTGAATTAGTTAAAAACAACTGATTTTCAGTTGAAAAATAACTGAAAAATTAGTTAAACTTGACTAATTGAATCAGTCAAAAAAAAAAAAAAAAATTACTGAAACATCAGTTATTTTTAACTAATTCAGGGTTGCCACAGGTCAGGGAAGTCAGGGAATTCATGGATTTTTACTAAAAGTACTGGAAAAATTGAATTTTTAAAATTCATGAAAAAACTGAATTTTTTTTCTTTTTGCCTCGTAAACTATGAAATTACCACAAATTTTAATACAAAATCTTCAAAATTTTTTCTATTTCAGACAATAATTTCTTTTTAAATAACTTAAATTTTCAAAAACTATAATAAAATTAATAATTAATAATAAATAATAAATAAATAATAATAATTAATAATAATGAAACAAAATTAATAATAACTATCATAAATTATGATAAATTATAAATTGTTATATAAATAATTTTTACAATTTTCGTAAATACTAGATTGATAAAAGAATTTTAGTTAAAAATACTAAAAAAAATTAGATTTTGGAAAAGTTACAAATTATTACAGAAATTAAATTATTTTTAAAAGTTACAAAAATTCTTCGTAGAATTTCAATTATGTTTAAAAATATAAAAACAATTCTCGTCAAAATTACAATTATTTTTATAAATAATAAAATGCTTTATTAAAATTCAATTATTTTAAAAAGTTTTAATAACATTCTTGACAAAATTCCACAAGAATTCAATTATTCAATTTTTAATAAATTTCTTCAAAATAATTCAATTATTTTCATAAGTAGTAATAACACTTTTCACAGAAATTCAATTATTTAAAATACAAAATTTAATAAAATTTTTCGAAAATTATCAATTATATAAAAATATTTTAATAAATAATAAAATTCTTCACCGAAATCCAATTACTTTTATAAACTTCAATAAAATTCGTTGTAAGAATTCAATTATTTATATAAACTTGAATTACTTTCAAAATTAATAAAATTCTTCGCAAAAATTCAATTATTCTCAAAAATTAAAAAAAATATATTTTCAAAATTTCAATTATATTTTTAAATAAAAAAATTCTTCATCTAAATTTAATTATATTTAAAAATTTTAATAAAATTCTTGGCAAAATTTTGTAGGAATTCAATTTTAATGAATTAATTAAAAATAATTTAATTATTTTTATAAGTAGTAATAACATTTTTCACAGGAATTCAATTATTTAAAATACAAAATTTAATAAAATTTTTCGAAAAATATCAATTATATAAAAAATTCTTCACCAAAGTTCAATTATTTTTAAAATATAATAAAATTCTTCGCAGAAATCCAATTGTGTTCAAAAATTAAAAAAAAAATCTTATTAAAATTCCAAGTAACTTTATAAATAATAAAATTCTTCTCCAAAATTCAATTATTTTATGGAAATTTTAGGAAAATTTAAATTATTTTCATAAGTAGTAAAACTCATCGCAGAATTTTAATGATTTTTATAATAATTTTATAAGAATTGAATACTTGCGAAGGATTTTTTTAGGATTTTTGCAAATAATTAACATATTCTGAAGAATGTTATGGTTATTTAAATTATAAGTAATATTCTTATAAATTGTTGAGATCCAAAAAGGTTTGAATTTGAATGTTTTGAAGAATTTTAATTCTTATAAATAATATTTTAATTTAATAATATTTTAATTAATATTTTAATTTTTAATTTTAATTCTTATAAGTAATATTCTTATAAATTGTTGAGATCCAAGAAGGTTTGAATTTGAATGTTTTGAAGAATTTTAATTCTTACAGAAAAATAATAATGATTAAATATTTATTTGAAAAAGAAGTTATTGATGTTTTTGAATAATTTTACAATTAATGAAATTTGTAAATAAACGTAATAAGTAGAACATTTTTTCTTGATTATCTAATAATTTTTAGAGTGAATCAGATTATTCTTTAGGGTCAGGGAAAAAGTGAAAATTTTGTCTGGAAATCAGGGAAAAGTCAGGGAAAAATAAAATTAAATATTTGTGGCAACCCTGTAATTGTGAGTAGAAATATTACTATTTGAATTAGTGACTGACTTTTTGCTTTTAAATCAGTTATTTTTAACTGATTCAAATTTAGAGAGTATATTAATTTAAATTAATATAAATAATCAAAAAATGAAACATAGAAAATATTGAGTATCTTTTATTGTTGAAAAATGAAGTACTAACATTTTTTCGAAAAAAGAGAAACTTTTTTTCCAAAGAAATGATTGTAATACGTGCGCGTGCCCTCCTGTATTGTGTGTCAGCTGAAAAAAAGTGAGTTTTTGATAAATATCATTTTTCATATATATACTATATGTATATACGTCTGTAAATTGAGAGCTTTCTCCTCAATGTACTTTATTTAATTTAATTTTTCTTTTTCATTTTCTGTTCCTTTATGGTGTATCCTTTGTCTACTTGATAAAACAGTAATTTATGGATGCGGGTGACGCGCCGAATTTGCATACGACAATAATGCTGCATGCACGGGGTCGGTAGACGTTGATTGATTTCAATTCTTTTTCGCCAAATGCGTCCTGTCACGAAGGAAAGGCGTGAGACATTTCCTGCGTTTCACCAAGTTCGTTATTCCGTCTTTTATCCAACTTGACATTCGACACAGTTTTACGAAATTTCCGATATTATTCCCTCTTTCGAAAAAACAAAACAAACGGAAGAAAAAAAATATTATTGTTCATATGGTGCGTCTAGAGCGAGAAAAAATTTTAATGGGAAACATTTTTTGCACTCAATACTCAATTTTTTGAGTTTTGATTCATTTTTATTTACACAGAGAAAAAAAAATTGTTAATATAGAACAAACAAATTTTTTTGTTGTTGTTACAAAAATGTTTGTTACATCTCAACAGATTTATTGTTATTAGAAAAAATTAGAATTGTTAGGACAACAAAATAAATTTGTTAGTTCAAATTTTTTTTTTGTTACATTTTTTGTTACCTCAACAGATTTATTGTTATTAGAAAAAATTAGAATTGTTAGGACAACAAAATAAATTTGTTAGTTCAAATTTTTTTTTGTTGGTACAAAATTTTTTGTTACCTCAACAGATTTATTGTTATTAGAAAAAATTAGAATTGTTAGGACAACAAAATAAATTTGTTAGTTCAAATTTTTTTTTGTTGGTACAAAATTTTTTGTTACCTCAACAGATTTATTGTTTTTAGAAAAAATTAGAATTGTTAGGACAACAAAATAAATTTGTTCTATATTAACAATCTTTTTGTTAACGTAACAATCCTTTTTCTTTGTGTAAATTAGCGTCGACGCTAATTTTAGGAACGGTTGTCTTATTTTTTTCCGTCAAAGTACTGAATTTCAAAATGGGAACAAATTTTTTTGGATAAAAAATTTCTGAAAGCCATTTTGGATTCACCAGTTTTGAATTTTTGTTCATTATGTTATTAAGAGTGAGTGCGCGCTCGTGTTGCGTATTATATTTGAGAGATGGTTTACGGCAGAGGGCAATAAATTGTAACACTTCACTCCCGTAGTTGGTTATATAGGTGCCTCTCTGTGTTTAAGCCGCACTGTTTTACGTTAACAATATTGAACCTTTTAAACTGATATACGATCGAGCCGCCTAATTACAGTGCATTGTTTTTATAACAAAAAAAAGAACTCTCTTTTCGCTGCTGCTGCTGTCAGTCTCACGCGGCTTCCCCAATTTCTAAATTCCTTGCATTCCATCTTTTCATTCATAAAAATTTAAATTCTGACCCTGATAATATTCTGTTTCTCATGTACAATGCGGGGTATTTTTTAATTCTCTTTTTATTGTCTTCTTCGAATTTTTCTTTTTTTCTCGTATTTTATTCTTTAATTTCGACGATAGTTTTGAATTTTTGATAATTATACTTATTTGTAGAGTATATATTTTATTAAGAATATTATAATTTAGGTGATTTTTTTCTGCAATTGCAAATTTTATTCAAGTCAGAGTTAATAAATTTTTATTTTATTCGAATGAATTAGGCCACTAAAGCGACGCTAAATTTTGATTGGATTCTATTTAATTTAATTCGGATTTTAACTTTATCAAATTCTGTGCAATTTGAATTTTATCTCATATTTATTTGAATCAAATTTTATTTAATTAAAATTCAATTTAATTCGAACTTTATCTCATTCGAATTTTAACTTATTTATATTCTGGGGACTTCAAATTTTATTTCATTTGAAATTTATTTGATTCGAATTTTATTTAATTTAAATTTTAAATTCAATTTAATTCGAATTTTAACTTACTTGAATTTAATTTAATTCTAATTTTAACTCACTTATATTCAATTTAATCCGAATTTTATCTTATTCGAATTTTAACTTATTTAAATTCTTTATGATTCGAATTTCTTTTTATTTGTTAAGAATTTTATTTAATTTGAAATTTATTTGATTCGAATTTTATTAATGTTGAAATCAAGTAATAAGAAATTTTAACTTACTTAAATTCTATATAATTTGAATTTTTATTTACTTGAATTCTGTTATTTGAATGTTATTTAATTCGAACTTTATCTCATTCGAATTTCATTTTATTGGAAATATATTTGCTAGAATTTCAATTTCAATTTCATTTGAAATTTATTTGATTCGAATTTTACTTAATTTAAATTCAATTTAAATCGAATTTTAACATATTTACATTCTGCATAATTCGAATTTTATTTAATTTTAATTGTGAATAAATCGAATTTCATTGTAACATATTGACATTCTGCATAATTCGAAGTTTATTGAATTTGAATTCTCCATAATTCGAATTTCATTTTATTTGTTTAGAATTTTATTTAATTTGAATTCAATTTAATTCGAATTTTATTTAATTTGAATTCAATTTAATTCGCATTTATCTTATTTGAATTCTGCATAATTCGAATTTTATTTAATTTGAATCCAATTTAATTCGAAATTTCACTTACTTAAATTCAATTTAATCCGAATTTTATCTCATTCGATTCGAATTTTAACTTATTTAAATTCTGTATAATTCGAAATTAATTTTTTTTTGATATTTATTTGTTTAGAATTATATTTAATTTAAATTAAATTTAATTTGAATTTGAATTTTATATGGAATTTATTTGATTCAAGTTTTATTAATTTTGAAATCAAGTAGTAAGAAATTTAAAATTACTTAAATTCTAAATAATTCGAATTTCAACTTACTTGAATTCTGTATCGTTGGCATTTCATTTTATTTGATTTAAATTTTATTTAATATAAATTCAATGTAATTCGTATTTTATCTAATATGAATTTTAATTACCTTGAATGTTACTTGATTAATATTTTGTTAAATTCGAATTCTATGTAATTTGAATTTTTTTTTATTTTAATGTTATTGAATTTGAATGAAATTTAATTTCAATCTTATTTTATTCGCATAAAATCTGATTCGAATTTTATTTAATTAGAAAGTTAGTTATAATTAAAATTTTAATAAATTGGAATTCTATATGTTTCGAATTATACTTGATCCGAATTCAATTGAATTTGAATTATCATTTAACTTGAGTATTATTTAATCCAATTTTTTATTATTTCGAATTATATTCGATTTGAATTGTATTGATTTTGAATTTAATTTAATTTGAAACTTATTTTATTCGAATTAAATCTGATTCAAATTTTATTTAATTAGAACTTCTGTTATTTATTAAAATTTCAAAAAATTTGAATTCTATTTGTTTTTAATTTTACTTAATGCGAATTCTTTATGATTCGAATTTAATTCAATTTGATTGTTATTTAATTCAATTTTAATTAAATTCAAATTTTATTCAATTTGAATTTCATTCAAATCGAATTTCATTTAATTTAAATCTTATTTTATTCGAATTGCATTTATTAATTTGAATTTTACTTAATTTGAATTTTATTAAGTTTGAAATTTATTTAATTGTCCCTTAAATTTTATTTGCTTTAAAAAAACACTTCTTTGGGTGTAAAATATTGGGGTTAAACGTGCGTGGTGAATTTTTTTTTGTTCATTAAATTTTTCATACGACGGGAATCGCGAAAAAGTTTTGCAAAATGCACTTCTATAAACAAGGTAAAATAATATGACAAGCAACCATTTTAAATTCAAACATAATTGGAGATAATTGACGTATATTCAACTATATATGTAATGGCAATATGTAAGCAGCACGTGTTTGTAATTTAAACCCTGAATTAACATTGTATAATAATTTACTTTTATGTTTTGCTCGCTTAAAAAAAAAGAATGATTTATATGTTTTTGAGAATATCCGTTTTTTGCAAGAAACATTTTTAATGGAATATTACAAATTGAATGCATCATTTTTATTTTTGTTCTTTTATTTCCAATAATAGTGCAATCTTCCTTGTGTTATTAGAACTAAATGATAATATTAAATATTTATTTATTATTTATTATTTATTATTATTTATAAAATATTGGTATTCTATTATAAAATTAATAGGAGTTTATATTTTATTTAAGTAATAATGTTTTAATTGTTAATTAAATAGTACCTAATACTTATAATTAATAGGATTTCATATTTAATTTAAATAAAGTAAAATTTTAATTAAAATAATTTTGTATCACTTTAAAAAAAAATATTAAGTTTCTAAATGTATAATTTAGGTTTTTAATTTTCATTGCTATCTGTAATTTATTATTTTAATTTGTTTTTAAAAAATCGCTTTTTATTTCAATTTTTATAGATATTTATACTGTTCTTTAAATTTGAACTAATTAAAAATAATTAATTTGATAATAAAAAATCAGTCACTGATTCAAATAAATAGTATTCCATTAGAAACTTTTTAAGAAATAGAATAGAAATAAAACAATTATTTTGAAAATTCTGAAAAATAAAATTGTTGAAATTTTTCTATTCTATTGTTTCATGGTAATAAAATTTTAAAAAATTTAATTGGAAATAATTAATTTTTTCAAGTATTTTGTGACAATTTTTGGAAATAAAGTTTTGAAGAATTTTATTTGTAAATATTGCAACTAATTGAATTATCGAAAATTTTAATGAAAATCTTTAAATATTATTTTCGAAATGAAAATTAATGAAAATTATTTTCTAATTTTTAAAAATTTAATATTTTACGGTTTTTAATGACATATTTCCGAAAACTCAAAATGTACAAAAATAGTAACATTTTTGAATTATTTTTAACAATTTAGAGAAAAATTTTGATCAAAATTTGAAATGAAAATTAAAAAAAATATTAATTAGTATTTTTAAATTATACAAAAATTCTTTAAGGTAGTTCAATTATTTTCAAAAAATTGCCTTAAAAATGTTTTTAAAAACATATTCTGAAAATTGTATTATTTTAATTTTTTGAGATTCAATTATCTTCGAACAAAGTTAATAAAAATTTGTAAAAACTTACTATTTTAGATTTATTAAATTTTTGGAAAAGTTATGGTTCTATTTGTAATTAAAATTATTTAAAAATTTTACCTTGTTTATTGAAGTGCATTTTGCAAAAATTTCACCACTCACGTTTAGCGCAAATATTTGACATCCAAAGTGGTGTTTCTTAAGCAAATGAAATTTATGCGACAATTAAATAAAATTCAAAATTAATAAAATTCAAATGAAATAAAATTCGAATTAAATTCAATTCGTATAAAATAAGATTCGAATTGAATAGAATTAAAATAGAATAAAAATCGAAACTAATAAAAATTAGATTAAATAATAATCAAATTAAATGAAAATTCAAAGTAAATAAAATTTGAATTGAGTAAAATTCGAAACAAATAGAATTTAAATTTATTACAAAAATGTATTAACTAACATTCTAATTAAACGAAATTCAAATCGGATTTTGAACGAATAAAATTAGATTCAAATTGAATTAAATTCAAATTCAATAGAATTCAAGTAAGAAATATCGAATTTAATAACATTTTAATTTATAGAACATAATTATATAAGATAAAATTCAAATTAAATAGAATTCTAATTAAATAAAATATTAATTAAGTTAAACTTCGAATTAAATTGAGTTCAAATTAAATTAAATAAATTAAAAATTCTAAACAAATAAATTACAAATAAAATTCGGATTCAAGTAAAATAAAATGAAATTCAAATTCTACAGAATTTAAATTTGTTAAAACGTGGATTAAATTGAATTTCAAATAAATATAATTCAAATCAAATAAATTTCAAATTAAATAAAATTCTAAACAAATAAATTTCAAATAAAATTCGGATTCAAATAAAATAAAATGAATTTCAAATTCTACAGAATTTAAATTAGTTAAAATTTGGATTAAATTGAATTTCAAATAAATATAATTCGAACCAAATAAAATTCAAATTCAAATTAAATTGAATTCAAGTTAAATAAAATTCTAAACAAATGAAATGAAATGCAAATTCTACAGAATCTGAATTAGTTAAAATTTGGATTATATATTGAATTTAAATTAAAATTCGAATCAAATAAATTTCAAATAAAATAAAATTCTAATCAAATAAATTACAAATAAAATAAAATTCGAGTTATACAAAATTCAAGTAAGTTGAAATTCGAATGTGATAAAGTTCGAATTAAATTGAATTAAAGTAAATTAAAATTCGAATTAAATTAAATAAAATTCGAATTATATAGAATTTAAGTAAGTTAAAATTGCTTATTACTTGATTTCAAAATTAATGAAATTTAAATCAAATAAATTTCATGTAAAATTTGAATTCAAATGAAATTGAATCTAATTAAATAAATAATAATTAAATAATAATAATAATAATGATAATAAATAATAATAATAATAATAATAATAATAATAATAATAATAATAATAATAATAATAATAATAATAATAATAAATAACAATAATCTAATTAAATAAAATTCTAAACAAAAAATTTGAAAAAAATTAAAATAATTGAAATTATTATAATTATGTGGTTGTTTAATGTTGTAGTTTGTTTTTTTTGTGGTTCGAGTAAATTTTTATTCACATGTAAAATATCGTTTTCTCGGAAAATGTGTGAGTAAAATGCCATCGGCAAAAGTTCATACGCTTCTTCCGTTTATTACACAATCTCGACAATTAGTAGAATTGCATATGTACGAAACGACGGATAATCTCTCAGAGGGAAAACAGTTCGGTTCTTGTGGTCTATCGAGATATCTTTCTCTGTCTCTCTTTTCTCTCTTGTAAACCGGAGGCAAACTACCAATTATGATCTGCTTATCTTGTAAAGTATTTTACATAGAAAATTGATACCCACGGTTTACAGTGTAATACGCGCATATATATACATACAGTTGTGTATATTTTATATATATACGTATATATAGAGTAGTTTTGTCCTCTCCTATTTAAATCATGAAATAATTATATATACGTTCATATATTCATGTATTATTAGTTAGTCGACATTAATTGGCTAGATACAAAGAGTGTTTTTTTTCTTTTGAGAAGATAGGCAGGCACGAACTGTAGATGTGTGTTTGTGTGTGTGTGTGTGGACCGTTGTTCTTAAGGTCGATTGTTCACCTCAGTATATATCGAGAGAGTATTATGTATATACACTACTTACCGAATTAAATTTCACAAAGCACTTGCTTCGTTATCTTCTCATATATCGTGACAAAATTATATACTAGATGGATTTTTTAGATTTTTCAATTTTAGTTTGAGATAGGGGCTGTGATTTCTATTTAATTGAACGTTTTCAATTTTCTTCTATGGGTTTGTTCTTTCTAAACGGTTACTAAATATCTTGAAAGTACTATTAAAAAAAAAAATCTTTTTGAAAAGAATTCCTTTCTTTAAAAAATGACCCTATTTGATATAGACAAATTTAGTTATTCATTTGTTTTCTTAAATTAATTCGTAAAAAGAGTCGTTTTTCAAGATGAAAATATTTGCCAATTCAGAGATAAATTCCTAATATATTCTAAGTTCTGGACTCTATCGAAAAAAGCCCTTTTTTTAAATTGATTCCCATTTTTTAAAATCCGTAATATTTTTCTACTTTTTCTTTAACTTAATTTAAATTTAATTAATTAATAAAAAAAAAAATTTTTTTAATTAATTAATTTTCTTAATTTAATTTAAATGGTAATGACCACTTTCGTTTTTGAATATAAAAATTATTTTTATTTCAGTCATAATTTTGAACTTCCTCTACTCTCTACACGGAGAGAGAATATATATTAAATTTTGTAAAAATATTTTCAAATTGGGAAAAAAGTGCGACAAAGCGAAATTTTGATATAAAAAATACTAAACTTTAAAAAAACTTATGTGAAATTTAGTATAATTATATCAAATATCAAGAATATTAATTAAATTCTAATATAACTTTAATAAATTTCACAAAAATATTTTTAAAGTTTAGAATTTTCAATATCAAAATTTCGCTTTGTTACACTTTTTCACCAATTTAAAAATATTTTTACAAAATTTAATACATATTCTTTCTCCGTGTAAATTTTAATTTGTAGAAATGTTTACTAATTTGAATTGTAGCGACTGACTTTTTGCTTTTAAATTTGTAAATTTTACTAAGAAATACTGAATTCTAGTAATTTTTTATAGTAAAATTTACACACAGAAAACTGAGTGTTATTTTTATTTCGTTTTATTTTGGGTAATATTATAGTTGGGTAATCTTATTGAGAGTAAATATTTATAATAGAAAATTTATCCTATTTTCGGTGTTAAAACAACACTTTCGAGCTAAAATTTGTTGCGGATACTTTTAACACTGATTTCAAGTTGAAATTAGTAAATTTTGTAAAGAAATAGTAATTTTTACAAATTTTTTAGTAAGATTTAACTTTTTGCTTTTGAATTAGTAAACTTCAATAAATATAGTGATTACTACTAATTTTTTCAGAAAATTTAACTTTTTGCTTTTGAATTAGTAGATTTTACGAAGAAATAGTAATTTTTGTTAATTTTTTTAGTACAATTTAACTTTTTGCTTTTTGAATTAATAAATTTTACAAGAAAATAGTGATTTCTACTAATGTTTTAATAGAATTTACAAATTCAAAAACAAAAAGTCAGTAACTAATTCAAATTAGTGAAAAGTTTAACAAATTCAAATTTAGAGAGAAATTGCCGAACTTTTTCGAAAGAAAAACACGTTTTCTAAAACTGACCTTATTTGAAAACGAAAATATTTTTTAGTTTTTTCTTAAATGAAAAAATGGTCAAGACCATTTTCTTTTTTCAAAATACTAATATTTTCTAAGTCAGCGATGAATTTTAAATACTTTCTACTGTTTCTAGGTACAAAACTCTTATGGAAATAATTCCTTTTTAAAAAATAATGTTCTTTTTTGAGAATCAAAAATATTTTTTCTTTTTCTTTTAGAGAAGTTATAAATAATTGCAGAAATTCAATTCTTTTAAAAAATTTGAAATAAAATTCTTGTAAAAGTTTCAATTATCTTTATTAGTAATAAAATTCTTCTTCAAAATTAAATTATTTCAAAAATTGTAATAAACTTTTTGGTAAAATTTAAATTATTTTTAAAAATTGTCCTAACTTGAATGATTTTTTTCTATCTACTATCAACTTTAATAAAATTTTCTAAGACAATACAATTCTTTAAGAAAAAGTTTGATAAAATTGTACTCAAACATTTAATTATTTTCATAAATAATAAAACTTAATAGTATAATTGAAATTATTTGTTAATACAATTATGATCGATTTCTTCTAAAAATTTTATGATTCTTAATAATTTTATTAAAATGAGTCCAAAGAATTCAATTGTTTAAATTTCTGCGCAATCATTCAATTATTTTCAAAAATCATAAAATTCATTTTAGGAAATCAATTTTATTATTATAAATAATAATAAAACTCATTGCAGAATTTCAATTTTCAAAAAATATTCTTGATTCCATAATTTGTGTATCAATTATTTTCATAAAATAAAAAAAAAATTCTACTCGAATATTGAATTATTTTCTTAAATAATGAAAATTACACAAGAATTCAATTATTGAAAATAGAATTTGTATGAATTTTATTTGACATAATACATAAGTTAATTGTCTAAAACTTTTTTCTAAAATTTTTCCCAATCATTCAATTATTTTTGTAAATAATAAAGCTTATCGTAAAGTGTCAATTATTTTTAATACAATTTTAATCGAATTCCTGGAAAAATTAATTTGTTTTAAAAAGTTTTATTAAAGTTGTAGAAAAATTTATTTAGTTACAAATTTGTTGATTTAATTATGTATAAGAATTCAATTTTAAGAAAAATTCAATTATTCAATGAATTATTTATATTAGTATTTAAATAATTGAATTCTCGTAGAATGTTCTTATAAAAATTCATTTAAAAATTGATTTCAGTTTGTAATTTTGGATAATAATTGAATATTAAAAGTATTTTAGCCTTAATTTTTAGGAATAATTGAATTTTGTAAAGGAATTTTCTAATTTTTCGAAAATTAAAATTTTTGAAAATTTGAATTTTTCGTACTTTAATCTAACAATGTAGTAAAATTATTCTTTTTTTTTGAAAAGTTTAATTGCATTTTTTTCAAAAGTATTTAAAGTTTTTATTTTCTAATAAATATTTATGTGAAGAATTTCCAAATATTTAAAGTTTCGTAAAATTGAATTATAAACTAATGGATTTGAAAATTCTGAAATAGAACATTATGTCAAAAATCACTAAAAATAATTGATTTAAGGAAGAATTTTATTTAATATTTTCAGAAAATAATAATCGAATTGAAATTATGAAAATAGTTTAGGAGAGTTTACATAGTATCAATATTCTTATAATATAAAATGAAATGATTTTATTTTTTATCACTCGATAATTTTTAATTTTTATAAAACATGAAGAAATCGATCACTTCGAGACTCGATGTCTTCATGTTTTGTAATAATATTCTTATAAGATGTAACATTTCAAAAACGTTTGAATTGAAATGTTTTGAAGAATTTTAATTCTTATGGTGCGAAAATAATTATTAAAAAAAATAATAAAATATTTACTTTAAATATTAATTGATGTTTTCGAATAATTTTATTATTATAAAGAAAATTGTAAATTTCTTTTAATTCATGAATCCTGTTTCTCGTAATTCGTGTAATTTGCAATTAGTTTCCAACGCGACAATATTTTAAAGATTTAGATAAAAATTAAATTAATTAATTAATTAAAAAAAAAGAAAGAAAAAGAAAACTGTTATAAATTTTGAACTAGGAAATTGTTACGTGTATGATACTTATAGGCTTAATGACAATTAAATTGCACAACCACTGGGATATATTACATAATAGAATTAGTATTACATTGTTACGATGCGTATACACGTATATATATAATAATAATTTAGAATTTACGCGCACACATCGAGTATAAAGAAATTGAAGTTGGCGATAAATTCATAGAGGAAAAAAAGGAAAAAGATGAAAATTTTATGTTGAATTGTTGCTCGACACGAGAGTATATAACGGCCGAATGTATATTAACAAGCGTGCACAGCGATGCTTAATTAGAATCGTAATTATCGTAGTGTTAATTCGAAAGACTCTCTAGATGATTCCCGATAGCTCCTTGAAGTGAAGCAAAGTTGAAGGCTGGCAAAAATACAAAACTTTATATAGAGTCTCTCTCGAGGTTCGATAGATTGCAATCAAGTATTTCTAATGATGATTCTATCGTTTTAGATCGTGGTTATTTTATTTTTTTCTTCCTTGCGAATTCTCTTTTAGAAAGAGGGAAAATAGATCAGTGGTCGCATGAAGAAGAAAAGAAATTTAACTCATTAAAACTTTTAATTTCGGTCATAGAAAGCGAGCATTTTTATATAATGTGACGATTAGAATAATTGTTGGGGGCATTTTTTTTATTCATGTGAATTTAATTCAGAGACGATTTTAAAAACATTTTACTTTTTTCGAATTATCTTTTTGATTCAAATAAAATTTTACTTGTTTGAAATAATTTTTAGTTGATTCAAATAAAATTTGACTTGTCTCAAATAATTTTTATTTGATTCAAAAAAATTTTACTTGTTTGAAATAATTTTTATTTGATTCAAATACAATTTTACTTGTTTCAGATAATTTTTATTTGATTCAAATAAAATTTTACTTGTCTCAAATAATTTTTATTTGATTCAAATACAATTTTACTTGTTTGAAATAATTTTTATTTGATTCAAATAGAATTTTACTTGTTTCAGATAATTTTTATTTGATTCAAATAAAATTTTACTTGTTTGAAATAATTTTTATTTGATTCAATTTCAAATAAAATTTTTTATAATTCATATTTTTATTTGAATCATATAAAATGTATTTGGTTCGAATAAAAATTTAAATTGCGCTGAAAACAATTTTTATTCAAAACAAATAAATAATTTAGTAAACCATCAAACAAATTTACTTTTATTTAATTCAAATTATATTTGTTATAAATAAATTTTTCCTCTCTGTATATAAATGAAAAATAAATAATTGAAATTAAATTAAAAATAAATAAAAATAATTGTTTCTTTATTGCTTATTAATTATTAATTTAATTATAAATTATAAATATAAATCAAAATTTCTTTACAATTTATAGTTAGAAATTTTTTATTATTTACAAAACAGGAGTAATTATAATTTATAATTATTTTGTATTTAACATTTTTTCTACTTTCTAAATTTTAATTAGTTAAAAATTATTACTATATATTATAGCAAAAAGTGACTTAGTCAATTAAATATGTTAAATTTTTATTAATCACTTATTTAAAAATAACTAATTATTAGTCAATATATTAGTAAATTGACTTAGTTCACGTCAAAAATTAGTAAAATTTTTTGGTAATTATTATTTCGAGAAGTCAATTTTTTATTTACTATTAAAATCTCAGTATTTATTGTTTTGCTTTTTCTTTTGTTTAAAAAAAATTCCAAGGCCTTACATTTGTTTCTAAATGACTAAAAGTTACTTTTTGCTAAATAATAATTCTAGTTGTTATTTACTAATTAAAAAATCGAATAAACATTCAAAAATTGAATAAAAATTACAAAATTAGAATAAAAATCAGAAAATTAGAATAAAAATGACAAAATTAGATTAAAAATGACAAAATGAACAATTGAAATTAAAATTACAGAATTAAATATTATAATAAAAATTGCAAAATAAAAAATTACAGAATTATGATTAAAATTACAGAATTAAATATTATAGTAAAAATTACAAAATCAAAAATTGAAATAAATATTAAAGAATTAGGGAAACTTTGTTAAATTAGTGAAGTTTGATACTCAATATATCGATAGTAAAAAATGAAACGATTGAAAAAATAAAACTGCTAATATAATAATTAACTAAAAAAAAACTTAACAAACAGTTATTTTAAACTAATTTAAATCTCGGAAATAAATTAAATTATTCTTTTTGAAATATGACAGTGAGATCGATTTCTTTTTTTTCCAATGCGAATTTATTGCCAATAATTCTTATACACAGTGAAGATCGGTTATTAAGAATATGTCTGAAACAAAAAAAAAAGAGAAAGAACAGAAAAAATCTAATGTCATGAGATGACAATAGAAGGAACCATTCTCGAGAGGCACGAAGGCCACTTTCCATTTCTTTTAATGTGGTGCGGTCTATTCTGCGAAATAATGAGAAAGCCTCATTCGTTGGTTTGAATTAAAGTCACATAATATAATGAATATGTCAATTATCAAACAATACACGAAATCTATTGTGTGCGAATTAAAATTAAAAAAAAAAAGAAATTTTTTTCATTTATTTTCATTCAATTCTATCGATGATGGTAAAAAGTATTTTCTAGAGAGAGGGTTTAAGCTTCCGCGAGTAGATGTCTCTACGTGCGTGAAAAACACTTCTTTCCCTCAATTTCCGGTTTTGGAAAATGGAAAATTGTTTTTTTTTTATTTTGGGTTAAAATTTATTTGAGGAATTTTTAAATGTGTAATTAATTTATTACTAATCGACTTGTTTGCTTATTATAAAGTTTTTATCTACTGACTATTTAGTATTTATTATACTAATATTATTTTCTATTATTTATTATTATTATTACTATCATTATTATTATTATTATTATTATTATTATTATTATTATTATTATTGTTATTTATTTTTTATTATTATTTTTATTATATTGATATTTTTGATCTCTTTAACATTTATAGATAAATTATTCTAATTAGTAAAATTTTTAGTGTTGGAAATTTAACATAAGTGAGAATTTTTTAAATTAGTAACAAAACAAAATTTTGATCATATTTCGATTTTCTTTTTTTGTACTTTGAAAAAATTTAAAAATTTAAATGAATTTGAATTTTTGTAAAAACTAAAATATTTAAATGAATGAATTATTTCGTTGCGTTTCAATATGTAAAAAAAATTAAAAGACTGATTTGAAAAATATTGTGTTTGAACATTTAGTTTTCAGAAATTACTTTTTTTTTAATTATAAAAACAATATTTTGTTATGAAATTGATATTATAAAAAAGAATCAAACTCAATGATTCACAAGTTTTTTGATTAAAAATATTAATTTTTTAATTACGAACGTTCTTAAACAAAATAGTTTGTATTAAAAATATTTTCATAAATTACTGATTGCGGTAAAGGTTAAAAATTTGAATTTCACATTTAGAAACTTTTTTAAATAAATACTTTTGGTAGTGACTCAAAATTTTTGTTATTAAAAATTTTATTTAGAGAAAAAATAAATAAATTTCATTCATTTAAATAGGTTTAGAACTTTTAAGATAAAAATGATTTTTTAATTTTGAAGAACATAATTTTGCAAGAAAATTCAAATATAGAAAAAAGTAAATAAAATTATCGTCTCGTTGATTTGAACGTTGGATTTTTTATTTTTTAGGAAAAATAAGTAAATAATTATTTAATTGGACAGACAAATGTAAAAGCCGTAAATATTAAAAATATTAAAGTTTGCAATGTTACGTTTAAAGACTTTTTTTATTCAATATTTTTGATAGTGACACAACAAAATTAATTTAAAAATTAATCTAAACAAAAAATTACAAACAAAGAAGTTACTTTAAAAAAATAAAAAAAAAACAAATTTTAAAACGTTTTCTGATGTCATTAAAAGAGAAAACTTTATTCACCGCGGCATAGAAGACAAAAAGAATTATAAACGTGCAAAAAATAAAAGAGGAAATATGCTTTCAACGACATATATTTCTATTAGTCATGGGAAATTTTAGATGCTGTATATACAGTAGAATAGTTACGTCTTTACTCATTTCGTTACTGTAATTCAATTCGAGAATATGTAGGCCAGTGAAGTAGCTTCCATATTAGTAATAACAGAGAACAAAATGAATCTTGTGAATAACAATACTCACTCATCATCGTGTATATAATATTCATAACTATACATTCTATACAATTAAAATTCTTTTCCTTTTTTCCATTTCCTATAATATACGAAGAAAAATCAAAATCATAATAAGATTCATCGTGTTAGATATTAAAATTATCCCAAGAGAAATTCAATTTTTGATATATAGAGAGAGAGAGGGGAAAAATAAAAATATTTTACAAGATGCGATCAGGAGAAATTAATTTATTATACATTATCCGTATTTGCTATATTTCTCTGAATTTACTATACACACACTTTGAAATTAACTATCCGAATATTTAATTTTAATATCGTAATATATACACGCGAATTGCTCTTTTACGTAAGATTATTTATGATGAAACGAGAGTTTACTTTACAAATGTAAAGATCTCATTCAATTAGTTGCAATTTGCGATTAACCAGTTAATCGTGAAATTATCTATGTTTGAGAGTGAAATTTTTTAATCTTGATGATTCAAAATCATCTCTCTCTCTTTCTCTTATGTAATCCTGCACCGCGTGTATAACTGAATCAAATCTGTAAATTTAAAAAAAAAACTTGAATCCCACATATAATTGGTGAAAACTCGTATTCAATTTTTAATTTGTTGTTGAAATTTTAATTAAATTCAAATTATAATAGAAAGTTTTAATTGTTGCTTTTAATAACGAGAAGAGACATTTGGTTTAGTAATTCGTAGACAATTTTTTTGTATGGAAAAATTTTAGGAGAAAATAAACGAAAATTTTGTCACTGTTTCTATTTATAATCAATTTTTAGTGTTTATTGTTGATAACTGTTGATAATAATTTGTATTAATAATCGTTATGTTTCGGTTATCAAATTTAAGTAAATTTTAAGCAATTGTAAGTTAGTTGTAGTTTGCTTTTTTGTTTCCTAACTTTTTTAAATATTTTTATTTTTTAATTTTTTTCAATTTAATACTTAATTAATGTCATGACAATTATTAAAATTCTTGCAAAGAATCTTACAATTTATAAAAATAATTAAATTCTTTTAATGAATTTGAACATAATTGCTGAGAATAATTTAATGTTTTCAAAGAAGTTTTTAAAAATATTTGAAAATAATTGTATTTAATCGAAAACATTTAGTAAATATTTTGAAAAATAAATTTATTCTGTTGTGAAATTTTATTGATATACTATTAAAAATAATTGAATTCCTGCGATGAATTTTACTATTTTAAAAAAATGCTTTTTTTTATACATTATACATTATACATTAGTAAATTAACTTAGTTCAAGTCAAAAATTAGTAAAATTTTTTGGTAATTATTATTTCAAGAAGTCAATTTTTTATTTACTATTAAAATCTCAGTATTTATTGTTTTGCTTTTTCTTTTGTTTAAAAAAATTCCAAGGCCTTACATTTGTTTCTAAATGACTAAAAGTTACTTTTTGATAAATAATAATTCTAGTTGTTATTTACTAATTAAAAAATTGAATAAACATTCAAAAATTGAATAAAAATTACAAAATTAGAATAAAAATCACAGAATTAGAATAAAATTGACAAAATTAACAATTAAAATTACACAATTAAATATTATAATAAAAATTGCAAAATCAAAAATTACAGAATAAGGATTAAAATTACAGAATGAAATATTATAATAAAAATTACAAAATCAAAAATTGAAATAAATATTAAAGAATTAGGGAAAATTTATTAAATTAGTAAAGTTTGATAATTAATATCGATAGTAAAAAATCAAACGATTGAAAATATAAAACTGCTAATCTAATAATTAGCTAAAAAATTTAATGTTTTCAAAGAAGTTTTTAAAAATATTTGAAAATAATTGTATTTAATCGAAAACAATTAGTAAATATTTTTAAAAATAAATTTATTCTGTTGAGAAATTTTATTAAAATACTATTAAAAATTATTGAATTCCTGCAATGAATTTTACTATTTTAAAAAAATGCATTTTTTTCTGAAGAATTTTATCAAAATTTTTGAAAATAATTGAATTTAATTTTTTAAAAATAATTGAATTTAATTAATATTTTAAAAAATAATTGTATTCTTTCAAGAAATTTTAATAAATTTTATTAAATTAAAAGTAATTGAATTCTTGCGAAGAATTTTATTATTCAAAATTCTAAATAAATTCTTTTGAAAAATATCTTTCAAATTCTTTTAAATAATATATTTTCTTTAATAATTTTAATTAAAAATTTTGAAAGTAATTGAATTTTATAAAAGAATTTCTTTCAAGTTTTTAAAATAATCGCTTTCGTTCAACATATTATAATTAAATACTTTATTGCTGAAGTTTATTAAAATTGTTTTTGAATAAAAAATTCCTGTGAGAAAAATTGTATTATTTATAGAAATACTTTATTTTTTTGAAAGTATTTTAATATTTTTAAAAATAATTGAATTGTTTTCAAGAATTTATTAGAAGTTTGAAAAATGGTTTAATTTTTTTACGAATAGTTTTATTCAAAATTAAAGTAAATTTTGCTGAATTCTTCAGTGAAGTGTTAGTAAAAAATTGACATAATAAAAAAATTTTATAAACAAATTGTGTCATTTTGTAATTTTTCAAGATAATAATTTAATTTTTGACAAGAATTTTTTTTTAAATTGTAAAATAATTGAATTTTTTTAAATAAATTTTTACAGACAATCTTAAAAATAATTGAATTATTGTTTTAATGGATTTATGCAAATTATAGAAAATAATTGAATTTTTTTGGGGAAATTTTTTTAAAATCGTGTTGAAAAGAATTTAAGTTCTGACAAAAATTTTACTATTTATGAAAATGATTACTTTCTAAGAATGTTATTTTTATGTAAATAATTGAATTCTTAGTTATTTTAAATATTTTTTTAAATATAAACAATAATTATTTG
The DNA here is from genome assembly GCA_032873175.1 of Leptopilina drosophilae. Lineage (NCBI taxonomy): Eukaryota > Metazoa > Arthropoda > Insecta > Hymenoptera > Figitidae > Leptopilina > Leptopilina drosophilae. The sequence goes on from CM065485.1 coordinate 31,907,363, forward strand.
TTACTAAATATTACTAACAGTTACTTTTTCCTACTTTCGAAAAATTGGCTCTACTTTAAGTTATGTAATTGTTGAAATAAAAATTTATTCTCAAAAATTGTAGTAAAATTATAAGAAACGATTAGAAAAAATTTTAATAAAATTTTTTCGGTTTTTTTTTTAATTAATAGTTATCAATTTTGTTCTGAATTTATTTATAATTAATTTGTCGTACATTGATTAAAGTTGTTTGTGGGAAAATAACTTTATTTCTCAATTCTTTTTTCGGTGCGTGGAATAATAATCGAATTAATGCAATTGATCTGCAAATTTGAATATTTGTGATACAGATTATAGTTGGTGGGGGATTCTTTAAATATGCGCAAAGTTAAATCGATAATTTCGCTATGATAATCATTCACTAATGCACGTACGCAGTGTGTACCCTCACTTATATATGCGCGAGGGTGTTTCCGTTCCCCTATATGATTTATTTGAAATTGATAAACAGTGCCGTTCGTTTAGTATTAAAATGGTCTGTACACATAAGAGTATAGAGTATATGAGAGAGTGTATATATGCGAGCCAACTGTTTCAAACACCGGTTGTTTGAACGTTCGTGATATATAGTCAGTTATAAAGGTGCGAGGTGCAATTTTATGTTGCGAACGCAATTATATTTTTCTTTTCGTTATTATATAGAACGAATTATATTTTTTTTCTCACTAAAATGAAAAAGGATTGCTACACGAAATTTTTGTTTTTATATATAAATAATTGTTATATAAATACTATTTTGGTTTATTTCCTTCTTGGTATATTTTAAAAAATTATTTAAGTAGTTTAATTCAGCACGAAAAAAAAATTCACCTGGATCAGCTACAAATTTCACTAAATTAGCCAAATTTTTAATTGTTTCAGTTAAGATTTTCGCTATTGTAGAGAAACTTATCGCTGTTCCAAATACAATTTTTTTTCGAGAGAAAATTCAGGGATTTTTATATTAACAGGACAGTGGAAAAAATTCAATTTGTATAATTCATAAGGAAATTCTGAATTTTGGAGTATTTTTTGACTGCCTCCTAAAATATGAAATTACCACGAATTCTAATATGTACAACACCTCTAAATTTTTCTATTTCTAAAAATAATTTCTTTGCAAATAACTTAAATTCCGTAGAACTATCATAAAATTATTATATACAAATTATTTAATGAATAATTTTACCTAAATATTTAAAAATTAATTGAATTTTAAGAGTTACGTTTATACAATTCTCAAAAATAGATGAATTTTAAAAGGATTTTATTCACAATTTTAGAAGATTAAAATTTTCAATGAATTTAATTAGAAATTTTAAAGAACATACATTTTTGAAAAATTTCAATAATTCACATTTTTCTGAAATTCAATTGATTAAAATTTTTTTTAAATTATTGTGAAAATTCCAATTATCTTTATAAAGAAATGTTTATTTATATTTCTTCTTCAAAACTAAATTATTTAAGAAAACTTAAATGAAATTCTTGAAAAAATTCATTTATTTAAAAAAATTGTTCTCAATTTAATGATTTTCAATATCTATTATTTACATTAATTTTTTTAAAAGTATTTAAGTAATAAAAAAAAATTTAGATAAAATTCTACGCAAAAATTTAATTATTTTCTAAATGATAAAAATTTTACAACTAAATTATTTAAACATTTTTTTATAAATTTCTTCTAAATGATTTAATTATTTTAATCAATAAATAAAAGTAATCACAGGATTTTAATTATTTTTAATACAATTTTAATCAAATTTCTGGAAAAGGGTAAAGGTCCTTAAAAATTTTATTAAAACTCTTCGAAGGATTTCAATTATTTGAAATTTTTTTAATAAAATTCTTTATGAATATTCAGTTTTAAGAAAAATTCAATTACTCAACAAATTTTTTTTGTGTCTAAATAATTGAATTCTCGTAGATTTTTCATGATAAAAATTGATTTAAAAATTAATTTTAGTTGTATTCAATTGTTTTTAAATAACAAGATTCTTTCCCAAAATTAAATTTTTTGCAAAATTTTAACAAAATTTTCAATAAAATTTCAATTTTTTTCAAAAACTTTTCACAATTCAATGATTTTAAAGATTTAGTATTTAAATGAAATTTTCTAAATGAATTCAATTACTTAAAAAAATGTTCATAAAATTTTACGCAGAAATTCAATTATTTTCAAATGTTATAAAATTCTTCACAAAAATTTAATTATATTCAAAACATTTTTTAAATTCTCGTCAACTTTCAATTATCTTTATAAATAATAAAATTCTTCACAAAAATTTAATTATTTTCACAAAATTTGTCAAAAAATGCAATTTAAATAAAAAATGTATTAAAATTCTTCGTGAGAAATGAACTAGTTTTTTCAAATAATAAAATTCTTTACTGAAATTCGAGGCAGGGACAAAAGTCAAAACTTTGTCTGGAAATCAGGAAAAAGTTAGGGAAAAAGAAAATTAAGTAAAGTTTATTAATGTCAAATAATTTGTATCGAATCCAAGAACATCCATAGTTGAAGCAAGTGAAATTTTTAATTGACTTAAATAATAATTATTTAACCCAAGTGAATATTTATTTGATAATAGACAATAAGTAATCGGTTATTTGAAACAACTAAATTATTTTTTCTTAAATAGTATAATAATTTTAATATTATTATTCATTATTTACTTTTTCAACTATTTTTAATATTATACACGCAAAAAAATTTCACCTGGAGCAGCTACAAATTTCGCTAGATTAGTCAAATGTTTAGTTGTTTTAGTTAATACTTTCGCAATTTTAGCAAAACTTATCGCTGATACAGGTAAAATTTGTTTTCCGTGTAAAAAATTTATTATTTGAAAATAAAAATAATAAAATAAAATTCATAAATAGAAAATAATTAAAATTTTTAAGTTTATTGAAATTATCATTAAATAATATATTATATATAATTAAATAATATTAATTAAAAATAACATTTTTATTTTTGAAATTTACTTTATTTATAATGACTAAAAAATGTATTTATTTTCTTTATTTTATTAATTATTAACTATATTAATTTGAATGTTCTTTCATTCTTTCATTCTCTTTTTCTGTCCCTCACACTCTGAAGTTGTCTTTTGTTTATACTTTTGTTTTTTGTAAACTTTAGATAGAAAATAGAAATCATCAGAATTTTTTTTACTTCTTTTCATTAAAAGACTAAAATTTTGTAAAATATTATGTTTTGTCAAATTGAAATTATTTTTTTTCTTTACTTCTAAACAAATTAGAAAATTATTAAACAACTGTGATTAAGAAAAAGAAAATTTATTTATTTTCCATTATTTTCTTTTTGAATCACAATTTTTTATAATTGAATTCTTTTGAAAAATTTTAGAAGATATTGTAAAAATCATTGAATTGAGGAAAATTTTTGAAAATAATTGAAATTTTTGCCGAGAATTTTTTCAAAATTTTTTAAAATAATTTAGTTGATTCGAAGAATTTTATCAAACCTTTTAAAAATAATCGAATTCTTATGAAGAACTTTTATTAATTGAATTCCTGGTTAAAAAAATGTTATTCTTCATTGAAATAATTGAATTATTGCGAAGAAATTTATAAAAAATTTGTAAATAGTAGAATTCCTCTTAAATTTTTATTATTGAATTCATTCATTCAAAATTGGCATTTTCTAAAATTTCAAATTAAAAATTTTTTTAAATAATTGAATTCGTTTTGGAAAATATTTTATTTTAAATCGTAGATATTGAAAATCATTAAAATTGGAGAAATTTCTAAAAATAATAGAACTTTGGAGAAGAATTTTGTCATTTATAAAAATAATTGGGATTTTTACGAGAATTTTTTTCAAGATTTGAACATAGTTAAATTTAATAAGAAGAATTTTATTTTTTTTAAAGAATTTTTAAAATTATTTTTAAATTCTACAAAATTGAATTTTTTTAGTATTTTTAACAAAAATTTAAATTAGAAAATTTTTGAAAATTTATTATTTCTAAAATTGTTAATTTTATTTTAAAAAGGTAGTAAAATAATTAGCCTTCTTAAATTCAATTTTTTTAAAAATAGATTTAACAAGTTCTTCGTAGAAATTTAGTTAATTTCTCAAATTTAAATTATTTTCAATGTTTTCAACTATTATTTCGATAATATTTCACAAAGCAATTTCATTATTTACAAAGAAATTTTTTAATAAAATTAGTCGCAAGAATTGAATTATTTTAAAAAGTAACACAATTCTTTGCAAAAATCCAGTTATTATCCAATTAATTCTTCTCAGAAATTGAATTATTTTCAAAAAGTTTAACAAAAATTTCATTTTTCCAGAAATTTGATAAAAAATTTTGTATTTAAAAAATAGTTAAAATTTTGCTAAGAATATTTATTAAAATTTTTTTGAAATGTTTGAATTTCGGAGAATAATTTTATTATTTATAAGACGATTTAAAATTTATTGACAAGAACTTTTGTAAATTTTCAAACATATAATTGGATTTTTGCGGAGAATAAATTACTTTTGAAAATAATATTATTGCGAAAATTCAAATATTTTTAAAAGAAGTAAAATTCTTCTCGGAAATTCAATTATTTTTTTTCTTTTATTATATATATTCTTTAGAGAATTAAATTATTTTAAAAAATTTTAATGAAATTCTTTTGTTACAATTCAATTTTTTTCAAAATAATTTTAATATGTCAAATTCTTCGTAGAAATTTTATTAATTTCAAAAGTTTGTCAAAATCTAATTATTTTCAATGTTTACTATTTTAATAAAATTAGTCTGAAGAATTCAATTATTTTTAAAAGTAATAAATTCTTTGCAAAAAGCAATTTATGCTAAAAAATTTACAAAAATTGTAGTCAAAATTTCAATTATCATTTATAAATAATATAATTTTTCTCCGAAATTCAATTATTTAGATATTATTATTTTTAGAATTTTTAACTAAAATTCTTTTTTAAATCAATTAAGTTTAATAATAATCGGAAATGTTCTTTGCGAAGAATCATAGTACTTTAAAAAATAATTAATTCTTAAGACCAATTTTATTAAGATTTCGGTTTAAATAATATTGAATTATTATTCTTTTGTGAAATTTTTATTAAAATAGCAAACATTGAAAATTATTGAATTTTGAAAAATGTTTGAAATCTATTAATTTTCCATGAAGAATTTTATTCAAATTATTTTGAAAAAATTGAATTGTTACAAAAGAATTTCATTAAAATTTTTGAAAATAATTTAATTCTTTGAAGAATAAATAATAAAAGATAAAAAAAATAATTGAATGTCCGCATTAATATGTATTTGTTGCAAAGTCTAATTTTCTTTATTTTATCATAATTAAAATATATAACGCTTTTTCTAATTATTTTCTGATTATTATTTTTGCAAAAAATAGAAAATAATTAAAAAGCATGAGGTATTGTTTAATTATTTTTTGCTTATGAAATTTCTTTTATTTAATTGTTAAAAAATTGATTTATTTTATCATTAAAAAAGCTAACAGGTTTTTAATTATTTTCTATTTAAGAACTTTATTTTTATTTAACCATTTTGCGCATTGCGAAAAAAATAATAGACCGATTAAAATAATTGTCGCTTATGACATTAAATCACACGTATAAAATTAAAAAAAAAAATAAAAAAAATCTAGGTATAAAATTAAATTTTTGATATAAAAGCGTCTGTCGAGGGTACCTATACATATATATCGTATTTTGCGTATATACACATGTATATAATATAATGACGCATGCTCAGTAGCACTTACGAGCTGATTTCCTCTTTCTCTATTATCCCTCTCGCTTTTACACCCACACCACCCACCCACCCCTCGAGTGGCGCTTCGTCTCCGCCGATATTTTGACAGTACGCCGCCCTGCACCCTATAGTAAGCGTATATATTCACTCATCAATTGCATCTGAAATCGAACGTTCCTTTTTGTATTCCTCCGTTTATTGACACACTCATTAATCAATTATAAATGTTGTGTGTTGTACATAAAAAAAAGAAAAAAAAAATTCACGTCCATAAATCCCACAAGGGGATGTCTTTCTCTCTCTCGTTCGTCGCGCTTTGAACGGGGTCAGTCGATAATGCAACAATGCCGGTACATTCCGAACACACGAGTGTTGTGTGTGCCTCTCGCATCTCGTGAAAGTGATTACTTATTATATTTATTATTTGTCAAGAATTTCTTTTGATATCGCAAAAATAGCGATTGAGGTTAGAATGACGATTTTAGTGGAAAATTTTTTTGTTTTTGAAAAAAGGTGTTGTGTGAAAAAATTGTTGTTTTTATTGTGAAAAAAAGTGTTTTTCGATTCGAATATTCCTTTTTTATTTTGAAGAATTGGAATTATAGCATGGAAAATATTTCTAGTGGTGAATTTAAGAAAACCGGGATTTTCTTACGTAAGGGTGGTTTCCGGAATTAGACGCGTGGGTGTGTGTATGAGAGTCCTATTATGGCGTTGAGACAAATATACTTAAATTTGATAAGTTGAAAAATTGCCCATTTTTTTCTCTTTTTAAAAGGCAAAACAAAAAAAAAATTATCCAGCAAAATGTGACTTGAGTTTTGGAATTTATTTTTCTGGAAAATGGCGACAAGACTGCAGGGATTTCGAGAAGAAAACATTCCCATTGAGAGAGGAAAATAAGAAAACGGAAAACACTGAAAATACAAAAATACCTGAAAATAAGTTTTCAATTCTAATTGAATTTGGAATTTTTTTCTCACTCATTTGGGGAAATTTTTTTATTTACTACTTTCGATATTCATGAGATTAAAAATGCGAAAAAAAATTTTGTAGTTTTTTTCGCTTTGGAATTTGATTTTTGATTATGTAACGTCATCTTCCCCTCCCTCCCCCCTTTTTTTTGGAGAGGATAACAAAATATTTTTCTGCAAAATCATTTTCGTGATTGCATAAAATTAGTGTTGTTGAGGCAGAGGGAGAAAAAGGAGAAAATAAAGCGGAAGAGAACTGAGAGAGTTCTGTTGTGTATTTTTTTTCTCGATCTCATATATATATATGTTATTTCGAAAATGAACTTGAGTTCTGCATCTCCTGAGAATGAAGAACAATGAATTTTTCAATACATGGCTCCGGTCAAATGCATCCTTGTCGCGATGACGTTTGATATTTTTCAAGTGGACAATGTCCCTCACTTTGAACCACGAATTTTTTGACGTGGTGTTCAAATACACGCGAGAAGAGATGTATGCAATGAAGTGAGCGGAATATATTGACCAGCAGAATAGAGAGAGGGCAAAAAAATATCGAGAGAAAGAGAGAGAAAAAAAAGAAAAAGAGAAAAATAGTGAGAGAGAGAGAGAGAAAAGAAGAAAAAAATAGAGAAAGAGAGATAAAAAATAGTGAAGGAGAGGGAAAAAAGAAAAAAGTAGAGAGAGAGAGAGGGGAAAATAAAGAAAAATTGAGAAATAGTGAGAAAGAGAGAGAAAAAATTAAAAAATTGTGAAAAAGAAAAAAATAGAGAAAGAGAAAAAAGAAAAGGAGAAATAGAGAGAAAGAAAGAAAAAAATAGTAGGAGAAAAAAACAAAAAATAGAGAGTGAAAGAAAAAAAAGAAAAATAGAGATAAAAAAAGTGAAAAATAGTGAGAGGGAAGAAAAAAGAATAGAAAGAAATAGAGAGAGAGAGAAAGAAAAAGAAACAAGTTACAAATTTAAATCGAATTTCAATTTTTTTTATTCAACTCCTACAAGAAAGGGTTAGAGAGAGAGGGGGACGAAAAAGTCAAATAAATAACAAGTTATTGGAAAGGTGCAAAAAAAAGTGCGAGGGACGAAAGAAAGGTTAACGAGCTAAGGATGAGTCACTTTGACTGGAAGCTGCTGCGCCGGAAGAAGGTAAATCGTCATTCCTCTAAATGTTTTGCATAAACATTTTGTCATTTTTTTACAAAAAAAGTAAAAAAAAAACTGTCTCCGTAAAATTATTCCAGAAAACGATGATTGCTTTCTGTTTAGTGTCATTCGCGAAATTTTATTTCGTAAAGTAAACAATGAATTTTATTTGACCTTTTTTCGAAACCGTTAGAACAGTCAATTTTTTTTTCTTTTCAACTGCGAGAATAAAAATAAACTCATTTTTGTGAGTTCGCAATTTTTTTGCTCTTTTTTTCTTTCAATAAAATTGATTCTGAATGGGGAAAAATTTTTTTCAATTAGAGAAATATTTAGGAAAAAAATTTTTTTTTGTTACGAATTAAATTAAATTTATAATTATTATTAATGCAAAAATTTATAAATTTTTAGTTACAATAATTATTATAATATAATAGTAATAGTACTATTATAATACTTATAAATAATATTGTTTCTACATTTTGAATTAGTAAAAATATTTACTAATTAGTGACCGACTTTTTGCTTCTGAATATTGAAAATTTTACTAATAAATAGTAATTCCTACTAATTTACTAATAAATTTTACTAATTAACTAATTCCTACTGATTTCGTAGTAAACATTATTAATAATAGTAATTCCCACTAATTTAGTGGTAAAATTTACTAATTAAAATGTAGAATTAAAAAAGTTTATTGTTATTATAAAAAAGTTATTGCAATAATTTATAATTACACTATTATTTTTAATTATTTTATATAAATTATTGTAGACTAATGACAATAATTAGTTAATTTTTTAATTATTTAATTATCACTTACTCTCTAAATTTGAATTAGTAAAAATCTTTACTAATTTGAATTAGTGACTGACTTTTTGCTTTTGAATTAGTAATTTTTACTAAAGAAATTAGTAGAAATAACTATTTATTAGTAAAATTTACTAATTCGAAAGCAAAAACAAAAGTCACTAATTCAAATCAGTAAAAATTGTTACTAATTCAAATTTAGAGAGCACTTTTAGCTAATTAAAATTCAGAAAAATGTCTAATAACTTTGAACTAAAAAATATTCAGAATTTATTTTCGTAAATATTTATGTTATTTTTGTTAAACATAAAAATTAGAATGAAAATAAACATAAATAAATATAATAATAATAGCAGTAAAAACTATAATATTAAAAGGTAATAATATTAATAATAAAAATAATTAGAATAATAATAATAATAATAATAATAATAATAATAATAATAACAAAACATAAAATGTTTACTTATTAATATTTATAAATATTAATTTGTAAATAATTACTAATATTTAAATGAAAAAAATGAATTTTATTATTTATTCCTTATGCAAAAATTCATTAGTATATTTTAATACAAATACATATTTTTTATAGAAAAAAGAAAAAGTAATAATTAACATTCTCAGAAAAAGAATATTCTGTGAACTAATATAGCGAAAAGTGATTAAAAAAAATACTGAAGTTTACTTTATTACATTTTTGTTTGTGAGTCAAAAAATAAAAAGCAATGAAAAAAGTATTGAAATGTAAATGAGATGGAAATATTTCTAAGTGCTTAATTAACAAGCGTCATCTCTCTCCCTTGAGTAAATTTTCTTTTCGCGCATAAATAAGTTTTTAGAAATTGCATTTGCCTCCTATTTATACGCAAATAAATGTAGACGCAATAATTTTAAAATATATTTTTCTATTAGGACACTTTATTGCGGTTTTTGATTGTAAAAATGAACGAAAGAAAGAGAAAACAAAAACGGAGATTTTTATTATTCTACTTTTTTTGTTTTTTGTTTCAATTTTCTTTTAGAAAGATTTTAATATTTATTATCTTTCGTTTATTATTCTAATAAAAATTTGTTTTACCATTAGAGTTGTGTTACGCGCGCAGTTGGCAAAAAAAAAACAGTTTTTATTGTAAAATAACGGGGCAAATGTCGACAGGCAAATAATTAACATAAAAAGTCGTATTTTAACGTCTCGAGACCCATATTAGAATCATATAAATACAAAACAAGTATTTATTCCTTCGATTTCAATCTAATCTTAATGAATAAAATTAGCTCGTTTATGCTAATAAAATTTTACATTTGGTTCACATTTTATGGTTTATTTATTAATTTTTTCTATTGGTTTGTTATTAAATTATTATTATTTTATATTTTTTTAGTATTATTGTTATTAATATTATTATTAACATTATTATTAATATTATTATTAATATTATTATTAATATTATCATTAATATTATCAATGTTTTTTCCACTTCCGACTACAAAAAAAAATATTAATGTCATTATTAATATCATTATTATCTTTTTTATTATTAAAAACGAGCGAGGGTTAAATTGAATTTTACATTTATTATTTTTTTATTATATTGCTAATATTACTGTTTTGATTATTATTATTATTATTATTACTATTATTATTGTTTATTTTTATTATCTACTTTTATTAATTTATATATTGTTTACTTTTTAATTTTTTATTATTATATACTACTTACTATTTTATTATTTACTATTAAAATATTTTTTTTGCATTATTTATAGTTATTTGATGATAAACAATTTTTATTATACTTTTTTGTTGTTAAATAATTGTAAAAATTTACGTTACACTGAAAAAAAATTTGACTTAAATCGAATTTATTTGACTTAAGGGAATTTGAAGCATTATGACGTCACACATTTAAAACACATACTTTGCAAAAATTGTGACGTCATAATGTTTGAAATGCCCTTAAGTATTTTTTATTTAACAAATTTTCAAGTTATCACTTATTTGAATCAAATAAATTTTTTTGCGTTATTTCACAAAATTTTATAGTAAAAATCTCATTTTGTTTACTGTCACAAATAAATAATGAATAAAATGTTCTATTTTAATATTATAAATAATAAATAATACTATTATAAATAATTGAAATAAATTACAATATATAATAAAAGTAAGAGCAATAAAGTGAAAAAAAAATTAATGCAAATAAAAAAGTCAACTTTTTGTTACATAAATTTTGCTTCAATTTCTTGTAAAAAATTAGAAACTCTTTTAAATTCTATTAAAGAAGTAGGTACTTAAAATGTAAAATACGATTTTTGTTGAAAGAATAAGAGTCGAAAATATGTGAAAGATCGCAAAAAAAAGAAGACAAAAAAAATTGGTCTCACGCTTTTCGGCGATTGTTTCTCCTTTATTTAACGGTCTAAGCACGTTCTCCTTAAAAATTCAGTACTTATTATTTTTAGTACGAAACGAACATTTTGTCGGTGTATCAGTTTTCACTGAAAAAGAAGGTCCTTCTTTTTTTTTGTTACGTATGTAGAGTTGAAAAAAAATTCTGAAATTCGGAATAAATTATTTGACATGCAATAATTTTAATGCAACTTGCTTTTTAATTATGTAATAAGCAAAAAAATTGCAACAATATTAATAATAATAATAATTAAATTTGTAAATTAAATATGAAAATATAAAACGAATAAAAATTAAATAATAATAATAATAAAAATAAGATTAAGTAATTAATTAATATTGAGACAAAATTTTTGCTATGCTTGAAAATTAATTTTCATTTCAATGCTGAGCATACATTGAATGACATTATTCGTTGCATGTCTATCAGGGAATTCTTCCTTAAATTTGATTCCGCATTAAATCTTATAACACATTTCTAACGGAAAGATTCGCGTGTTTCAAGGCTTGGGGGTTGATTTCCTGTCGGTATTCTTGAATTATTTTTATGTCAGTATGAACTTTATGTAGGCCAACTGATACCGCCATTGTACAACATAGAGAGTGAAAATCGATAGTTATATCACGAAACGAACTATTTATAATATGGTTCACCTACTATTTTTTTGCAAAAAACATTTTTTGTTTACCTTATCATACATATATATTTATTATATTTATGCAAATTAGATTTTTTTATAACTAACGAGAAATATTCATTTCCATAAAGTGGAAAAAAACGTTCATGTAGAGAGAAAATTTATAATATCGCTGTAATTGAAAAATTTCGAAATAAATTATTAAAATATAAAGTATAATTGTAATGAATTAAAAATTTAAAAATAGATATTTATAGAACTAAATGTTACGTATAAATAATTTTACATGAAGATTATTAAATTTAATTATCAATTAAAAATTATATATACTGATAAGAGCAATAGAAATGGATTTTTGTACAAATAAGCCATTAATTATTGATTGTAATTTTATGTAAAGTTTTTTTTAATTAAATTATCAATCAAAATTTATATAAATTGATAAATTCGATATAAATTTATGTTGCTTATTTTATTATACAAGTAAATATTTTATTGTACAGGTAAATTATTAATTGAAATAATTTTATAGACTAAAAACAAAATTTTATTTTATTCACATAACCGATTACTTGATTATTATCAAATAAAAATTTATTTAAGTCGAGAAATATTTTATTTAAATCAATTAAATGGTATTTTCTTCAAATACTGAAAATATTGTTTTAAATACAATTTTGAATGATCTAATAAATGAAGATTGTTTATAAAAAATTTTTTCTTGAATATAATTGAATTTTTTAGAGAAAATTTATTTAAATTTTAATTGAACATTGTATTTTTTATAGATATTTTCTTTATAAATCCTTTATAGAAATTTTACGAGAGTTGAACTAAAAATATTTTAATTCTTACGTAGAATTTTATTAAAATTTCTATAAATAATTTAATTCTTTCGAAAAATTAAACAAAAATAATAATAATAAAAAAAATAAAAAAAATATAAAATATTATATAAAATCTTTATTAAAAATAATTGATTAATAATAATAATTGAATTTTTCTAGAAATTTTATTAAAATTATATTCAATTTTTGAAGAAAAATTTTATTAAATTTGTGTTGAAAATAATTAAATTCATGTGTAGGGGGTTTTTACAATTTTTTTTAAATAATTGAATTTTTTCGACAAATTTTAGAAAATTTGTTTAAAATAATTGAATCTTCTAGGAAAGTTTTACGCATGTTGCATAGAGAATAATTAAATTCGTTTAAAGAATTTTATTACTTATAAAATAAAATTTAATTTTCTTTATAAAAAATAATTCAATTCACGTGAAGAATTTTTTTCAATGTTTTAATAATAATTCAATTCTTATAAAAAATTGTAACACAAATTCAAAACTTTTGAATAAATAATTAATTTCTTTTGAATAACTTGATTAAAATTTATCAAAATAATTGCATTTTTCGAGAAATTTAAACAAAAATTTATTAAATTCTTCTGAAAAATTAAAAGTTAAATTTTTTTAAATAATTGAATTTTCTCAACAAAAGATTTATGAAAATTTTAAAAAGACATTCAATTTTTTTGAGACGATTTATGGGAATTGTATAGAAAATAAGTGAATTCATTTAATAAATTTTTTTTCTTTATTCTTAAAATTGAGTTGAAAATAATGTGATTTTTGAGATGAATTTTATTATTTAAATAAACGTATTAAATTCTTGCAAAAAATTTAATTTAAAATATTTAAACTTTTTGTAAAAATTGTACGAGAATTGTACTAAAAATAATTGAATTTTTGAGTAGAATTTTTTCAAAATTACTGTAAAAAATTGAATTTTTGAGTAGAATTTTTTCAAAATTACTGTAAAAAATTGAATTTTTCGAAAAATTTTTCAAAATAATTGAAGTTTTTTAAGAAATTTCGTGGAAATTGTATAGAGAATAATTGAATTCGTTTGATAAAATTTTTTTATTTTTAGAAATAGAAAATAATTCTATTCTTTTGTAGAATTTTGTTCAATATTTCAAAAATAATTAAATTCTTATAAAAAATTTACCAAAAATTAAAAACTTTTGATTGAATAATTAATTACTTCCAATTTTTTTTTAAATTGTGTTGAAAATAATTTAATTCCTGCGATGAATTTTATTATTTACAAAAAATAATCTGATTGTTGCTAAGAATTTTATTAAAATTGTAAATTACTGCCTGCAAAGAAGTTTATTAATTATATAAAAAAAATTTATTTTCTACGAAGAATTTTATTGTATATAAAACAAATTAATTAAATTCTTGCGAAGAATTTTATTATTTATTTAAATTAATTGACTTTTTGACGAAGTTGAAGTCCGCAACGTTTTTAGAAACGGAAAATCAAAAAAGAGTTTTTTTTAAATAAAATTCATCTCTAATTTTCATGTGCCTCAATTTTTAAGAAATCAGTTGTTACTAAGGATTCAATTGTCGAAAAATAACATTATTTTCAATCAAAAATAAAAGTACCGTCCCATTATTTTTTTGTTTTCGTTTTTAAAAACGTTGTGGACTTCAGCCTCATAATTTTTGCGAAGAATTTGATTTAAAATTTTAAAAAATAATAAACAATTAATTAGTTAGTATATGACAAATTTTGACTCGGAAATTATTTAAGGATTGAAGTTGATATTTGAAAATAATTTTGTAATTTGCTTAACAAAAATAATTTTCAAATTTTCAATAAAGTTATAAATTTAAAGTAGTTTTTTAAAAGAGAATTCAATTAATTAAGTTAGCAATTAAAAATTATACACGTAAAAAAGCTTTAACTGCAACAGCGATAACTTTCACTAAAATAGCGAAAGTATTCTTTGAAATAGCGAAAGAATTAGTTGCAATAAAAAGATCCTAAAGTTCTGAACGTTCAAATGAACGAAATTTATTTATTTCTTCTAAATATTTAATTTTTATTGCAATTATTCTTCTTCAATATAAAAAAAATTAATTACTGACTTTATAAACGTAAAATTTTAGTATTAAAATTTTTTTAGAATTAGTAATGTATTAAAATATTTTCAATAAAAAATATTTCGTTCATTTGAACGTTCAAAACTTGGGGGTCTTGCAATAAACTAAAAATTTCGCTAATATTGTGAAATTTGTAGTTGTTCCAGGTGAACATTTTTTTCGTGTAGAAATAGATTTGCATAAATTTCATGTAATTAAATTTTTTTAGAATAAAAGAAATGATAATGAAATTTAAATAAATTTAGTTATAAAAGAAATGATAATGAAATTAAAATAAATTTAGTTATAAAAGAAATGATAATGAAATTAAAATAAATTTAGTTATAAAAGAAATGATAATGAAATTAAAATAAGTTTAGTTATAAAATTTAATATTTTCGAAATCATCATTAATTTTGAAATTAAAAGCAAAGAATAATGAAATAAGACGTGAAAAAGCGCGTGTCAGGTGAAAATGAGCGGGATTATGAAAAATTTTCCCAACCAACGAGTTTAAAAGAAAAAAAAAATTTTTTTTCGAGAAGAATGAGGTGCTTGCAAGATAAGGTCATTGACAAATTCCAAGTTTTACGGACCACAGTAAATATCTCGGTAAATATGAGCGCCGCGTCGTCTTAATGGCACTGTCAACACATTTTTTTTTACGAGTATATGCAACGCCCACATATACTCGCATTTACGAATGCCAACAGTAAACGACAACCCTTTTGTGCATTCGAGAGACAAGAGATCTGTCTTTTCTTCGCCTTTTTGTGCGGACTCTCGCGAAATGCAAAGGTAGTTTTTCCTCCTTTCTTTTTCGCTGATGTGACACACACCGACACAAACACACAGACACACATATTCTTTAAGAAATAAAACGAGTATTTGAGATTCCTATTTAGATTGAAATTTATGCGGTACGAGCCTCTCTCTCTCTCTCTACCTGAAAATTTATTGGTTCGAGATAATCACTTTTATTAGTGAAACATTTTTTTTTGTTTTTTGCTTCTTTGTATTATATGTATATATATTTAGTTGTAATATTTTTCTAGGGTCGTTTTTTGCCTTTCTAGTTATAGCGTTAACCTGTTTTATTTATTTTTTTTTCGTGAGCTGTAAAAAAAAGTATCATGAATATTTTATCGTTGTTCATAAATCTCCTTTTGAATACTATGCGATGCTAAAAAACTACCCTCATAATTTTTAAAATGTATTAGAGAGAAAGAGGTGAATTTGAATCTTTTCTTGAATGTTTATGTGCCCCTTTTAGAAAAGTATTCATTGTGTATTCATTTAGTATCTTTGTATATATTTTTTTTTATGTTTGTACTTTTATTTATTCTATATTTGTAGAAAAGAAGTAAATTCTTCTTTCGTGTGGAGAATATTCTTTTTTTTTAATATTTGCAGTTGAAAATTTCTTGTAAACTGATTCAATTGTTAGATTTCATTGATAGAATTTAAATTAAATAAATAATTTTTAGAATTTTTTTGAACTGTTTTGAAAAATAAATACAGAACTGCTTTGAATTAGTATTGAACTGTTCTTAATTGTTCTCAAATTTTTGTTTATTTATACATAATTATTATTATCTTTAAAAATGTTTTAAATTCTTCTCCAAAATTGAATTATTTTCAAAAATTGCAATAAAATTTTTAGCGAAAATTCAATTATCATTAACAATTTTTCTCCACTCAATGATTTTTAATATTGACTATATTTTAGTAAAATTTTCCAAAAGGATTTAATTGTTGAACGTTTAATTATTTTCATAAACAATAAAATTTTCACAGGAATTGAATTATGTACAAATTTTTTTCTAAGAAAATAATTATTATTTTTATAAATAATTAAACGTTTGTAGAGATGCAATTATTTTTATAATTATAAAAAAACTTTTTCCTAGGATTTAAATTCAATTATTTTCAAAAATTTTAATTTTTTACTTTTTAATATTTAATTAATTGAATAATTTTCAAATAAAGCAAGTTTTTTGGTGAAACTAAATTTTAGACAAATGGATTTTTAAATTGTCAAAGAGCAATGGTTTTCATTTTTTTCAAAATTATTAACGTAATTATTAATTTATTATAAAGAAGAATTCTAGTTCAAAAATTAACTCGGAAAAAATTATAAAGTAACTTTTACTACTTTTATAGTAAAATATTTTTGTTGACTTTTACTACTTTCAGAGTAAATTGTACTAATTTTTCTGCAAATATGTTCTTTGAGCGTAACAAAATTCACCTTGAAAGTAGAAAAAATTAAAAAACCTAAATTTTTAAAGAGTCTTAACTAAAATTCTTCTAAAATTACTCTAAAAAATTGATTATTAAAAATAACGGATTTATAGAAGAAATTTTAGTTAAAAACACTAAAAAAATAGACTTTGCAGCAAATACATATTAATGCGGACATTCAATTATTTTTTGATCTTTTATTATTTATTCTTCAAAGAATTAAATTATTTTCAAAAATTTTAATGAAATTCTTTTGTAACAATTCAATTTTGTCAAAATAATTTGAACAAAATTCTTCATGGAAATTTAATTGATTTCAAACATTTTTTAAAACTCAATAATTTTCAATGTTTGCCATTTTAATAAAAATTTCACAAAAGAATAATTCAATATTATTTAAACCAAAATCTTAATAAAATTAGTCTGAAGAATTCAATTATTTTTTAAAGTACTTTAATTCTTCGCAAAGAACTTTTCCGATTATTATTAAAATTAATTGATTTAAAAAAGAATTTTAGTTAAAAATTCTAAAAATAATAATATCTAAATAATTGAATTTCGGAGAAAAATTATATTATTTATAAATGATAATTGAAATTTTGACTAAAATTTTTGTAAATTTTTTAGCATAATTTGCTTTTTGAAAAGAATTTATTACTTTTAAAAATAATTGAATTCTTCAGACTAATTTTATTAAAATAGTAATCATTGAAAATAATTACATTTTGACAAACTTTTAAAATTAATTAAATTTCTACGAAGAATTTTATATTAAAATTATTTTGAAAAAAATTGAATTGTTACAAAAGAATTTCATTCAAATTTTTGAAAATATTTTAATTCTTTGTAAAATAAAAATAATACAAGATAAAAAAATAATTGAATTTCCGAGAAGAATTTTACTTCTTTTAAAAATATTTGAATTTTCGCAATAATATTATTGTTAAAAGTAATTAATTCTTCGCAAAAATCCAATTATATGTTTGAAAATTTACAAAAGTTCTTGTCAATAAATTTTAAATCGTCTATAAATAATAAAATTATTCTCCGAAATTCAAACATTTCAGAAAAATTTTAATAAATATTCTTAGCAAAATTTTAACTATTTTTTAAATACAAAATTTGTTATCAAATTTCTGGAAAAATAGAATTTTTGTTAAACTTTTTGAAAATAATTTAATTTCTGAGAAGAATTAATTGGATAATAACTGGATTTTTGCAAAGAATTGTGTTACTTTTTAAAATAATTCAATTCTTGCGACTAATTTTATTAAAAAATTTCTTTGTAAATAATGAAATTGCTTTGTGAAATATTATCGAAATAATAGTTGAAAACATTGAAAATAATTTAAATTTGAGAAATTAACTTAATTTCTACGAAGAACTTGTTAAATCTATTTTTAAAAAATTGAATTTAAGAAGGCTAATTATTTTACTACCTTTTTAAAATAAAATTAACAATTTTAAAAATAATAAAATTTGAAAATTTTCTAATTTAAATTTTTGTTGAAAATACTAAAAAATTCAATTTTGTACAATTTAAAAATAATTGCAAAAATTCTTTAAAAAAAATAAAATTCTTCTTATTAAATTTATCTATGTTCAAATCTTGAAAAAAATTCTCGTAAAAATCCCAATTATCTTTATAAATGACAAAATTCTTCTCCAAAGTTCTATTACTTTTAAGAAATTTTTCTAATTTTAATGATTTTCAATATCAACGATTTCAATAAAATATTTTCCAAAACGAATTCAATTATTTAAAAAAAATTTTAATTAAAAATTTTAGAAAATGACAATTTTGAATGAATGAAGTAAATAGTAAAAATTTTAGAGGAATTCTACTATTTACAAATTTTTTATAAATACTTCGCAATAATTCAATTATTTTTATGAAGACTATCATTTTTTTAACCAGGAATTCAATTATTTTTATAAATAATAAAAATCATAAGAGAATTTCAATTATTTTTGGTACAATGTTAATGGAATTTCTCGAAAAATGTAATTGTTATTAAAATTTTTATTAAAATTAATTATCAAAAATTTTAAAGAAATAATTTTTAACAATTCGATTTTTTTCAAAATAATTTGAATTAAATTCTTCGTAGAATTAAATTAATTTCAATAATATCAAAATTCAATTATTTTTAATATCTACTGTTTTAATAAAAATTCATAAAAGAACTCAAATATTTATAAAGAAATATATTTTTGAAATTCATCGCAGGAATTAAAGTATTTTTCATAAATAATAAAATTCTTCTCAGGTATCCAATTGTTTTCAATACAATTATTAAAAAATTCGATTATATTCAATAAATTAAAGAAATTTTTCAAAAAAATTCAATTATTTTCCAAAAATTTTAAAATTGTGACATCATAATGGTTCAAATGCCCTTAATTTCAATTATTAAGAAAGAGGATTATTACAAAAACTTGAAAGAAATTATTCATATAAAATTCAATTACTTTGAAAACTTGTAATTAAAATGATTAAAGAAAGTCCATTATTTTAAAGAAACTTAAAGAAATGCTTCAAACGAATTTAATTAAGATTATGTAAAATTTTAATAAAATTCTTCCTAAATTCAATTATTTTCATAAACAATAAAATTCTTCGAAGAAATTCAATAAGTATCAAATTTTTTTATAAAATTCTTTGCAAAAATTCAATTATTATCAAATTTTTTCATAAAATTCTTTGCAAGAATTCAATCATTTGCAAATGTTTTATAAATTTTTTCGCAATAATTCAATTATTTAACAAAAAAATTCATAAAAGTTCTTCATAAGAATTCAATTATTTTTGAAAATTTTAATAAAATTCGTTGCAAAAATTCTGATGATTTCTATTTTCTATCTAAAGTTAACAAAAAACAAAAGTATATAAACAAAAGACAACTTCAGAGTGTGAGGGACAGAAAAAGAGAATGAAAGAATGAAAGAACATTCAAATTAATATAGTTAATTAAAAGAAAAATAATTTAATTTTTTTTTAAAATCTTAATTTTTATATGTATAAATAATAAAGGTTAAATATTTATTAAAAATGGAGTTATTGACGTTTTCTCTCTTAATTTGAATTAGTTAAAAATGATGGTTTAAATTGATAATCAATGACTGACGTTTTGCTTCTGAATCAGTTAAAAACAATTTATTTTCATTTAAAAAACAACTAATTTCCAGTTGAAAAATAACTGATTTTCAGTAATAAATAATTGACAATTTAGTTAAACTTGATTAATTGAATCAGTCAAAAAGAAAAAAATTTACTGAAACATCAGTTATTTTTAACTAATTGTGAGTAGAAATAATATTACTATTTGAATTAGTGACTGACTTTTTGCTTCTAAATCAGTTATTTTGAAGTGATTCAAATTTAAGAGAGTTCCAATAATTTTCTAATTAATAATGAATGTCGTTTTAAAAACCTAGAAAAATTCTGTTTTCTAATCTGGAAAATTCAGGTTTTCCAGACTGAAAATTTGAAACGGGGAAAAAAGCGTGGCAACCCCCTTTTTCTAAATCTAAAACCTAGTAAATCCAGTTTGATGAAGTCAACCAGTAGACTACTTACAACTAGTTTACTTTTCAAAGTAAACTCTCAACTTTCTTAAACTTTACAAGTAAAGTAAACTTAAAAACAATTTGTCTGCTAAATGAATAATATAACAATCGACAGGTTCTGTATAGCTACAACTTTACAACTATACAGAGAAAACTTAAAGACTATTTTTTTTAGTTTTTTTTTAAATTTCTTTTTAGAAAAAAATGGACAGGTTCGAGTTTTATAAATATATCGAAACTTGAAAGAAAAATAAAAAAACTATTCTATACTAAATGAAACGACAGGTGATTACAAAGTATCAAGCGCTTTCAGCGCTTCCTTTTCTTCTATATATATACATATATAAAGAGATAAACGCCACTTGTTTTCCCCTTCAATCTACATGGTAAGTCTATTTTTCATTTTTTTTCCTTCTGTAGTTTCTCTTCCTCCCCCCTCGTTGTGCCCGTAACACGCATCGTCCAATCATCTTGGGACGAGATTGGATCGGGAGTAGCATAATTCGATGTGTAGTCTCTTTGCGTGCTCAGATTATGTTAGGTTAGTGAAATGCAAGGCAGCCCAAGGGCAAGGCGAGTCCATGAACAGGCATACAAAGCGGCGATGCTTTTAAAGTTTAAAAAAGTAAAAGAAAAAAAAAATAAAATAAAAAGGACTTTAGAGGAAGAGAGAAGTGGTGGTGGTGGTGGTGTTATACGGAGACTGCTCGACGTCTGGCTGAGCCCACGGGGGGTGCCTCGACCCCCTGAGGGTGCGATCGATTTTGCCCCCCCCCCTCCTCCCACCACTCACACATACAGGGAAAACGAGAGAGAGTAGACAACGAGAAGCGGAGGCACTGGCCTCGCACTCATCCCCTAACTACCCAACCTCATATCGCGACGTTCAGCACACAGACATCCTCCGGATTCTGTTCAGTCTACCCGATGAAATACTATCACTCTCTTCACTATTATTACAGTAGACTATATATATCTGCATTTCAGATATATGTATACACTAGCTGTCGTAACCGTCTTCAACTGCTTTTTTTCTTTTGCAATTTTTTCCTTTTTTTATCCATCTTTTTCTCTCTCTCTCATCGAATTCCATTCTTTAAAAGTCGAGTAATTTATGGCTGTATAAATATATGAGAGGGGATTAATCAGTAATCAAGTGTTTCTTTTTTAATCCTGTCTTCTTTATAGATAGAAGACAAGATTCTTGACGAGACGAGTAAAGTTTTTGTATTAATTTTCTTTTTTCACTGGTTTTTAATTTGGAAATTATATAGGTTTGCCACTTGCCATGCAACCTGAAAACCTGAAAATGACAGGGAATTCTATAAAAAATTGAAAAACTCGGAAAAAGTCGGGAAATTTTGATCGAAATCCTGGAAAATTATTGTTTTCGAATTGTATTTATTCTTGAAATCAAATTTTACTTAAATATTTCAAAATTATGTCAATTTAAAAAAAGTTGCGTTTAATTTTTTAAAAAAGTTTATTTCGAAATTAAATTAACATGAAATGGTTTTCAATTATTATTTTTTTTTAAATAATTGAATTTCTGTAAAAAAAACCTTATTAATATTGAAAAGAATTAAATTCTTACTATTAATTTTATTACATTGTTTTTAAATAATTGAATTTTAATAAAAGAATTTTATTATTTGTGAAAATAATTGAATTCTTGCAAATAATTTAATTAAAATTTTTTTTTGTAAATGACTTTTTATAAAGAATTTTATTATTTGTGAAATTAATTGAATTCTTGCAAATAATTTTATTAAGAATTTTTTTTGTAATTGACTTTCTATAAATAATTTTATTATTTGTGAAAGTAATTGGTTTTTTGCAAGAATTTAAATTTTAAATAATTGAATTTCTGTCTAAATTCCAATGTTCACGAAAATAATTGAATTTCTGTAAAAAAATTTATTAATATTGAAAACAATTGAATTTATACTATTAATTTTATTCTTTTTTTTAATAATTGAATTTCTATAAAAGATTTTGATTCTCGCAAATAATTTTATTAAAAATTTTTTTGTAAATGACTTTTTATAAAGAATTTTATTATTTGTGAAATTAAATGAATTCTTGCAAATAATTTTATTAAGAATTTTTTTTGTAATTGACTTTCTATAAATAATTTTATTATTTGTGAAAGTAATTGGTTTTTTGCAAGAATTTAAATTTTAAATAATTGAATTTCTGTCTAAATTCCAATGTTCACGAAAATAATTGAATTTCTGTAAAAAAATTTATTAATATTGAAAACAATTGAATTTATACTATTAATTTTATTCTTTTTTTTAATAATTGAATTTCTATAAAAGATTTTGATTCTCGCAAATAATTTTATTAAAAATTTTTTTGTAAATGACTTTTTATAAAGAATTTTATTATTTGTGAAATTAAATGAATTCTTGCAAATAATTTTATTAAGAATTTTTTTTTGTAATTGACTTTCTATAAAGAATTTTATTATTTGTGAAAGTAATTGGATTTTTGCATGAATTTGAATTTTAAATAATTGAATTTCTGTAAAAATTCCAATGTTCACGAAAATAATTGAATTTCTGTAAAAAAATTTATTAATATTGAAAACAATTGAATTCTTACAATTAATTTTATTGCATTTTTTTTAAATAATTGAATTTTTATAAAAGATTTTGATTATTTGTGAAAGTAATTGAATTCTTGCAAATAATTTTATTAAAAATTTTTTTTGTAAATGACTTTTTATAAAGAATTTTATTATTTGTGAAATTATTGAATTCTTACAAATAATTTTATTAAGATTTTTTTTTATAATTGACTTTCTATAGAGAATTTTATTATTTGTGAAAATAATTGGATTTTTGCAAGAAATTGAATTTAAAATAATTGAATTTCTGTAAAAATTCCACTGCTCACGAAAATAATTGAATTTCTGTAAAAATTATATTATTCACGAAAATAATTGAATTTCTTTCAAAATTCTATTATTCAGAAAATTAATTGATTTTTTCGGTAGGGGGGACAGGGAATTCTATAAAAAATTTAAAAAATCTGGAAAAGTTAGGAAATTTTGATCGAAATCCTGGGAACATTATTGTTTTCTAATTGAATTTATTCTTGAAATCTAATTTTACTTAAATATTTAAAAATTAATTCAATTTTAAAATATTAAGCCAGGGTGTCTACTATAATCGGGACTACTTCATGAATCGGGAAATCCGGGAAATAATATGATTTTTTAAATAATTGAATTCTTGTTACGAATTTAGTTGAAACTTTGTTTTAAAATAATTGAATTTTTGTAAAAAACTTTATTAATATTGAAAAGAATTGAATTCTTACTATTAATTTTATTACATTTTTTAAAATAATTGAATTTCTATAAAGAATTTTATTATTTGCAAAAATAATTGAATTCTTGCAAATAATTTTATTATTTGCAAAAATAATTGAATTCTTGCAAATAATTTTATTAAAAATTTTTTTTTGTAATTGACTTTCTATAAAGAATTTTATTATTTGTGAAAATAATTGAATTTTTGCATGAAATTGAATTTCAAATAATTGAATTTCTGTAAAAATTCCACTTTTCACGAAAATAATTGAATTTCTGTAAAATTACATTATTCACGACAAAAAATCGAATTTCTTTAAAAATTCTATTATTCACGAAAATAATTGAATTTTTCGGAAGGGGGGGGGACAGGGGATTCTATAAAAAATTAAAAATTAAAAAAATCTGGAAAAGTCAGAAAATTTTTATCGAAATCCTGGGAAAATTATTGTTTTCTAATTGTATTTATTCTTGAAATCTAATTTTACTTAAATTATTTTAAATTAATTCAATTTTAAAAGAGTTGCCAGGGTGTCTATACTAAACGGCAAATCCGGGAAATAACATGATCCTCAAGTTTTGAACGTTCAAATGAACGAAATAGTTTTCAATTGCAAATATTTTAATATAAATTGCAAATCACAAAAAAGTTTAAAAAGTAAAATTGTACTTTTACAAACTCAGTAATTAATTTTTTAGGTAGTGAAGCAAAATAACTGCAATAAAGATATAATTTTTGGAAGAAATAAAGTTAAAGGTTTTTTTTCGTGTAACTATTACTGCTTATTATTTTCAAAAATTATAATAAAATTTTTCACTAGTATTAACTTATTTCCATAAATAATAGTATTCTTTGAAAGGTTTCAAATATTTTTATAAATATTAAATTCTTTGCAGAAATTCAATTATTATAAATATAATTTTAATGAACTTGAAAAATTGAATTTTCAATTATAATCAAATAATAAGATTATTTTAAATGTCTACTATTATTTCGATAAAACTTCACAAAGCAATGATTCAATTATTTAAAAAGAAATTTAAATAAAAGTAGTCTCAAGAATTCAATTGTTATTTTCAAAAGTAACATAATTTGTCGCAAAAATCCAATTATGTTCCAAAACGGCCAAAAAATTTCCGGCAAAATTTAAATTATATCTTTCTATAACAAAAATTCTTCTCACAAATTCAATTATTTTCAAAAATGTTAACAAAAATTTCATTTTTCGAGAAATTTGATAAAAAATTTTGTATTTAAAAAATAGTTAAAATTCTGCTAAGAATATTTATTATAATTTTTCTGAAATATTTGAATTTTGGAGAATAATTTTATTATTTATAAAAATAATTAAAAATTTATTGACAAGAACTTTTGTAAATTTTCAAACATATAATTGGATTTTTCCGAAGAATTATATTACTTTTGAAAATAATATTATTGCAGAAATTCAAATATTTTTAAAAGAAGTTAATTTTCTTTTAGGAACTTTAATTATTTTTTTATCTTGTATTATTTTTATTTTTCAAAGAATTAAAATATTTTCAAAAATTTTAATGAAATTCTTTTGTAACAATTCAATTTTTTTCAAAATAATTTTAATATAAAATTCTTCGTAGAAATTTAATTAATTTTAAAAGTTTGTAAAAATTCAATTGTTTTTAATGCTTTTAAAAGTTATAAATTCTTTGCAAATATCAAATTATGTTACAAAATTTACAAAAATTTTAGTCAACATTTCAATTATTTTTATAAATCATACATTTTTTCACCGAAATTTAAACATTTCTGAAAAAATTTTAATAATATTCTTGACAGAATTTTAATTATTTTTCAAAATTAAAATTAGTTTCATTAAATTTCTTGAAAAATGATATTATTCTTAAAAATTTTATTAAAATTTGTCAGGGGAATTCAATTTTTTTTTAATTTTTAGAAATAATTAAATTTTCAAAAGGTTTTGAAATTAAAATCTTTGAAAATTTGAATTTTTTTATACTTTTAACGAACAATTGTGTGGAATTAATTTTTTTTAAAAGTTTATTTGGTACTTTTTTACTGTTTACTTCTTCAAAAATTATTTTCATCATTACGATTATTATTTTTAGAGTTTTTAACTAAAACTCTTCTTTAAATCAATTAATTTTAATAATTACTGATAAAGTTCTTTGTCAATTTTCAAATCCATTTGTTTACAATATTCAATTTTACGAAATTTTAATTATTCACAAATTTTTCAATTAAATATTTATTAGAAAATGAAAACGTCAAATTTTATCTAAAATTTAAATTGAAATTCATTTTAATGACACACTAAAAGCTTGTTTTTTTTGTTTTTGAAAATTAACACATACTTAAATCCTCTAAGGCTTGAAATAAAAAATTATTTCCAAAAAGTTTAAAAAAATTCTTAGCACGAATTAGAAGAATTTTAATTATATTTTCTTAGGAGAAATTCCAAACATATTTAGAAATGTCTTGGAAATAATTTAACAAATAAATTTTTGTTGGTTCAAGCAAATTTACTTGTTTCAAATATATTTTTATTGATTCAACCAAAATGTGGTCGTTTTAAATAAATTTGTTGTTGGCCCAAGCAAAATTTAGTTGTTTCAAATAAATTTTTGATTATTCAACCTAAATCTGGTTGTTTCAAATAAATTTTCATTGATTCAACCAAAATGTGATTGTTTAAAAAAAATGTTGGTTCCAACAAAATTTAGCTGTTTTAAATAAATTTTTATTGAAATGTGGTCGTTTTAAATAAATTTTTTGTTGGCCCAAGCAAAATTTAGTTGTTTCAAACAAATTTTTATTGTTTATTTATTTTTATTGTACTCCAAAATCTAGTGGTTTCAAATAAATTTTTTGTTGGTTCAAGCAAAATTGAGTTGTTTTAAACAAATTTTCTTTGATTTATCCAAAATTTGGTTTTTTTAAACAAATTTTCTTTCGGTTGCAATTTTTTATTAAGAATGAAAGTCAAAACGCTAAGAAATTAATTATTTACTAAGCTACTAATTATTTACTAATTTATTGTACTCCAAAATCTAGTGGTTTCAAATAAATTTTTTGTTGGTTCAAGCAAAATTGAGTTGTTTTAAACAAATTTTCTTTGATTTATCCAAAATTTGGTTTTTTTAAACAAATTTTCTTTCGGTTGCAATTTTTTATTAAGAATGAAAGTCAAAACGCTAAGAAATTAATTATTTACTAAGCTAACTTCACGATAGTCGAAAATGTTCAATTCAAATTCAGAGAGCAAAAGAAAATATTTAATATTAATGAACTGCGAAAATATAGTAAATATATAAACCGTAATCGACATGAAGAAAGGAAAAATTCCACTTCTTTTTTAATCGCTAAATCTCATCGCTGTTTGTTAATTCGCTCTCTCCTATTTGTTCACAAGATTTGGTCTATATAAGAAGGAATCGAAATCAGTTAGTAAAACATGTACAAGCCACATATTGTTATTTGCGTTTTCTTATCTATCTCTCTTTGCGAGCACGCGCGATATAATCGACATAACCTTATTTCCGCGATCGAGATCGTGAGCGACGTCTCGATGAACAAACTTGGGTGAAATTTTAAGCTCAAATTTCACAGAAAGTCTATATATGTATGTATACATATATCTCTACTATAACACAACATCACGCTTGAGCTGCTTTTGCAGCATCTTGTTTTTATTACAGTTCCCTTAATATAACAAAATTCATCCTTTCTCCTTAGAAAGAAAATTCTAAAGTCACAGTGTCGTTTGGGAAAAAAAATTGTTTCATTTTATAGACTTGGGTGTTTACCGTTTTTTTTCTTCTTTTCTTTTTTTTTTCTGCGGTGGTGAACTGATTTGTATGGTGTTGTAAAGCAACAATGTTGTAAAGGCTCTAACTTGTGTTTTAAGTACTTCCTCTTGATCTTATCCATTTGCGTAAAATTCCGGGTCATAAGTTTAACGCCCCATTTTCTGAAATTGTGTAAAGGAAAATAAATATCGAGGATCGGTAAGTCAGACCATATAGAATAGTTTAAGTACGGAAATATCGAATGCGCCAATCTTTGTGTGTCTCTCTCTCTTTCTTTCATGTCTTTATATATACTTGCACGCACTTACTAAAGTGTCAAGTGCTTGAGTTACTAGATTCCAAAGTACCAGTGTGAGGGAACGTGGTGGCGTGAATCAGGGATCGATAAATCGTCGAGTTACTTAGGTTTCTTTGGAATAAAGATAGGCAAGTGGACATCCGGAGCAACATGCTTCGTTGAGCACATTTAGTTTTACATCTCCCTCCCTCTCTCTCTTACTCCTTTCTCTTGTGCTTTTTAACAGTTTAGCAAAAAATTGCTTTTTTTTGAAAATTTTGCCACATGTGACGCGATCTGAAGAAAGGGACCTTAGAAACAAATATAATTTTAAGGTTATGTTAGTGTAATATTTTTGTGTTTGAAAGTTTCTTTTTACTTATTACAAATTAAAATCAGTGTTTATTAAATATTTCAGTTGTAATGAAGACTTAAACATTAATGATTTACAATTGACAGTTGATTCTTTTTTTGTATTATCATTTAGAGAATTGTAAACATAACCTATAATTTTTTGTTTCTAAAGTCTTTTCCTTCAGATCGCGTTAATTTTATTATAATTCTTGATATATTTGACAAACTTTAAGAATTCTTATCGCATGGAACCAGAGATATTCGTTACCATCACAGGTTTTGCTCTTGGTTTTTAAAAAAAAATAAATTTAAATATAAATAAATTAAATAAATTAAAAAATGTAGCAATGTAGCAAAGTAGCTCAAATTTTTAAAAAAATGTAGCAATGATTGACAAAAATTTGAAAAAAAATTTAATTTAATTTTTAATTTCACTGTTAACTTAAAAGTATCAAATTGCAACGAAATGATACCAAAGATGCAGATCAAATAAAACATTGAACAAAATTTTTGACGTCAGTTTGATCCACTTTAGTATTAATTTGATAATTTCAAAAAACTGTGTTGTCGATATTATCCTCAAATTAAATTTGACGACTAAAAAATTCATTTTAGTCAATTCAGAATATTTTGATTCTGTATTTTTCGGACATTTGCCATATTTTTTTAAAAAAAGTAACGCGCTCCCGAGAAAGGTACCTACGAAGCAAAAAATTTGAGGTTATTTCCTAATTTTTGAGTAAAAATAGAAAAAAAAATTAATTAATTATTAATTAAAAATTATTGATCGTCAAGTCTTCAGGGTGTCAAAAGTATTCAATGAAAATTGGTTCTAAATTCAAATAACTAAAAATAAATTTTTAATAAAAATAAATCTACGACGGCCCTAACCTATAATTCGTTTGATTCTTAAGTATACCTTTCTTGACAGCGTGTCACATATTTAGTTCTTCTTATCTAACTTTAATTCTAATGTTTTTTTTAATCTAAGTATTTTTCAATTTTTGGCTTTGAATTTGTAAAAAATGTTTTAAAATTAAAAATAATTTTTAAAAGTACAAATATATATATATATAAACTACTATAAAATATATAAAATATATCTATTTGAAAAACTAAGTTTTTCCAATAATATTTGACTAAATATCCAAATAAGCGTAAATTTAATTTAATCCTCTTGAATTATTTATAGGAATTTCAATATTATCAGAAAAAAATCAGAAAAATCTGTAAAAACAAAAAAAACAAATTTTTCAAAGGACTTATTTTATTTAAAATTTTTTATTTAAAAATATAAATTTAATTAAATTGAACCTTAAATTATTTACGAGAATTTCAATATTTTCAAAAAATTTTAGTTAAAATTTTTTAATTCAAATATGCATTTTAAAAAAATTTAATCTTCTTGAATTATTTACGGGAAGTTCAATATTCTCAAAAAAAATTTAGTTACGATTTTTCAAAGAACTTATTTTATTCAAAATTTCTTGATTAAATTAATTATTTAGTAAGAATTAAAATAATTGTTGTTAAATTTTGTTAATTTTTATAAATAAAAATTTAAATCAATTAAAGTGTAATTTTATTCATATAAATAATTAAATATTATGGAAACTTAAATGTTTATAAAATATTACAATATACCTACAACGCTTCTAAAATTCAATTATTATTTAAAACATTAACTAAAATGATTTTTTAAACAATGCTGGATAGAAAGTTCTAAGGAAATTCAATTATTTTAATACAGCAATGAACAATTAAATTAACACTTAATTAATTCATAAAATTAAATTCCTATGAAGAATTTTATCGAAAATTTTATAAACAACTGAAACATTTCGAGTAATTTTAGCAAAATTTTTATGAACAATTTAAGACTTTATGAAAAATTTGTTTATTTATGAAATAGTGTAATTCTTACGAAGAATTTTAATACGATTTTTAAGAATAATTGCATTTTTCAAAGAATTTAGTTCGAATTGTATTTAAAATAATTGAAGTTCTGCAAAGAATTTGATTTTTTTTAAATAATTGAATTCTTGTCACGAATTTGGTTGAAACTTCGTTTTAAAATAATTGAATTTCTGTAAAAAACTTTATTAATATTGCAAAGAATTGAATTCTTACTATTAATTTTATTACATTTTTTTAAATAATTGAATTTCTATAAAAGAATTTTATTATTTGTGAAAATAATTGAATTCTTGCAAATAATTTTAATAAAAATTTTTTTTGTAATTGACTTTTTTATAAAGAATTTTACTATTTGTGAAAACAATTGGATTTTTGCATGAAACTGAATTTTAAATAATTGAATTTCTGTAAAAATTCCACTGTTTACGAAAATAATTGAATTTATGTAAAATTCCTTTATTCACGAAAATAATTGAATTTCTGTAAAAGTTCCATTATTCACGAAAATAATTGAATTTCTCTAAAAAAAATCTATTATTCACGACAATAATCAAATTTTTCGGTATAATTTGATTGAAATTATTGGAATTGTTTCCACGAATTTGATACAAAAATTTTTAATCGTTTCTAAAAATTTTATTAGATGAGAATAATTTTTTATTTTAAGTATTAGATAATTTAAAGTAGTGTCAATTTTCAAAAATAAAAAAAACATTTTTAGTGTCAGTCGAAAAAGAGTATCCAAATAGTATTAAATCGAAAAAAGTATTTAGTAAAAAATAGGATTTTTTTAACATAACGTTTTTCTGAAATTTCATTCAAACAAAAACTGTTAAATATTCCATCGTGTTTAGTAAATTTTTTATAGCTTTTTAACGAGAGGAAAAAAGCGGTAGAATTTTCTTTTATTTACAGATTGAAATTCGCTGTTTTTAATTATACGCAAATTCTCTTTTTTCGCATTCCAATTCTAACTTCGTTTCATGGTTCAATGGAGAGTAAAGGAAAAAAAACCCATGTGCATCTCATAATTGATTCAAGATTTCGCGAAATACGAAAGCGTAGTGATTTTTGCGAGTAGAGATTTTAAAAGTTATTCTATAATTTGTTTATCGATCGTGAATTACAATTAGAGCGTGAATTCGATTTTTTCTTCTTCTAATTCATGAATCTGTTCCAAAAAAATTGAAATCATTATAATATCTAAATAAAAAACTAATTAATAAATTAGTTAATACATTCTCATCACATGAGAAGGTATTAGTTAATTTGTTATTTTATTTGTAAGTGAAATAATAAAAATAATAGTAATAATAATAAACAGTAAAAGTAGTTAAAATGATAATTGTAAAAACAATAGTAATTATAATGAACAGTAAAAATAGGAAATATTATAATAAAAAAATTAATAATAAAAAGAATAATAATTATAGTAATAATAATATTAGTAATAGTAATAATAAGAGTAATAATAATATTAGTAATAGTAATAATAAGAGTAATAGTAATAATAATAGTAATAATAATAATGATGATAATGAAAATAATAATAATCAATAAAATATAGCAGTGAGAGAACAGAAAAATTAATGACGTGGAGAAGGAAAATATTGATAGTGAACTTACGTGTTTGGAAAATCGAAAACAGGAAACAATTTGTTATTGAACAGAAGGTGAAAAAGCGAATTATATAGAGGCAACAAGTCTATTTAATTTACACTGAATAGAGTGTTAACTTAAGCACCAGGATGTTGTCAAAGCAATATTCATTAGTTTTCACTCTGTTATAATTTTTCCCCCTCTTTCTCTCTCTCTCACTCTTTTCTCTTTAAAGTTTAAAGAATACAAAAAAGTAAAACACCTATCGGAAATCTAACCTATCGATTAGTATTGATCCTTATTAAACGATATCGTTATATAAATAAATGATAATGAGTTTGAAAAACACGTTTTCTATCCTTTTATCATTACAATATATGCTGTTTTGAATGTCAAGTGGCTGGTTTCAAAAAAAGGAGAAATATTGATCAATTTCAAAAATGGTGTTTTTATTCAAAAAGAGAGAGAGAGGGTTAATGTCCTTAATGTCTTTTTTGAAATTGATACCGATTTTTAGTCGACGTTTATTTTTAAGACGCGAGGGATTTTTTTGGTAGTTTTCAGTCTAAAAACTGTGATTGATAGTTTTCTACGCTGATGATTGACACTAAGTTCAAGATATTGGGGTTAGCGTCGATGTTGAGCGGAAAGAATCGAAAAGAATCAAACAATTCTTTTCTGTATTTTAGGTTTAAAATATGACCTGATTTTTTGACGCCCTAAGTGAATGGAGGAACAGAATTTAGTGTCTAAAAAACCCAAAAGCCGAATAGTTTTCGACGCTAAAAGTCAACGTTACCTTTAAGGAACGCTTGAAGTTTTGAACTCTAGGAACCTTTTTTTGGGAAAAATTAATAAGAACCGAGAGTCAGCAAAAGACAGCTGGCAAAAGCCAAAAAGTGATAAAAATTCATTAGCAAAGATGCTAGCGTGCCATATTTTTGTTTCGTCGAAAAGAAAGGACCCCTCGTTTCTTTTCGACCAAAAAAAAAAGAGAAGAGAAGAAAAGTGAAGTGAAGTGAAGAGTCTTTATGAAGTAGCTTGTCGAACTTTCCCTCTTTTCAAGTCAATGACATGGTGGCACTATGGTCATTAGATGTAGTTGTATTGCAGTTTATATCGTAAAAGGTGACGGTGAAGGTGGAGAAGGAGACACGCTCGGGATTTGAATGAGCTACTCGCTTCGAAAGATTAGCCGTATTCGCTCCCACGCCTCTCGGTTATCGCTTCTCCATCGTTCCAAGATTCAATCTCCTCTTGTGTGAGGGGCCGTTCTCTCAAACGATGAAAGTCTTTTGCTGTTGTGTATATTGCTCAGCTTGCTTAGCTGTCGATCAAGCACACTAGACTTCGGAGACATCCCCCTAAACCTTTCTTTCTTTCTTTCTTCAGACGTTTTGTATATGTGTTTATACATCTTAGAGAGGCCCCACCAGGATCCTTTTAATGCCGAGCGCCATTTCCGGCATGAAACAAACGATTCAAGACGAGCTCGTTTCTCTCCTCTCTTGTAGCATGTTACACATGTTCACTTACCAGGAGTTGTGTAACTACCGCTGAGTTGCTGTGTGAGACTTTCTTGTCCTTTGATTAGGAGAAATGACATTTTTTTTCTATCAAAAAGGAAGAAACGAAAAAAAGTTGAAAGAGTTAGGTTTACCAAGTTTTTTTTGTTTTCTTCTGTTAATTCAGATGGGTGGATAAAAGCCAAGGTTTTATAGGACTTACTAAAATTGTACAATCTTCAATACCGTCTGCAATTTTCTATTTGGGTTTTTTGGTGTTAGCATAGTAGTTGTCACCCATTCGATTGGGGAAAAGTTGTTTCTGAATAGTTCCCACCAAATTACTATCTAAGTAAACAAAGTGGACTACCACCAAAAACTCTTTGGAATTAAGGATAAATATCAAAGCTCTACTTTCTTATGCAAAAATTTCTATTCTATTTCTTACATTAAGAATTCGATTTCTATACGAACCTCACTAATTACGAATCTCCAAATTTTTGTTGCAGGTGATTCCAGTGGAGCGTCGAGCATCCGAAAAGGACGAGACCTGGACCCTCGCTAAGGAAAACGACGACTCCTCTTCCTCCTCTGCACCGGTTGCAGACACCAAAGAACAAGAATCGAAGGATGTCGAGAAACAGTCGCAAAAATCAAGTGATGAAAAGCCTCCAAATGACAATAGTGAGACAATAGCAAGAGGTCACGAGACAAGGAAAAGTAAAGCGAGAAGAGTGAAGAGTTATCTGAAGAAGTGTAAAGGCGCCCTATCGAAAAGCGAGGACAATTCGGTGGAGAGAAAAAGGGAGAATTGTAGTTCCTGGTATTTGAAGGATTCCAGCAGCAGCAGCAAACCAGATATTTCCGAACTGGTTACAACTGATGACGACCTTGAAGAAGCAATCTCATCCGTCGATGCATCAGAAATAAACAAGCACGATATTCATGATTCGGAGAATTTAGAGAAAGGACACGATGAATCAGGGAATGATTTCGATAAGGGCAGTAAAGGTTCACTGTACGAAGATGCAAGCGACATTGGCGTTCTTGAAAAGACCACGACGACGACGACGACGAGGGATCCTGATAACCTTGTCGAAGGTCCAGCAACCGAGAAGGAAACCAAGAAGGAAATCGAGAAGGAAACAGTGAACGGAACCGTGCGGGGAATAGAGGAGGCAACTCCGAAGGGAGCCAAGAAGGAAACGAAGATTGAGGATAATATTATGAGCAAGTGTGATTCCAGCGATATATCGATAGTGAATGTGCCGGAAGTTTCGACGACGACGACGACGACAACAACAACAACAGATATTGCGGTGGAAGTTTCTTCGAGTTTACAATCGGAAATTGAAATTTTCAACAAAAATCATTTGGGTACTGATGGAAGTGAGGAAGTTGCGGAGCTGCCAACTGCGATCAACTTTGGGGTGAGTTTTATCTCTTTATTCTTATCAAGAAGACAGGCTTCTTATATACCAAATAATTTGTACATTCTCATCAAAAATGAGAAAGTCATGTTTTTTGTACGATTTAGGACTAAATGCTACTTTACAAATTTTTGGAGTATAGTTAACGTTCCCCTATACATATAAACCTTCGGGATTAAAATCTAATTTTCCATTCAAACCTAATTGAAATGAAAGTTGACCTAATGTTTAATTAATTGAAAATTCTCGTCTAGAGTAGGAAAAAAAAATTCACGTTACACATCCGTAGGGAAATGCACGTATACATAAAGTTTATTGCAGTGTGCATTCATTTGAAAACGAGTGCGACTACATACATATATTCGTCTTGATTTATTGCACCCGCGCAAAGCAGAGTGCTGAATTTCATATAATATGAATCTGTGAGAGGAAGCGCGCGAGTAAATGAAAAGAGAGCAATGTATCTTGTCGACAAGAGAGCGCGAGAGAAAAAGAGAAGGAGAAGCGTAATAAAGAAAATAAATGTAAGGAGAGGGATTTGTTACTTTGTTTGTTAAAGCGCGCGCGTGAAAGTGAGACCAAAGTGCTTGGCGAAGATTTGCCTCCACTGACAAATCGGTTTTTACTTTCAGTTCCCGTACAAAACTATATACGGAAGGTTCGCACGATCGACGATGATGCCCTCCAGTTAGAGAAATAAATGGACCTTTTATTTATTTATTATTTAAGAGTTGCTATTATTATTGGTACTATTATTTAGCAGATGGAGGGTTGAATCGAAATTTCGTTCTGTGAAGACATTACGTATTTACAATTAAACGGAATCAAAGTAAACTTTGATTAAATATATTTCATCCACTACTTCATCTTCTACACTGAAAAAAAAATTTATTTGATTCAAATAACCGATTATTTGTCTATAATCAAATAAATATTTACTTGAATCAAATAAATTGTTTGAATCAAATATTTGAATCAAATATTTTTTATATACTTTGAATCAAATATTTCAGTATTTGAAGCAAATACTAATTAATTGATTCAAATAAAAATTATTTGATTCAAGTAAATATTTATTTGATTATAGACAAATAATCGGTTATTTGAATCAAATAATATTTTTTTCAGTGTACTTTGATTAAATTTTACATACACAACCAAATTAAGTATTTCAACTCTTCATTTTTCATGTCGAGTCAAATTATTATTATCAAGATTAGCGGTAGATTTTTTTTTTGCTTGAAATAATAAAGAATGATAAAAGAAAGAATTCTGATAAGTTTGTTCAATATTTTGAATAGTTTTTTAGAACTTAAGCAATGAAAATTGAAAAATAGCGACTTTTCGAGATTTACACAAACATACACTGAAAGAAAATGCGTATTCAATTTTGTGAAAATTATTTACAATTTAGGGCAAAAGTACAATGAGCCGAAATTTTGATATAAAAAATATTAAACTTGAAAAAATTTTATGTGGAATTTAGTAAAGTTATATTAAAATTTAATTAAAACTCACGATATTTTGATATAATTATACTAAATTCCATATATTTTTTTAATTTTAGTATTTTTTATTTTAAAATTTCGGTTTGTTGAACTTTTTACCTGAATTGTAAAATACTTTTACAAAATTTAATATACATTTTCTTTCAGTGTAGAGATTAAACTTCTAAAGAAATTTGTGAAATTTTCTAGAATAGGTATTATTAACTCGGTTACAATCTCGACATACATTTTAGAAAATTTTAATTCCTTTCGTATATTTAAAGTATTTGGATTCTTCCGAAAAAATTAGTTTTTTTTAGAATTTAAATTTACTGAGCAAAAAAAAACGCTTTAGTCGAGAAAAAATAGAAAAAAACGAAAAAGTCGTTTATTTAATTCAGTGTTGTCTAAAATTTCAAATTAATCAAAACTTGTATAATTTTGCGAAATAAGTATTTAAATACTTCTTATTTAATTATTCACAGGAAATAAAATTTTAAAAATGTCATAACTTCCGAAATTTAAGAATTTCTATAAATTCAAATTTTATAGCCTTTGAAAAATTCAATTATTCCTCTACAATTTTTAACTAATCTTCATGTCTTAATCAATTATTTAAGTATAAATGTTTAATCATTTTTTTGCAATTTCTGGAAATAATTTATTTAAAAATGAATTATTTAAATATAAAAAATTCCAATTTTTTCTAATAATTTAAACAGTTTATTACTCTTTTTAAAGATATAAACTAAGGTAAAATATTTTCAAAAATTTTAATAAAGAAATTCGTAAAATTAACATTTAAAAATATTTCCAAATAACTTTTTGATATAGAAAAAGTTTTACTATTAAATAGAATTAAAAAGTGTCCAAAAAATTGAAATTTGGTAAAATATTTTTAAAACGAATTTAAATTTAGTAGAACCTTTGAAAAATTATTCAAAATTTGACAAAATATTTTTAAAATACTTGAGTTTTTTTATAAATATATACAAAAAAAAATTAATCAAATTTTTCGAAGAATTTTAATTATATAGATTAATGGTTTCTGAAAAATTCTAAAATAGTAAATTATTAAAAAATTTTATTCACTTGGTTCGAAGGTGATTGAATCTTAAAAAATTATGACAAAACAATTTTAAAAATTAGTTTTTTTATAAATATTGTAATGTAATTTTTCGAAAATAATGGAAGAACTTTTGTATAATTTAATACACAAAATTTTTTTTGAAGAAGTTTAATTGAAAATTTTGAATATATGATTACTTTCTCCAAAATGTTAAATTAAATTCTGAAAAATTTTATTTTTATTTTTTTGTGTATGAATTTGGATTTTCGAAAATATTGAAGATATTGAAAATAATTGAATTTTAAAAAAATTTGAACGTATAATAATTTAGGGAATTGTACTTTTTTTTAAAAAACTATTTTAATATTAGTTTTAAAACCCATTTTTCCTTAAGTTTTCATTTTTATTGAATTTCCATTTGAAGATTATTCATTAACATTTTTGAGTATTTGATATATTATTTACATAATTTTTAATTGAAATTTAAGTTTTTTTTTCAAAAACTGTAATGAAATATACTTAAAAAGATGATTTAGTTTTAATTAAATTTTACAGAATTTCAATCGTTCAAAAGCTTTTTAATTGTAATATTTTAAACATTTAATTAAAAATTTCTAATAAATAAGTTTAAACTTATTGAAAAATAAAATTTTTAAAGATTCGTCTACAGCTTTTCGCGCTATACAAATCGAAATAAGTTGCATTGTTATACTAAAAAATATTAAAATATTAAAATACTAAAATATTTCTAAAAAAAAATTGGATTTTTTTTAATTTAGACAAACGTAGGGACTAAACTTTTTAACCGATTTGTAAAATACTCAAAATTTAATAAATTGGGTTAAAAATCTCGATATATATTCTAGGAAATTTCAATCCATTAAGTATTTTTCTGAAATAGTTGATTTTCTTCTATTTAGACAAACGTAGAGCCTGAAGTACTAAACAGTTTTGTAAAAAACCCTAAATTATTATTAATTATGCAAAAAGGATTTTAATCCCAACGAAGACGCATTTTTGATGCCAAAAGTTCCGTCAAGTAAAAGTTTTTTGCAAATTTCCAGACAATTATTAATGAAATAAATATTTATCAAGTAAACGTTTAAATCAAGTAAATTTTGTTATTTAATTATTTATTAGAAAATTAAAATTTAATTTAATACATAACATAAGCATGTAATGAAATTCAATTATTTGTCATGAAAATAAATTTCTATTTGAAGCAATTTTAAGATCTTAGTGTAAATATACTTTCATTAATTACAAATTACAAGTTAAAAATTTATTGACGCCAAGATCTTAAAATTGCTTCTACACTGAAAAAAAAATTTATTTGATTCAAATAACCGATTATTTGTCTATAATCAAATAAATATTTACTTGAATCAAATAATTTTTATTTGAATCAATTAATTAGTATTTGCTTCAAATACTGAAATATATGATTCAAATACAATTTATTTGATTCAAGTAAATATTTATTTGATTTGTTATTTGAATCAAATAAATTTTTTTTTCAGTGTATAATCGAAAGTTTTTATTGTGACAAATAATTGGATTTCATTAGCTTATATTAATCATTAAATAAAATTTTTGCATTTGTTACGATTCTTTATTAAATCTTTAGTTAGAAATTCTTTTTGACAAACTTTTATGTCATTAATTGCGTCTGGAAATTTGCAAAAACTTTTTGCATGAAAGATGTTTTTGTTGGATTAACAAATAACCTTTTGAAGAACACAAAAAAAAGTAAATTAAAGGCTTCCAGGTAAATGCTGAACCACGACGACAAAAGGGTAAGAACTAAGAAGGAAAAGAAAGTAGAAATTTAATCTAAATTAGTGAGATAAATAATAGACGCGAGGAAACTTTTATCCCTTGAGGCGGATAACAATTTCCATGAATCTGTTACTTTTCAAAACGTTTGAAAATGACTCGCGTCAGAAGTATATTTTCACACCACCATAAGAATGATCATTAGCAATATTCTCGATTCTAATCAAACCGGATGTATACTATATATATTTCTGAATTGACTCGTACACTCAGTGCGAAGAGTAAAAATAATAAAAAAAAATACATATCATTACGCACACCTCTCTTTTGCATTTTAACACATTTTATATGTCCCGTGACTTATGATAGACGTCATCGCTCCGCACATAAGGTGCTGAGCCGTGCCAACTAAAACCATCATTACCCACCAATTACAATAAATCCCATTTGCGCCGTTTCTGTTTATCGTTTTCCTACTAGTGGTGTGGAGGCGCGGCTTAATCTATGATTCGCGCGCGCTTATATAGCAAATGCAAAGAAAAAAGAGAAAAAAAAATAGAAAAAAAAGAGGAGAAAAGAAATAAGAAAAAAATTTATGAAGATCGTGAAGTTGTGGCTACACTTTCACGACTGATGATCGGGTAGCTCGAGTCGATCGTCCGCTGTCGAGTGGATTAGATTTACGCCACCCAATGTGTACGTGATTCGCCTTTGGGTATCGTCTCCGAGTCACTACGAGAAACTTATGTATCGTTTCAGCAATGAGCGTATATATATAAATGCGACGACTAATTATTGTTCTATAAACAAACTTTATTGCAGATGCGCAAAACTGCGCCGTAGAATGATTGCAATCGAGAATTATATGCCGTGTGTATGTTTGTGCTCTTCACTGAAAGTCAGAGTGAGGAAAAATGTCCCCTAGGGCTCGATTATAAATATCCTAATTGATTTATTTATATTAATCATTAAGACCGTGTCGTCTGATATTAAAATCATGTGTTCTTTGAATTTTTTTATCTTCCTTTTCCTAGGTTGTTAATTATTGCCGTTTCTCTCTGGGTACTTCCTAATGAAACATTTTTTTCCTTGCACTTTCCTTTTCTTTCTTTTTCTTTCTTTTTCTTTCTTTTTCTTTCTTTTTCTTTCTTCTTCTTTCTTTTTCTTTCTTTTCCTTTCTTTTTCTTTCTTTTTCTTTCTTTTTCTTTCTTTTTTTTTCTTTTTTTTTCTTTTCTTTCTTTCTTTTCTTTCTTTTTTTTTCTTTTTTCATTCCTTTACTCTTCTTTCTTTTTCATTTCTCCCAATTATTTTCCATGAAAATTCACATCAAAAGGAAAGTTTAAAATTTCAAAAAGAATTTAAAGAGGAAAAAGAAAAATTTATACGATTAGGAGTAACTAGTGGATTAAGTAGTAAAATTTCCAATGACAATTAGTTAAAAATAACTGATTGTAAGTTATAAAATCATTGACGTTTCACACTGAAAGAAAATGTATTATTAAATGTAAAAGTATTTTACAATTTGTTAAAAAAGTGCAACATACCAAAATTTTGCCAAAAAAATACTAAATTTAAAAAAAAATTATGTGGAATTTAGTATAATTATACCAAATATCATAAATTTTAATTAAATTTTAATATAACTACTAAATTACACATAAAACTTTTTCAAGTTTAGTATTTTTTATATTAAAAACTTAGGTATGTTGCACTTTTTTCCTAAATTGTAAAATACTTTTATAAAATTTAATATACATTTTCTTCCAGTTATTTATCATTTTTTTTTTTTTTTACTGAAAATGAGTTATTTTTAACTGATTCAGAAGCAAAAAGTCAGTTACTGATTGTCAGTTAAAACCATGATTCTTAATTGATTCAAAATTAAGAGGGCATATAAAATACAATTGTTTTCATAAATAATAATAAAATTTTCTACACACTGAAAAAAAAATTTATTTGATTCAAATAACCGATTATTTGTATATAATCAAATAAATATTTACTTGAATCAAATAATTTTCATTTGAATCAAATAAATTGTATTTGAATCAAATATTTCAGTATTTGAAGCAAATACTAATTAATTGATTCAAATAAAACTTATTTGATTCAAGTAAATATTTATTTGATTATAGACAAATAATCGGTTATTTGACTCAAATAAATTTTTTTTGCAGTGCAGGAATTCAATTAATTTGGAATATAATTTTGAGAGAAATTTTGAAAAAATCAATTATTTAACAATAAACTTTTAGACAATTCTCAACAATAATTTGACTTACTATCACTAATAATAACATTTTTCATGGAAATTGGATTATTAAAAAAAATTTGCGATAAAATTCTAATCAATGATTTAATTATTTTTATAAATAATGAAACTTATCAAAAGATTCAATTATTTTTAACACTATTTTAAATTAATTGTTTGAAAAAATCTATTATTTTAACAAATAAAAGTTTTCAGAAGAATTCAATTATTTAAATTCAAATTTTCATAATATATATTATATTTCGAAAAAAAGTATTGTTTAAAACATTGTTTAAAAATAAAAAAATGGGTTTAAAATTCTTATGAAAAAATTAAATTATTTTCAAAAAGAATATTTTTTTTACAGAAATTCAATTCTTTCTAAACATTTTAATAATATTTTTCACAGTAATTCGCAATTATTAAAAAAAAGGTTTGATAAAATTCTGTACACAAATTCAATTATTTTCGAAAAAAATAAACATTTTACAGAAATTCAATTATTTAAAATAGTATTTGCACAAAATTTGTTTTAAAAAAATCTAATTTTTTAAAAATTTGGTATTAAATTCTTGATAATAATTGAATTATTTTGATAAATTTTAAATTTCCGTTTGGGAATTTTTTTTCTTTTTTACAATAATTTAATTACATTCATAAATAACAAAATTCCTTTGAGAAATTCAATTATTTTT
Source organism: Leptopilina drosophilae (assembly GCA_032873175.1). NCBI lineage: Eukaryota > Metazoa > Arthropoda > Insecta > Hymenoptera > Figitidae > Leptopilina > Leptopilina drosophilae. Next base: position 31,949,352 of record CM065485.1, read on the forward strand.
TAAAATTTGAATATAATTCTTTGCAATTGTTTAATTTTATTCATAAATAATAACATTCATCGAAAGATTGTAATTGTTTGAATACAATTTTACAGGAATTGCTCAAAAATGTAATTATTCTTAAAAATTTAATTTGAATTCTTGGAAAAACTGAATTATTTAAAATTCAATTATTTAAAAAAATTTTAATAAAATAATTCGCAAGAATCCAATTATTTTTATAAATAATAAAATGTTTGTTAGGAATTCAATTTTTTTTCAAAATTATTGTCAAAAATTTTAATTGAATTCTTTGTACCTACAATTTTTTTATTTTGTTAAAAACTTTTTACACTTTAATTATTTTCAACATCTACTATTTTCATAAAATTTCCAAACAGAATTAAATTTTTTGAACATTTTTGTTAAAAATCTTCTGAAGAATTCATTTCTTTTCATGAATATAATAAAAATTCCTTATGAATTTAGATTTTACATGAAATTGGTGAAAAGAAATTAATTATTTAAAATTTTTTTATAAAACTCTTCGCTAGAATTAAATTATTTTCATAAGTATTAAAATTTTTTTATGAAAAATAGAATATGTTGCAGGACTTTAATTTATTAGCAGGATAATAAGGATGTTAATATTTTTGATGAAAATTAGGATAAAAATCAGGAAAATAGGAAATATGAAATTGGAATTTTTTTCGCAGTTTGTGATGTATCTAAAACGAGTATTTTTAGTCTTCAAGTTAAATTTTTAAATATAGCTACTTTTTTAGTTTTAAACTATGAAAGCTTTTTTTTGCTACTTCTTTAAAATTAATTATCAAGTCCGAAGTCTGTAAATGTTTAAATAAATTTTGGGTTATAAGTAGTATTTGGGATATTTTATTAAGTATAATACTTTGCAGTGAATTAAATATTTAAATATAATAAAAACTTTGATTGAGTCATGGAAAAGTCAGGAATTGAGCTCCCGGATCAAAAAACTCTATTTGCGTTCGGACAGACAATTTTTACTTCAGTCAAGACTCCATGAAAAAATAAAGAAAAATAAAATGTAACAATTTTCAAAAATATATCCTTGTAGATAATGAAAATGCACAACTCTTTTTTCTTCCAAGTATTTTTTTGAATCTGACTATTTTGGATATTGTAAGCCTTCCAAACGTCAAATCGAGTTTTTTGATCCGGAAGCTCAATTGTCAGAGAATTTCATTGAAAGTCAGGGAAACTTGTTAAAATTTATACGAAAATTAATATTTTTTGTGAATAAAATTTTTTTTTTTATAAATGCCCCTAAAGTTTTGAACGTTCAAATGAACAAATCTTTGTATTATTTTTTTAATGTTTCAATTTTTGGTAAAAAATAATAATTTATAAATTAAAAAATAAATTGTTTTCTTACTATTTATGTTTAATTTTATCTAAAATGTCATTTAAAGATAATACTATTGAAAAATATTAAAAAGAAAAAAATTTCATTCATTTGAACCTTCGAAACTTTAAAAGCATTTTTTTAATCTAACAAAACTTACAAACTTACTTACTTTTGTTAGAAAAATTTTATTTTTATTAATTTTGGTTCAAGAAAGCAGAAATAAAATTAGAAAAAAGTTAGGGAATATTTTTTCTATCGTTGTTCGAGATCCTGAGTAGCGGAGGGAATATTTTATTATGTAGTGGATTATGTAGCCAACAAAGTATTTAAAATTATGTACTGGATCATGTTGCGGATCAAATATTTAATCAAATAGTGGATGAAGTGTTTAATCAAGTAGTGGATGGAGTATTTAATAAAAACATAAAGTAAAGAATAAATTATTGAATTAAATTTGAATTAAGTATAATTAAAGTATTATTAAAGTAGTAGATTAAATATGGAATGAAGTACATCATTTAGTAGTAGATGAAATATTGAGTGAAGTACATCATTTAGTAGCAGATGCAATATCGAATTAAGTACAACATTCAGTAGCAGATGAAACATTTGATTAAATATATTTATTCAAGTATTTAAAAATGTACAGCATTAAGTGGTGAATTATTGCATTAAAAGCACCGAATAAAGTATTCAAATTAACAACAGAATTAAGCACCAGACGAAATACTTAATTAAGCATTTAAACTCCCATACGAGATTCGTTTCGAATGATGTGGCAACTAATCGGAACTAGTGAACCTAAAATCAGAAAGATCGGAGGACTATTGTGTTTAATTTAGCGTGTAAACGAACTCTTCCAGGAAGTTGAATATATATTCTCACCCGCAACCCTCCACACTAAAGCAACAATGGTTTTTGTATACGGAAAAGCCAACGCATCTCAACCGATTTTCTCGCCTCTGACATTGCACACCGTGTGCGGCAAAATAACAGTTGCCGAACGGTACTTAATTTTATTCATGGTATATTTTAACTTCAAAGTTGAAAATCCTCCATACGTTATATTTCATCTGTAGTAAATCTTTCTCTCTCATCCTTTGTTTCCCTCTCTGGTCCTCTTTCTCCTTTTTTCGCCAATTAGAATTTTACATAAATTAATTAACATTTCGTCTAATCGAATAATTGTCTTTGGAGAGTTCTAAATTTTTTTTCTTTTTTTTATACTTTAATCTCTAAATTTAGAGAATTCGAAATTTCGAAGCTTTTGCTTTGAATTGTAAATTTAATTTTGCCGAAAGTAAAGAAAAAAAATAACCAAAGAAAAAAAAATTGTGAGTGGTGAAAAAAAGGTAGAGGAAGAAATACAAGTGAGAAACTGTAACAGAACTTTCATTGAAATGCGCTGAAATCTCGAAAGTGAACTTCATCGTTATCGAACCCAAAGTAAAAGTAAAACTTGAATTGTAAGCTAAGAGAGTATATGTCTATGTATATATACACAAGAAACTTCAATTGTCCTCGCGCATACTTGAGGGGGATTCGTATCCAATTCACTGGGTTTGTGGTTTATAAGTCGGTGACTCTCAAACCATACAACGTGGTCCAGATAGATCACGTGCGATATAATTAATGAGCACGACCTGCAATTCCCATACACACCTCTTAGCTCATGGGCTTCACCCTAACAAGTACCTAGATTCTCCAAGCGACGAGGTTAGTTTGCTAATATAACCTTACCTTAACCCAAGGAACAAAATCGAGGTAACAATGGCGACAGTGGCATATAGTTTAGAGAAAAAAAGGGAAAAAAATTTTTTTTTTGTGCATACAATAAGTAAACGCCAGTACAATAGACTCCATAAATAAATATATAGGTACATATATACATACTGCTGATATCGATATATCGATACACATTTTAACCCTCGAAGAAACTTTCCATGCAGCTTCGCAGAAGTTGAAAATTTATTCCAAGATTTTAAATTTCTAAATTTTCTAAAATTTCCTACGTACCTAATGTTTCGAACGTTCAAATGAATGACAATATTTTTTTACTTCTTCTAATTTGTAATTGTTACAAAAATATTTTTTAAATTAAAACAAATTAATTCTGAACTGAATATTGTTGAATTTAAATTATTTTTCTATTTTAGATAGTAATTTTCTAAAAAAAATAAAGGGGAAAAAAATTTCGTCCATTTGAACGTTCGAAACTTTAGCTACATAATTTATATGTTCCTAAAGTTTCGATCGTTCAAATTGAACGACAATATTTTTTTACTTCCTCTAATTTTCTCCTTTCCCTTTTCTTTAGAATCGAAAAAAATTGATTGGGTTTGAAGTTTAAAGAAACAAAATATTTTACTTTGAAATTTAATTTCCTAAAATTAAGTCGGAGCCATACTTTCATTTTCGTCGATTCACCAAAATTTACTTCTATATTCCCCTGCATTTAATATTTATCCTGATTTTCTTATAAAATATTTTACTTTTCGTATCTAATTATAAATTTCTTTAAAATCGAACCATTTTCCAAATTCTTGGTTCGAATTCTTCCAGAATACAATTCTGGTTGAAAATAATTTTTAAAAGTAAAAAATTGAAATAGAAACTGATTTTTTTCATAATTTCTAAATTAAATTATTAACAAGTTAAATAATTTTATTATTATATTATTAATTAAAGGGAGTGAATAAATGTGACGCGATCTGAAGAAAGGGACCTTAGAAGCAAATCACTTTAAGGTTATGTTAATCTTACCTATTTGTTGATTAAAAGTTTCTTTTTACTTTTTGCAAATTAAAATCAGTATTTATTAAATATTTCAGTTATAATGAAAACTTAATCATCAATAATTTATATTGTCAGTTGATTCTCTTTTTGTATTTTCATTTCAAAAATTGCAAACATAACCTACAATTCTTTGCTTCTAAGGTCCCTTTTTTCAGATCGCGTCACAAATAATTTGTGTTAAAAAATTTTTAAATTAATAATTTAATAATTTAGAAAAATTAAATACAGTGACACCTGTCGGAGAATGCACCTCGATTTTTCAAACTTTGTTTGAGGCAATCCTTAAAAAATTGTTTTAAAATTAAATTTATTTAATAATAATTTTTTACAATATTTTTTAATTAAATTAAAAATAGTTTTTGTACAGTTTTCAATATAATTGATTATTTTTTAAATTTCAATTCTTAAGGAAAAATGTTATAGAAAATTTAATTTTTTGAGGAATTTATTTATTTGAAATTGTTTTAAAAATAAGTAAAGTTCTCCGAAGCGTTTAATTGTTTACGTAAATAATTGAATTTTTGCAATAAATTTTATAAAAATTTTTAAAATAGATAATTGAATTTTTGTAACGAATTTTATTGACTTTTTAAAAAAAAATTATTCAATTTTTCTAAGAATTTCATTATTTGTGAAAATAATTGAATTATTGCTAACAAATTTATAATGATGTTTAAATAATTGAATTTCTTTAAATTCAACTATGTAAATAATAGAATTCTTAACTAACAGTTAAATTATTTTAAAAATATTTGATAAAATTCGTTGCAAGAATATAATTTTTTTTTACAAATAATAAGTCTTTATTTATTAAAAAAATTTTTTATAAAATTCATCCTTAAGATTCAATTATTTAAAATGTAATTTTGATAAATTTTTACCAAAAATATTAGATATTTAAAACAATTTTTAAAAAAATCTAAGAAAAAAGTAAATTATGTTTAAGGATTTATATAAAATTTGTTTATAAATATTTATATATTTTTTTATACATATTATAAGTAAATTGCTTGAAAAAATATTAATAAAATTGTTTGTAAGAATTCAATTATTTTCAAAAATAATAAAACTGTAATAATTAAATTATTTTCCATAAAAAATGTATAATTCTTTATAAGAATTTAATTATTTAAAACAATGTTTATAATATTGATTGCATGGATTAAATTTTTTTCGTGAATAATTAAATTTTTGACAGAAAATTCTAAGAGAATTGAATTATTTAAATACAAAAATAAATAATTGAATGAATAATTAATTGCTGCTTAAAAGTGAATCCTTATACAGAATTTTGTGAAAAATTTTATACAATTGAATTCTTTCGAAAATTTTTTAAACTGATTGAATATTCTTGCAACGAATATTATTGAATTTTTCTAAATAATTAAAGTCCTGTGAAGAATTTCATTATTTATGAAAATAACCAAATTCTCGCCACGAATTTTATTTTTTTTTTAAATAAATAAATTCATGTGAAAAATTTTTTACTTCTGAAATTAATTGAATCGCGAAATTCTAAAAGGGCTCAACTCTGAAAACCGTGAAGGTTATTTTTATATAACAAAAGACTGTGAAAGTGACTCTTACGATTTTCAGAGTTGAGCCCTTTTCGAAATTCGCAATTTAATTGAATTTCGAAATTGATTTTTCGCTAAGAATTTTATTACATTTTTTGTAGACACTTTAATAGTTTAATTTTTTAAATTTTTATGGAAATATTTGAATTGTTGCAAATAAATTAATTATTTCTGAAAATAAATTAATTTTCGTGTAGAATATTATTATTATTTTCCAAGAATTGAATAATAATTATCTAAAATTTATAACTGAAATTGATTTGAAAATGAATTCTGATTTTAAAGTCCTAAGACTATTCAATTATTTAAAAAACAATTTTTTAAATAATTGATTATTTCTTAAAAATTATTCCTATAAAGAATTTTGTCTAAAATTTAATGTAAAATTGAATTTTTTCGAAGATTTTCGATATTCGTGAAAATAATTGAATTGTTACGGAGAATTTTATTAGATTTTTTAAATAATTGAATTTTTGACACGAATTCTAATACATTTTTTAAATAATTAAAATTCCTGTGAAGAATATTTTTATGAAGATAATTTCTTGCAAGAAATTTTATTAGAAAATTTTTAAAATAATTGAATTTCTGACATGAATTTTATTCTTTTTGGGAAATGAATTAATTTTTGAAAAGAAGTTTATTTAATTTTTTTTCACGGAATTTAATTAATTAATTAATTAATTCTTATAAACTTTGTTTTATTTATGAAAATTGTCTTTTAAAAAATTGAATTCTTTTGATGTTCCTGAAGTTGGGATCGAAGCTCAGCATCGAAAAGTATTTGTCCCCATTTTTAATTTTATTACAAAAATTTGAACTAATTTTACTTCTTTTATTCATCTAAGAAGTAAAAAACTATTTAATAGTATTTTTAATTTAATACTTTGGAAAAAATTGAGTGATTTTTTTGGTTTCGTACAAAAAAATATTTTTCGATGCTGAGCATCGATGACAACTTTAGGGACATTTCTTTTGGTGATATCTTACTCAAATTGTAAATATTGAAGATAATTGAATACTTGCAAAAAGTTTCTGAAAATTTTTAAAAATATTCGAATTGTTTCAAAGAATTTTATTAACTTGGAATGTTTTTAGGACCTTAATTTTATTTGACTAAGAATTTTATTAAAATTTTATTGAAAATAAAATTGTTTCTAAGAACTTTATTAATATTTTTGAGAATAATTTTTTATTTCAACTATTGGAGGATTTAAAGTGGTGTCAATTTTTTTAAAAGAAGAAAAAAGTATTCAAACAGTAGCAAAAGTAGAGTAAATAGTAGGTTTTAGTTTTTAGATGAGCGCGAAGGTAGGAAAAAGAAGTGTTGTTTAGCTTTTTTGTATTTTATTTTGAAAAATGTTTCTCGTTTTTTGAGTCGAGAAACTTTTGTTGATGACAGTACCTCCACTCATCGTTACCTGGTCAACACGTGTATATTTGACCATAACGCGCGCACGACTTGCAGGTTCGTTTTTCCTCAGTGCAAGAGCCCTAAGAATCTAGTGGACGTTTAGTCATATATCATACAGAAGGAGATAAAAGTTTAGCACTCGTTGTTCGGCAGACACTGTAATTATTCACTTTTAAGAGTAAAATTTCATTCGAACCGTTATTACTTTTCGAAGAATTCATGATGTTATTGTTCGATTGTAAGAAAGACGTTCCGAATTTTTTTAGAAAAATACTCTTTTATTCCGCCTCTTGTTTGGCAAGAAATTCCTTTCCCTAGATACCAAATATTTTTGTTTTTAAAATTTATTCAATTGTTTTATTGCTGATTTTTCTCTAGATATAAAAATTGATTATGATTATGATGATTTCTGAGTTATCAGTGAGTAAATTCTCTTTTGCGTTTATATAGTGGGTTCTCACACTTTTTTTTATGACAGGTCAGACACCCCGAGGTCCACGAGTCAGATAAAGATAATCGCGCGAAACCCAACATAGATTATAAGCGTTAGTTTCTGAAAGTAAAACCCCATTTGGTCAGAGGGTATAATTTTAAGTTTAAATCTTCTCATAACATGATAGGATTACGACTTTGCACAATTTAAATAGTCTGCGCGTTTCTGAGTGTGAGTGAGTTTATATGGTACATAAGGTGAATACCAAAAATTATTCGGTTCGTAGTTCTTAACCTTTTGAGACTCTCGCTGCTGAACTATGTTTATATATTATTTTAAGGGACACAAGATAGAAATAGAAATTGATAACTAACTAACTGTCTCTGATTTATTCAATTCTTGAAAGGATGTGTGAAAATTCCTTGATTATTATTTCTTTTGGCAATAAACATTTGTTGGAGTTAAACGACGAGTTAGTAAAGTGTGTAAGAAGATTTGGATTTTTTTTCAAATTAGATGAAAGAGATGATTTGTGTTGCGCTTTGGCTTTTTCTAAACTTCTGGTATGAATGGGAGGAGAAATTTGTGTGGAGATAAATTTAATGGAAGTTGGAAATTTTTAGATTATTTTAAAAAGATTGTTGATGGAGAATATCTGCCTTTTCCGGCGACACTACGAGGAGAGAAAATATATATTAAATTTTCTGAAAGTATTTTTTAATTTGGGGAAAAAGTGCAACATAAACCGAAATTTTGAGATAGAAAATCAGTACAAAAAATAAAACGAAATTTAGTAAAAATTATTAAAAATAATTATTAAAAATTAACGAAAATTCTTATATTTTTTAAAATTATAGTAAATATTACATAAATTTTTTTAATGTTTAGTATTTTTTATCTCTCGGGTTTGTTGCCCTTTTACCTGAAATTAAAAAATATTTTTACAAAATTGAAAATAATTTACTCTCCGTGTAATAAAGTTGATCAAGAAAAATGTTGCTTTCTTTACTAAATTCTGAAATTAGTTTAATTTTTTCTATATTTAATTAATTATTAAAAATACTAGAACTATATAAGAATTTTAGTCAAAAACACTTTAAAAAAAATATATTTTATAGAAGTTATAAATGATTGCAGAAATTCAATTATTTTCACAAATAACAAAGATCTTCGAAAGAATTCAATTATTTGTATCATCTTTGACGAAATTCTTAAGGAGAGTTTAATTTTAAGAAATAATTTATTTGTTATGGAATTATTTATTTTTTTATATAAATTGAAATATCTTCAAATTTTTTCTTACCAGAATTGATTTTAAAATGTTTTAATAAATTTTAAGAAATTTTAATAAATTTTAATAAAATTCTTAGAACCAATTCAAAAAATTTAATTAAATTTTTTTGAAAGAATTTAATTTTTTTTAGAAATTTAAAGGAAATGTTTCTCGAGAATTCAATTATTTTCATAAATAATCACAACTTTTAACAGGAATTGATTTATTTTTACATAAAAATTCTGTTTAGAAATTCAATTATTTTGATAAATAGTAAAACTCTCGGTAGAATTTCAATTCTTTTTCATACAATTCTAAATAATTTTAATTGAATTCCTCCAAGAATGCAATTATTCTTAATAATTTTATGAAAATTCTTCGAAACTGTTAAAATTAAAAATAATTTAACAAATTTGGTCCGATTAACTTTTTTTATAATAAAGAAATTAATAACAAAATCTTGGTTTTTGATTTATTTAAAGAAAAGAAATTTACAAACTAAAAATTTTAAAGTTTCTCGCGAGACACGACACTGTCCGTCAACGAGGCAGGACCAGCCGAAGATCAACAACGACCAAAAGATCCAAATGAACATAAACGGGACAAAAATACCAAAAATTTTAAAAATGTTCATACGTATCCGCATCACACCTTTTTAAATCGTTGCAAGTCGAACATTTTAGAGGGGGTAAGAATGATTTGGGAAGTGACTCTAATTTTATCTTCCTTTTTTCGCAAGAGCTGATGAACCCTGACCTTTAATTTTTTTGGAGAGGGGATACGGGTTTTGAAAAGAGCCCGTCGCGCTCTGACCTTTTTGGGTGGAGGTCCTGGAAGGATTTTTATTGTTGGCTTCGGTGCTTTCGGAGATAGTCGCGGGCTGGGGGGAAAGGGTGAAACGGCCAAGTCGATGTAATCCACTGCCTCTGGAACTCTCTCCCTTAGCACAACTACTTCCTCAGACGTAAGAGTGATCGGTTCATTTAAGGTGGGGAGAACAATCGGAGAATTAATTTTCCGGGACCACTACTTCGAGCTCGGAGAGAGATCACCGATCTCGACCTGGGTCTCTCTAGTTTTTAATTTAGGGGATCCACCAATCGGCCTTTTGAGTCGGGCGATAGTGATTCTGTGTTGCCGTTCCAAAGCCTCGTATTGCGCGCGAAACTCGGCCTCCTGCTGCAATAATTTTCCTTCGTAGGCCTTGGACAGCTCACTCAGCTCGCGGTGAAAATGCCGCTCGCGATCGTCGACCTTTTTGTTTTCCTGCGCCTCACAGAACGCTGGACCGGAATCACCCACGAAGCCCTCCTCCTCGATGACTTTCAACGCGTCCTACGTAGAGCGCGTCGGACACCCTCTCCGTCTGCTTCTCTCTTCTATTCCTCTCCCGTTGGCGACGATTAAAACGCTTTCCCATCTACGGACGAAACCATCCGTCGATTATCGGCCCGAATTCCACGGTGGACCGCGAAATCCGTTCATCTGCCGGAAGAACCGAAGTCAGCCTCCAACTGGTCGCGACTGCTCAAGGGCAAGCCCCCGCAAGCCGTACCATACACCAGCCAAGAGAACTGACCCGGAAACTTCCAACGACGAACAAGCTTCGAAAGGCACTATACTTACTATTCCGTTGAAGTTGTGTGGCGGGATCAACAAAAAATTTCCCGGATGAATAGCGAAGTTGAAACGAACTCTCTCCACCAGATAGATCGATTCCCCCGAACGTCAGATTTGATAAATATCAAAGAGAACAAAAAAAATTCGCGTATTGATTTTCAGAGGTTAAAAACCAAAAAAAACAAGCAATTTACGGTATTGATCACTTAATTTTATTTATTTATTGACAATAGAAAAAATATTTTCTCTACAAAGAAAAATATTCGCGAAATACTTTTCGTTCTTTTAAACAAAGCGGTATTGTTTACCACGGCGGCACGCGTCTAGAGCGATAGTCTCGTAAGAGAACAGGTGTTTTTTTCTGTGGATGAGACCCCCTGAGGTGCGCACGCCCGCACGTTAAAGGAGAGGGCCCGCTGCAGGGGCGTCGCGTGTTCGCGGGAGGTCTGGTCTCAACTCCAGGTGCGTACCAAGGTCGGGGCGCCGTGTAAAAATTCCCTTCTTTCCATTTCGCAAGAGTAAAGATTATTAAAACTTTTTATTTTTAATGTTTAATTTTTATAGATAATTTATTTTAATATATTATTGATAACAATTTCCTGGGGGTCTTACGATGCGAAAAAGGAAAGAATGAAAATTACATTTGAAACATAAACAATACTATCGTCGAAGAAAATTCTTGTGATACAAATATCTAGGTAACATGTCATTTTATTGAATACGGTTATTAATAATAATAAAGGAATAATAACAATTTCTATTGTTTCGGATGACAATAATTTAACAGTATTAAAAAAACTAAAATTTGAAACTTATTAAATTTTTTCAATCGTAAATTTTTGATCTGTTTTTTAAAATGAGATTAGTGTTTTCGCGTAAACACTTTTTGACATTTGAACAATATTATTATCTCCATGTTTTGAAAGTAATACTTAAGTTAATTAACCTAAATGAAGTTAACGGATTGCACAGAACTTAATAAAATTATGCTTATTTAAATCGAAGAACAAATAATTTTCTAGGAACTAATAAGATTCAGTCTTTATACGTAGACTTTGGTAGTTAAACTTAATTAATTAATTTACAAATCTTTGGAAGAAGCAAAACCCGCTAAGCTAACAGACGTTATCTCTTTCTTGTTAAATAAAATTTACTTTTTATGTATATAACTGAACAAAAAACAAATTTTTAAAAACCGATAAATATAATCGATTCATTCGTAGAATTATTGATTTGAAATTTGAGAATTGTTTATTTTCGTAAAAAAAACCAAATAATTTGGGTCACAATAGTTTTATTATCGCGCATACTCACTCGTCCTTCTTTTTTCGCGGTCGCAAATTATACCTTTTGTGGTCCTTTTTCTTGGATAATTCTCCTGCTGGTCCTCCGGCTTTCGTTGATTTCCGTAGAGTCAGGTCCCATATTTCTCCTTCCTCCTCTTCCTGAATACCCTGCTTTGCCAACCGGTCCGCTCCCTCGTTTTCCAGAGATTCCATTGTGACTCGGAACATATTGCCATTTCACCGATTCGAATTGTTTTAGTAGTTCATATAGCCGAATGAAAATCTTCTTTATTTTTAACTGGTTTTCCTCGAGCAGTGAAGCCAATTTCTTTCAATCCAGCTGGGCATCCATTTCTCAAAACTGTTTATGACCCACTTGGAGTCCGTATTGATGATTTAACTTGGCGGCTCCGAGTTTTTCTGCTTGTTGTGCTGCCAACAATGCCGATTGTAATTCAGCTGCATTACAAGTTTGGTTTCCCTGAACAGGTGCGGACACGTTAAGTGGATGTCCTTCCGCGAAATAAATTCCCACACCTGCACGTGCTTGGTTCGTGCCATTGAAGGAACATGCTCCGTCGGTGAATACTTGTAAGTAACCTTCCTCATCGTAGATAGGTTCTGAATTTTTAGGAGACGATGGTGGATTCTCAATTTCACTCGGTGGTTTCTCGACTTGTCGTTAACGCTTTGATCCTTCTTCTTGGAGGACGTCCTCTCTTACCCCCGCCTTAAGGGTTCAACGGTTTGTGGACTAGGTTTCGTATTTTTGTTCTTCTCCCGAGAACTTTCGAACACGAGATTCTTCTGCTTGAGCCGGCCGGAGATCATTGGCGTTATCTTCACCCTTCTATCCCTCCATTGATCAATTTCGAATATTTTCCGCACTGAGCACTTTTGCGACTTGATAAGAGACCTTCCATTTCGTAGCTAGACCCGCGTTGAAGAATTTCTCCTTGTTCGAAAGGTGATGTGTCCGGATTCGAACCCAGTCTCCCTCTTGGTAAACCGGTTCTAAGTAGAAGAATTGCTAGTTTTCTTCAAATAAAGGGCCTGATTTTCGCGAACTTCCTGTAAGCGGGCCTCTCGATTAGAACCTGTTTGAAGATCTTCTGGCGATCACCCATTGTCCTGGACGAAAGATTGTTTCCCCAAAAAGCACTTGACTTGGTGTTTTTCCCGGTAGCTGCATTCTTTCTTGTTCTGAGATTGAACAAAATTTCCGTCAATCTTCGTCCCAATCCCGATGAGTGTGATCAACTAATTGCATTCTTAGACCAATTTTGATGGATTGATTCCGCCTTTCAGTGGGATTGGCCTGGGGGTGATATACTGGCGTTGTCCAGGCTTCACAACCCCACTGTGAACACGCATCCAACCACTGCTTACTGGTGAACTGTGGACCGTTGTCGCTCAGCAGGGACGCGAGGATATCCGAATCTTCGGAAAACTTCTGATTCCAACACTTTCACCAATTTTATAGCTGCCGAGTCTCCCTCAAAGGAAATGCTTCTACCCATCTGGAACACAAGTCTGTCACAACGAAGAGGAATTTTCGCCCCCGACTCGACCGAGGATAGGGTCCCATAAGGTCGACTGATACCATATACCCATGGTGTCCTTCGGCTGACGTGGACGTTGTGGTACGGAGAGTTGTTCGAAAGGGTTTACACGCGCTACAAATTCGACATGACCGTACGTAGACTTTGATCTGTTTCACTCATTCCTATCCAATAAAAGTGCTCCTGGATAACTCGCAGTGTTTCCTCTGCTCCTGGATGTCCAGCCAAATCATCGTCGTGATACTCAAACAACACCCGTTGTTGAGATGCTTCCGGAATCCACAGCAATCGACGATCCCCTGATCGTTTGTAGAATCCGGTCGGTGTGACTATATGATTTTGTTGGAATTTTTCTTCCTGGGCTGTCAGTTTGTCCTTGCTAGCTAATCCATTCCATTTTGACACTAATTTGGTGATCTCGGAATCCTCCTGTTGGGATTGTTGCAATTCCATGTAGAAATGATCCCTCCCTAATTGGTACAGCTGATGATGTTCTCGAGATTGATTTTTCTGCCTTTCTGGTGGAAAAATATCCTCTTCCCTCCTTTTGTGTAATCGATCGTGATGTCTGCTGCGGGGTGACAAGCGAGTGCGCGGGGCAATTCATTTCCACGGATTTTTCGTGGTACAATTTCGAACTTGAACTTCTCCAAAAAAGGTGATCCAATTTCCGAATTTGGTTTTTGTATCTTTGGTTTGAGTAAGCCATTTTAGGGCAGCTTGATGGGTTTGTACCTTGAATTTTTTTTCTTCCAAAAAATGGTCGATAGTGCTTGAAAGCCCAAACCAAAGCGTGACACTCCTTCTCCATTGATGGATATCTCTTTTCCGTATCGTTGAATTGGCACTGGCGTAACTAATAATTTGATCATTTCCCTCGGCGGTGATTTGGCAGAGAACAGCGCTCATTCCCTGTTCACTGATGTTGACTCGAATTTCACGTTCTAGGCGATGATCCGGACGGGCCAAATGAAGGTCGGTTTTAAATAGACTTTTGACTTCTTGAAATGCAAATTCAGCTTCTTTAGTCCACATCCATTTTTTATTTTTCTTCAACAGGTCAGTCAGTGGCGATGTTTTCTCGAAAAATTGGGAATATATTCACGAACACCAATACAAATTCCCAAAAATTGTTGCAGGCCCTTTTTTCCTTGAGGAGAAGCTGCTTGCAATATAAGCCTCGACGTGTTGCACCTGTGGTTCGTTGAAATTTCCGGAAATAAGAGTGTCCTAAGTAACGAAGTTCGGTTTGTCCAAATGTACATTTTGTCAGAGCGCAAGTTAATCCGTGTAATTCGAGTCTTTCAAAAATCAAAGCGAGATGATAAAGGTGTTCCTTCCAAGTTCGAGAGTATATGATTATATCATCTAAGTAGACGATACAAAATTTATTGATGTACCCACGTAAACACAATTTGACTCATGAGGCATTGAAAAGGTGATCGTTGCATTTTTGAGGCCAAAAGGCATGACCTTAAAATTGGTATGTGCCTCCGTGTGGCACTGCGAAGGCTGTGAATTTTCGGGAATCCGGATGCAGCGGAACCTGCCAATAACCCAACTGTAGACTATCGCAGAGAAAACAGTTGCGTTTCCCGAGTTCCTTAAGGGTATCTTGTATCCTGGGTAGAGTCACTGTCGCATCCTCAGTAATCGAATTCAACCTTCTGAAATCTATGCAGAAACGATAACCTCCATCCTTTTTTCTTCGCCAAAACGATGGGGAACTATACTGCGAACTACAGGGCTCGATTACGTCTTCCGATAACATTTCTTGAACCTGATCCATAATGTATTGCCTTCGATTTTCGGAGCACGGATAGGGTCGAAGTCGAAATGGTTTCGAGGAATTAACTCGAATCTCATGTTGAGTTGATCGAGTCTGTGTCAATTTACCCTGAGCATCGATTGTTTTCCGGAAGCGTGAAGCGAGATTAAGAAATTCGTCTTGATATTCGGAAGGAAAATTATTTTCAACTTGCAGCTGGGGTAACGCGGTAACTGGATTTTCCGAATTGATAGTTGTCAGATATAGTGGAAATCGTTCTTTGATTCCGGCGTAGAGGATACCGTTTTTGGACGTCCATCACCACCCTCTGTTCGTGGATCCAGGGCAATCCGAAAATAAGAGTTTCCTCTCAACTCGTCACTGACCAAACACGTTAAACTCATCCGATGTTGACCGATCACGAATCACAAGATAAATTGTGATTTGTCCTCGCACCTTCAGAGCGGTTCCGGGAACAGCCATCTCGACGTTCATTGAATGAGGGTGGATCGATTTTTGTTGAATTTCTGTCAGAGCAGCAAATTGTATGAAATTCGCCGTAGCAGCTGTGTCAATCAGGCCTATGATATCTTGATCGTTTAATTTACATCTCATCCGCGGTAGATGAGGGTATTCCATATTTCGGCGACGATATTAACTAAGGCGATGCGAGGACAATCCGTCGAAAACTCCTAAAGCTATTGGGTCGTCGGGGGCGACGGTGGTTGGTACCGTCGCCCTTCGCCATTTTTCCGGTGCTCCATCTGGTTTTTCCAGCTTTCTCGACTAACATTTTCTGGTAAAATCTCACAATCTCGATGAAGATGGTACTTCGGACAGTACCAACAACGTGGACCTTTTGGGAAAAATTTCTCCCTTCGGTGTTGGCTTCGCTTCTTCTTTTCTTGGGATTGATTTTCTTAAATCCTTTTTCGTCATGCTCAGCTTCGACTGCTCGGGATAATAATTCATCAAAACTTTTAGGTGCCGATGATCGAATGGCTTGTCGAATCGCAGGTCTGATGAGTTCAAGTAATTGCGATGACTAGGCTGAGTTCACTTTCCTGCGGATGTAATCGACGATATAGAAGACTCTTACGGTGGAGAAAAAACGCCCACAGATTCTTTCTCGCCCTGCCCCGCTCGGAATAAAGTTGAGCTTGTAGTCTCCCTCTAACGGTAGGTGAATCGTACTGGCGGTTTAACAGTATTTGGAACTGTTCCCAGGTGAACCTCCAACCCTCGGTAATCACCTCCACCAGCTGGAAGCGTTACCCTTCATCGCTGTTGATGCTGTTGCTGTCCTATTTCCCTCCGGAATCCTCATCACGATAAAATAGTGTTCCATATTTTGTAGGAAAGTTCTTGGGGTTTTTCGTGTCCTTTTCCCCAAAACTTCCGGACAAGGTTGAGATTTGGGAATGGATTGGAAAAAGTCGCGTAGTCCATTCCAAATCAACAGGAGGTGCGTCGTTTTAAATGGTGGGGCCGGTGGAGGAGGTTGAGCATTCGATGGTTGCTGCGATTGGTTGTGATAATATTGTGGTTCTCGGAAGTGAGATTGTCCGAAAATAGGATTCATACCTTGGGTGATATTCGCTTGGCCTGGGAATGATTGCATTTATTAACATAGCAGGATTCCCCGACTGATTTGATCCATATATTATAGTCGAATTTGGATCGTTACTGTTTCTATAATAATTATTGATCGGTTCTGGAACTGAGGGCAACGGAGATTGGTTAAAATAAGTCCCAGGTCCTCCGGGATTATTCACGAAATGACGAGTGTCATGGGACGAAAAAATACCATGACCAGGTAAGATTTGAGGATTTGAGAACGTAGCATTCCCTCTCGATGAAACACTGTATTGTAACACCGCTTGGTCCTGCGTCAGCGAGGTCACGTGGTGATATGAAACTGGTGATCGATGAAGTGGTACAGGGAACTCTCGCTATTGTAGCTGATGTACAAATAGGTCCCTGGAAAGTACTCATGATTGGTGCTCCGAGAACGTTGACTTGATTCGTCGAATCTACTAATACGTTTCTCATTTGGGTATCACGTTCATTCCCTGTTAGAGAAAGGTAGTTGTGAGCGCTTGTGATTTGTGGATTGGTCGAACTTGAGGTGATGTATAATTGATTGGCCACGGACGATGTTGACATTACACTGGGAATGATTCCGATGTTTTGAGCGGTCGTCATTATCGAAGCGGCATTTCCCGAAGAGCTGGTGATTCCCACCTGAGAACTTGTTCCAGAAGAAGGTGAAGTTCTTCCATTTTCTCCGTCCATTTCTTCGGTGTGACTGGAAGCCCCGTCGTTAGTTTGAGACATTGTTGGTGAAGGATGATTATTGATACTTGTTGGTTTTGGTATTTCGTTGAGCGCCACCAGGTGTTTTCCACTCCTGGAAGTGGGTAAATTGCGGGATACGACACGGCTTCTCAAAACTAATGTTTTTTCCGACAAAGAATCGTTCATGAGCGTTGACCGTGAAAATTCTTAACCTTCGGTAAAGATGAACGAGTGATCGCGTTAATTTTTTTGAATTCGACAACCAATCTTACTTTCCCTTCCTCCCTCTTAATGATCGAAATTGGACTGGAGAATGATGACGAATTTTCTTCTATAGGCGGAGAGACCATTATAAATTTTTTTTTTTTTATAATAAACGATAGGGAAGGTAGCAGAGACTCTGAGAAGGGGGGGGCAATATTCTGCCTGAGTTCGTGACGATTATACAAAGGTCATAGAATTTCTTTTGATAAAGAAAGGCCCCACGTTGGGCGCCAAATTTGTTAAAATTAAAAATAATTTAACAAATTTGGTCCGATTAACTTTTTTTATAATAAAGAAATTAATAACAAAATTTTGGTTTTTGATTTATTTAAAGAAAAGAAATTTACAAACTAAAAATTTTAAAGTTTCTCGCGAGACACGACACTGTCCGTCAACGAGGCAGGACCAGCCGAAGATCAACAACGACCAAAAGATCCAAATGAACATAAACGGGACAAAAATACCAAAAATTTTAAAAATGTTCATACGTATCCGCATCACACCTTTTTAAATCGTTGCAAGTCGAAACATTTTAGAGGGGGTAAGAATGATTTGGGAAGTGACTATAATTTTATCTTCCTTTTTTTTCGCAAGAGCTGATGAACCCTGACCTTTAATTTTTTTGGAGAGGGGGATACGGTTTTGAAAAGAAGCCCGTCGCGCTCTGACCTTTTTGGGTGGAGGTCCTGGAAGGATTTTTATTGTTGGCTTCGGTGCTTTCGGAGATAGTCGCGGCTGGGGGGAAAGGGTGAAACGGCCAAGTCGATGTAATCCACTGCCTCTGGAACTCTCTCCCTTAGCACAACTACTTCCTCAGACGTAAGAGTGATCGGTTCATTTAAGGTGGGGAGAACATCGAGAATTATTTTCCGGGACCACGAACTTCGAGCTCGGAGAGATCACCGATCTCGACCTGGGTCACTCTAGTTTTTAATTTAGGGGATCCACCAATTCGGCCTTTTGAGTCGGGCGATAGTGATTCTGTGTTGCCGTTCCAAAAGCCTCGTATTGCGCGCGAAAACTCGGCCCTCCTGCTGCAATAATTTTTCCTTCGTAGGCCTTGGACAGCTCACTCAGCTCGCGGTGAAAATGCCGCTCGCGATCGTCGACCTTTTTGTTTTCCTGCGCCTCACAGAACGCTGGACCGGAAGCACCCACGAAGCCCTCCTCCTCGATGACTTTCAACGCGTCCTTGTAGAGCGCGTCGGACACCTCTCTCCGTCTGCTTCTCTCTTCTATTCCTCTCCCGTTGGCGACGATTAAAACGCTTTCCCATCTACGGACGAAACCATCCGTCGATTATCGGCCCGAATTCCACGTGGACCGCGAAATCCCGTTCATCTGCCGGAAGAACCGAAGTCAGCCTCCAACTGGTCGCGACTGCTCAAGGGCAAGCCCCCGCAAGCCGTACCATACACCAGCCAAGAGAACTGACCCGGAAACTTCCAACGACGAACAAGCTTCGAAAGGCACTATACTTACTATTCCGTTGAAGTTGTGTGGCGGGATCAACAAAAAATTTCCCGGATGAATAGCGAAGTTGAAACGAACTCTCTCCACCAGATAGATCGATCCCGAACGTCAGATTTGATAAATATCAAAGAGAACAAAAAAATTCGCGTATTGATTTTCAGAGGTTAAAAACCAAAAAAAACAAGCAATTTACGGTATTGATCACTTAATTTTTATTTATTGACAATAGAAAAATATTTTCTCTACAAAGAAAATATTCGCGAAATACTTTTCGTTCTTTTAAACAAAGCGGTATTGTTTACCACGGCGGCACGCGTCTAGAGCGATAGTCTCGTAAGAGAACAGGTGTTTTTTCTGTGGATGAGACCCCCTGAGGTGCGCACGCCCGCACGTTAAAGAGAGGCCCGCTGCAGGGGCGTCGCGTGTTCGCGGGAGGTCTGGTCTCAACTCAGGTGCGTACCAAGGTCGGGGCGCCGTGTAAAAATTCCCTTCTTTCCATTTCGCAAGAGTAAGATTATTAAAACTTTTTATTTTTAATGTTTAATTTTATAGATAATTTATTTTAATATATTATTGATAACAAAACAATTCAATTAGTTATAAACTTTTTTTGTAAAATTTTTACAATAATTGAATTTTAAGAAATAATCAGTTATTTATTTTTGTAATTAAATAATTGAAATTTTTTACATAATTTTGACCGGAATTAATTTAAAAATTACTTTCAGTTACAGTTTTTGATGATAATTAAATGTGAGAAGCGTTGTAGTGTAAAAAAATTTTTAAGAAACTTTTTAGAAGCAATAACACACATTTTTATATAATTCTTTAAAAAACTTTAATTGTGTTCAAAAAATTGCAAAAACATTTTCACAAGAATGCAATTATTGAAAGGAATTTTATACAATTTGCCTTGAAAGGTAAATTGTTTTCATGTGAAATACAATTTTCAAAATGAATTCAATTATTTAAAAATTAAAATACAATTTTCATTAATTTTTTGTTGAGAGAAATAAATTATTTAAAACAATTTAAAAAATTTGTTTATAAGAATTTATATATTTTTCATACAATTCTAATTATATTCCTCAAAAAAACTGTAATGAAAATCTTTGTAAGAATTCAATTATTTTCGCAAATAATAAAATTGTTAACAAAAACTCTATCATTTTCAGAAATTAGGAAAATTCTTAACATAAATTTAATTACTTAAAAAAATTTGAAATATATTCGACTTATTTCTACACAAACATTTAATTATTTTCATAAATAATAAAAATGTTATAGGGATTCAATTACTAAAATTTTTTTTATAATTTTCTTCGCAGTAAATGAATAATTTTCATTGATAGCAGAACTTTTTACTGGAATTCAATTATTCTCATAAATAATAAAATTATTATTTTTAGAAATTCAATTATTTTTATAAATAACAAAACTCATCGCAGTATTTTAATTTTTTAATACAATTTTAATAAAATTTCTCGAAAAATGTAATTATTCTTAAAAATGTTATTAAAATTTATTGAAAAAATTCAATTATAAAGAAATTTTGTGATAAAATTCTTTATGAGTTTTTAATTTGAAAAAAATATTCAATAAATTATTTATTTTTGTATTTAAATAATTGAATTCCGGTATAAGTTTCCAATTAAAAATTGATTTAAAAGTGAATTTGAATTATTATTTAAATTTTTTTTTGAAATTTTTTGAAGTTTTTATTGACTAATATATATTTGATTGAAGAATTTGCAAATTATTCGAAATTTCGAAAAATTGAATTGCAAACAACTGAATGTGAAAATTGTCAATGAACTTTTTCTACAATTATTAAAAATAATATTTGATGTAAAGAACAATTTTAGTTTAAAAATGTAGAAAATGCTAATTTTTAATAATTGAAATGTTGAAAATAATTTTGGAAAAGTTATAGTAACAATATTCGATTATGAAATTCGGAGTGATTTTATAAGTTGTTGTATTTCAAGAAAATTCGAATTTGAATGTTTTGAAGAATTTTAATTTCTATTGAAAATTAATAATGATTAAATATTTATTTAAAAATGAAGTTATTGATGTTTTTGAATAATTTTACAATTTATGTTCTTAAATATAGTTTTGAACGTTCAAATGAATGACAATATTTTTTTTCTTTTTCTAATTTGTATTTCTTTTGCAAAAAAATTATTTTTTAGATTGAAATAAATTAATACTAAACTAAATATTTTTAAATTTCAATTATTTTTATTTTTTTGTATGATTATTTTTAAAAACATTTGAGGTGAAAAAAAATTTCGTTCATTTGATCATTGAAAACTTTAGTCACTTTACATTATTACTATTAAAGAAATTCGTAATTGTAATAGAATATTTTGAGTATCTAACTTTTTTTGGAGTGAATCGGAATATTCTCTTCGGATGAGGGGGAAAGTTAAAATTTTGCCTGGAAATCAGTGAAGAACGAAATAAATTTTTTGTGGCTACCCTGTTTTAAATCAAAACTTGTATTTTACATTTTCGCCAAAAAGGAAAATAGGCTAAAATAAAGAAAAAGTGGAAGAGTATAAAAATTCTACAGTTGTAAAATTTTAAATCTAGAAAATAAAGGAAGCACTATTAGGGTAATAAATAGAAAAATCCTTTTGACTTGTAAGAAGAATTTATTGCATCGCAATCTAAAATAAATAACATCGTCCTCATATTTGTCTGATTACATACGCATTAATGAATATTGAATAATTCACCCATAACGGTTAAACACAAAGTGAATTTTTACCCGAAGGAAAGAAAAAAAAAAGAAAAACAATATTTCCGAACAATTTATTCTTTTTTTTTCATCTAAATTCAAAAGATAATCATTGATTTCCTGTTAAACTGAAATCAGCACCGTTAACCTTTCTCTTCTCCCTAATTCTTCCATTTAAGTAGGCGGACTTGATTACCGGGAAAAACTCGAAACTTCATTTCGTAATTTTTTTGATGTCACTGCTTTGGCTGTATAGGGAAAATTACAGTTTTTATTCTTTCGACAATTATTTTCGAAACGTGTATCCAATCAGTGTATATACACACGAATTGTGTAAGAAAAGTGGCAATTTTCTACAAAACTGAGAAATGTTGGATAACTTTTTTTTTCTCTCTCTCTCTTGATTTGAGCCAATTAGATTATAAGTTTGTTGTGAATGTCCAATATATAATGTTTATAGAAAATGCGTCTGCTTATTATTATATATTGCTGAAAATGGATCGCGAGCGTAATTCGCATTTAAAGCCTGCCCACACGAGGCATATAACATTAAACTATCATTATTCATCGGACATGCTCAGACCTCACGCGACGCGCTTTCGTTTCACTCGGCACACTGCTCGGCACTCGAGATTAATTGCATGGAGACAACGCATTATGTCCAGATTGCTGGAAAAGAAAAGGTATGCATCTTCATGCGAATTGAAATGCGAGGCTCGTCGCGCATCTCTCAAAGTTAAAGGAAAGATAATGCTTTAAGATACACATAGATATGTTTATATGTATTTATATATATATATATATACCCTCCAGGAGTGCCAACACCGTGTCCTGTAAATTCTCAAGGTCCTTTCACTTTTTACTTTTTTGTCCCCCATCATCCCAAGTGATACTTGTACTATTGATAATTTATAGATTACTCATTTACTCGTCTCTTTGTTTTTCTCTCTCTTTCTATCTCTCTTTCTCTAAATTTAAATTAATAGAAATTAAAATTAATAGAAATTAAAATAAAAATTTTAATAAAATTCTTTTCGAATAATCAAGTATTTTCAAAAATTGTACACGAAAAAAAATCCTCACCTGGAACAAGTACAAAATTCAGTATATTAGCGAAATTTTTAGTTATTGTAACGAATACTTTTGCTATTCCAGCGAAAGTAATCTCTGTTCCAGTTAAAGGTTTTTTTCCGTGTACAATTTCCATACAGAAATTCAGTTATTTAAAAAAAAGATTCAATAAAGTTCTTGGCAAACATTAAACTATTTACAAAAATTGAAATAATTAAATTATTTACATAAATTGAAATAAATTATTTACATAAATTGAAATGAATTATTTACATAAATTGAAATAATTCAATTATTTACAAAAATTCTTAGTAAGAATTCAAGTATTAAAAAATACATATAATCAAGTTTGTTGCAAGAATTTAATTATTTCCATATTAATAATAAAATACATCGAACGATTTCAAATGTTTTTAAAGAAATTTAAGAACAGTAATTGTAATAAATAATAATTTAATTATTTTCACAAATAATTAAGTTTTTCACAAAAAATCCAATATTATTTTTTTAAGAAAATTAATAAACTCCTTTGCAGAAAATAAAATGTTTCCGTAGAATGTAAATAATTAAATTATTTACAAAAATTATCAGCAAGAATTCAATTATTTTTACAAGTGAAAAAAATTTGTCACATAATTTTAATTATTTAGGAAAAATATAATAATGTTCTTTTAATGTCATAAAAGTCATTCAAATTCTTGAGAAGAATCTTACAGTTTATAAAAGTAATTAAATTGATTTTAAGAATTTTAATAATAATATTTAAAAAGTGTTCAATGTTTTGAAAGAATCTATATAAACTTTCAAAATAATTTTATTCCATCGAAAACTTTTATTAAATATTTTTAAAAATAAATGCACTCTGTTGAGAAATTTTATTAACATACTGTTAAAAATAATTGAATTCCTGCTATTAATTATATTATTTAAAAAAAATAATTCAGTTTTTCTGAAGAATTTTTTTTGTAGAATTTTTAAAAATAATTGAATTTAATTAATATCTTTAAAAATAATTGCATTCCTTTAAAGAATTTTATTATTAATAAAAATAATTGAATTCTTTTGAAGAATTTTATTAAAAATTTCCAAAATCCTGATTACATTCTTTTGAAGAATTTCTTTGTTTTTTTTTTTAATGATCTATTTTCTTTAACAATTTTTATTGAAAATTTTGAAAGTAATTGAATTCTACGAAGAATTTCTTTCGTGTTTTTAAAATAATCGCCTCTGCTAAAAATTGTAATTAAATACTTTATTGTTGAAAAGTTTATTAAAATTTTGTTGGATATAATTGAATTCTTGGAGGAAAAATTTTATTATTTATAGAAATAATTTAATTACTCCGAATAATTTGACTATTTAAAAAAAATTGTATTCTATTGTTTTTAAGAATTTTACTGAATCCTGAAGTGAAATTTTTATAAAAAAATTGACGTAATAAAATGTTTATGAACAAAGTTATTTCATTTTTTTTAAAGAAAATTAGAAATTTTGCAAATAATTCAATTTCAGTTGAGGAATTTTAATATTTTTAAAGATAATTGAAATTCTTACCAAAATTAAAAAAAAAATCTTGAACGTATTTGAATTTCTGCTATGAATTTAATTGCTTTTACTAATAATTGAATTTCTGCTACCATTTGTAATTTGTCTAAAATTCTTACAAAAAAAAAAATTAAAACCTGAAATTCTTTCAAACAATTCCATTAATGTCAGAAATTCAAAGAAAATTTCTCGTAAGAATTCAATTATTTTTATAAATTTTAAAATTCTTCGTAGGAATTCAATTATTTCCAATACAATTGAAAATAAATTGCTCGAAAAACAGGAAACAATTATATAAATATATTTTTAAGCAAAAATTATTTCTTCATTCAATTACTTATTTTTTATTTAAATAATTAAATTCCCTTAGAACTTGCTGTCAAAAATTTAATTATTCACGAAAATAATTGAATCCTTGAAACAAATGTTATTAACATTTTTGTTCAATAATTGAATTTTTATGAAGAATTGTATTTTTTGTGAAAATAATTCAATTATTGCAAAGAATATTATTATTTATGAAAATAATTGAATGCTGACAAAAAATTTTATTAATAATTTTTAAAGGAATTTAATTTGTATTGAATTGAAAATACACGAATTTTGAAAAACAATTTTTATTAATAGCCATTAAATAGTTCTCAAATTCTCTGAGTAAAGTCAATTATTTTTGAGGTTTTAAATAAAATTTGTTTATAAAAATTCACATATTTTTTATTAAATTTTTTTGAAAAGTTTTTAATAAAATTTCACAGAAGAATTCAATTATTTGAAAAAAATTAATAATATTCAACACAAAAATCAATTATTTTTACAAACAATAAAAGTCTTCATAAAAATATTTCAATCTTTGAATTAAGGAAAATTTTTGAAAATAATTAAAATTTTTTTATGTATTTGTATTATTAAAGTTTTTCGAGAACAATTTTTCTATTTTTCATTTTTGCAAGGAATTCTAGTAAATTTTTTTAAGTAATTCATTTAAATTTTTATAAAAATACATGAATTTTAATAAACAAATTTTATTACAATCGTTAATAATAATAATTGACTTTTTTTGTAGAATCATTTTGTAATTTCTCTAAAATTTTCCAAATTATAATTTTATAAAAAATCAAAAAAGTTTAAAATTCTTTCAAACAGTTCAATTATTTTCAGAAATTTGTTCGCAAGAATTCAATTGTTTTTTTATACAATTCCATACAATTTGCAAAAAATTCTTGGAAAAATGCAATTATAAAAAAGTTTATTAAAATTCTTTGTTAGAATTCAATTAGTTTCACAAAAAGAAAAAAAAATTGCAAAGGAATTCATTTAGGGCCAACCAGACAGTAGGCAGTAAACAGTAGACACTTTTAAATTTTGAATTGCTAGTTGATATAAAATCGTATGAGATAAAAATTTTTGCTCTACTTATAAAGTTTTTGTCAAAATTTTTTAATAAGAATTCAATTTTAAGTAATAATCAATTAGTCATTAAATTATTTTTTTGTTTATTATTATGTTTACTTCTCTTGTAAAACAAGATTGAAGAAGAAAAGAATTTTAGAATAATAAAGAAGAATTTTACAAATAGTTTTCAAATAGTCAATAACGATTACATTGACCTTTCGTCATATATTATGTTTTAATGACAGTTTCATCGTTTTTGGCATTTATTTTTTTTTTAAATTTCAGTGACAGTTTGATCGTTTGTATTTTATTGTTTTTTTCAAAATTTCAATGTCAGTTTATTTCTCCTTATTCACACATAACGTTTATATGGTTAGTTGTCGGATTTTATTAATGCAATATGTCCTTTGGACAATTAACGTCAGATCCGTTTCACACGCGCACAGCATATAAGTGTTAAATGTAAATAATCTTTAGGGACGATAAAACAATGAAATCGCGCGAAAAGTGGATATAAATTTTGCCTCTCGCTGAAGTACGTGCGCGATGGCATAACGACGTTTTCATATAAATATATATAGATATATATTTATATACATTACGCTGACTTGATTTTCATGGCCTGTGGGCTTTCACGAGTCTCTTGGATGGGATTCGCCACGATGCGATGCGAATAGCGTATATATATAAGCTTTATATTGCACGACGAGCTTGGACCCGGAAACTGTTTGATACCGATATCCCGTGTAGGATATACCATGTACCTTAACGTTGACACCTTATTATCCTTGGCCGCAGGCTATAGTTGTGTGACCGCATGGTCTTTTCCGCCGCCATGGCTCAGCGAAAGTCCAAACAAAGGAACAAATAAAATCCATCCGTGATACACGAAAGTTTAAATTAATTCACTTCTTCCTTTTATGTATATTATTATAAAAGTCGTTTTTCTCGAGAAAATCATTTTTTTTTTAATTTTTGGAAAAAAGTAACAGTCGGGGTTGCCACGCAACCTGGAAAAATTGTAAAACCCGAAAATGTCAGGGAATTCTATAAAAATTGGAAAAAATCAAAAAAACCTTGTAAAGTCAGGGAATTTTTATCGAAATCCTGGAAATTTGTTATTTCCTAATTCTATTTGTGACGCGCTCCGAAGAAAGTTACCTAAGAAGCAAAAAATTTGAGGTTATGTTTTTAATTTTTCAAGTAAAAATACAGAAAGAAAATCAATTATTAATTTAAAATTATTGATCTTCAAGTTTTCATTATATTCAAAATATTCAATAAAAATTAGTTTCAAATTCAAATAATAAAAAATAAACTTTTAATCAAGAGAAATCTAACACGACCCTAACCTATAATTCGTTTGCTTCTTAGGTACCTTTCTTCGGAGCGCGTCACATTTATTCTTGAAATCTAATTCTATTTGAATATTTCAAAATTAATTCAATTTTCAAAAAGTTGCGATTTCGATTTTCATAATTAAATGAGCTAGAAAATATTTTCATTCAAAATTTTGTGAATCTTCAACATTAAATGAATTTGATCAGAAAATTTAAAAATGCTAGATTAAAAAAAAATGTTAATAACCAAAATTGTTTTTGAATTTAGTTCAATTTTTTATATATCATATTTTGTTTTATATATTTTACTGATTATTTAAAATAATGGAATATAGCTAATAATTTTAGTTAAAAACACTAAAGCAAATTGAATTTCTGCAGTAATGGAATTTTTTTAAAAAGTAGTAAAATTCTTCTAAGAAATTCAATTATTTTCATAAATAATACAAAGTTTTTAAAGAAATTCAATTATTTAAAATACAATTATTATTAAATGTTATGTAAAAAATAATTTCTTCTAAAAGATTTTTTAAAAATTCTTCTCAAGAATACAATTATTTTAAAAATATAAAACGTTAAAGTTCATTGACAAAAATTCAGTTTTTTCCACAATAATATAATTCATTGCAGAATTACAATTATTCTGAATATAATTTCAAAATAATTTCGATAAGAACGCAAGTGTTCTTGAAAATGCAAATAAAATTCTTCTTGGAAATTCAATTATATAAAAAATGTGACATTATTTGTTTCATAGAGTGTAATGATTATTTTCAATTCATTTTTAATTACATTTTTTGAGTGTATTTAATTATTATTAAAAATTTTAATGCAATTCTTTGTAAAAATTAAATTATTTTCGTAAATCTTGATTCAGTTCTTCATAAAAATTTTAATCTAAAAGAATTATTCAACTATTCAGTAAATTATTTATTTTTGTATTTAAATAATTGAATTCTAGTAGAATTTTACAGGGAGAATTAATTTAGAATAAAATAAAATAAAACGATTAGAGTTTTGTATAATTTTATTTAAAAATTTTGAGAAAAAAATAATTCAATTTGGAAAAAAATAATTTTTTTATCAATTAAAATGAATTGAATTTCGCGAAAAATACAATTATTTAAAAAAAGGTTTAATAAAATTCTCTGAAAGAATTCAATTATTTTTATTAAAATGTTAACGAAATTCTGTAAAATAATTGAATTTCTTTAAATATAATTTTAATAAATTCATTGAAAGAAGATAATTATTTTCCATAGTTTTAATGAAATTCTTTTTGTAACAATTTAATTTTTTTACAAGTAATTTTAATATAAAATTCTTCATAGAAATTTAATTCATTTCAAAAGTTTGTCAAAATTAAATTATTTTCAATGTTTACTACTTGAATAAAATTTCACAATAGAATTCAGTAACTTAAAATGAGTTTTAATAAAATTAGTCTGAATATTTGAATTATTTTTAAAACAAATAAATTCTTCGCCAAAATTAAATTATGTTACAACATTTACAAAAATTTTAGTCAAAAATTCAAAATTTCAATTATCTTTATGAATAATACAATTTTTCTCCGAAATTCAATTATTTAGAAAAATTTGAATAAAATTCTTGGCAGAATTTCAATTATTTTAAAAAATTAAAATTCCTTTTATTAAATTTCTCGAAAACTGAAATTATTCTTAAAAATTTTATTAAAATTTGTTAGGAGAATTCAATTTTTATTTATATTTTTAGAAATAATTAAATTTTCGAAAGGTTTCGAAATTAATATCTTCGAAAATTTAAATTTTTTATACTTTTAACGAACAATTGTGTAAATTAATTTTTTTGAAAAAGTTTACTTGATACTTTTTTACTGTAACTTTTTCAATAATTATTCTCATGATTACAATTACTATTTATAAAGTTTTTAACTCAAATTCTTCTTTAAATCAATTAATTTTAATAATTTTTAAAAATTCTCTTTGACAGTTTTCAAACCAATTCGTTTCAATATTCAATTTTACGAAAATTTAATTCCATTTTTCATAAAATTCAATTCTGGTTACGAGTTTTACTGACAAATTTTTTAAATAATAGAATTCTTTTGACGAATTTTCATAAAATTCTAAAGAATAATTACATTTTCTGAGAAATTGGATTAAAAATGTATTAAAAATTATTGAACTTCTGCAATGAGTTTTTGAAATTTTTATTTTTTGGGAAAATAATTAAATGTTCGTGTAGAGTATTAAAAAAATGTTTGGTTAATAATTGAATTTTTTGACTACAAAAATAAATACTTTATGAAACAATTGAATGTTTCTTAAAATTGAATTTCCATAAAGAATTTTATCAAGAAATTTTTAAATAATCTAATTTTCTTGACAAGTTTTAATAAATTTGTTAAGAAAATTTTTAAGAAAATTATTTTAAAAATTGAATATTGTAAACAAATGGATTTGAAAATTGTCAAACAACTTTTTCGAAAATTATTAAAATTAATAATATTGATTGAAAGTAGAATTTTAGTTAAAAACTCTTGATAATAATTATTTAGTTTATCAAAAACTAACAAAATGAAGAATTATAAAAAAAATTATTGTTATTATTAAAAATAGTTGTTGAATATAAAGAAGTTGAATTTTCTGCAATATAAATTTTGTTTTAAATTATTCAGAATTCAATAATCGACAAAGAAATAATTTTCGATTTTGCTTAAATTAAACTTCAGAAATAAAAATTAATGTTGAAAATATTTTGCTGAAATAGAAGCTAAAGACTTATTTTCTATAAAGATTCTTTTAAGAGGAGGATCCCTGTTTATTTAATTGAAGTTGATATTGAAACATCGACCTCTCAAAAGCTTTTAGAGATATTTTGAATTCTTAACAAGTTGTTTGAGATTCTTGATAATTTACTGAAAAAATAACGTTGATGTTTTCTTATCATCTTTGTCGTTGTGTTTTTCATTAAATAAAATACATTTCGTTCAAAATATCATTATTTTTATAAGATATGGTAGTTCCTTTTTTGATAAACGTCTATAAATATTAATTGGGAAACGTTTTTCGAATGTTTAGGGAGGTGATGAATTTAAACAAGTTGAATAAATTGAAACTTCTCTGTGTCGGTGAATGAAGTTTTTATTTCAAGTTCAAGGTAGAGTCAAATGACTTTTTTTCCCGTTTTTGACACCAAATGCGTGTTAAAAACGGGGGAAAAAATAAATGAAGAATTTTGAAAGCAATCTTATGGAGAATTGAAAATAAAATTTCGTAACTACACACTAGTTATAAAATTTTAATTAATAATAAATAATTACAAAAACAAATTTTGAATTTGAATTATATTATTTTGAATTTTAAGTATTTTATTTTTAATTATTTAGTAACAATTATAAAAATATTAAAATTGAATTAGAATTTTTTGTGACTTTAGAGTAGCACATCCAGTTTGAAAATGAAAGATAACTTTATCATTGCGGACATAAAGAGTGTATAGAATGCAAGATGGGAAATTGTTCTGAGGAACATCGAACTGAATGGTTGTTCAATAATATGTAGATGAATAGATAGATAAATAGAAACTTTATTAGTGCAGACAATGTAATCTTACTGAATATCCGATTTGTACGGATATCACGTGACATTGTTAGATAGAAAATATCTCGAAACTAAAAAAAAGGGGAAATAAAACTTGAATTTTTCTATTTTCTTTTGAATCATTTTATTATATGCCTTACTACTTTCACCTTTGTTTTAATCCGCGATATAAATACTGACAGATCAAAAGCATTGATTCATTTGAATTTAAATTATTTTCTAAATGCGGGCATATGAAACTTATTCGCTCATATATGAATAGAGGCGATGACTTGAAAATCATTTCTGATAGTGTGCAACTTTTCATAAATTTTCTCTCAACTATTTGTGTTAAAATTTAAAATATAGTTCATTGAAAATTTTTAATTACAGAATTGTCAGAAAAAATGACTTTTCCCTGATTTCCAGATAGAATTTTGACTTTTTCCCTGACCCTAAAGAATATTTTGATTTACTCTAAAAATAATAAAACACTGAAACAAAAATTAAAAATTTAATTTAATTAATTGATTAAATAGCTAATGATTTCATGGCTTTAAAATTATTTTTTAATTAATTTAATTAAGTTTAATTAAGTTTAATTTGTAAAAATTTACAAATTTCTTTAATTGTAAAATTATTGAAAAGCATCGATGGCTTCATTTTTTAAATAAATATTTAATCATTATTATTTTTACATAGAAATTAAGATTTTCAAACATTTTTAATTCAAACCTTTGAAAATTCAACTTCTTCGAAATTATTTTCATCATTTAAATTCAATTATTGCTATTTTATAGAATTTTTAACTAAAATTCTTCTTTAAGTCAATTATTTTTAATAATTTATTAATTTTTGAAAAAGTTCTTGAAGATTTTTCAAATCTATTTGTTTACAATTTTTATCAAAAAAAATTTCAATTAGTTAGAAACTATTCATTTAGGTAGATATTAGAAAATAAAAACTTTTAATAAAAATTCTAATAGTTGCAATAATTAAATTATTTTTATAAATAAATTTTCATTCCTGTAGAATTTTTTTTAATAATAATTAATTTTAAAATGAATTTTGGTTAAAATTTTAAATAATAGTTTATTATTAAAAAAAAAGAATTTAGAAAGGTTTCCATTGAAATTTTTGAAAATCTTATTTTTTTCTATTTTAATCAAAAAAATTTCTAAAAGAATTGAATAATATGAATAAAAAATGTTCATAAAATTATTCGCAAACATTTAATTATTTTCATAAATAACAAAATTTTCATAGCAATTCAATTATTTTATAAAAATTTTAATAAAAATCGTTGCAAGAATTCAATTATTTTTAATAATTTTTGGAAAAGTTGTTTGAGAATTTTCAAATTCATTTGTTTACAATTCAATTTTACAAAAAAAAATTTTAATTATTTAGAAACTCTTCATGTAGATCAATATTAGAAAACAAAAACTGCTAATAAAAAAATTTAATATAGAAAAAAAAATTTATATTTAATATATTTTTATATATTTTTTATATTTTATATTTTATATATATTTTTTAATTTTATATTTTAATTTAATATGTTTTTTTAAACAAGATATTATTTAATATTTAATTTAAACAAAATTTTTCGAGAAAAATATTTTCAAAAATAATAATTGTTTGAAGAATTTAATTGAAATTTTTACAAATAATTGAATTTTTACGGAAATTTTCATTAATTTTTATTGAAATAATTGAAATTTTGATCAGAATTTTATTTAAGTTTTTTATAAGAATGAACTTCTTGCCAATAATTTCCCTACCTATTCATAAAGAATAATTTAATTTTTGTGGGTAATTAAAAAAAAAATTATTTCTACTGTGAATTTTATAATTTTTTAAAAGAATTGAATTCTTGAGATGAATTTTGATATTTATCTAAGTAATTGAATTTTGGAAATTAATTTTATTACAATTCCTTAAAGTAATTGATTGTATGTAAAGAATTTGGTTGTTTATAAAGTTAATTGAATTCTTTTGTAGAATTGTTTACAAATTTTTGAAAATAATTGATTTACTGCGACTAATTAAAATTGATTTGTAACCATAAATAAATTATATTGCAACGAATTTTATTATTTTATCGAATAATTGAATGTTTCTTAAAATAGAATTCTTTCGTCAAGTTTTAAAACAATTTTTAAGAATAATTGCATTTTTTGAAAAATTTATTTAAAATTGTTTTAAAAATATTTGAAATTCTACAATGAAAATAATTGAATTTCTTCTAAGAATTTTATTATACTTTTGAAAATAAGTAAATTCTTATGATGAATCGATATTATAAAAAAAATTGAATTTTTTTTTAAATCTTAAAAATATTCGAACTTTTTTGAAGAATTTTATTATTTATGAGAATAAAAAAACCAGAAAGTAAAATCTATTAATCTAGTGAGGATATAAGTGAAAGATAAAACTCGCGTATTAAACGAGGGGCAATAAATGTGTCTGTAGAATGAAGAAAAATTTGATTTTTTTTCTGGTTCACTCGGTTTTTGTGTGTATTATAAGTCAGCGGCACATTTTTGCTGTGCCGCTCTTTACAGGTGAAGAGTCGCAATTCCAAATTGCCAAAGAAGGCGGTTGACTATAAAGAACAGCGAGAGAAGTCAAATGTAAAACCCACATTGCTTGCCTCATGGTGTCGCATTACCATCGCACGCGATTCACTTCCCTTTGGTGTAGAAAAGAAAAAAAAATTAATTCCGTAGATACTGAAATGTGGGCCACTCGAATTTTTCCTAGTGAGAAAACTTATTTTCCTAAATAGAAATTTTAACCGCAATTATGTTAAGAAACAATTGTTTACATTCTTTTCAAGAATTAAATTATTTTTAAAAATTTTAATAAAATTCTTCAAATAATTTTCAATTTCTTTCAAAAATTGTTATAAATTTCATTAATATAATAAATTTCAGTAAAATTTTAATTAAATTACTCAAAAATTTTTTTTTCCAAAGTTATTAATAAAATTCTTTGGAAATAAAATTTTAAGAAGCATTTAATTATTATTTTATTAAATAAAGTCTTTATTTTTGTATTTTGAATAATTGAATTCTTGTAAAATTTTTTTTTATTAATAATTCATTTAAAAATGAATTTTGGTTGAAATTTTAAATAATAATTTAATATTAAAGTAATTATATCATGAATTTTTAGGAATAATAGAATTTTAAAATGGATGAAAATTTAAATCATTAAAAATCTGAATTTTTTCTATTTTAATAAAAAATTTGCCAAAAAATTGAATAATTCATTTATTTAAAACAGAATTTTCGAATTCTATTCTGATATTTTTCTATTATATTCTGATATTTTTCGAAAAAAATCAATTATTTAAATAGGTTTTTATAAAATTCTTCACGATAATTCAATTATATTTTGAAATTTTAATCATAATCGTTGTAAGAATACAATTATTTTGTTAAATATTAAAACTAATCGCATGATTTCAATTATTTTTAATTGAATTTAAATGGAATTATTTTTATAAACTGATTCGTAAAAAATTATTTATTTTAAAAGATTTCTTATAAATTCTTTTCAAGAGTGCATTTATTTTAAAAAGTTCAATGAAAAAATTCACTTTTTTTCAACAATAATAAAATTCATCGCATAATTACAATTATCCTGAATATAATTTAAAATTAATTCCGCTAAAAACGCAATTGTTCTTTAAAATTTAAATATAATTCTTCGTAAAAATTCAATTATTTAAAAAAATGAGACATTATTTGTTTCATAGAGTGTAATGATTATTTTCAATTCATTTTTAATTACATTTCTTGAGTGAATTTAATTATTATTAAAAATTTTAATGCAATTCTTTGTAAAAATTAAATTATTTTCAAAAATTTTGATTCAGTTCTTCGAAAAAAATAAAAACTTAAAAAAAAATTATTTAATTCAAAAAATTATTTATTTTTGTATTTAAATAATTGAATTTTTGTAGAACTTTACAGTGAGAATAATTTTGAATTGAATAAAATAAAACGATTAGAGTTTTGTATAATTTTATTGAAAAGTTTTATGAAAAAAATGATTCAATTTTGACAGAATTACTTTTTTTATAAATTGAATTGAATTTCGCAAAAAATTCAGTTATTTAAAAAATGTTTAATAAAATTGAAATACTCTGAAAGAATTAAATTATTTATATAAATTTTTATGAAATTCTGCAAAATAATTGAATTGCTTTGAATATAATTTTAATAAAATTTATTGGAAGAATTTAATTATTTTTGTAAATAATATAGAATTTTCAAAGAAATTCAATTATTTAAAATATAATTGCCATAAAATTAAAAAAAAATTATTTTTTTAGAAAGATTCTTTTTAAATTCTTCTGAAAAATGCAATTAGGTAATTTAAAAACTTTATTAAAGTTCGGTAACATGAATTAAATTATTTATATAAGTATTAAAATATATCGCATAATTTCATTATTTTTAGAAAAAAAATTAAATTAATTCTGGGAATAAATTAATTATTTAAAAAAATATGAATATAATTCTTCTAAAAAATTCAATTATTTAAAAATTATTTATAGAATTAGTTTCTTACAGTGTAATTATTTTTAATTAATTTTTAATTATATTTCTTGAATAAATTTAATTATTATCCAAAAGTTTAATTTAATTCTTCATAAAAATTTCATTTATTTAAAAAAATATTGATATAGTTCTTTTTAAGAATTTAAATTAAAGAAATATTTCCTTATTCAATAAATTATTTATTTTTTTATTTAAATAATTTTATTCTCGTGAAACCTTCCAAATGGAATTTCTTTAAATATTTTTATTCTCGTGAAACTTTTTAAATGGTAATCAAATTATAGTTGAATGAAATAAAATGATTAGAGTTTTGAATAATAATTTTTGTTTATAAACAGAAAAAATTCAATTTTGAAAGAATTATATTCGTCATTTCTGGAAATAGTTAAATTTCAAAAATTCCTTACATTGAAATAATTGAAAATATTTTTCTACCAGTGGACAAAATAAATAGATATTTAAATATTATTTTTTAAAAATTATTTTATTTTTGAATTTAGTTAAAGTATAAAAAATCGAGTTTAGTTTAATCTTTTGATAGCTACTTTTTTCTGCCTTTACTTTTTTTAAAATTAATTTTAAAGTAAAAAGCCTGCATTTGGTTAAGATTAAGGAGGAATCTGACGTCACGGTAAATCGTTAGGTATTAAAATAACACCAAAAAGGATTAAAATAATCCAATTTAGTGTTATTTTAATCCATTTTTGTGTTATTTTAATACCTAACGATTTACCGTGGTACAGTCAAATCGAAAGTTAGTCCAATATCATAATTTCGTAAATTAGAAGAAAAATTCAAATTAAATTTTAATTTCGTCTTCGTGAAAAGATGAAGAATTTAATTTCGAATATTTAAGACAATTAAAAGTTGCATTTGAATAAAAATTACAATTGTTCTGTCAATAAGGAAACTTGGGTAAATTTTGAGGTATGTTACCTTAATAATTTTTATTTGTCAAAAATTATAATGTTTATTCAAATATAATGTAACTATAAAATATATTCAAAAAGTAGAAATATTTTAATTTTAGTGGATAAAATAAGTAGATATTTAAGTATTATTTTAAAAAAAATTATTCTATTTTTGAATTTAATTAAGAAATTTAATAAAAAATTGACTCCGGTTAAATCTTTTCTTTTTTTTACTACTTTCTTTTGTCTGTAAGATACTTTTTGCTACTCTCTAAATTTGAATTAGTAAAAATTGTTATTAATTTGGATTAGTGACTGACTTTTTGCTTTTGAATTAGTAAATTTTACTAATAAATTAGTAAGCATGACTATTTATTAGTAAATTTTACTAATTCAAAAGCAAAAAGTCAGTCACTAGAACTCACTAATTCAAATCAGTAAACATTTTTATTAATTCAAAATTTCAAATTTAGAAAGTACGTTTTAAAAATTTATTTTCGAGTACGAAGCCTACAATTTATACACGTGAATAGAAAAAAAAATTCCGCACACATTTAAAATAATCACAAATAGGGTCAAATTCTGAAAAAGATTCACGGGGGAGAGAGAGAGACGAAGAAAACTGAACCCGATGAGTAAACCGTTACCATTTCTCTTCATGTCTTGTCGTAGGTGGGCACGTGTTTGTACTCTGAAAAAATATGTTAAGCACCCCCACCAGCATTCTCGTGTCGTACACGCGTTACCATTGATTTTTTTTCTCCATTTCTTTTTTTTCGGTTTTGTTAAATTTTTTTCAAGATTCTTTTATTTTTTGTCTTGTGATTTTTTTTCTGTATATATATATATAATACAGACGATGATTTTGATTCTCGATCTGGAATATAAGCCGAGCTGCTCACACACAGTCCTCCATTCATCCCTGCGAAAGAAAATCCCGTTAGTGTATATGTATCCTTGGGTTCGAGACCTCGGAAGGGTTATACACGATTTCTTGAGATATTTTATGAGATGAGGAAGGATGTCGTACTGCTGTGTCCCGGTATACACGATGCAGAAACAGGAAGGATTAGAATTTATTTTGAGAAATTTATTACAATAACGATTCGTGTTTTACCGTGAAGATGAAGTGCGCTCTGCACTAAATTTCATTTGGAACGGCACATACACGTTGGTCTTAAATCAAAAACTGTATATGGATATAAATATATATATAAATGTATACAAAAAAATGTATTTGAATATTTTTCAAATATATAAATATCAGGCTTTGAATAGTTTGATTGTATGTTCTAAATATAATTGATCTTATCCTTTTTTTTGGAAAATAATTGAATTTTCAGTCAATGAGAAACCTTTGTTTTGTGGGGTATGTTACGTTAATAATTTATTTTTGCCAAAACTTGGCACTTTTATTCAAATATAGCTTCAAAATGTAGAGAATTAAATTTTTTATGCTTCTACTAAAAATAACAGGGGTCGGATTGTGGGACTTTTTCGACTTTTTTCGACTTTTCTAAGGAAATGTGACTTTTTTCGACTTTTTTGTAAAAAGATGCGACTAATCGACTTTTTCGAGATTTATTTAGTAAAATGCGACTGAAATTTTAGAAATTTTCAGAAAATTAAAGTTAAAGGAAAAAGTTTTAGTCAAAAAAATGTTCTGTTAAGTTTATGTACAGATTTCTTTCAAATTTTTCAAAAAAACATCAATAACTTCTTTTTTAAATAAATATTTATTTATTATTTTTCAATAAGAATTAGAATTCTTCAAAAGATTCAAATTCAAACCTTTTTGATCGATTTATTAATGTTTTCATAATAATTAAAGATGGCCAATAGTGATAAAATCATTATTTTATATTATAAGATTTTATAAAAAAAGAATTTGAAAATAATTAAATTTCTAGGATGAATTATTTTATTTATAAAGACAATTAAAATGTTGACAATAATTTTATTAAATTTCTTTGCAAATAATTGAATTTCAGAGAAGAATTTTATTATTTATAAGGATAATTGAAATTTTGAAGAGATTTTTTTTAAAAGTGTTTAAAAGTAATTGAATTTTGAAGAAGAATTTTGATATTTTTCAAAATAGTTGAAATTATGGGGAGAATTTAAAAAAATTGAAAATAATTAAATTTCTGCAGTGAATTTTCTTATTTTTGAAGATAATTGAATTTTGCAATGAATTTTATCAGAACTTTTGAAAATAAATGAATTTCTAGGATGAATTTTATTATTTATAAAGATAATTACAAATGTATAGAAATAAATAAATAATTGAAATTCTGACAAGAATTTTACTAAAATTCTTTGAAAATAATTGAATTACAGAGAAGAATTTCATTATTTATAAAGATAATTGAATTTTTGAACAGATTATTTTTTTAAATGTTTAAAAGTAATTTAATTTTGAAGAAGAATTTTGATGTTTATAAGGATATAATTGATATTTTGAGAATTTAAAAAAAAATTTGAAAATAAATGAAATTCTGCGGAGAATTTTATTACTTTTGAAAATAATTGAATTTCCATGATAAATTTTATTATTTACAAAATTTTGACGAGAAATTAAAAAAAAATTGTTGAATGTAATTGAATTTTTGAAAAGAATTTCATTATTTTTGAAAATAAATGAATTTTAGAGAAGAATTTTATTATTTATAAAGATAATTGAATTTTTGAACAGATTTTTTTAAAGTGTTTAAAAGTAATTGAATTTTGAAGAAGAATTTTGATATTTTTCAAAATAGTTGAAATTATGGGGAGAATTTAAAAAAATTGAAAATAATTAAATTTCTGCGGAGAATTTTATTACTTTTGAAAATAATTGAATTTCCATGATAAATTTTATTATTTACAAAATTTTGACGAGAAATTAAAAGAAAAATTGTTGAATGTAATTGAATTTTTGAAACGAATTTCATTATTTTTGAAAATAAATGAATTTTAGAGAAGAATTTTATTATTTAAAAAGATAATTGAACTTATGACAGGCATTTTATGAAAATTTTTTTAAATAATCGAGTTTTGGAAAAGAATTTTATTATTTATAAAAATAATTGAAATTTTGAAAAGATTTTTTTAATAAAATGTTAAATTAAATTTTTGACATGCATTTTATTGAATTTTATTAAATATTATTCCAGATTAATTATGTGTTGAAATTATTGATCACTCCGAGTCAAGTAACTTACTTGACTTGACTTACTTGACTTACTTTACTTGACTCGGAGTGATCGATAACTTCAACACATAATTAATTTGGAAACCGAGTGATAGAATCGTTATTATATCATTATTCCAGATTGTTTGATGTTAAAGTATGTGTTGGCGAGAAATGTGATTTTTTTTACAATTTTGACAATTTCGTGTTTCCTTTTTGGCGTTTTTTTCCTAAAATTTCATTCGACTTTTTTCCGACTTTTTAGAAAATTTTATGCGACTTTTCGTGACTTTTGTTGTGAATGCGACTAAAGCGACTTTTTTTGAGTCTTGAAGACGATCATTCGAGCCTTGAATAATAATAGTAAATTAAATTTCAATTATTTAAAATTTAATTTGACTTTAAACAAAAAATTATGATATTGAACTTTTTTCCGATTGTCTGTATCAGATTCTTTCTTATAATAAATACGTTCGAAGAATGAATTTCCTTGGTGATAAAAAGTAATTTGTAAGTTGTATGAAATAAATTTTTGTCACATTCTATATTTTAAGAAGTGACTTTTGTAAATATCTCGGCTTTCAAATTTTCATAATGTTATTAATTATAATATACAGAGAAAGTGTCTAAAGAATAAATAACTGACATTATGTGATCTTTATTATCAGTGTATGCATACAGGCAAAGTGGAAGAGGAAAAAAAAATTATGAGCTTTCTAGTTTATTGGATCAATTTGGTTTATATGAAATTGCATTAAATCATCGAATAAAGTGGCGCTTGTCACGAAACCCAACTGATTAGATTGAACGCGTATGTTTCCGTATTTATATCATAAGTGTTTGTTTGTGCGTGAAGGTGGTGTGGCTCTCACAGCATCAAATTTAATTCGCAACTCGTGCATGAATATGGTGAATGCACTGCAGTGCAGTGCACCATGTATACGCAGCAAGAAGAAAAAAAGAAGAAAGAAAGAAAAGCCCTGTATGTGGCTTTACCACACGTGGCGTTTAATACGCACGTATATTAGAATTGATTATAATCCTAAACCGAGTCGTCTGTAGATCGTTTCTTTCCACATGTGTGTTGCTTTCGATCAGCAACCTGTGGAGTTAACGTAATTATTATCCTTTACCTTACGACGACGCTCTATATCCTAGAAATATTTCTCTTGTTCTTTTAAAAACTTTCGTTATGTCAGTGCTCGAACTAGAATGAAGGTATTTTTCTAAAAATAAGGACCTTGCGAATAAAACATTAAAAAAAATTATGGACCATTTTCGGTTTCAATGTTCCATTACTGACAAAAAATATAAACCGGTCTGAATATAAGAATATTGTTACAAAACATGAAGATATCGATTACTCCGAGTCTTCGACTCGATGTCATGTTTTACGATGATTAAAAATGACTGAGAGTGATAAAATCATTAATTTATATTGTTGTTAGATTATAAATATAATTTCAATGTAATTATTAATTTTTAGATTTTCAAATTTATGCTCATCATTTCAGTGAAATTATTAATTTTTAGAATTTTAAACCAAAATTTTACTGTTTAAATCAAGTATTTTTAATAAGTTTTGAAAAAGTTATTTTTTGAGAATTTTTAAATCCGCACTTGTCCGCAATTCTTTAAGGAATTTCACTCAAATTAAATTCCTGTGGAGAATTTTATTGTTTGTGCAAGTAATTTAATCATTGCATAGAATTTTATTAAAATATTCTCAAATAATTTACTTACAATATGCAACGTATAAAAATTTTTATAAACCAATTTTATTGAAATCCTTAAAAACAATTTATTTACTTCGGAGAATGTTATAAATATTGTTTTAACTTTTTAAGTAATAAATTTGGTTAAAAAAAATTAATTAAAATTATATTATACACAATTGAATGTTTGTAAATATTGAATTATTTATGAAAATAATTAGTTAGCTTAGAATTTTATTAAATTTTTTTTAATAAACGAAACCCTTTGGAAAAAAATTTTATTTTGAAAAATTGATTAATTTATCAATTTTCAGAAATTTTAATACACTTCATTTTATAAATAATAATATTCATGACAAGAATTCAATTATTTTTAAAATTAGTAAAATTCTTCGCAGAAATTCTTTGACAAAAATAAATTTTATTATGAATTCTAATCAAATTTATTGCAAAATTGTAATTTTTTATTCAAATGCAACTTTTAATCGTCTTAAATATTCGAAATTAAATTCTTCATCTTTTCACGAAGACGAAATGAAAATATAATTTGTGTTTTTCTTCTAATTTACGAAATTATGATATTGGACTCACTTTCAATTTGACTGTACGTCAAATTCCTCCTTAATCTTAACCAAATGCAGGCTTTTTACTTTATAATTAATTTTAAAAAAAGTAAAGGCAGAAAAAAGTAGCTATCAAAAGATTAAACTAAACTCGATTTTTTATACTTTAACTAAATTCAAAAATAAAATAATTTTTAAAAAATAATATTTAAATTATCTATTCAATTTGTCCACTGGTAGAAAAATATTTTCAATTATTTAAATGTAAGGAATTTTTGAAATTTAACTATTTCCAGAAATGACGAATATAATTCTTTCAAAATTGAATTTTTTTTGTTTATAAACAAAAATTATTATTCAAAACTCTAATCATTTTATTTCATTCAACTATAAATTGATTATCATTTGGAAGGTTTCACGAGAATAAAATTATTTAAATAAAAAAATAAATAATTTATTGAATAATGAAATATTTTTTTAATTTAAAATTTAAATTCTTATTTCTTAAAAAGAGCATTATCAATATTTTTTAAAATAATTGAAATTTTTATGAAGAATTAAATTAAACTTTTTGATAATAATTAAATTTATTCAAGAAATATAATTAAAAATTTTTTAAAAATAATTACACTGTAAGACAATAATTCTATAAAAAATTTTTAAATAATTGAATTTTTTAGAAGAATTTTATTCAAATTTTTTTAAATAATTGATTTTTTCGCAGAATTAATTTAATTTTTTTGCTAAAAATAATTGAAATCATGCGATGTATTTTAATATTTATATAAATAATTTAATTTATGTTACCGAACTTTAATAAAGTTTTTAAAATACCTAATTAAAAATAATTAGTGCACTGTAAGAATCAAATTATATCAAAATTTTGTAAATAATAGAATTTATTCGCAGAATTTTATTAAAATTTTTTTAAATAATTGATTTTTTCGCAGAATTAATTTAAATTTGCACTAAAATTAATTGTAATCCTGCTATGGTTTTTAATATTTATAAAAGTAATTAAATTTATGTCACTTAATTTTAATAAATTTTTCAAAATAATTACATTCTTAAGAAGGCTTTACAAAAACCTTTTTTTTGGAAATTATTTTTTTTTTTAAATTATAAATTATGAAAAGAGTTGAATTTTTTCAAAAAATTTTATTATAATTATATTGAAAAGAATTAAATTATTT
Organism: Leptopilina drosophilae; assembly: GCA_032873175.1. Lineage (NCBI taxonomy): Eukaryota > Metazoa > Arthropoda > Insecta > Hymenoptera > Figitidae > Leptopilina > Leptopilina drosophilae. Next base: position 31,992,270 of record CM065485.1, read on the forward strand.
TAAAGAATTTCATTATAATTTGAAAAAATATTGAATTCTTGAGAAGAATTTTATTATTTATAAAAATAATTGAATTCTTGCGAATAATTTCACAAAAAAGTATTTGAATAATTGATTTTTTTCAAAAAATTTTATGGAAATTTTGTTTTTAATAATTGAATTTCTTTGAAAATTGTATATTTTTTATTGAAAAAAATTGAATTCTGTGAAAAAATTTTATTAAAATTATTTTGAAAACTATTCAATTATTATAAAGAATGTCATTAAAATTTTTTTTTAAATAATTGAATTATTTTAAAGAGAATTTAAAATTGTTTTTAAAAAATTAGAATCTTGCGATGAGTTTTAATATTTATAAAAATAATGATATTCTTAGAATGATTATTATTAAAAATTTTAAAACTTTGAATATTCTTGATTTCCAGTGAAAAAATTTATTATTTTATATCATAAAAATTGAATTCTTGCAAACAATTTTACAAAACTTTATTTAAATAACTGATTTTTTTGAAAAGTATTATAGGAAAATTTTGTTATAAATGAAATTGAATTTCTGTGAAAGAATTTTATCATTTGTAAAATTAATTGAATGTTTGCGAAGAATTTTATAAACATTTTTTTCTAAATTATTCAATTCTTTTCTGTAAATTGTTTATTAAAATACTAGATATTAAAAATCATTGAAATACGAAAATTTTGTAAAAATAATTGAATTATTTTAAAGAATTTCCATTAAAATTGTTTGAATTTTTTCCAATAATTTTATTAGATTTTTTAAAATAATTGTTATAAATTTATTTATTAATGAGTACAATTTTAAATAATTAAAGTTAGTGTAAATTGTCAAACATGAAAAAAAGTAGCTTTTAGTGTAACAAATAAAGAAAAGTGTCGAAGTAGTGTATCAATTCGTAAAAATTAAATGTAATCGATGTTTACCAAACGAAAAAGTAAAATCAATGTTTATTTTAATAAAAATTTATAAATTTGGTTGAATTTTTGAAACATGAGAGAAATTGAAACTGCATTTTTAGCTAAAAAAAAAAATAATTTCTCCTGGCTCTTTATCCAAAAAGAGAAGAAATTATTTTTTCTTTGTCGGGGAAAGTGTTTTATTTTCCGGGAGGTCTTTAATTTAATATATTAATTAGAATTTATTTTCGTGAAATTTTTTAATTATGAGTGTGCCAATCAGGGAGAAATGGCCTTTTGCCCTTCCGCAGATGAATATTGTGAATTCTCAGGGAGAAAGTGATGAACTTCAAGTAGCATACAGAATCCGTGATCGCTATCTTTGTGATGATTCTCTTCACGTCATATAAATATATATATAGAGAGAGAAATAGGGAAGATTTTATATTTCCTGCACGCTGTCAGTCTTAACTTGAGAGAAAAAATCTTTTTCGAAAACTACATTACGATGTTGCAGATTACATAAGGTCAATTACAAATAAATACTCATAAACAAAAGTAGTATATGTATATATAAATGTAAAAAGGTATATAACGTATTTATATAACTGTGTGTGACGATAATTATTGGAATAAATATAATCGCTTCTTTTGACAATGTAATAATATATAAAATACTGTATGGCATAATTATAGAATATCGTTGGCAAATGGCAACAATATATAACAATATATTGTTGTAATTGGTGTATAGAGTGAGAGTAGAATATTTTTTTTAATATTGTGGTGTATTATATTATAATTATAATAATTAGTGGTTAAATTTTAAATACAGTGTTTACTATTCTTTACTGTCTTATACAATTATTGTACTTTACATGCTTTCATGATTTATATAAAATTTTCTTCTTCTTCTTTTGTTTCAGGTGAGTAACTTCTACAACAGTCTTATGATGCTTTTTCTTCTTCGAATACTATATTTCAGTGAGTACTGATTATTTGAAAATTTATATTAAGTACAGCTACAATTAAAAATTAACTTTTTGGTACTTAGTTTTTATCAAAAAGGAAAAAATGCCACTATCTATTTTCTCTGAATTAATACTTTGAGCCAGAGAAAAAATATTTTTTGCAATTTTCGAAAATTTTGGTTACTAATTTATGCTAATGGAAAAAATTTATTGGCATAAGGAATAGTTGATCTAATATTTAGCAACATATGATCTATTTAATCAATTTTATTTACGGTTGACACAAGTCAGGGAAATCAGGAAAAAATCTAGAGAATTTTATCGAAAATACTGGAAAAAGTATTAAATTTTTGGAATTTTTAAAACAAGTCCAATTTTATTAAGTTTTATAAAAATTACAAATTTTTGAAAATAATTGAATTTTTATTTCTTAAAATTGTTTTTCAATTATTTACATTATTCCATAAAATAATTGGATTTTAGAGGAATTACGGATTTTAATTTTTAGAAAAAAACAATTGAATTTTAGAAAAGTTGAGATTTCAATTTTTATAAATAATTGAATTTCTAGAAAGTTTGCAATTGACATTTTTGAAAAATTCTTAATTTTGGATGATCTTTAAAAAAAATTTGATTTGTAAATTATTTAGAGAATTATTTTTCTTGAAAATTAAAAAAAAAAATTAAATTTCAAGGAGTTTGAAAATTAAACATTTTGTAAAATCCATTGACAAAGAATAATAAATTGAAAAAGAATCTTAAAAAATTGAAATTAAACTGCTTTCTACAATTTTTAAGAAAGTGATTAAATTTCAATTCCTTAAGATTGTTTGTCAATTATTATTCTTTTACAATTACTTTTAAATACAAATAATCAAATTTTTAAAGTTTTGTAAAATCTTAAAGTTTTGAAAATTATTATTTATAAATTACTTAGGGGGAAATTTTAAATAAAAATTTTAAAAAAATTCAATTTCTGGAAGATTAAAAATTTTTGATTTCAATTTCACAAAATTATTTTTATAAGTTTTATTCTTTTTAAATTTGGTTTTAGAAAATAATTGAATTTCGAAAGGTTTTAAATTTAAATTTTCGTAAAATCTTAGTCTTGATAAACTTTTATTAAATTATTATCTATTTATAAATTATTTAGAGAATAATTTTATTTAAACATTTAAAAAATAATTAATTTTTGGAAAAGTAGCGATTTTAATTTTTATAAATAATTGAATTTTAGAAAGTTTGAAGTTGACATTTTTTGAAAATTCTTAATTTTGGATGAACTTTTAATTTTTTATTTATATTAATTATTTAGAAAACCATTTTTTTTTAAATTTAAAAAAATTGAATTTTGAAGAGGTATTAAAAATAAAATTTTAGTAAAATCGTAAAGTAGTGATAAGCTTTAAACTTTTATTAAATTATTATTTCTGAACTGTTGAGATAATAATTTTATTTGGAAATTTTGAATATAATTTATCCTTACAGATTATTAAATTAAATTTTGTAATAGAAATTTAAAATGAATATTTATAAAAATAATTGAACTTTGGAAAAATTGCTATTTCACTTGTTGTAAATAATGGAATTTTAGAAAGTTTCAAAATGAAATTTGATTCTTAATTCTTAATTTCTGATGAACTTTTTGAAAATAATTATTTATGAATTATTTAACCATTCATTTTTCTTGAAAATTTGAAAATAATAATTGAATTTGAGTAATTTTGCGTGTTTTAAATTTTTCAAAATTACTTTTTAATTATTTTCATTAAATAATTGAAATTGAATTGAATTTTTTTTGGATTTTAAAAAGGTTTTTAATTTAAAATAATTCTAGAATTTGAGTTCCCATAGAAAAATAGTATTAATTAAATATTTGTTTAAATACAAATTTTCATGATTCGAATATTTTTTCATTTAAAGATGTTTACAAAAAATTTTTTTTTTTAATATTCTAGTATTTATAACCAGTTTTAGAGTAAATCAAAATATTTTTTTAGTGTCTAAGGAAAAGTCAAAATTCTGTCTAGAGATATCAGGATAAAAATAAAAGACCAAATTTTAGTTTCATCCTTGTAATTAAATTTTATGTAAAATAATTTATTAAATATTTAATAATAATAATAATAATAATAATAAAAATAATAATAATAATAATAATAATAATAATAATAATAATAATAATAATAATAATAATAATAATAATATTAAAAATTATAATAATAATTTAAATAATAATAATAATATATTAGAAATATTTTTAAATATTTTCGTATGTATTCAAAAATTTTAATAAATGAAAATTGTGTGCTTTCATAATTCTTTCAAGAGGAATTTTGTTTTCTTAAAATTTCTGTTAAGTACAATAATTTAAAAATTGGAAATTGAGTTAAGAAAAATTTCTATCATCTAAAATTTGGATTTTTTCGAATTTAAATTATTCTAAACAATTTGAAAATTAGAAATTTTGTTAAGAAAAAATTCTATTAAGTAAAATTTAGTTTTATTAAATTAAAACGTAAAATTACTTTACTTATGAATTAAATAAATTAAGTAAATTTTGAAGAGTAAAAATTCGGCTAAGAAAAATTGTTATCAAGTAAAATTAGAATTTATTAATTATTTTTATATTATTGAAAAAATTTGATATTATTCCCATAATTTGGATTTTTTTATTATTTTATTTTTAATCTTTATTATTTTTTTTGAATTTGTTAATAATTATGAGCTCTCCAAATTTGAACCAGTTAAAATCAACTGATTTTTCAGTATATTTTTATAACTGATTCAATTAGTCAAATTTAACTAATTGTTCAGTTATTTTTGTTACTGAAAATCAGTCATTTTTCACTGACAATCGGTCATAAATTATTCATCTGTTGTTGTTGTTATTATTATTATTATTATTATTATTATTATTATTATTATTATTAATTAATTGATTTGGGAGAAAAAAGTCAATCACTGATTATCTGTTACATCTTTAAACTATGATTTTGAACTGATTCAGATTTAGATATTATCGATCACTTCGAGTCAAGATGTCGAAGAAGTAAACTATTCGAAATAATTATATTAAATTCTTCATAATTATTTGAAATCTTATTCCAACTTTTTTTGTTGAAACACTCCTGTCTTCCTGATTTCTAACCGAGTATAAACAATATTTGGACCGAAAAATACCAACAAAAGAAAAAATTATATCCCATAGTTGAATTCCCTGTAGACGAGTGCATTTTTGATAAGAATTATCTTGAGTAATCACTCTCTCTTTCTCTCTCTACTAGCTAACAATGTCTCGACTTGCATATACATGTTGACAGTCCCAATCTGTTCTCAAGACCTGTATTGTACTCATACCTTTTTCTTATCTTAAAAGCGATACCATTAAGTGTCATAATTGCCGTCAGTGTAACGTCACTTTAAATCGCAGGATGTCGAGTTAAATATATAACTCACCAACTTCATAAAACATTCGTTATTTATATTGATAAAAAATAAAAAAAAAAAGGAAAAAAGAAAACGAAAACATATTTCCGGTGTGGGAAAATTATGACGTAATAGATACCAGAAAAAAAGGAGAAGGGTTGGTGGTATCAAATGGAATTTCTACTAATGTCACATTTCGCTAAGTGACCCAATAAATTATCGATTAGGAAACAACAATGTTGTTTTGAATTCAGTAATAAATCAGTGAATATTGTTTGATGTCTCTCATGAACTCTTATTTTCTTTTGCTTCCATGGATATTCAGGAAGAGGAGGATCGGATATGCTGGAGAAAGTGATAGTGTTTATATATATATAGAGAGAGAAAGACTCTTTGTAAGGAACCACTGGGCTGGGGTCCTTTTGTGATTTCGTGATGATCGTGATTTGCGAAAATCCTTTCTTTACTGTCTTCGGATGACATTAAGTCACGGACTTTTAATTAATGTCCCGAGTCATTCGGTTGCGTTTTAATGGTTTTTCATTTGTTTCTTGTATTTCTGCGCGAACACAATTTTTACTATGTACTAGTCATTTTTCTTGTGGAGAAAATTTTTAAAAAATTTCTCACATTTTTTGAAAGAATTACTTTTTACAATTTTTATAATTTTCTTATTAATTATAATTTTTAAATAATTTAATTTCCTGTAAATTATACAGAAAATTTTAAATTTAAATCTAATAAAATATATTTTTAATATAATTTTCTTATTAATTTTAATTTTTAAGTATAATTGAATTTCCTGAAAATTTTACAGGAAATTCGATAATTTAAAAATTAAAATACAATTTTCATAAAGCTGTTTATAAAGAAATTAATTACTTAAAACAATTTTCGTAAAATTCTGCGAAAGAAGTTAATTATTCTTATTAATTAACGAATTTAATAAAATTTGTTTATAGTTTATAAGAATTCATGTATTTTTATAAAAACTGTAATTTGCTTAAAAAATAATTTACTAGAATTCCTTGCAAGATTTTACAATTATTTTCACAAATAATAAAATTCTCTCACAGAAATTGAATTATTTAAAAACAAAATTCCAATAAAATTCTTTGTATGAATTCAATTATTTTCACAATTAAAAACATTAATCACAGAATTCTGATTTTATTTTATCAGGACCTATTTAATTTTTTGAAAATTTCATGTTCGTCTGGATTTCTTTGACTTTTCTTTGATTTACATAAAAAATATTAACTTTTCTTCATTCTTATTTAATTTCAATTATAAATTTTTCTAAAATTCAATTATTTTTTCTAAAATGTTTGGTTCTAATTCTAAAATAACTACGATTATGTTTAAAAATAAATTTTAAAAGTAAAACACTAAAATTCTTTAAAATATAAAATTTATTTTAGAAAAATTTGACAATATTTCTATTTAATTGGAGATTTATACTTTAACTTTCTAAAATTCTTTACGGAAATTGAACTATTTTCTAAAAATTATTAGTTACAAATTTTTTAAAAGACTATAATTCTTTTTATAACGTTAAAATTAAACAATTCAAAACTAGAGTAATTTTTTTATATAATTATTTAAATTAAAAGTGTAACAATATTTTAAAATAAATATTTTTTAAATTAAATATATAATAATTTTTTAAAATAAATATTTAAATTAATAATTTAATAACTTTTTAAAATAAATATTTAAATTTATTCAATAAATTGAATAATGAATTATTTATTATTTATATTGATATTAATCTTTTCTTATAAAGAATTTTATCCAAAATTTTATAAATAATTCAACATCTTCGAATAAAACTTTATTTAAAATTTTAATACAATTTTTTTAAAATAATTTTAAATCTATAGAAAGAAATACACTATTTATGAAAGTAATTAAATTATTTCAAAGAATTTTATTAAATTTGTTTTTAAATAATTAAATCTTGGTGGTGAATTTTATTAAATTTTTTTTTAATAATTGAATCTTTGTAATGAATCTTATTAATTGTAAAATTAATTGAATTCATGTAAATAATTTTATTGAAAATTTTTTATAAATAATTGAATTACGGTGAAAAATTTTATTATTTGTGAAAATAATTGAAATTTTGCAAGAAATTCTATTAAATTTTTTTTAGCAATTCAATTACAATTTTTATAAAAATACACTAATTCTTAGAAACTATAAACAAACTTTATTAAAATCGTTAATAAGAACAATTGACTTCTTGTAAAGAATTTTACAAAAAATATGTTATATAATTGATGTTTTTGAAAAATATTAGGAAATGGTATTGTAATTTTAAAATATCTGTTTTTTCCGTAAAATTGTTTATTAATTTTGGAAAATAATTAAACATTCGGAAAGAATTTTATATCATATTTTTATAATATTTGAATTATTGCAACAGAAGTTTTTTTTTAAATTTGTCCAAAGAATTTCGTTACAATATTGTATTAAAAATGTATAAAATATTTGAATTCTTATAAATGAATTTTATTTAAAAATTAAAATCCTTAGATCTTAAATGTAATTGAGGTTCTATAACAATTTTTAATTTAAGCAAATAATTGAATTCTTGAATAATTATTTTATTAAAATTGATACAGAAAACAATGCAATTATTATAAAGAATTTCTAAACTTTTTTTAAGTAATTGTATGTTTTCAAAGAGAATATTATAAAAAAAAATTATGAATGGTTGCATTCTTCTCAGAATTGATTTGAAATAGCATCAAAAATATAATTGAAATTGTTCAATGAGTTTTAATATTTATAAAAATAATTGAATAATTCTTGTGAAGAATTTTACAGATATTTTGATAAATAATTTATTTTTTTGAAAATTATTATGAAAATTGGTTTTAACTTTTAAGTAATTGAATTTTTGAGAAAATTTTTTTATTTACGAAAGGAATTGAATGTTTGTGAAGAATTTTATAGTCATTTTTTTAAATTATTCAATTCATTTAGGGAATTTTTTTTATTAAAATAGTAGATATTAAGATTCATTGAATTACGAAAAATTAGTTAAAATAATTGAAAAATTGGGTTTTAAAAAATTGAATTTATGTGGAAACTTTTTACATATGAAAATAATGGAATGTTTACTAAGAATTTTATAATAATTTGTTTTTGAATTGTTCAATTCTTTTGGGAAATTTTTTATTAAAATAGTAGACATTAGGAATCATTATATTAAGTTAGGAAACATTTGTAAAAATAATTGAATCGTTTTTAAGAATTTTATTAAAAATTCTTCGATTTTTTCCAACAGCTTTATTAACAGTTTTTAAAATAATTTTTTATTATCAACTATTTAAAAATTTAAGATAGTATAAATTTTGAAACATGGAAAAAAAATTGTTCACTGAAATTTTAAGTATATCGATTAAAAATAATATTACATAAATGTTGACACAAAAATATTTAAACAAAAAGTTTGATGTTTTTGTTTTGATAAAAATTGTTGTCGTAGAATTGAATAATTTGCTTAATGCAACATTTTTAATTTAATATTTTTAATTAAAAATATTGCATTAAGCAAATTATTTTCGTTGATAAACGTTGTCGATTTGAACTTCGACAGACGGTTAATAACTAAAAAAAAGAAAAAAGAAATAAGTATAGTAAATAATAACTGACGAATAGTAAATACAGAAAATTTTAGAATTAGCTAGAAATTTTTTTTTTTTGCATAGTTCTTATGAAATGAAATTCAGAAATGAAGAATAATTTTTTTTTGTTACGATATAGAGAGAGGTGAAAAAGGTCGGGTCTCCATTGCTCGTAACGAGACCGCGTGCCGCGAATGACAGTCCCGTATTAATAGTAAAGTGTCCATACGCGTTTGAAAATCACTAGTTTCTAAGCACGGTTAAGATAATGGATGGTTATTATTTTCATGACGTGAGTGTCCTCAGGGTTCGTGCGATCCTCCCACTCTCATTCGACAAAACAACCACGAAAGTTTTGTTGCATCTTCCGCACAGGGAAGAGACAACATCACACCCATTGAACTGACCCATATCCCACGAGAGTCTGTCACGTCTTCGATTATTATTATGACCATGAGAATTACAAATGTTTTCCTAGTCGTCATCTTCGAAAAGGAAGGAAAAGAAAAAAAAAGGAAAAAAATTCTGTCACTCATTCGACAGAAATTTTTTTTTTTAGAAATCCTCTTAGAAGACAGAGCCGTGTATTATTATTATTATTGATTGGAACATTATTTTCATTACTACAATGTTTGATTTTAATATTTTTATTATTCAGGTTTTGGCATTGAAATTTAATTTTGAGGAAAATTTAAAAAAAGCTGTCGAACAATTTTTGCGCTATTAGCCGAAAGATTTTTTCTACTACTTTCAAATTGACTTGATTTTTGATTTGATGTTTGCTTAGTAATGCACTGAGAAAAAAATTTGTTTAAACCAAACATAAGCAGTCCAGGGCTCGAACTAGGTCCGTAAATCCCGTAAAAGTCCGTAACTTTGCTTGAAGTCCGTAAGAGTCCGTTTTTTTTTAAAAAAGGTCCGTAAAGTCCGTAATTCGGTTGAAAAAGATCCGTAAAGACGTCGGTGAAGTTTGCAACGTTTGTGATCAACGATTGAAAGAAAAAGAATATTTTTCTACGAATAAAAATAATATTTTTTGTTTACAAATATTTTCTTTTGTAAATAATTATTAGAAAAATTAATCGTACAATTTTCTTTACAAAAATTTATAACAATTTGCTCAAAAAAATATTTTTTTCTAAAATCGTTGACTATAAACGTTGTGAACTTCACCAACGTCCGTAAAGTACGTAAATTATACGATATAATTTAGATAATTTTAGAGAAATCACAAATGATTGAAGGAATTCAATTATTTTCAAAAGTAATAAAATTCTTCGCAAAAATTCAATTATGTTCAAAATTTTTTGAAAATTCTCGTCAAAATTTCAAGTATCTTTAGAAATAATTAAATTCTTCTTATTTTCTTATTTCTTTTTTCTTATTTCTTCGAAATATCAATTATTTTTAAAAATTTTAATAAAATACTTGGAAAAATTGCAATTATTTTCAAAATTTTTCCTCAATTCAATGATTTTTAATAGGTTTCTATACCATTCTAATAAAATTTTCCAAAAGAATTCAATTATTTACAAATATTTTTTCTAAATTTCTTCGCAATATTCAATTATTTTCATAAATAATAAAATTTTTACAGGTATTTAATTTTTTTGGCAAATAATGAAATTCTTATTAGGAATTCAATTATTTTGATGAATTAAAAAGCTAATTGCAGAATTTCAATTATTTTTAATACAATTTTAATTGAATTCCTTGAAAAATGTAATTATTCTTAAAAAAATTTTATTAAAATTTATCAAAGAAATTTAATTATTTTAATAACCTTTGCTACAATTTATTTATTAGAATTTAAATATTATTTTTAATAAATTTTTGATTAAATTTCTTTAAAGAATAAAATTATTGCATTCAAAATTTTTAATGCAATTCTTTGCGTAAATTATCAATTATCTTTATAAATTATAAAATTCTTCTCTAAAATTGAATTATTTTTAAAAAAATTTAATAAATTTCTTGGCAAAATTTCAATTATTTTCAAAAATTTTCCTTAATTTAATTATTTTTAATATCTATTTTAATAAAATTTTGCAAAAGAATTCAAATTATTTGAAAATTGGTTGATACAATTCTTTAAAAGAATTTAATTTTAGGAAACATATGTAATTATTCAAAAAATTGTTTTTTTGTATTTAAATAATGAAATTTTCGCAGAATTTTCTCATAAAAATTGATTTAAAAATGGATTTTAGTTAAAATTTTAGATTATAATTAAATTAGAGCGTAAAATTTTAGAAATAATTAAATTTTGAAAAGGTTTCAGATTCAAATCTTTGAAAATTTGAATTTTTCATATTTTTAACTATGTAACAATTCTGTGGTATTAATTTTTTTGAGAAATTTTAATTGGGAATTTTTTTTATATTATTTGAAGTTTTTATTTTCTAATACATATTTAATTGAAGAATTTACAATTAATTGAAAAATCAAATATTGTAAAGAAATAGATTTGAAAATTGTCAAAGAACTTTTTCGAAAATTATTAAAAATAATCAATTTTAAGAAGAATTTTAGTTAAAAATGCTTGAAAATAATAATTGAATTGATAATGATTTTATTACTCTATCTTTAATTAAATAAAATTAAATAAAATCTTTAATAAAACATGAAGACTCGGAGTTATCGATATCTTCATGTTTTTTTTAGTTATGAAAAAATCTAATTTATAGTTTTAAATAAAATGTTCTCTTATATATTTTTGTCAGTAATTGGTCCGTAAATGGTCCGTAATTTTTCATTTTTGGTCCGTAAAGTCCGTATTTTTAAATACTTTCACTGGTTCGAGCCCTGGCAGTCAACCAAAAAAATTTGTTTAATTTAAACATATTTTATTATTAAGATAAATATAATTTTTATTGAACCAAACTTACTATGTATTGAATCAAAATTATGCTCATTAATTATTATATGCTTTAAATTAAACATATTTTTTGGTTGACTGTATGACAAAGATAATTATGTTTGATTCAAATATATTGTTTTCTCAGTGTATGAAGGTATTTGAACAGATTTATATACACCCAGGGTGTTGTGGGTAATATTATCTATCCACTATTATATATAGACTAATCTTGAGTGATGAAATGAACTTTCTAGATTTTGTTCGAAGTCGCGCGAGAGAGTAATTTTCAATCTGGAGTGAGTTGGGTTCGTTTTTGCGGATATTCGTTTAGTTATCGGGTGACATTATCTGGCTTAGATATAGGTGACCAGTTACGAAGCCTGTTGTTGTACTTTGGTAAATACCATGCGAGGGTATATTTGTGCTTGGTACCTCTTTTTGCATCATTCATGCAAGAATCACTATTAGAGGCTTATCGTCTCGTTTCTCCTACCAGTAGACAGTTTCACTTCAACAAAATTTTCCCATCAGACTGCTTTCATTCCCTCTAGAATTTCCCCTATTATCTAATCTGATGTTTGTTGACCAAAAAAAAATTGTTACACTTAAAGCTAATTCTAAAATCACTACCTTATAAACCTTTAAAATGAATTATGTAATTTTTGGAACATTGAATGTTACGAAAAATTTGAAACATTAATATCAGCGTAAAATTTCTTTTCTGTGTCAATTTGATTTCCTTCACGAAATAAAATCGTCAGCTGAAACAACTACAAATTTCACTATATTAGGGAAATTTTTAGTTATGGTAATGAATACTTTCGCTATTTCAACGAATACTTTCGATATTTTAGAGAAAGTTATCGCTGTTCTAGTTAAAGGTTTTTTTTCATGTTAGAAAAAGTGCGTAACACAACAAAAAAATAGTTTTTTTTTTGAGAAACGGCAAAGAATTTTAATTTTTAAAATAACAATTATTACAGTGTTTCTAAGGATATCGAATTGAGCCAAAAAAATTTTATTTTCAATGAAATTTATTGCAAAAATTCAATTATTTTCATAAATATCAATAATTATTAAAAAAATTCAATTATTTTCAAAATTATAATAATACATTTTTTAGAAATTTTAATTATTTTTATACATAAAATAATAAATCAGAAAATTCTTCGACAAAAATTGAATTATTTTCAAGGATTTTAATAAAATTCCTCGTAAAATACTATTATTTTCATAAATAATAGTATTCATTACAAAAATTTAATTATTTTAAAAAATTTAAATAAAATTCATTGCCAAATTTCAATTTAAAAAAAAAACTTTTTTTCAATTATTTTCGATATTCTACTATTTTAATAAAATTTATAAAAAGCATTCAATTTCTACAAATTTTATTAATTTTTCAGTTATCAGGAATTTTAATAAAAATGCATTATATTCAAATTATTTTCAGAAATAACAAATATTCACCACAAGAATTCAATTATTTTTTTAATAATAAAAAAATTCAATTATTTTCAAAAATTTTAATTAAATTCTTTGTAAAATTTCAACTATTTTAAAAATTTTTTATAAAATTCAACGTAAAAATTTATATTCTTTATAAAAACGTTCATTTTATAATAAAATTCCTATCAAAATCAATTACGTCCACTTTCATTAATTAATCGCATTCATTACTGAAATTTAATTAATTTCTAAAATTTTAAAATACCTTTTAAGGGATTTAATTATTTTCATAAATCATAGTATTGATTACTAAAATTCAAAATATTTTCAAAAATTTTAATGAAATTTATCGCAAGATTTAAATCATTTTTTTAATTCAATGATTTGCAATATTCTATTGATTTCATAACATTTCTAGTGAAATATTTCAATTAAAAAAAATTCACAGAAGAGCAATTATTTAAAATAGAATTATCATAAAATTGGAAAAAATCAAATATTATATTAAAAATTTGGTATTAAAATTCTTGAGAGTAATTCAATTTTCATAAATTTTTGAAATTTCTTCGAGGGATTTAATTATTTTTATCAATAATAAAATCATTTGAAGAATGTTAATTATTTTCGTAAATAACATATTTATCACAAGAATTCAATTTATTAATTTAAAAAATTTGAATAAAAATCATTTACAAAATTTCAATTATTTAAAAAAAATGTCTTTACTTTACAATAATAATATATACAGCAATTATTTTAATAAAATTTCTCAAAAAAATTCAATTGTTTAAAAAGAATTTTGAAAAAATTCTTAACGATTATTTAAGTATTTTCTAAAATAATGAAAATTTTACAAGAATTCAATTATGAAAAATAGAATTTGCATAATTTTTCTTTTTTTTTATCAAAACCAATTGTTTGAAACTTTCTTATCAAATTATTTCCAACAATTCAATTATTTTCAAAAATAATAAAACTGTTTGACAAATTTCAATTATTTTTAATACAATATTCATTACAAAAATTAAATTTTTTTTAAAAGTAATAAAATTCAATTATTTTCAAAAATTGTAATAAAATTCATGGAAAAATTTCAAATTTTTGTTTAAAATTATCTGAATTTAATAATTTGTTTATCAATCATTTTAATAAAATTTCCCAAATAAATGGAATTTTATTATTTAAAAACAATTTTTACTAAATTTTACACAAGTATTTAATTATTTTCTAAAATATTGAAAATTTTTTAATTTAATTATTAAAAATAAAATTTGTTCCAATTTTTTTTAAAAATATTTTTTCAAATATTTTAAATACATTTTTAGTCGAGTTCCTCGAAAAATATATTTATTCTTGAAAATTTTATTAAAATTATTTTGGACAAAAATTTAATTGTAAACAATAATTAAATTGTTATGAAAAATTTTATAAAAAAAATTTCAAACAATTAACTTTTTTTGAAAAAAATGTAAACAAATTCTTTTTTTTTAATTGAATCCCTGTGAAGTTTTTATTTTTTTTGGAAAATAATTGAAAATTTGTGTAGAATTTTGACAAAAATTAGTTTTAAATAATTGATATAGGACAAATTATGGAAAATAGAAAAAATTTTGAAACTAAATGAAATTTTGAAATGAGTTTTTTTAACATTTTTAAAAATAATTAAATTCTTTTAATGAATATTGCTATTTATATAAATAATTAACTTCCTCCGAACGATTTGATTATTTATGAAAATAATCAATTGCCTGAAAGAAATTTCAAAATTTCACAAATCATTTTATTATTTATTAAATTAAATTAATTAATTATATTTTTGTGTAGAGTTTTATCTAAAAATTTGTTTAATAATTGAATTCTCTTGAGAAATTTTATTAAAATAGAATATTGAAAATCGTTGGATTGAGAAAAATGTTTAAAAGTAATTGAAATTTTGCGATGAATTTTATTAAAATTTTGGAAAATAATTGATTTTTAGTCGTGAATACTATTATTTGTATGAAAGTAATTGAATTTTGCAAGGAATTGTATTAAAATCTTGGAAAATAATTGAATTTTTCCTATTTATTCATAAAAATAATTGAAATGTTGAGAGGCAATTTTTTTAGTTTTTTTTGAAAATAATTGAATTTCTATGAAGAATTTTATTAATTTTGAAAATAATTGAAATGCTGTGATGAGTAATGTTATTTATGAAAATAATTGAATTTTTGCAATAAATTTTATTATAATTTTTGTTTGATATTAGAAAAATTTATGAAATTTATTTCTTAAAATAATTAACTTTTGCAATAAATTTTATTAAAATCCTTGTTTGATATTAGAAACACGGTAAATCGTTAAGTATTAAAGTAACACCAAAATGGATTAAAATAACACTAAATTGGATTATTTTAATCCTTTTTGGTGTTATTTTAATACCTAAGGATTTACCGTGAAAGATATGAGATTAATTTGTTCGAAATTTTTATAGATCTTTGTTTGATAATAAAAATTATTAGATTATTTTGTCTAAAAATAAAGAAATTATTACTTCTTTGTTCGATAATAATAAAACAATTATTAGTTTTTGTAGATGAAAAATAGTTTTTTTTATAGAAGTAAAAAAAATATTGGATAATTTCCAATTGTGTAATTATTATTAAGAGTCGACGTAATTTGCTACTATTTATAATTTATATGCGACTATTGCGAAAGACATGGATTTTCATTGGCGATGGTAAATCGATAGAAGACAGGTACATGTCTCGGGGGATATATTCAAGGAAAGTTAACTTGACATCAGAAACTGACGATGTGTTCCTGAAACCTTGTGTGTTGGAAATCATTGTAAATATATTATACACACTTTAGTAACGCTTGTATTCCGTCAGTGCATAAGACAGTGAATGTCTCACTTTATTAAAGTTCCTCGTAAGATTTTTCTTTTTTTCGCATTCATTTCTTAAATGTTCAATTTTAGACAATTTAATCCGGTTTCAAGATTTCTTCTTTGTCTGCTTCTTTTCATTAAACACCAGAACTAAAAGTCAGCGTTGAAATTAAAAGAAGTATCAGTCTCATATCATATTCGGTTTTGTAGAAAAAATAACAAAACAAAACATCTTTTCTAATTACTTGCGGTTAAATGTTAATTAGTAAATTTAATGCTTTTTAATGCTTGTAGGGAGAGGCTCAAGTTTTTTTTCTTTTTGAAAACGATAAGTTTTTTTTTTATATTAATCCCAGTGGGGACTTTATTTTATTGTAATTTAATTGTCTAAGAAAATAAGGGCAATTTTACATTCTAAAAAGGACTAGAGTGCGGAAAATAACAAGTCACATTAATTGTTCGAAACAATTTGCCAACAAGTGAAAAACAAGTTGTCATGTCTGTTTTACGAGAGTGAGGATTTAATTTCTCCTGATTTACAGACGTAGGTTTACATAAATTTCACAAGGTGCAAAAATTAAGCAGACGCGAAAAAAATAATACCATCTGTCGTGTTTTCGTACCCAGAAAAAAAAGCGCAGCACTTTCATCAAGCTGTCACTAATTAACTTCCAACTTTACAATTAGTTAAAAGTGACACACGAACGTTTTCCTTTGAATAAATAATTTGCTATCTTATTTCATCATTTACGATGATGAAAGAAAAAAAAAAGATAAGAAAGTTTCCTCTAGTCGACTGTAAAATTGACATCTCTCTGCTCGCATATAAAGTTGTAATGATCGCGTGGCATTTATTTTTTTTTTCTCTCTTCTTCTTCTCTTAATCACCTTGCGCGAACCTTGAGAATTTCGTATTCGTAATTAACTTTTAATAAAGTTGACAACGATGAAAAATAACCAATCATTTTGTAAGGTTATCTGCTTCCGCAGGAGTATATTTTAACGACTCGTCAGTTTGTCTGCGTCGACACATTGTGGCACACTTCTCTCTCTTTTTCTCTCTTTCTCTCTCTCTTTCTCTCGTTTTGCGCGTGAAGATTCCGTTATGAAAACTTTCATTTTCATTTTTCCACTCAGGCATATTTTTGCAAAAAAAAAGTTTTAATGTTTCTTTGTGTGTGTTTGTATGCATGTGCTTTCAACTGTCATCGTAAAAACGTTTACAACACAAGACATCGTGAGAGTAAGAAATAAACAATATACACAAGAAAGTATACACATATAAACACCTAAATACATTATTATATTTGTCTGTAAATTTGTGAAAAATACGGAAATTGCACTCGGCAATGAAATTGCCTTGTCACGTGTGCGGTAGGAAATATTTAATGATTTCAGAACACACAAACCTTTATATACAAATAACGGTTCTCTTATTCAAATATATAATGCATTTTAAAGAACACTTGGGCTCAATATAAATGATATTCATTGCAGTTAGAAAAATATTTACTTCAGTCAAGACAATTTGTCTATAATTGTCAAATAAACATTTATTAGAATCAACTCATTTTTATTTGCCGCAGTTAAATTTTTTTTTTAAATTTAAATATTGAAATTCGCTTCGAAAATTTCAATATTTTGTTTAAGTAATTGAATTTGTGACAACTTCTTGAAACAGCGGATATTGAAAATATTTGAATTCTTAAAAAGATTAAATTATAATTATATTAAAAAAAAATTTTAATTATTAATAATAATTTTATTACAATTTTTTTTTAAATAATTGTATTCTTTTAAAGAAAATTTTATAAAAATAGAATTTGTGACTGGTTGGATTTCTCGCGAAATTTTATTCTGTTGGGAAATTTTTATGTAAATAGTAAAAAACCATTTTTTTGCTAAAAGTTCAGAAAAGAAATTAAATTTTACAAAGAATTCTACTAAAAGTTTTTTAAAATCATTGAATATCTGTGGCATTTTATTAAAATTTTCTAAAATAATTAAATTTCTGAGAAAAAATTAATTACTATTAAAAAGAAATGAATTCTTGTGAGGAATATTGTTATTTATGAAAATAATTGAATTTCTAAAAAGAATTCTAATATTTTTGTGAATAATGAAAACTTCATAGGAATTTAATTATTAAAAAAATAGAATTTGTACAAACTTTTTTCTTTGAAATAAGTTAATTGTTTGATAATTGTTTATAAATTTCTTCCTAATAATTCAATTATCATAAAAAATAAAACATTAGTGTCAAATTTCTATTATTTTATTTAATACAATTTTACAATTTTAATACAATTCTTCGAAAAATTTAATTATTTTAAAAAATTTGTTGATAAAATTATGTATAAGAATTTAATTTTAAAATGCGTTCAATTATTTAATAAATTATCTTTGTTTGTATTTAAATAATTGAACTCTTGTAGGATTTTCTAAAAAGAACTTATTGAAAAATTAATTTACTTAAAAAGTTTAAAATAATTATTGAATTTTGGGACAAGTTACTAATAATTGTAATTTTTAGGAATAATTGATAAAAGTTTTTGAAAATAATATTGAATTTTGGTAATAAATACTTTTTTTGTGAAAAAAATTGAATTTGGAATTAATTTTATTAAAATTTCTGAAAATAGTAAATTTTTTCTGGAATCTTCATTTTTTAGAAAGTAATTGAATATTAGTGTTGAATTTTGTCAAAATTGCTTTTAATTTTTAAATAATTGAATTTCTTTAAAAAATTCTATTAAAACATTTGATATACAAATTATTATTGAATTAAGAAAAATTTTCGAAAATAATTGTAATTTTACAATTAATTTTATTGAAACTTATGAAAGTAATTGAATTACTGCGAAGAATTGCATGTCAAATTTTTTAAAGATTTCTTTTTTTCGTAAAAATGTAAGTAAATTCTATTTTGAATAATTGAATTCGCGTGATTTTTTTTTAATAATTAATTTTTTGTGCAGAATTTTATCTAAATTTTTGATCAATACTTGAATTCACTTGAGAAATTTTACTAAAATATAATATTGAAAATCATTAAATTGAGATTATTTTTATAAATATTAAAACTTCATAACAATTCAATTTTTTTCATGAATAATAAAATTTTCGCAGGAATTCAATTCTTTAAATTCGAATTTGCATAAAAGTAGTCGAAAAAAATAAATTATTTGAAAATTTTTATAAAATTGTTTGTAAGAATTAAATTATTTTTAAAATATTAAAATTCTTTCATGAATAATAGAATTCGTTGCAGGAATTCAATTATTTTTTTTCATATTAACATTTTTCGCAAAAATTGCAAAAGTACTTTTTATACAATTTACAATAAATCACACCAAAAATTCAATTATTCGTTTAAAAATTTTATTAAAAGTCTTCAAAAGAATTCAATTATTTTAAAAACAATATAATATAATTTTTAAAAAATTAAAAATTTTATAAAATGAGTCAATTATTCAATATAAATTTAATGAGATTTTTATCCGCAGAATTCATTTAATCTTATACAAAATACAATTTTATAGAAATTAATTTACTTAAAATTAAAATGCTATTTTCCTAAATTTTCTTGACAGAAGTTAATTTTTTAAAGGATTTTAATAAAATTTGTTTATAAGAATTCGTATATTTTTAATACATTTTCAATTAAATTTCTTAAAGCAAATTCTGATTGTAAATAATTGAATTCGCGTGAAATTTTTTTTTTTTTTTGAAAAATAATTATTTTTTTGTGCAGATTTTCCATTTTTTTTTTATCAAAGCCAAAATTTTTTTTAAAAGTAATAAAATTGAATTATTTTCGAAAATTGTAATAAAATTTTTGGAAAAATTTCCATTTTTTTTAAATTATCTGAATTTAATAATTTAATTTAATAATTTAATCAAATATTTTAAATACAATTTTAGTCGAATTCCTTGAAAAATATATTTATTCTTGAAAATTCTATTAAAACTATTTTGGAGGAAAATTTAATTGTAAACAATAATTGAATTGTGAGGAAAAATTTTATAAAAAAAATGTCAAACAATTAACTTTTTTTGAAAAAATGTATACAAATTTAATTTTTTTTAATAATTGAATCCCTGTGAAGTTTTTATTTTTTGTTGATAAAATTATGTATAAGAATTTAATTTAAAAATGCGTTTAATTATTCAATAAATTATCTTTGTTTGTGTTTAAATAATTGAACTCTTGTAGGATTTTCTAAAAAAAACTTATTGAAAAATTAATGAACATAAAAAGTTTTAGATAATTATTGAATTTTGGGGGAAGTTATTAATAATTGTAATTGTTTGAAACTTTTTTATCAAATTTTTTCCGCCAATTTAATTATTTTCATAAATACTAAAACTATTTGACAAATTTCAATTATTTTGAATACAATATTCATTACAAAAATTAAATTTCTTTTAAAAGTAATAAAATTCAATTATTTTCGAAAATTGTAATAAAATTTCTGGAAAAATTTCCATTTTTTTTAAATTATCTGAATTTAATAATTTTTACTAAATTTTGCACAAGTATTTAATTATTTTCTAAACTATTAAAAATTGTAAAATTTAATTATTAAAAGTAGAATTTGTTCAATTTTTTTTTTTAAGTCTATTGTTTAAAATTTTTTTTATAAAATTCTTCCCAATAATTCAATTATTTTCATAATTAATAAAAAAACTTGTTGCAAAGTTCCAAATATTTTAAATACAATTTTAGTCGAATTCCTTGAAAAATATATTTATTCTTGAAAATTCTATTTAAAAATTATTTTGGAGGAAAATTTAATTATAAACAATAATTGAATTGTGAGGAAAAATTTTATAAAAAAAATTTCAAACAATTAACTTATTTCAAAGAAAAAAGTTTGTACAAATTCTATTTTTTTAATAATTGAATCCCTGTGAAGTTTTTATTTTTTTTTAGAAAACAATTGAATATTTGTGTAGAATTTTGACAAAAATTTGTTTTAAATAATTGATATAGGACAAATTATGGAAAATAGAAAAAATTTTAAAACTAACTAAATTTAATTATTTTTAAAAATTTGTTGATAAAATTATGTATAACAATTTAATTTAAAAATGCGTTCAATTATTCAATATTATCAATATTATTATTACTTATTTTTATTATTTAATATTATAAATTAATATTATTATTATTATTATTATTATTATTATTATTATATTATTATTATTATTTTTTTATTATTATTATTATTATTATTATTATTATTATTATTATTATTATTATTATTATTATTATTATTATTATTATTATTATTATTATTATTATTATTATCTTTGTTTGTGTTTAAATAATTGAACTTTTGTAGGATTTTCTAAAAAAACTTATTAAAAATTTATTTACATAAAAAGTTTTAGATAATTGTGACGCGATCTGAAGAAAGGGACCTTAGAAGCAAAAAATTATAGGTTATGTTTGCAATTTTTTAAATGAAAATACAAAAAATGAATCAACTGTCAATATAAATTATTGATGTTTAAGTCTTTATTACAACTGAAGTGTTTTATAAACACTGATTTTAATTTGCAATAAGTAAAAAGAATCTTTCAATCAAGAAAAAGGATCATTAACATAACCTTAAAATAATTTGCTTCTAAGGTCCCTTTCTTCAGATCGCGTCACAATTATTGAATTTTGGGGGAAGTTATTAATAATTGTAATTGTTAGGAATAATAATAGGAATAGGAATAGAAATAGAAATAGAAAAAGAAATAGGAATAAAAAATAGGACTAGGCATAGAATACACGGAGAAAAGTGAGTTTGCTGTTATATGGATAGCGAATTTTTAGCTATTACAACTAATAATTAGCTGTTTTAGCAAAATAAATTAGCTATTTTAGCTAATTATTAGCTGCATTAGCTAACAATAATTGCTATCCATATAATAGCAATTAAGGTTAGCTAAGGTAGCTAAAAATTAGCTGAAATAGCTAACTATTTTTCTCCGTGTAGGAATGAAGAATAAATAATAGGAATAGGAACTGAAATTAGAATTAAAAATTAAGAATAGGAATTTGGATTGCTTTTTGGGGGATGATGCCTACAGCATCCGTTGCGTGTAGGTGGAAAAAGTAATGCGCACAGCACCCAAAAGGCGGAAGAGCAAGTTCAATAACGGAATGGTAATGGAGGTAAACGTACGTATAGCAGCAAATGCGATATGCCCCTAGGCCTCGGTTATATGTGAGGCCAAGAGAGAAGAGAAGAGAAGAGATTAGTGATAAAAACCTTAAGCCGTGTGTATGCATTGTGCATCGGACGACAGCACAGTGAACCGCTGTTGCTGCCGTTGCTGTTGCTGATGCTGCCATTTGCCGGCCGGCGTTTAGAGCCTACAGGCGGTGCCTTTTAAAACACACATATCTGCATATCGTGTGCGTGGGTGGATTCTCATGGTTTCCGAGTATCACCTCCACTTCTCTTTTTTTTCCTCCTTTTCCTCAACTTCCCCTTTATTACCGATGGGGTCGGTGTGTCTTACGCACGCACTGATGTAGAATAATCGTTCACAATTTCCGAAATTGTCCAAACAAAAATTGTACAATAACTGAAAAATGTCCCAAAAACTCCAAAACTGGACAGGTTCGTTTTAATTTAATTTAATTTTCAATTAATTCTTATTAATTAATTTAATTCTATTTTTGAGTTAGGTGATCTAGTGAATTTCTTTAATTGTAAAATTATTCGAAAACAATAATTGTGTCACGCTCTGAAGAAAGGTACCTATAAGAAGCAAATAATTTGAGGTTATGTTTTTAATTTTCCAAGTAAAAGTACATAAAGAAAATCAATTATTAATTAAAAATTATTGATCTTCAAGTCTTCATTATATTCAAAATTAAAAATAAAAATTGGTTTCCAATTGAAATAATTAAAAATAAACTTTTAATCAAGAGAAATCTAACACGATCCTAACCTATATTTCGTTTGCTTCTTAGGTACCTTTCTTCGGAGAGCGTCACAATTATTTTGTTTATTGTTTTTGAATATGCTTTTGTTTTATTTAAATAATACAATGTACGACAAATCGAAAATATGCAGGTATTTTTCATAATTTATAAGTAATAAAAAAAATTGTAATTAGAAAATTTAAAAAGTCTTAAAAATTGTGATTAATAAATGAACT
This sequence comes from Leptopilina drosophilae, assembly GCA_032873175.1. Lineage (NCBI taxonomy): Eukaryota > Metazoa > Arthropoda > Insecta > Hymenoptera > Figitidae > Leptopilina > Leptopilina drosophilae. The sequence goes on from CM065485.1 coordinate 32,015,565, forward strand.
TTTTTTGTCAGAATAATTTTACGTCCGTTATTAAATATTTAAATATTTATTAAATATTTTAAAGGCCTCCTAAAGTTATTCTGACAAATGAACTTTTTGTCAAAATTGTTTTTAAATAATTAAATTCTTTTGAGAATTTTTATGAAAATAATAGAGATACAAATTTTATTGGAAGTAAGAAAAATTTTTGAAGTTAATTAAAATTTTGCAATGCCCTTTATAAATTTTTTTTTAAATTTATTAACTTTATTAAAATAATTGAATTTTATTATTTATGAAAATAATTAAATCCCTGAAAAGAATTTTTAAATTTATGAATAGGTATTAAATTGAATTACTGCAAGGACTTTAATGCAAAATTTTAAAACATTTGATTTTTTCGAACAAAATTTATGCAAATTCTATATTTTTTTCTTTTAATTTTGAACATAATTGAACTTTTGTAAGAAGACTTTTATTATGTATGAAAATAATTTATTTCTTGTAACGAATTGTGTTAATTTTTTTGTACAATAATTGAATTCGTTTGACAAATTTTTTGAAAAGTATAGCAGATATTGAAAAACGGTAGTAAAGAAAATTTTTTTTAAATAACTAAAGTCTTTGCAAGAATTTTATATTAATTTCTTAAAAATAATTGAATGTTTAAGAAGAATTTTATTATTTACAAAGAAAATTAAAGTTTTGACAAGATTTTCTTTTAATTTTTAAACATAACTGAATTTTTGCAAAGAATTTGATGACATTTGAAAATAATAAAATTGAATTTGTGCAACTATTTATAACTTCTGCAAAATTCAATTTTTTTTGCTATTTTAACTAAAAAAATTTCTATAATCCATTATTTTTAATAATTAATTATTTAACAAAAATTGAACTAATTTCAGAAGAACTTTAACTTTATTTAACTTGAATTATTTAAAGTTTTGAAAAATTTAAGTTGTTTAAAATTTTTATCTGAATTCATTCAAAATTGAAATTTAAAAAATTTTAATCTCCTTTTAAAATTCAATTAGTTTTTTATAAATAATAAAATTCTTCTCAGGAACTAAATTATTTAAAATTTCTTTAATAATAATCGTTGCAAAATTCAATTATTTTTATAAATATTAAAACTTTATAATAATTCAACTCTTTTCATGAATAATACAAATTTCACAGGAATTCAATTCTTTAAATTCGAATTTGCATAAAAGTAGTCGAAAAAAATGAATTATTTGAAAATTTTTATAAAATTTTTTGCAAGAATTCAATTATTTTTAAAATATTTAAATTCTTTTCTCTTAAATTTAAATTTTTATAAAATGATTCAATTATTTAATGTAACTTTAATACGATTTTCATTCAGAATTCATTTAATCTTATACAAAATATAATTTTGTACAGTATTTTAATTATTTTAAATTAAAATACTATTTTTTTTTAAAATTTTCTTGATAGAAATTAATTTTTTAAGGATTTTAATAAAATTTGTTTATAAGAATTCGTATATTTTTAATACACTTGTAATTAAATTTTTAAAACAAATTTTGATAATATTCTTATTGGAGAATTAAATTATTTTCACAAACAGTTCTGTTCTTCGCGGAATTCAATTAATTTAGAAAAAGTTTCGTAGAATTCGTTGCAAAAATTTTATTACATTTATAGATAATAAAATTCTTCTCAGGGCTTTAATTATTTTGAATGTAATTTAAAATAGATATCTCAAAAAATGGAATTATTCCTAAAAATTTTATTAAAATTCTTTCAAGGAATTCAGTTATTTATTTTTCTATATTCAAATATTTCAATTATCGTAAAACTTTCTGGCCGGAATTGTTTTAAAAATGGACATTTTAATTATCAAATTGAATATTAGAAGCTTTATATTATAATTTTTTTAAAATAATTTGATTGAAGTTCTTCAAATTCAAGTCTTTAAAAATTTTAAATGCAAAGCATAAGTAACGTCTGTATATTTATTTTCCAAAAAAATATTAAATTGTTCATTTAAAATTTAAACATTTATTTGACTGATTTTAATAAGAATCATTCAAGTTGTGAATATAGTTAAATTTAGAAATTATGCGAAAAAAATTAGTCTTATAAAATTGTAATGAAAATTTTTTGGAAAATAGTTAAATTTTTGTAAAATAATTCAAAAATTAAAAAGATTCAATTACTTTGCCAATTAGATGGAAATATTATTCAATTTTATTGAAATAAATTGCATATTTTAAAGAATTTTCGGATTTTTGGCTTGTAAAAATTATTTTAATATTATAATCATGCTTTTGAAGAATTTGAAGCAAGAATTTGGAAAATAATTGAATTTTAGAAAAATGTAAAATAATTCTACATTTTTGTAAAATCCAACTTAAAAGAATTCGATGCAAAAATTTTGGAGAGTAATTGTGTCACGCTCCGAAGAAAGGTACCAAAGATGCAAAAAATTTGAGGTTATGTTTTTAATTTTTCAAGTAAAAATACAGAATGAAAATCAATTATTTATTAAAAATTATTGATCTTCAAGTTTTCATTATATCAAAAATATTCAATAAAAATTGGTTTTAAATTTAAATAATTAAAAATAAACTTTTAATCTAGAGAAATCTAACAAGACCCTAATCTATAATTCGTTTGCTTCTTAGGTACCTTTCTTCGGAGCGCGTCACAAATACAAAAATAAATAATTTACTGAATATTTTTTTTTCAAATTAAAATCTCATAAAGAATTTTATCACAAAATTTCTTTATAATTGAATTTTTTCAATAAATTTTAATAACATTTTAAAGAATAATTACATTTTTCGTGGAATTTTATTAAAATTGTATTAAAAAATGGCGAATAATTCTACATTTTTGTAAAATTTAATTTAAAAGAATTCGATGGAAAAATATGGAAAATAATTGAATTTTCGTTTAGAATTCTTTTTAGAAACAGAGAAATAGGGTAGAAGCACCAGTTTTGGCCACTAGTTAATACTTATTGTAATTATTTATATTATAGTTTATTTAAGTATTTTACTTAAGAAAATACTTAAAATCCTTTAGTACTATATTATTATAATAAAAAATATTAATTATAGTAAATAATTAAATTGAAATTTTATAAAAATGGCCACAAACGGTACTTTTTGGTGCATTTTTAAAAATTAATAATCGACTGCGAAGCTCGTGACAATATAGTACGTTTTCAGTGATTAGTATTTTTTTGGTTTTTGAATTTATTTCCTCATCAATTTAGCACTCGAGTAATGAGTACTTTTCCCGTATTCATATAGTGATTAGCAATAAAAATTTCATGTCAACCGCTGCAAAATAAAAGCTCTTCAACTAATTAGCAACCGTTTCATAAAATAAATAAACGCACAGTGAAACCACTTGAATTTTTGATGGGTTCGGAATGTTAATAGACATAGCTGTATAATGTAAACTCTCTGGAGTGGAATAGTTCTTATATAGGCCTGCGGAGGCGTATTATATGCGTAAATCTAGTGCGAGATGAAAAAGCAAATGGAAATAAAGAGCAAAAAGAGAAGGAGGAAGAAAAAAAAAGAAGGAAAAAAAATGGGGGAAAACGGCCAGTTTATATAGGTTGAGTGGTTTATTTTACAAGCGGCGAACGGATAACGACGCGACGTGCCAGTGCAGTGAGTATGCCAAGTCTATCGCGCGAATAATTAAGCGGCACCATATAGGCACCACCCAGGCAGCGTGTCTCGAGTTCCTAGCGCACCTATCAGCGCGTGTCTTTAGCCAAGGATATTAATCAACATCCTCAGGACTTTATATATACATATATTGTCTACACATATTTATTCTATAGCTATATATACATATATACTGGAGCAGATCGTGCCAGAGCAAAACCATGATAAATCCCAATGGCAAAACTGACACGTTGCTTGCCCGTGTGTCGAACAACATGGGAATTGAAAGGAAATATTTTTACCCTTTATTTTAAAGTCTTTGTTCTTTAATAACAATAACAACAATAACAACAACAATAATAATCATCTGGATATTTTTTGTTGGTTAACCCTCCATCCGTCGCATGGTGAGAAGTGTCCTCACCCAGTTTCTTTTTTTATTTATAACTTTGAAAATACAAAAAATTATAATTTCATATTCTCAGTACCTTTCACAAAACTCTTCTTCTTTATTTTAAAACAATTTTTTTGTTTTTATTTATTTGAATTTTTTTTGTTATTGAATTTTTAAGCAGCAAATGTCAAGAATTTTTTATGCAAAGTGAGGAAACTTCTCACCGTGCGACTGACTGCGTATACTACACTCACAAAAATGATCTATTAACCGTAAAACTAATTTCCTTTTAAATCATGTCCTTTAACTATTAGCAGAATTAGTTTTATTGTAAAAGGAATCTTTTAAATACAAAAAAATTAGAAGTTTATTGCAAAAAAGAAAATCGTTTAAATATTAACTGATTTCGTTTGATTTTGAAATGAAATTTTTTTATGTCAAAAGGATAATTTCAAGTTATTTGACATTTGTAAACATGTCAAAATAATAATAAAAAAATTTAATTACTCGTCAAATAAAGCAAAGGTAATCTGTACAATTTTTACAATAATTATTTCTTTATAAAACAAAAGTGGATAAGTTTAATAATTAATAATATGTAATAATAATAAAACTAATAATTGTTTTAATGAAATAAACAATGTATAAAATTTAAATAAAATATTAACAATTTCGGGTAATTATAATAAGTATTTATATATTTGAAAAATATAATTAAAAATGTAGAATGTAATAAGTCATAACTTTTTTAAATTAAAAAAAATGTTAAAATTATGATGAAATAAATTTAGTTATTTTAATATATTTTTTCCTGCCTATCAATATATTATTATTATTTACAGGCTTGTGTTATTATTATTTTTTTAAAAATTAATTTAAAATATTTTATAAATTAAGGTAAAAAATAAATAAATTATTATTTTAATTAAATAAATGTAAATTAATGAGTTACTGATAAGACGAATAAATAAAACTACTGATAAAATTTTTCTTTTTAACACTTAATAAAAATCATTTAATAATTAAAGGATATAATTAAAAAGGAATTTCCTTTAAATAGAAAAAAAATTCCTCTTAGACAAATATTAAAAGGAAAATCCGCTTATGGTAAAAAGATTCCTCTTTACTTAAATAGACTGTTTTGTGAGTGTATCGATTTCATTTGTCATTAATTTTTTATTTAAGTAATTAACAAAAAATGAAAGTTAATTTTACCTGCAATATGTTGTTTGGAAATTATAATGAACATTCCAAAAAAATTGGTCATTTTATAACAATTTAGGATTAATTTATTATGGGTGAGAAGTTTCCTCACCATTTTTAAAACTAATTACTTACTACTATTTAGTCACTTAGTGTTAGTAGTTAATTAGTAGACACGACCCTTTTTGAATTTTTATTTTTTCCAAAAATTGATAGATTTTGAAATTCACACGTCATTTTGTAGAAAATATGTTTTTGTATCCATAAAAAATTGCCGAATAAAAAAATTAATATTTACAAAAGTTTTAGCATTTCAAAACATATAGTTTTCAGGTTAAGAATTTAAAAAAATATGATTATTATTAAATTTTTTCATACGAAAACTAGTTTTCTTCTAACTAATTTTAGAACATAAACTTTTTCAAAACAAAAAAAATGTTTTAGTGATAAAAACAAAATTTGATAAAAATTCAAAACATAAACTTTAAAAAAAAATGTCTGAAACATTGTTTAGTTAAAACATTTATAACATTTTTTTTTTGAAAAGTTTATGTTCTAAGATTAGAAAAATAAAACAAATGAGTTTTCGTATAATGAAATTTAATAACAACCCTATTTTTTTTAAATTTTTAACCTGAAAACTATTGTTTTTTTCAATACTGAAACTTTCGTAAATGTTAACTTTTTCATTCGGCAATATTTTCATGGACACAAAAACATATTTTTTACAAAATTACGATGGATTTGAAAATCTATCAATTTTTGGAAAAAATAAAAATTCGAAAATGGTCAAAATATTCTGACCAATTTTTTTATGACCATTGAATTCCTCTCAGAAAAGTACATAAAAATAATTTTTTTGAATATTTATTTCTTGAGAAAACTACATTTTAATTACTTCTTAAATAAATAATTATAATTAATTACTATTGCTTGTTATATTGTCAAAAATTTTTATAAAATTCTTCCCAGGAATTACATTATTTTCATGAATAATAAAATTCTTTGCAGAAATTAAATAAAAATTTCTTTAGTGAAAAAAACATAATTGATAATTATGTTTTATCAATATATAATTTTAATAAAATTCAAAAATTAAAATTTCAATTATAGTTAATTATATATAATATATATATATATATATATAATATATATATTATATAAAACATTATAAAAATAATTTAATGATTAGGAAGAATTTTATAAAAAGGTTTCAAAAAATTGTCATTAAAAAAAAAGAAAATTATGCAAATTTCTATTTTTAATTATTTAGGAATTTAATTATTTTAAGAAGTAATTTGAATGTTTGTTTACAATTTCGTTAAAATTGTTTTGAATTTTTGTTATGTACATTATCATTAAATTAAACAACTTTTGAAAATAATTAAAGTTTTGTAATGATTTTTATTAACAATTTTGAAAATAATTCAATTTTTGTAATAAATATAATGTTATTTCTGAAAATAATTTACTGTTTCCGAATGATTTTATTATTTATGAAAATAATTGAATTCCTGAAAGGAGTTTTAAAATTAAAGAAACTAATTGAATTACTGCGATGAACTTGATGGCAAATTTTTAAAACATTTGATTTTTTCGAAAAAATTTAATTATTTACTAAAATTTTAATAAAATCCTTAGTAAGAATTCAATTATTTTTACAAGTAATACAATTTTTCAAATTTTTTAATTTGAAATATTCAAAAAATTTAATTGTTTTTTAAAGTTCATGCTATAATATTATTTTATTATTCAATTATTATCTAAAATTGTATTTGAAAATCGTTTTTAAATTAATTTTTATTGGAGAAACTTACGAGAATTGAAATATTTAAATACAAAAATAAATTATTTATTTAATAAATAATAAAAATAGAATTTTTATAAAGAATTTTATTAACAAATTTTTGAAAACAAATGAATTCCTAAAAATAATTTTATTATTTAAGAAAATTATTGAATTATTTTGAAATTTGCAAACAGTTAAATTGCTTTCTTAGAATTTAACAGCATTTTTATATTTTTCTTATGTAATTAAATTCTTTTGAAAACTCGTATATATTGAAAACTGTTAAATTAAAAATTTTTTTTGAAAATAATAAAATATTTAGAGAAGTATTTTTTTATTTTTAATAATAATTGGGATTCTTACGAGAATTTAAAAATTTTTTTTAACGTAATTGAAATTTCGATGAGAATTGAAAAAAAATCTTAAACATAAATTTGAAATTTAGAGACAAGAATTTCATTATTTTTAATAATAATTGAAATTATGACGAGAATTTTAAAAAGTAGAATAATATATTACTTTTCAAAATAATTGAATTTTTGCAATAATTTGTATATAACTTCTTAAAAATTCAATGTTTTCCAGTACTTTCATTAAAAATCCCTAACTTTTTCTGAATTCCCTGATTTCCTCAAAATCTGAGAATTAAATAATGATATTTTAATTAAATTATCAAAAGTACAGAATATTTTCTTTTCTTTTTTAATTTTCAATTCTCGCGGGTAGTTTTATTATTAAAATCCATTGCACAAATATAGTCATTTGTGCGAAGAGGGAAAAACACGGAGTTTCGAGTGCGCTGCACAGACTCCAGTGTGCTGAACACGGAAATATTTTCATTTAACTTCTCGAGTGTATTGACTTTCAACTTGAAAACAAATACAACGAGAAATCTCCCCCAGCAATTCAGGAAATAAAAAATTCTCATATTATTCTTCTAATACTACTATTTAGTTTCAAAACTGTCATTTTCTTTTCCATATGTTTTTATTCTCATCGCTTCGTGTATACATTTTGAAAATAGATATTTTTCGAAATACATAGGGCTCACACTCAATAATTAATAAAAATTGATTAATAAAATTTAATTCATAATAAATTTAGCAATTTCAAAAAAATCTATTATTTAACCAAATTTTCAGACCATAATTAACAATAATTCAATTGCTTTCACTAATAGTAACACTTTTCATAGAAATTCAATTTTTCAAAAAAATTTTCATAACATTCTAAACAAGAAATTAATTATTTTCATAAATAATAAAACTCATCGAAGAATTTCAATTATTTTTGAAAATTTCAATTAAATTTTTTTTTAGTAATTATTGAATTATTTTTATAAATAATAAAATTCTATGCAGGATTTTAACTATTTTTAATGCAATTTTACAGAGATTACTCAAAAAATATAATTATTCTTAAAAATAATTATTATTAATAAATAAAATAATAAAATTCAATTCATTGCAAAAATCAATTATTTAATATTTTTTAAATTAATTATTTTCATAAATTTCAAACTTCTTTACAAAAATTCAACACTTTTTAAACATTTTAATAGAATTTTTTGCCATAATTCAATTATTATCATAAATAATAAAAAATATAATTATTTGAAAAAACTTATAATAATATCGTTCACAAGAATTCAATTATTTTAAAAAATTTTGATTGAATTTTTTGTAAAATTTAATTATTTTTAAAAACTTTTTGCAATTCAATGATTCAATGGAATTCAATTTACAATTTTATTAAAAAATACATGAATTCTTAACAGCTTTTTTGTTTTTTTTAATTTGATTAACAAGAATTCGATTTAAAAATAGTTTAGAAATTAAAATAAAAATTTACTTCTTTAAAAATTTTTGATAAAATTGTTCGCATGAATTGAATTATTATTGTCAAAAATTTTTTATTAAATAAAAAATTAATTGATTTAATTTTTTATATTATTTTTTATTCATTATTGTAAAATTTAATTATTTTTAAAAACTTTTCGCAATTCAATGATTTTTAATATTTTATTACAATTTTCATAAAATAATTTGAATGAAGTGAATTATATTTAAAAAATTCTATAAAATTCTTCGCAATAATTAAAATATTTTGATAAATATTTAAATTCTTATATGAATAATAAAATTCGTTGCAGAAATTCAATTTATTACTTCTCAAAAGTATTTAAATTCTTCGCATTTTTAAAAACTCTTTACACTATTAAAATTTAGGAAATTAATTCAAAATCTAGATATTAATTTAAAATACTTTTAAAAGTTTAAACATTTCTTTATTTCTTCATTAAAATTTCTAATTAAATTTATAAATTTATTCAATATTGAAATTATACATAAAATTTAAAATTAAAACTGTCTGATGTTCATTTATTTTTTAAAATTATTAATGTAATTCTTTTAAAACTAAATTAATTTAAATATATTTAAGTAACATATTAAATAATTTGTATGTAGTAATTTTATGAGATTTATTTAAGAATTAAGTTATTTAAAAAGAAATTATTTTCTCAGAAATAGAAAAATTTGAATGTTTTGTACTAGAATTGGTGGTAATTTCGTAGTTTACAAGAAAAAAACAAAAAAGACACCAAAAAATCAGACTTTCCTTATGAATTCTATAAATGTAATATTTCTTTTAGTATTTTTCTAATAATAATCCCTGAATTTTTCCTGAATTCTCTGTATCAAAATATTTATTATTCCCATGGTTAAAATAATATTAAAACTATATTCTAATTCATATTTTATTTTTATGGATAAAATTTTTTTTATTTCTGTTATTTTTTATCGTTGCTAATTTTATTTTTATTTATTTTATTTTTAAAAAGTAAGAAAGAAATATTAGCTATTATTAGTTAATTGAAATATTTAGTTTTTTAAATATGCTTCTTCCGTTAGAACGATAACACGCTAAATGAGAAGTGGAAAATAATTTTGACATTCAGAATTACTAATTTATACTTTTATTTTTTTAAAAAACTTTTTACATTGCTGAATATAGATTTTTTTACTTATATGATATTTGTATATTTTTTTTCTGATATTTTTGAGTTTCGTTATTTTTTCAATACAACTTAAAAATAGTACCGTATTTGCAACCTGCAGACTATCGTGAGGTAATAAAAAAATCGTGTGATACAAATTATATTATTGGAATTTATTCTAAAATTATTACTTTTGCTTTTTTGATTTTTTAAAAATATTTTTTTAATACATTCAAAAGCTTATGTAATACTTTAAATCCTAGTCTATGTTAAACAATCATTGCCCTTGATTAAAAACTTCAAATTCTCTTTTTTATTTCTCCAACTGATGTATAAACCATTTGTGTAAGCTGTCTCTTTTACTTTTAAATTTTGACAATCATCCACGAATTTTATTTTCTGTTTCAAATATTCGTATTTTTGTTCAATTTTTTGATAGTTAGAAATATTTGTTTCCTTGTCATTAGTTGCATAGTCGGTAAGAAATTTTTCGATACTTTCGAGAAAACTTTTGATAAAAAATGATTGGTTTACGTAACAATAAATAAGGTTTTCGAAATTTTTGTTAAAGTCTAATAAAATATTGTAGTAGATTTCAACAAGTTGAAAACACACTTGTTTATGGACCGATAAGGTTATGTTCTGTAATGATATAAAATAAATTAGTTTCCTTTCTAAATTAATTGTGAAAATGAAAATCTTTGATTTAACTATAAACAAAAAATAATGTTAATAAATTGTTTGAATTTGGTTACATTGATATATAAGTTGGTTTCGTTGTCCTCCTTTGGAGAACGACAGACCGTGAATATCCAATTTGCTGAGAGTTGGTCAATCTTGTTTAATATAAATTTTTTCAGCTGATTGATTATTGTGTTATCATCATTATGAGATATTTTGCTTTTATTTTGACATGAACTTGTAAAATCCAGGATGTATTTTAAATAATCTAAAATATAGGGATCTCGGTCTTTCCAATATAATAAAATATCTTCATTTAAATCAAACAAATTTTTTTCAATAAATTCAAGATTTTTGTAAAATGAATGAATATAATCATTTTCATTAGAGCAATTGCCAATTAAGTATCTGTTGCTGTATAATTCCTTATAGACTTCATCCAATTCAGAACTTAATCTCCCCTTTATAATGTTTTCAAGATTCTTTTTGTTTACCTAATAACATTTAAAGAAATTATTTTTCTCATTTTTGAAACATTAATTAAACAGATTTATATTCCTATGCAATTACTAATTAATATAAATTATTACCAATTTCACTGAGAAAACAATATATTTGAATCAAAGATAATTATCTTTGTTATACTCAAAAATTATCATTGAATTAAACATAATAATTTCGATTCAATACATAATAATTTTGGTTCAATAAAAATATGTTCAATTCAATTATAAAATATGTTTAATTCAAACATGTTTTTTTGGTGACTACTAATTTTTAAAAAAAAATTTTCTCTGTGAATAAATAAAAATACTTACGCTTTCATCAACAGGGTTTGCTGTTAATAAAAACACTAAATTCAAGTGGGAAATAATTTTTACCCAAGAATTACTCATTTTCACTTTTCTGTGTTTTTGAAACTTTTTACATACTGGAAAATTTTTTTAAATTCTTCCACTATTTAGCCTTGATTTTTAGTATATCTTTTTTAACGGAATTATAAAAAAGAATTATTTACAACACGCAGTCCAATCGCTGCTGTAATAAAAAATCGCGTCATGTACTATTGGAATTGATTATAGAACAAAAAGTTATGTTTGCTTAAATAAATTCAAAAATTTATTTAAAGTAAATTTCAATATTTACAATTTTTTCATTAAAATTAAATAATATTATTTATTAAAAAAATTCAAATATTTTCAAAATTTTTAATCAAATTCATTACAAACTTCAATTATTTTCAAAAATTTGTCTTAATTCTACGATTTTTAATATTCTATTATTTTTGTAAAATTTTTTAAAGAATTCAATTATTAAACAAAAATTTTGATAAAATTCTACACGAATTCAATTATTTTCAAAAAAGAAAAATGAATCGTCACAGGAATTTAAATATTTAAAATAGAATCTGCATAAATTTTAATAAAAATTAATAAAATTTATCACAAATTCACAAGGAAATTAATTATTTTCAAATATTTTAATAAAATTGTTGCAAAAGAAATCAATTATTTTTGAATACAAAGTCAATTAATTTTTTTTTGAAATACTTCAATGTTTTATTTAGATTTTATTAAAATGCTTTCAAAAAGAATTCAAGTATGTCGATTAAAAACTAAATTATTCCTGAAAGTTTAATTATTTTGAAGTATTTAAAAAAAATTGTTTGCGAAATTCAATAATTTTGATAAATAACAATATCCATCACATAAGAATTCAATTATTTTTAAAAATTTTGATTGCATTTTTTGTAAAATTTGATTATGTTTTAAAAACTTTTTGCAATTCAATGATTTTCAATATTTATTATTTTCATATTTCCAAACAGAATTCAATTATTTTAATTAGAATTTACATAAAATCAGTAAAAAGAAATGAATTATTTAAAAAAATTTATAACATTTTTTATAATTTATATATTTTTAAAAATGTTTAAAAATGGTAATGAAGTAAATTGAAATTCTTTCATGTATAAGAAAGTTCGTTGCAAGAATTCAGTTTATTATAGTAGGATAAGAAAAAAGTGAATATTTTTTATGAAAATTGAATCGATTGTTTTATCGTCGAGCTTATGTTATCGGTATAGCTACGTTTTTACTACTTTTTTTTTATTTTGAAAGCTAATTTTTGCTACTTTTTTAAAATTAATTATCGAGTGCGAATATTATTAATAATAAAATGTTATTAATAATATTTAATATTATTAATACTATTAAATATTTAATAAACACTAGAAAATAATAGGTTTTTAGTATAGTTTTAAACTTTTAATACAAGGTTTGGAAAAAGAAAAATTTTTGTATGGAAAAGAAAGAAAATATTATAATTCCGATTAGGGAAAATTGGGGTCGGAAAAAAGCATGGACTTCTATTTGGTCTCACGGGCAATTAGTTGAGAGGAAGTTACGCTTAGATAATTTCGAAGGTCAAGTGCAGGGGATATTATGTTTCACCGTTTTTGTATATATGTATATACGTTTCACGAATAAGCCTCAAGGGACTTCAGGGATTCATTATTGAAATTATCTTCTGGCCACTTAAGAGGTCACGCGATCCATTGACAATGTGCCGCGCTGCTGACTTCAACTATCTATAATACAGAGCGAGAGAGAGAGAAAGAGAGACAAGCCTTTTGCTTTGGCTGCTGCTGACTCATCAAACCATAGACTCGCAAACAATTTTTTTTCTTCTTCATTTTCTTCTTATTTGCCGAGCTTTCTTTCAATTCTCTCATTAAAATTAATGTGAAAGTGATGGGTTAGTGTTATATTCCATTTTTCTTCCTTAATCTCACTCTAAATCGGAATTAAAATAATTACTAATTTTTAGAAGGGTTATTTTTTTGTTCTTGATCATTTTTGCTTTGGAAACATTTCTCTTCAAAGCAAAAATTACCAAACAAATAAAATAATAAATAAAATAAAAAATAAATGAAGTTCTTGATAATTTTTGCTTTGACAAAATTTTTTCCAAAGCAAAAATTACCAAACAAATAAAGTAAATAATAATGTTCTTGATAATTTTTGCTTTGACAAAATTTTTCTCCAAAGCAAAAATAACCAAACAAATAAAGTAATAAATAAAATAAGAAATAAAATAAATAATAATTGAAGTTCTTAATAATTTTTGCTTTGTCAAAATTTCTTCCCAAACATAAATTACAAAAAAAAACCCAAATAATACAATAAAAAAACAAACAAAACAAAAAACAATAAATTTGGTAAAATTGTGTCAATCTGTAAAAAGTGATTCACGTACATACACGGATATTTTTTACTAAAATTATTATTTGTCACGTACTTTTGAATAAAGGAAAAATTTTTTTCTATAATGGAAAAAATTTCGCCTAAAGTTCTTTGAAATTAAAAAAGTTTCCTTTTTTTCCCATAATTAATAATTCCCATCATTCTTTCAAATATACTGTCCGACTTTTCAATAAATTGTTTCTTGTTTTGAGAGATGAATTGAAAGAAATGGAAAAAATTTTGTTGAAATTATATCTTTATATATTTCTTTGAAAATTAAATAATAGAGAAATCTCATTTATTGGAAAAAAATTGCTTTGATGAGAAAGTTTTGCCAAACGCAATTTTCTCGACACGAAACTCAGTTATACTTTACACTTCCGCACGTTGAGAGTATACAATATTTATTTTTAATAATAATAATGATAAAAATAATAAATTCCAGTTTTAAAGAACTTTAACACAATTTTTGAAATTTCAATCCAAAACTTTTATTAAATATTTTTTAAAATAAATGTATTCTGTTTAGATATTTTATTAAAATACTATTAAAAATAATTGAATTTTTGCAATTAATTTTACTATTTAAAATAAATAATTTAGTTTTTCTGAAGAATTTTATCTGAATTTTTGAAAATAATTGAATTTAATTTTTTTGTATTTAAAAATAATTGTATTGTTTCTAGAAATTTTACTACAATTACATTAAAAATAATTCCATTCCTTTGAAGAATTTTATTAAAATTGTTCAGAACCCTGATTAGTTGTTTTTGGAGAATTTCTTTTAAGTATTTTTTAAATAATATATTTTCTTTAATAATTTTATGAAGAGTTTCTGTCAAGTTTTTAAAATAATCGCTTTTACTAAAAATTATATTTAAATACTTTATTGTTAAAGTTTATTAAAATATTTAAAATTGTTTTGAATATAATTGATTTCCTGTGAAAAATGTTATTATTTTCAGAGAAATAATTTAATTCTTGCTAAGAATTTTACTGTTTTTAAAAATAATTGAATTGTTTCCAAGAATTTTTTAGACGTTTGGAAAATAAATGATTTTTTTCGAAAAATTTTATTGAAAATAATAAAAAATTTTACTAAATGCTCAAGTTAAATTTTTATACAAAAATTGACATAATAATATTTTTATAAAGAAAATTGTATAATTGTATTATTTTTAAAGAAAATAATTTAATTTTTGCGAAAAAAGATTCTTTAAAATTTGCAAAGTGATTGAATTTTTGAAATAAATTTTATTACCAATCTTTGAAATAATTGAATTTTTGAGATTAAATCATTTTTAAAAGAATTAAATGTTTTGCAAAAACTTTACTAAATATTTGAATTATTTCAATGGATTTATGGAAATTTCAAAAAATACTTGAAATCTTTCGTGAAATTTTAATAAAATTGTATTGAAAATAATTTAATTTCTGCGAACAGTTTTACTATTTATGAAAATAATTGAATTCTTCCAAAGAATATATTTTTGAATATAGAAACAATAATTATTAAATATTTACTTAATAATAGAATTCTTTCAATTTTGATTAGGAATTTATTCAAAAATATAAATGTAAAAATAAATTTTTTTTCTAAAACTATACTATAAAAAAAGCTTTATTTTCACATTCATATATTTGGTAATTTAATTTACCATAATTTACAATTTGCAAAGTAAATTTTGCTTTTATTTGAAACAATAGTTTTGTATTAATAGCCGAGTTCAAATGAATGAATAAAATAAATAAAATATAATAATAAAATAATAAACACTAATAATCAAATAAATAAATAGTAATCAAATATTTAACAATATATTTTATTTATTTCATGAACAGTCTGAAAGCCTTTAAATAAAGAAGAGAATTAAAATTTCATAATAAAAATAAATAAGTTAATAAAAAAATCAAAAATTTATAATAAAAAATAGATTTTTATTTCTTTGAAAAGTTTTTTCTCCAATTCCCAAGAATAAATTCGCATGCTTCTTGATTTATCCCTAGCATAAAAATTAAAAATGTAACTAGTAGCTCAAATTAAATGTACCTCGTGTGCACACTTTGATAACAATAGTCACGCGAATATTGTCGCGTGCAAGACAAATTAAGTACATATACACATTATTAACTAATTACTAATATAACGTTGTTTTCTCGATAAACTCTCGACTTCTTTTTTTCTCCCTTCTTATTTCTTTGAGTGCTTGCAAGTTTGCATTTTTAAAAGAAAAATATTTTAGACTTGCTATTTTTTTTCTTATATATACTTTACTTTGTATATTATAAGAATGAAGTGCCAGTAAAAATTGAGAACTCAAATATAGAAGGAAAAAGAGAAGTGTAAAAGGGCTAGAAGAGGGAGGGGGAAAAAGGAAAATATATATACGTGTATAGTATAAGAATGAGGAAGAAAAAATTTAAAGAAAAAAAGAAAGAAAGTTCACGACTCTTTGGGTTGAAATGAAACTGAATTGTAAAGCGGAAGGAAACCCACTTTAGTAAAATTGCCCGAGAGAGGGTTTTGCCCCTAAAGGATTCAGAGAAAGTCCTGTCGGCAAAGACTTGAAAATTGATTATTTTCTTAATGGAGTTTTAACAATTAAGGGTTATATTCATCAAAAAAAGAGGAAAAAATGGAGGCAATCATTTTTAATAATTTTTTTTTTCTTTTCGAGAAAATTACTCTTACTGTTTGTTATTGTTTATTATCCTTTTTTTTATTTTCGAAAAATTGTTCGCTATTTGTGTTAAATAATTTATTAACTTATTTATTTATTTATTGACTTATTTTAATAAATTTTCATTATCTAATCTATCCATAAATTACTTTTTTATTTATATACTTAAATAATTTTAATAATAATTATTTTATTTAAATAAATAATTTATTTATTCACGTTTTTTGCGTCATTAATTTCTTTTTTATTTATATTATATTTATAATATTTCTTTATTAATATTTCTTTATATATTTATTTATTTAAATAATATTTAAAAAATATATAAATAATATATTATAATATTTATATATTTTTTTAAATAAATACAAAATTTATTTATTGGCATTCTTTGCTTATTGATTTGTTAATTGATTTATTTTCTTATTTTTTTTATATATTAAATAAAACATTTATTTATTTACATTTTTTGATTATTTATCGGTTCAATTATTTACTTACTGAATAGATACATATTTTTATTTATTAACTTCTGTTGGCTAATAATGGAATTTTATTTGCTTTTTAAATAAATAAAAAATTGTTAAAAATAATATTTTATTTGCTTTTTAAATAAATAAAATGTTTCAAAAAAAATTATTAAGAGAAAAGTCAATAAATAAATGAGTAAATAAAGAAAACGTAAATAATTTCCCTATTTGTTTATTAATTTTATTCATATATATATTTATTATCTTACTTTTATGTTACTTATTTTTTAATTATTTTTTATTTTTTCCTGTTATTTATTAATTGGCACTTTTTTTATTTGTTTACTTATTTATCGGTTAAATTATTTATTCAATTAATAAATAAATAGGTATTTTTTGTTTAATAATTTTTGTTGTTAAGTAAAAGAATTTTATTTTATTTTTAAATAAATAAAACATTTAAACAAATAAATAAGAGGAAAATAAACTAACAAACAAATAATTTATTAAATAAGTAAATAATTAACATATTTATTTAATACCTTTTTTAGTATTTATTTACTTATTTATTTGTTAAATTATTTACTAATTTATCAAGTAAATATTTTAATAAATAAATATATATTTTTTATTTAGATTTTTTCGTTGTGAAAAAAAATTTTATTTGCTTTTTAAAGAATGAAAAAGTTTAAGCAAATTTATTCATTTGTTTACAAATAAATTAATGAAACTAAATAAATAAAATAGGGAATAAATAAGTAAATTAATTAATTAAGTGTTGAAGTTAACGATTTATAATATATAAATAAATAAATAAATAAATAAATAAATAGATGTAAGCAATTGATATAATACAAACGGGAAGTAATTTTTTCCACAAATAAAAATTCATTTCAAACGAAAGCGTGGAAGAAATGCAACGATCGAATTAGATAATAAATTTTCCCAAAGAATATAAGATAAAGATAAAATTTTCTCTGAAAAGAAAAAAAAAACAATAATAACAATTTAGATTGAAAGAAACGAGTCTATATGATTGAATTATTAACAGGTATATCGCTTTGATAGAATCGAAAATTTCAATTAACAAAAACATTTCTCCCTCATCGTTTGCTTGAGTATATACATATAGTCAAGTCACGGATTAGGTAATGCATCTGATTGACTTGCCTCTATAACGGTTCTCTTCGATTCTTTTTTTACATTTTTTCTCTCTCATTTTATAATTAATTAAATGTTGGAACAGTAGCGAAATAAAACGTGCACACGTGCAATGAGATATAAAATACACATTTTATTTATTGTACATATATGTATATATGTATATATTTAGAGTACATACATGTGCACATACTCGTGCAATAGGAAAACAATGAATAGTCGTTCTGATTGGCTTTATTCAGTAAATAATGGACGCGATATTACAGGCAATTTGCAAGGTATTGCGTTTACACGACAGGAGTTAGCAGACAGGCATGTGGAACTATTTACATCTTTATTCTTGTCGCTCTTACATAATAGAAACATGTTTAAATTGTGTATATGGAAAAAGCTTTGACAGTAATGCAATCGACTAATCAGAAACTCACACCTAATATCGGTACAAGCATTGTTTTTCTTTTTCTAGATATGGTTTATATCGCGATAGTTGAATGCAGTTCAGAAATGGCAATATTTGCATTTTTGAAGAATTTTTTCTTGTTGCCAGTGTTGAGCCAGGACTGGGAATTTTTAGTCATAAATCTGTAGGAAAATTGACACAATATATATATCGAAATTTAGAACTTATTAGATATCGCTTTTCCAGTGGAAGCCTTGCGTTACCATTGACCCAATGTTAGTTATTTTGCTTTCACTGGTTTGCCAATATTTCCCCAAGATTGCGATTTTTCAACCTTGAATGCAAATACTGTATAGGAAAATAGCACCGAGATTGAAATTTCGGGCTTAAACATCGCTTTTTTGGTGAGAATCTTGTTTTAGTATTGATCCAAGGTTGATAATGTTGCTTTCAGTATTTTGTCAATATTGCCCCAAGATTGCTACCGAAGGAGCGAATTTTAAGTCTCGAATTTCATTCAATTCGTTTATTTATTCCAAGGCTTGAAACAGAATTGGTTTAATGCTGGTAACATTGTATTCAATAATTTGCCATTTTTGTCCCAAGATTGTGAAACTAGGAGCCACTTTCAATCTGAGAATTTAAACACCGACCTTCAAATTGTGCTTAATAGTGAAATTTGTATTTTTGAATTCGTTTCTTTATTGCAAAGCTTGGCGCAATGTGAGCTCAAAATTGGTAGTAATGCTTTTAAATTTCTAATAGTTTGCCAATATTGTCCCAAGACTGTGAACGTAGAAGCCAAAACCGAACTACAAATTTCGCTTAATATTGAAATTTCAATTTTAAAACACGATTCTTCATTGGAAAACCTGGGCCAGTGTTGGCCCAATATTGGTAGTATTGCAACCGACGTTTCTTCAAAAATATCCCAAGATTGGGAAATGTAGATTCAAAATTGAATCGCCGAATTTCAATGACGAATTAGTATTAGTCAAATATTGAATAGGGGTAAAAAATGGTATTGTTTATTCTATTCGCAATCTTGGCTCAATGTTGGCGACAGTATTTTTTTATTTCTAAACCTGGTCTAAACTTACAGTAAAGTCGTAATTTTTTAAGCGGGAAAATATATTTTAGTGATTTTTAAATTAAATAATATTTATTTATAATGAGACTATTGTAATATTTACACTGGAAATAATTAATATTTTTAGTAATACTTTAATTGTAATTAAAAATATCAATTAATTTTTCGAGAATAGTTTTAGTGCGAATAACGTACGGTAAGGTGTGTGTACACTAAATGCGAATGAAAAAGTAGTAGCGGAACGATATGGTCAGACAATACTGTCTGCCGTTGCTCAACACTTCTACTTCCATTTTTTCCTTCCTCTTTAAATCTGGATTTACATTATTATTTTTAAATTGGTAATTTTTTTTATTACTTGTTATTATTTACAACTTAGTAGTTTTAAATTTACCTAATAGTAGAAAATTATTAATTCTTAGTAGAAAACTAATAATTTTTTTCTAAAAACTACTAATTTTATAATGAACAACTATTAATTTGATTGTAGAAAATTAACTTTTTTTTAAGTATTGAAGACTACTAATTTAGTAGGAGAAGCATAACTTTTAAATAAAAAAGCAATAATTTAGTAGTAGAAAATTATTAATTTTTTAGTAGAAAACTGGAAAATAATAGTTAAACATCACTTTTTGGTACAAAGCTCCTACTACTGCAAAAAAATTAATTTAATATTTAAATTATAATTTTTAGTAGACAGATCTTAATTTATTAGTAGGAAACTACTAATAATGTAGAAAAATAGTAATTTAATTGTAGAAAGCTAGTAATTGTCAACTCTTCATCAAAGAAAACTATTACTTTAGTAGTAAAAATTACTAATTGTTACTAGAAAAAAATTAGTTTAATAGTAGAAAATTAGAAATTTTTTTTAGTAACAGGTTACTTATTTAATAACAGAAAACCAAAGAAAGCATTTTTTGGTTTCATCTTATTATTAATAGAAAACTACTAATTAATAGTAGAAACCTAACTTTTTAGTAGAAATTAACTAATTTGATATGAGAAAATTAATAATTCTTAGTACATATGAAGCAAGTTATTGATAAGAAAAAATATTTTTTTAATATAAAAAATTCTTCTACTATTAAAAAAATTCATTCAATAGTAGACTGCTAATTTTTTTTTAGTAGAAAACTTCTTATTTAATAGTAGAAAATTACTAATTATTAGTAGAAAACAAAACATTTTTATTGTATAAAAATATTACTTAAATAGACAACACTACTTAGAAATAGTAAAAAATTACTTATTTTTAGTAGAAAACAAATAATTTTAGACTAGAATACCAGTAATTTTTTTTATTAGAAAGTAACCTTAGTAGTAAAAATTACTAATTCTTAGTAGAAAAAAAATTATTGTAATAGCAAAAGACGATTTATATTTAGTTAAAAGCAACTTATTTAAAAGGAAAAAGTTGGTAATTTTTTTAGTAAAAGGAAATAGAAATTAGTAGAACTAATTTAATGGTAGATGATTACTTATTTTTTGTACAAACAAGTAATTTAATAGTACACGTAAAAAAACCTTCGACTGGAACAGCAATTATTTTCGTTGAAATATAGCGAAAGTATTCTTTAAAATAGCAAAAGTATTCGTTGCAATAACAAAAAGTAACCTAATATATAGTGAATTTTATAATTGTTCCAGGTGAAGATATTTTTCGTGTAAAAAATAAATAAGTACTATTAAAAAATAATTAAAAAGCAGTTATTACTAGTTTTTAGTAAAAGATAGCCAATATAGTAGAAAATAACTAATTATTAGTAAAAATAATTAATTACTAATAAATAAATAAAAGAAATTTAGAATTTTACCCATTAAATTAATTTTTTCAGTGGTAATCAACTAATTTAATAGTAGAAAATTACTAATTCTCAGAAGAAAATGGCTAATTTAATAGTAATAAAGTAGTAATTTTTTAAGTAGAAAACTACTAATTTAAAAGCAGTAGAAAACTATTTTTTAATGAAAAGCCAATAATTTCGTAGTAGAAAATTACTAATTTTTAATAGAAAACATGTAATTTAACAAGAGAAAATTGCTAATTAAATAGTAAAAACTAGTAATTTTTTATGTAGAAGGCTGCTAATTTAATAACAGATAACTATTTTTTAAGTAGAAAACTACTAATTTCGCAGTAGAAAATTGCTAATTTTTAACAGAAAATATGTAATTTAAGAGTAGGAAATTGTTCATTCTGAGTAGAAAACAGGTAATTTAATAGGAAGAAATTACCAATTTTTAGAAAATGGAACTAATTTAATTGTAAAATGCTAGTAAGTTTTTAATTAGAAGACTACTAATTTAATAGTAGATAAATATTTTTTCTAGTAGAAAGGTACTAATTTCGTAATGGAAAATTTCTAACTCTTGATAATAAACAGGTAATTAAATTGTAGAATTTTTAATTTTTAGTACAAAGCTACTAATTTAATAGTAGAACATTACTAATTCTTAGTAGAAAACTACTAGTTTAATAGTGAAAAAGTAGTCAATGTTTTATCGCAGAAAACTACTAGCACTAGAAAAAAAAAGTTTAAATTTTAACCTGATTTTGGGGTAAAAATTCGCTGCAACAAAATTTCACCTAGGTGAGGGCGCCACTGTCTATGTGACTTAGCATTGGTTAAAATTACCCGCAACAAAATTTATACCACCTTTTTTTCTGTGAGTTTAATAGAAGAAAACTACTCTCTAAATCTGAATTAGTAGAAAGTTACTAATGAAATGGTAAAAAGTCGTTCACTAAATGATTTAGTAATAATTCTACTAACAAGAATAAAAAATGTTTACTAATTGTTAGTAGAATTTTACTAATTGTTTAGTAGAATTTAAAAAAATTAATTGTTTATAAAAAATTTATTAAATAATTATTAAAGTATAAACTTTTTTAAAATTTTCAAATTCTAAACGAAAGTATTTTTTATTCCCTTTATATTCCCGCTTGGTTCATTCATTTCTTAAATCGGTTCATTCATTCAGGAGAAATATGGTTTTGTTTAAAAAGTTGCAAAAAAATTAGTTTTGCAATAACTTTTCTAAAAAATAATATTTTTTTCTGTTCTTTGGTGGTCACATTCCTAAGACCAAATGGAAATGTTTTTTCATTATTTTAAATTAAAAAAAAATACTTTTTGTTTTCTGTGAAAATTTCACGAATTCTGACCGATACTAATTAAAAATTAATTACACTGAAAAAAAATTTTATTTGATTCAAATAATTCAAATTATTTGAAAAATATTTAATTGATTCAAATACTTTTTAGTTGGATCAAAAAAATATGTATTTGATTCAAATAACTTAAATTATTTGAATCACACTTATTTGAACCAAATAAATCGTATTTGATTCAATTAAATAATTATTTGAATTAAATAAATGAATTTATTGAATACTAATAGTGAGTTACTTGAAACTATTCTTTTATTTTTTTCATTCAAATACTTCGTATATTTGATGCAAATAAAAATTATTTGACACAATAAATTTATTTTATTGATTCTAATAAATTTAATTATTTAATCCGAATAATTCATTATTCAAAGCAAATACACTATTTTATCAAGACAAATAAAAAAATATTTCAATCAATTAAATAATTATTTGAAACGAAAATAATGAATTACTTGAAACTCATTTACTTGTTCAATTATTTATTTCACTTAAATATTTCATTTATTTAATACAAATAAAAATATTTCGACAAATAAATGTGTTATTTGGACACAGAATATACGACACTGGCATTCATAAAGTAGATCAGCCCGAATTCTCACCAAGTCTCAGTGGCCGTGTGGCTTAAATAGGTGCGTTTATAGGCTTGCGGTCAGCGTTATGGGCGGGGGACGTGAGTTCGATGCCACATGCGAGCGAACATTTTTCATTCTTCGTTTCAAGCGTTATATAAAATAATAAAATTGTGTGTTGTGTTGTGAATAAAAACTGTGTGAACATGTTTATAAATAATGTTGAAAGTCTGTTAAAAAATCAGTTACTATGTATAATATAGTATAATAGTATATTAATGAATTTAAAAAATACTAAATATTTAAAAAAAAATTTTGTATTAAATATACAGTGAAATAATTTTCATATTTGATTCAAATAATTATTTATTAGCTTGAAATATTACATTTATTTGATTTGAATAATTTAAATAATTGATTCAATTAATTATTTATTGGTTTGGAATATTCCATTTATTTGAATTGAATAATTTGTATTTGATTCAAATAAATAGTTATTTGATGCAATAAAATCAAATATTTAGGTCAAATAAATATGTATTTGGTTCAAATACACATTTATTGGATTATAACCAAATAAATGATTTATTTGGATCAAATAATTTTTATTTGATTCAAATAAATTTTTTTTTCAGTGTAGTATGTTAAATACCTACTAATTTGTTAGGGAAACATTGATACTAATTTAAATATTGAAACTATAGAGTAGTCAGGACCAAAAAAAAAAAAAAATTCCAACGTTCGTAATTACTTTCGCACTGCAAAACTGGGAAATTAATTTTTACTAATCTACATGTAGATTGGTAGAAATAAATATTATATGAATCGGATATTAACCTCGGCACGATTACCTTCCCTTTCGTGCGCGCACGTCTGTTTAATGCAAGTTGTTTGAAACACAAACGCAAACGCAAACACAAACACAAGGACTTTGGCGCGTTTGTAATGGACCTCTCGTTCGTCGCTCCTAGCGCCAAGCAGAGAGTCACAAAAGGGTATGGGAGCGACACACCCACCGGATGCATTTTATATGCTCGTTTTCTCGTAGGTAACCTGAAATGACGTCATCGCCCTATATAAAACAGAGTGTCACATAGCCGTGACCTGTAGATCGACATGCGACCGGTTTTATCGCCGTTAACTATCAGGTCGTCATCCTTTTGCGGTTAAATCGCAAGCGAGCGAGCGCGCGCGCCGCGATACACCCACACGTTCACTCTCTCACGTGAAATCAATTTCATTTGCCGGAAAATGCGCTCCACTATAATACAATATATAGACGAAAAGAGAAACCGAAAGTTTTCAACTCTGATTACTGAACACTATCCCGATCAATCGCTAAACTATCTTTCTTGTTCAAACAGTAATCACTTCCCTTGTCTCGTTGTTTGGTCTTTTTTTTCTTGCTCGGAAACGAATTGCGGAAAATTACTATTTTTAGGGGATGAAAGTTGGGGATTTTTTTTTGTTATTCAGACTTCGCACTCATCACAACCCAGAGAAATGGTATATTTGTCTCAGAACCAACTAGACTTTTTATTTGTTTCATATAAATTTTATTTAGTTTAAATAACATTTTATTTAACTAAAATATATTTTTTATTTAAATCAAATATAAATTTTGTTTAAAACAAATAAAAAGTCTAGTTGATTCTGAGACAAATATACGTTTATTTAAGTCAAATAAAATATATTTGGTTTAAATAATAATTTTCTCTGGGTGTATACTAAAACCTGCTATTTACTATACTTTTTTTACATTATGCTACTATTTGGTTACTTTTTTTATTTTTTTTTATTTTAGCTATACTCTTTAAATCTGAATTAGTAGAAAATTACTAATTAACAGCCAAACAGTGAATGAATCGGACCTATCCCGAATAGTAAAAAATACATAATAATAATCGTAAGTTTCCTTTTCGTTACCAAATTATCTGTATTCATTTGTTTGTTTTTTTTTTGAAAATTCATTTTTGTGGGTTATTGTCATTTTTTTAATGTCAAAAAGAAACCAAAAAAAAACTCGTTTTATTCACTTCACAAAATTGACAAAAATTCCATTCCATTTTTTTTATTTTCCTGACTTTTTCCTAATTTTCAACAAAAATATTTACTTTTTTCTTATCCTGCTAATAAATTGAATTTATGCTACGAATTTATTATTATTCATGAAAGAATTTAAAATAATTTAATTCTTGCGAAGAATTTAAAAAAAATATTTGAAAATAATTAAATTTTCAATGAATAATGTGTGACGCGATCTGAAGAAAGGGACCTTAGAAGAAAAAAATTAGAGGTTATGTTTGCAACTTTTAAAATGAAAATACAAAAAAAGAATCAACTATCAATGTAAATTATTAATGCTTAAGTTTTCATTAAAACCAAAATATTCAATAAAAACTGCTTTTAATATGCAATAAGTAAAAAAAAACTTTTAAACCAGAAAAAAGCAATGCTACATAACCTTAAAGTGATTTGCTTCTAAGGTCCTTTTCTTCAGATCGCGTCACATGTTATTATTTATAAAAATAACTCACTTTTTCAGGAGAATTTTATTATTTACAAAAATAATTGATTTCTTTAGGCAAATTTTGTTATTTATGAAAATAATTGAATTTTCTTGAAATATTTTATTATTTATTAAAATAATTAAATTCTTGCGAAGAATTTTTAAAAAAATTTTGAAAATAATTGAAATCTTCACGGTAAATCGTTAGGTATTGAAATAATACCAAAAAGATTAAAATAATCCAATTTAGTGTTATTTTAATCCATTTTGGTGTTATTTTAATACCTAACGATTTACCGTGTTCTAAAGAATTTTATAATTTTTTAAGAAAAATTGACTTTTTTTGAAAAATTGCATTATTTATGAAAATAGTTAAATTTTTTTGACATATTTTTCTATTTTTATAAAAATAATTGAATTCTTGGGAAGATTTTTTTTTTAAATTTGGAAAATAATTGAATTTTGGGATAGAATTTTTAAAACAATTTGGAAAGTCAATTTTAGGAAAAATTGACTTTTTTTTGAAGAATTTCATAATTTAAGAAAATAGTTAAATACTTTTCTTGCGAAGAAATTTTTTTTTTAAATTTGGAAAATAATTGAATTCTTGGGAAGAATTTAAAAAAAATTTTGGAAATTAATTGAATTTTTCTGAAAAATTTTATAAATTTTGAGAAAAATTTGAATTTTTTTGAAGAATTACATTTTTTCTAAGTTGAAAAAATAATTTAATTACTTTCGAAGAATTTTATTATTTATAAAAATAATTTAATTCTTTCAAAGAATTTTATTAATTAGGTAAATGATTAAATTCTTGCAGCGAATTTTATTAAAATTGATGAAAATAATTGAATTTTTTCCTAGAATTTTATTATAAATTTTTTTGAATAATTGAATTCTGTTTGGTTATTTTATAAAAATAGTAGATATTGAAAATCATTGAAATTTGAAAAGTTTTTAAAGATAATTAAATTTTACAAAGAATTCTATTAAAAAATTTGTCAATAATTTAATGTCGGTGGGAAATTTTATTAAATTTTTTTGAAAATAATTGGATTTTCCAAAAAAACATTTTATTATTTACGAAAATAATTATTGAATTCTTGCGAATGATTTATTAGAATTTTTTAAAATAATCGTATTTCTAAGAAGAAATTTATTACTTTTAATAATAATTGAATTATTGTGATGAATAAATGTTGTTGTGATGAATATTGTTGTTTGTGAAAATAATTGAATTTTGAAAAGAATTTTATTGAAATACCTCAAATTAATTGAATTTTCGGGAGTAATTTTTTTATTTATCGACATAATTATGTTGATAAATAAAAAAATTATTTTAAAAATTTATTTATTATTAAAAAAAATTTTATTAAAATCATATTTATCTTTGTATTTTAATTATTTTCAAAAATTTAAATAAAATTCATTGAAAAATTTCAATTACATATTTTGAAAAACGTTTCCTAATTCAATAAAATTTGTTTTTCGATTATTTTTAAAAAATTTCTCAAAGAAATTCAATTACTAAAATATAATTTTTGACAAAATCCTACACGAATGTTCAATTATTTCCTGAATTAAATTAATGACAATTGCACAGAAATCCACTTATTAAAAATAGAATTTGCATACATTTCTTTTTAAATTTAATTGTTTGAAATTTTGTTACAAAATTCTTCTTAATAATTCAACAATTTTCATAAATAATAAAACATATTGTCTAATTTCAATTATTTTTAATACAATTTTATTCAAATTCCTGGAAAAATTTAACTATTTTTAACAATTTTATTAAAATTTGTCAGAGGAATTGAATTATTTAAAAATTTGTTGATAAAATTATGATCAATTATTATTATTGATTTAAATGATTATATTCAGTTTTAAGAAAAATTCAATTAGTCAATAAATGTTTTTGTACCTAAATAATTGAATTCTCGTAGAATTTTCCTGATAAAAATTGATTTTAAAATTAATTTTAGTTGAATTTACTTATATTTGTAAGTAACAAGATTCTTATTTAAGATTCAATTACAATTTTTCAAAATTAAATTCGACGATAGTATTCAATCATTTAAAAATTTGTTTATAATATTATGGATGAAAATTCAATCTTATGAAACGTTTATTTATTGAATAAATTATCTATGTTTGTATTTAAATAAAATTTGAATTCTCGTTGAGTTTTATAATAGAAATTTATTTAAGAATATTATTTTCAGTTAAAAAGTTTTTGGTGATAATTGAATTTTAGAGAAATTACTAATAATTGTTTACATAATTTTATTTCTTATGAAAAAATAATAATTAAATATCTATTTAAAAAATAAGTTATTGATGTTTTAAAATAATTTTACAATTAAAGAAATACGTAATTGGTAATCCTATGGGTAAAATACTAGTTTTGTTTTTTATTGTTAGTTCCAACTGTTTGCTGTTAAAAAAATGTACTGATTTATTAGTAATTTGTACTTTTTTTACTGTTTCAAATAAAAAGGCCGTCGTTACGATACTCAGTGATTTTCTACCGGAAAATAGTAATTTTTGTACTGAAAATTAATAATCAAAACTAATTCAATTCAATTGGTCAAGAAATCCGCACTAATAGTAGAAAACAACAAATTTAGATTTTAGAGAGATATTTCAGATTCAAAGGAATATTATAAATTAGCATTTCCATCAGATAAAGACAATACTCGACAAACGCATTTGTCATGTAAAATTTTCCTGCTCCAGAGAGAACAAGAAATAATTACACAGTCTTATTGAATAAGACTAAAGAACAAAATGCGTTTCACTATATACACTTGCGTATATATACAGATTGTTTTCGACGAAATAGCACAAGTATATTTCCACCAACCCCCCTCAAGGCGTTATAGCGGATTAAAAAGCGATAAAACATTTTTTTTTTGCCCTCTTGAAAAGAATAGAGAAAAAATCTTTCCAACACACAAATCCTACTTGTTACAAAACAATTATATAAGATATGAAACGGGGGGTATACAGTTAATTGGATTATGGGTAGTTTTGCATATAGAGGATATAACGGCGGATATACAAACAACATATGCACAGTTAATATCATCATAATAGCATAACATGAATTTATATATATATATATATATATATATATATAAAAGCGAGGAAACTGTTGGGGAGTTACACAATATACAAACACAGAAATGCCACAGGAAGGACTATACTGGCATTATCCATCAATGCTTTTGCGATTCGGTTAAGGATAATATGGTGGACCACCGCGGGGGCAAACACAGTATAAGAGAGAGTTTAAACCGAGAGACACGATGAAAACGCGCATTAATCAGAGTTCCCAACGTCGAAACCGTGTGTTTGTAAACGTGCCTTAGATGAACTGCCAGCTTCTCTTTGCGCCAGCTCACGAGAAATCGTTTTCTTCATTATACACACAAACACACATATACAGTTCTCTATAGCGATGAAATTTTAATTTCTGCTTGAGAGAAGAGAATGAATTATGAATTTCAATTCTTAAAAGTTTAAAAGTGACTGTCGATGACTCTATTTTCTGTTTATGTTTGGGGGAAAAAAATGATCATCCTTCATGCAAAGGGGAATATTATTATAAAACGCAGGCAAGTTCACTTTGCTCGCATATTACTCAATCTGTAGGTATATATATATATGATTGTCGATGAGAAATTTCAAAAGATTTATTATTATTAGTTTATTCATTTTTCATGTTGGGAACAAACTTGATGTACCTTGAGAGTTCAAGTACTGTATGTATGTATATGGGTTTTGATGAATTGAAAATGTTTTAGTTCTCTGTAATATATCATCCGAGTGAATAGATATAAACAATGTGCAATAGTAACAAATACAATAGTATTTGAAGTCTTTCATAAACATTCCAATTGCAATCAAAAGTATTTAAAGCACTGAGCCATTGTGCTGTTTTATTTTTATTTTTTTTATTAAAATTAGTCACTCTCTAAAGGATTGTGGCATTTTGCTAATAATTTTAAAGAGTGCTGATTGGTTTACTAATTTACCATTTATTTTTGGTTTAATTTACAAAAAATAATAATTTATGTTTTAATTACTAGGGAATTTTATTAATTTTTCAATTTTTAGGAATTTAAAAAAAATTTATTGCAAAATTCAATTACTTTCAATTTTTCATAAATAATATTCGCATTACAAGTATTTAATTATTTTCAATTCTTAAACGATTGTCGTCAACACTTCAATTATCTGGATAAATAAAAAGCAGAATATTCTTCGGTGAAATTCAATTATTTTCCAAGATTTTAATAAAATTCGTAGCGAAATTCAAGTATTTTTAATTTTTCATAAACAATAATCATCAGAAGTATTTAATTATTTTCAAATCTTAAATGATTGTCGTCAAAATTTTAATTATCTTGATAAATAAAAAGCAGAATATTCTTCGGTGAAATTCAATTATTTTCCAAGATTTTAATAAAATTCGTAGCGAAATTCAATTATTTTTAATTTTTCATAAACAATAATCATCAGAAGTATTTAATTATTTTCAAATCTTAAATGATTGTCGTCAAAATTTCAATTATCTTGACAAACAAAAAGGAAAATTCTTCGAGAAAAGTCAAACTATTTTCTAAGATTTTAATAGAATTCGTAGCAAAATTCAATTATTTTCAATTTTTCATAAACAATATTCATCAGAAGTATTTAATTATTTTCAAGTCTTAAATGAATGTCGTCAAAATTTCAATTATCTTGACAAATAAAAAGGAAAATTCTTCGAGAAAAGTCAAACTATTTTCTAAGATATTTTAATAGAATTCGTAGCAAAATTCAATTATTTTCAATTTTTCATAAACAATATTCATCACAAGTATTTAATTATTTTTAAATCTTAAAAAACTGTCGTTAAAATGCCAATTATCTTGATAAATAAAAAGCAAAATTCTTTGGGAAAATTCAATTACTTTCAAAGATTTTAATAAAATTCGTAGCAAAATTCAATTATTTTCATAAATAATAGTATTCATGGCAAAAATTCAATAACATTCAAAAGTGGTAATAAAATTCTTTAAAAAAATTTCATTCATTTTAAAAAAGTTTTCTTAATTAAATTATTTTTTATTATTCTACTATTTTAATAAAATTTCTCAAAAGAATATTCAATTATTAAACAAAAATTTTCATAAAATTCTATTCACACAAATTTAATTATTTAAAAAAATAAAAATTTTACACGAACTCAATTATTTAAAATAGAATTTGCATCAATTTATTAAAAAAAATCAAATGTTTCAAAAATTTAGCATTAAATTCTTTGCACTAATTCAAAGAATTTTTATACATTTTCTTATTCAATTATTTTTAGGGATTTTAACAAAATTCATTGCAAAAGTTTCAATTATTTTCAAAAAGTTTCCTTAATTTAACTATTTTTCAATATTCTACTATTTTAATAAAATTTCTCAAAAGAATTTAATTAGTAAACAAATTTTTTTATAAAATTCTAGGTTATATACAAAAAATAAATATTTTTCCAAAAAGATAAAAATTTCACAGACATTCAATTATATTTAAAGCAGGGACTTATACGAACATGAAAAAACAGGAAAATTCGTGTCGTGCCTGTGGCACGATACACGGGCACGACACGAATTTTCGTGTTTTTTCGTGTTCGTGTAAGTCCCTGATTTAAAGTATGGGATTTTCATTAATTTTTTCGAAAAAAGTAAATATTTAAAAAATTTGACATTAAATTCTTCGCAATAATTCAATTATTTTCATTTTAAGAACATCTTTCAAGGGATTAAATTTCATGAATAATAAAATCATGCAGTGAAAGTCATTGTTTTCATAAATAACAATATTTATCGGAAGAATTTAGTTTTTTTTAAACTCATAACATTCTTGGCGGAAATTTTTCAATTATTATCAAAAATTTTAATACAATTCACTGGAAAGTTTCAATTATTTTCAAAAAAAAATGTTCATTGACTGATTTTAAAGTTTCTTAAAAGAATTCAATTATTAAACAAAAGATTTGATGAAATTCCACACAAAAATTAAATTACTTTCCAAGAAGATAAAAATTTCACAGAAATTCAACTATTTAAAATGGAATCTGCATAAATTCTATTGGCAAAAATGAAATGTTTAAAAAATTTGTCATTAAATTCCTCGCAGTAGTTTAATTATTTTCATAAATTTATAAAATTCCTTTCGGGGATTTAATTATTTTTATAAATAACAATATTCGTCGCAAGAATTCAATTTTTTCAATTATAAAACAATTTAGTTATTATTGAAAATTTTAATAAAATTTTTGTTAAAATTTCAATTATTTTCGGAAATTTAAAAAATTTAATTTTAAAAAATTGTAGGATTTCGTTCAAGGATTTAATTATTTTCATAAATAAAAAAATTATTTTGAGGAAGTCAACTATTTTAATGAATAACAATATTCATCTCAATTATATTACAGCATTAAAAAGTAGTAAAATTTAATTCTAATTTTTTTAATTTTTAGAAATTTTAATAAAATTCATTGCAAATTTATTATTATTTTCAAATATTTTTCAAAAGTTTAGCATTCAATTCTTTAAAGTAACAATATTCATTACAAGAATTGGATTATTTTTAAAAGTAATAAAATGCAAATATTTTTTAATATTTTATTAAAATATATTGCAAAGTTTTAATTATATTTTCAAAAATTTTAACAAAATTCATTTCAAAAATCGAATTATTTAGAAAAATTTTTTCTTAATTCAATGATATTTGTACTAATATTTAGCTTTCATCTACCACTAATTAATTATTCTAATTTGTAGAATAATATAATAATTAGTTACTTATAATTTGTATAATAATGAGTTACTAATAATTAGTTACTACTAATAATTAGTTATTTTCTACTAACTCTCTAAATTTGAATTAGTAAAAACGTTTACTACTTTTAATTAATTACTGACTTTTTTCTTTTTGAATTAGTAAATTTTTCTAATAAATTAGTAGTAATTACTATTTTGTAGTAATAAAATTATCAGTAATAATTTACTAATAAATTAGTAGTAATTACTATTTTGTAGTAATAAATTTATCAGTAATAGTTTACTAATAAATTCATATTTTTTTCTATTCACTAGTAAAATGTAATAATTAAAAATCAAAAAGTCAGTTACTATTTCAAATTAGTAAATATTTCACTACTTTTTTTTTCTCTAAATGTAGAGACAATTAGTAGAGATAGAGACAATTAAATGATAGAGACCGAATGATAAATTCACTTTCTTCAGAGACAATTAAAGTTAGTTATTTTCTACTTATAATTAGTTATTTTCTACTAGTTATTAGTTATTTTCTACTAATAATTAGTTATTTTCTACTAATAATTAGTTATTTTCTACTAATAATTAGTTATTTTTACTAATAATTAGTTATTTTCTAGTTATAATTAGTTATTTTCTACTAGTTATTAGTTATTTTCTACTAATAATTAGTTATTTTCTACTAGTTATTAGTTATTTTCTACTAATAATTAGTTATTTTCTACTAATAATTAGTTATTTTTACTAATAATTAGTTATTTTCTAGTTATAATTAGTTATTTTCACTAATTACTGAAGCCATTTCACCCGAATGAGGGGAGAATATTTTCCTAATTGAAAAATTGATTTACATGTAAATATGAGATTTCCAATTTGAAACCACAAAAAAGAAAACGAAGGGAAATGAAAAATAATCGACGTTGAATAAAAAATCGTCTCCTTTATATCGCGGGGACATCAAACGTGTATTAAATTGTAATTGAATTTTGTCAAATCCGCTTGTGGTGATTCATTCACCCTTTTCTCTTCTTTTTTTGGATGAATTTCTATTCAATTTCGTCCCTAATGCAATTTGACATTAAAATTGAATTGTAGAAACTTCCAATTTTTTTTTTTTTGTTTCATTTTGTGTTTTATGTTAAAAAAAATGCAAAGAAAAAATGTTTCAAAGGGCAAAGAACTTTTTATCTTTTCTTAATTCGCTTCCTTCCGCGCTTAATTATTAACGCTCCTCGCTTGCCAACATTTTTAATTAGCAATCTAAGTTGTAATTTCGTGAATAATTATTATACCGTAAGAAGAGACAAATAAAAAATAGCCAAGTGCAGACAGTTTAATTTCAAATCTACAGTTTTTTTTCGAATGGTTCTTTTTTGTTTGAAATTTTTTTCTGTATTTTTTTGAAGTTTTTTTTACGATCGTTTTGTACTTCTTTGTAAGAAACGATTTGCAATTTTTTTTTAAAGATCTTTTTATCTTTTCAAGATTTTTTTTGCACTCGGAGAAACATTGGTTTGAAAAAAAAATTAATTTCTTAGAAGCTAATTTTCTTGAATCAAACCAAATAAATAAAAATTCCAAACATAATTTTTTTCTACAAGTGTAAAAATTTCAAACATAATTTTTCCTACGAGTGTAAAATTTTTTCCTTGATTTTCTAAAAATAGAAAAAAATTCCCAACTACAATTTTTTCATTAGAAGAAAAATTGCTCACAAATATCTGTCGATCGGTATTTTCTTTTGTTTCCTTTTTGAAATTCATGTCAAAAGTAATTCTGCAGTTGAAGGGGAAAATTTATTGACTATCAAGTGTCGAATGTGCAAAAAAAAGAAAAAATAAAATGAAAAGGAATGAAGGGGGGAAAAAAAATTCCCGCGTTGCTTCTTTTGATACTTGTGCGAAGATGAACTTTTGTAGACTTGAACATAAATCTCCATTCTGTCAGTAACCTCATTGATTTTCTCCCTTCATAGTGAAACCGACGCCTGAGGGCCTCTGTCAGGACAACTTTGAATTATCAAGCTACTACCACCATCGTGGGTTAATTTAATTATTATTTCATATATGTATTTACAGGAAGAAAAAAAATAATTGAATTTATTTCAATAATTTACAACGTCAATCTATATATTTATTCATTTATATATATATGCTTCTTGTATATGTGTACGATTTAATTGAATTTCAATTTCTCGATTCACTTTCTATCTGATTTTTAAGACAGAGACTTTTTTTCTCTGTGAAATATTTTCAAAAGATTTTTCTTTCTCTAAGAAACAAATATTCATACGAGTATTTTTTCTTTAAAAAAATATTCATACTAGATTTTATTTCCCTTTTTAAAAAATATTCATAACAAGATTTGATTTCCCTTTTTAAAAATTATCCTACGAGATTTTTTTTCCTTTAGGAATGATAGATTTTTTTCCTTAAAGAATTTCTTTTGATGGATTTTTTTCATTGAAGAATTTTGATGAGGACAAAAAATTTGTCAAATGCAACATGATTCACAGCAGGTACAAATTGAGCACGTTTTTTCTCTTCTAGGCTAAAATCTGGGTTTGGGAATAATTTCACCAGAATAATAAAAACGTAAAAATATGTGTAACAAAGACAAATTAGTAAAAAAAATAATTAACTATTAGTAAAGAAATAACAAAAAACTGATTAAGTAATTATTAGTAAATTAATAAATAAAAACTAATTATTGGTAGAAAATAGCTTATTATTATAAGAAAAACCTCATTAGTAAAGAAGTAATGCCAAAAATAATCAAATATGACTAATTTAATTAGCTACTAAATTTTAGTTATTGTGACAGAATTCAAAATTAAATTTAAATTCTTATCTAATTTAACTATATGTAATTATTAAGAAAATGGCTTATGAGTAGTAGAAAAAAATATTTAATAGTAGAAAGAAAAATTTAATAGTAGAAAATGACTAATTATTTGTTGAAAATGACTAATTAATTCTCCTTCACTAATTAGTAGTAGAAAACAATTAATAGTAAATAATAGCTAATTAGTAGCAGAAAGAAATTAATTATTCGTAGAAATAATGTAACTATTAGTAAAATATTACTAATGAATTCATTATTAGTATAAAATAACTAATTATTGGTAGAAAAAAATTATTATTATTAGTAGGAATTAATTTTTGTTAATTTAACTAATAATTAGTGGAAAATAGCTAAGTATTCATAAATAATAATTAATATAGTAGAACGTAGTAAGTAATTAGTTAATCAGTATAAGCTAATTATTAGCAGAAAATAAGTAGTGGCAGAATAATAAATAAATAGCAGAAAATAGTACAAAAATACTGACTAATTCACTATTTAAATCTGAATTCGTCAAAAATAACTAATTGCTAGTAAAATTTTGTCTGACTTTTACCTTCTGCAAAATCGTAAAAAAATGACTAATTAATTAGTAGAAAAAATAGAAATAAATAGAAATAAATAGAATAGAAAAAATAAAGAATTATTTTTCCGCCACAATTAATTTACATATTTAATATGGAAATTAATTGTGGTGGAAAGTATCTGAAAATTAGTCAAAAGTAGCTAATTTAGTAGAAAATAACTAATTATTAGTTATTGAGAACTAATTTTCTATATAGTAACAATTTTTACAATATCTTCGTCGTTTCTTACTAAAATTGCAGAAAAGAATAAATTATAAAAAATGAAAAATAAATTTAACAAAAATAAAATAATAATAGTAATAAATTTGACATAAAAAATTTACTAATTAGTAATAGTCAACACAATTAGCAATTGGTAGAATAACAGTTTAAAATATGTCATTATTAATTATATGTTTAATAAAAATATTTTTTCTCTAACTCATAAGAATTTTTACTAGAAAAATGTATAATAATATTTTAATTTATAATGATAATAATAATAATAATAATAATAATTTAATTATTTTTAACTTATTCAAATTTAAGTAGTACATTTGACTAAATCAATTATTTACAAAAAATTTTCTCGTTACTTCACTCAGAATTGAATTTAATTAATAAGTAATAAAATCAGTATTTATTTACTGGAAATATTGTGATTTGATGAATCTACTCTTAGTAGTTAATAATTAATTATCAGTTGAAAATGACTTATTAGTAGAAAATAGCTAATTACTGGTAAAAAGAAAAAAAATTTTTTGCAAAAATAAATAATTTTTAGTAGATTGAAACTAATTGAGTATAGAAAACAGCTAATTAGTAGTAGAAAGATTTTTTGCAAAAATAGCTAGTTAGTAATAGGTAGAAACTATTTTAGTAGCAAAAAAAATATCAATTGGTAGTAGAAAAAAAACTAATTATTATTGGTGGAAACAAGGTAATTTGTAATAGAAAGTTAATTTTTTTGCAAAAGCAGAAAATAAGTAGTAACAAAAATTTAGCAACAAAAAATAGCTAATTAGTAGTAAAAAGAAACTAACTATAAGTTGAAAATAGTTAATAAGAAGTAAAAAGATAATTATTTTTTAGAAAAAAAACTAATTTAGCAACAAAAAATATCTAATTAGTAGTAGAAAGAAACTAATTATAGGTTAAAAAGTGATAATTAATAGTAAAAAAAATAAGTATGATTAAAAAAAATAGCTAATGAGTATTAATTAATAATTATGAATTAATTAATAATTGCTAATTAATTATTATTAATTAGCAAAAAAAAGCTGATTAGTATTTCAAAAAACTGATTTAGGAGGAAATAATAATTAATTAGTAGTAGAAAGATAATAATTTTTTTTTAAAAATAGCTTCTTATTAGTAGAAAGAAACTAATTAAAGGTAAAAGATAGTTAATTAATAGTAGAAAGACAATTTTTTTGCAAAAGTAGCTAATTTGAATTACTAAAACTAATTATTGGTAGAAATTTATTAACTATTTCTTGAGGGTAGGTATTAGATATAGTAACAAGTATCTAATTAAAAGTTTAAAATCACTAATTTTTAGTATAAAATAACTAATTATATTAATAATAAATTAGTAATTAGTAGAAAGTGACTAATTATTAGTAGAGAATAACTATTTATTAGTAGAGAATAACTATTTAGCAGTAAAAAGGAACTAATTTAGTAGCAAAAAATAGCTAACTAGTACTAGAAATTTAGAAAGATATTAATTTTTTTGTAAAAATAGCTAATTTAAAAGAAAATAGTTATAGGTAGAAAGTAGCAAATTAGTAGTAGAAAGATAAAATTTTTTTGCAAAAATAGCTAATTAGTAGTACCTACAATGAAATGGGTATAATACGAATAGTATTAAAGAAATAGGTTTAATAATAGCTAATTAATAGTAGAAAAAAGTTAATTAATATTGGAAAATAGCTAATAGTAGAAAATAGTTAATTAATAGTAAAAAACAGCTAATTAATAGTAGAAAATAGTTAATTAATAGTAGAAAATAACTAATTAATAGTAGAAAATAGCTAATTAATAGTAGAAAATAGCTAATTAATAGTAGAAAATAGTTAATTAATAGTAGAAAATAAATAATTATTAGTAAAAAAATAAAGAATTGTTAGTAAAAAATAGTTAAAGAGTAGTAGAAAATAGCTAATTAATAGTAGAAAATAGTTAATTAATAGTAGAAAAGAACTAATTAATAGTAGAAAATAGCTAATTAATAGTAGAAAATAGCTAATTAATAGTAGAAAATAGTTCATTAATAGTAGAAAATAAATAATTATTAGTAAAAAAATAAAGAATTGTTAGTAAAAAATAGTTAAAGAGTAGTAGAAAGATAGTAATTTTTTTAGCAAAAAAACTAAATAATAGTAGAAAGAAACTAATTATTAGTAAAAAATAGAAAATTAGTAGTAGAAAATAAATTAATTATTAGACTAAAAAGTTAATAATTATTAGTGGAAAGTAGGTAATTATTAGTATAAATTTAAAAATAACTAATATGTTAATTCTACACAAACAGAACCTTTAACTGGAACAGCGATAACTTTCCCTAAAATAGCGATAGTATTCGTTGAAATAGCTAAAGTATTCGCTGCAATAACTAAACATTTCTATAATATATAGTGAATTTTATAGAAGTTTCAGGTGAAAAATTTTTTTCGCGTAACTAAGAAAATAGTAAAGTGAAACTAATTAAATTTGTCACAAAAAAATGACTAATTTTTTGTTCTTGACATTAAATAAATAAAATTCCCTAAATAGATTTGAATTCCACACACAATCGCCGCTATCGATTAAACAATAGGGAAATTCGCCCAAACGATTTGCGATGCAAATGTAACTGGACTTAAAGACCATCACAGAAAAGTTCGCTCCTTCCCGCAGTCATCGCATATAAATCACCATACATTAGCACCCGTTCCCATATGTGCGCACGTACACACATATATATTCACTACGTGCGAGAGGGTGCCATAAATCAAGGTCGACGCACGGCGAAAACGCATTAATAAACAAACGCCTGCCCATAAGGCGGTCGATTAAAATTGTCTTCGTGAATCGCGAACACTTAATTTATGAGTATTCTCTAGTTAAGCATTACATGCTACCCCATAATAAGACACACACACACACTCACACAATGGGGGTTAAATAAGCGCAAAGGGTGCGCGCACGAGCGAAATGCTTTATATTCTTTTTTGGCTTCTTCTTTCACCATAGACGAAATGTTTTCCTTCTTTTTTTTTGTTTTGCTACTTAAAATTTCACCCTTTCTTTTTTAACCCACCATTCAAAACGTAAATAGCCGTCAACAAATATTGATGTTTGCTTATTTGCTCGGTTTTTATTTGAAGTGTATATAATAATAGTGCACTAGGGAGATCTATGAATTCGAATTTTTTTTCTTTAAAATAAAGGGGTGACTTTTTAAAAAAAATTCTACACTACAAAGGCAAAAAAAGGTATGGAAAAATATTGTTTGGTTTTGTAGTTTTTGCTTTTGTATGTATTTTTGGCAATTTTTTATTTTTGCAAATTTATGCGCCGAAAAAAATTAGTAAAAAATAATAATTAATTTAACAGTAAAAAATCAGTTTATAATTCAAATATATTGTGCAAATACATTTAATGTGGAATCTGATGGATTGGGGTACAGTTATTCTAAAACGAATTTTCTAATTTTTTATTTTCTAAAAATATTTTTTCTAATAAAGGTGAATTGCGAACAAAAACTTTTTTCTAATAAGAGTGAATTTCTAAATAATTTTTTTCTAATGAAGGTGATTTTCTAATTTTCTTTCTTCTAATAAAGGTTATTTTTAAAAAAATTTTTTAGTAAAAAAGGAAAACTAAATAAAAGAAAATTTCGAAAAATTCTTTTCCTATAACAATATATAATTTCTAATTAAAATAATAATAATAATAATAATAATAATTTTTAATTTAATAACAATTAATAGGTATGTGATTAAAAAATAATGTTTACAAAAATTTTTTAATTCTTTCAAAAAAATACTTGAAATTCTGTTGCAAAATTGTAATAAAAAATTATTAAAAATTATACAAATTATAATTATAAAAATGATGGAAATAATTTTTTTTTTTAAGAATAGAATTTTTATTAACAATTTAGAAATTAAAATTCATTAGAAAAACTAATTTTAGGAATCAGATTTCATTAGAAATCACTTTTTTTAGGCAAAAAGGATTAGAAAATATTTTTTAGAAAAAGTGACCACCTACCATCTGATGTATAGTCAAATCAAAAGTTAGTCCAATGTCATGATTTTTTTAATTAAATGAAAAACACAAATTAAATTTTAAATTCGTATCCTCAGAAAGGTGAAGAATGTAATTTTGAATATTAAAATCTATTAAAACTTGCAATTGAATAAAAATTACCGCTTCATAAGAAACTTAATAGTTAATAAGAAACATTTGTTAAATTTTAGGTTATGTTACTTAAATAATTTATTATTGTCGACAAAAATTTGAATTTTTATTCAAATATAACTTTCAATTGTTCAAAATGTAAAAATTATTATTCCTTACGCTTCTACGAAATAAAATTAAAAATTTAATTTGACTTTTTAAAAAAAAACAAAAATATGGCATTGAACTAACGTTTTTTCCGATTGTTTGTCGAATTGTCCCTTAAAAAAAGATAATTTAATTATTAGAAAATTTGTGAGATTCAATTAAAAATAATTAAAGTTAAAGAATTCCACACTGAAAAAAAATTTATATGATTCAAATAACCGATTATTTGTCATAAATCAAATAAATATTTACTTGAATCAAATAATTTTTATTTGAATCAAATATTTCAGTATTTGAAGTAAATACTAATTAATTGATTCAAATAAAAATTATTTGATTCAAGTAAATATTTATTTGATTATAGACAAATAATCGGTTATTTGAATCAAATAAATTTTTTTTTCAGTGCATTAGAAACATTTTTAAAAAAAGAACTTTCAAAGTATTTTAATTTAATAATTGATAAATAATTAAATTTTATAAGTTAATTTGAAAAACATACACACTTAAAATTTGTTAATAAAATTAAATATTTGCAAAGTTTTTTTTGAGAATTTTTAAAAATGAGTTTTTTGAAACTTTTCAATTCTACAGGTTCTTGAAGTTAGCATTAATTCTCAGCATCGAAAAGTATTTTTCTTATTTTTAGTAAAAACAATTAACTAATTTTACTCCTTTTATTTACTTCAGAAGTAAAAAACTATTTAATAGAATTTTTTTAACTTTAAACTTTGGAAAAAATTGAGTGATTTTTTTTGTTTTTGTAGAAAAAATATTTTTCGTTGCTGAACATCGAGGGCAACTTTAGGGACCTATTTTTATTTGATTAAAGATAATTGCATTTTTATAAACGAATAACTGAAAATTTCTAAAATAATTCAAATTTCTTTACGTTTTATTAAAAGTAATCGAATGCTATTAAAGAATTTTATTTAAATTTTTCGAAAATAATTAAGAATAAGTTAGTGAACGTAAGTAATTAATTAATTAAGAATAATTAATTTGAATTTTCGGACAATTTTTTTTGAAAATTCTGAAAAATAAGAATTTTGAAATTTTTTCAATTCTATTGTTTCAATATAATTGAATTTTTCTAAACAAGTAATTGAAAATTCTTGACATTTCTTCCCCTTTTTTTTAAAAATATATGAATTTCTTTTGAACGAATTTTATTTAAATTTTTCGAAAAAATTAAGGAAAGTTA
Organism: Leptopilina drosophilae; assembly: GCA_032873175.1. Lineage (NCBI taxonomy): Eukaryota > Metazoa > Arthropoda > Insecta > Hymenoptera > Figitidae > Leptopilina > Leptopilina drosophilae. Next base: position 32,057,563 of record CM065485.1, read on the forward strand.
ATTACCGTAATTACAATTTTATTTTTAAAATATAAAGTTTTTCTTAAATTTTAAAATCAGTTTTTTGCTTCTAAAAGTTATACTATTATATTATTATTATTATTATCATTTTTATTATTCAATGATTCTAATTATTGAATCATCTTCTTTTAAATTTTAAAAAATTTTAATGTCGGAATGTTGAAATAAATAATGTTTATTTATTCCTTGAGCAAATTTAATTTTTATTACTTATTAAATAAGTACCTAACTATTACTGCTTCTTATTGTCGAAAATTTTAATAAAATTCTTCGCATGAATTTAATTATTTTCATAAATAATAGCATTATGCGAACCGATTCAATTAATTTGATAAATAGTAAAATTCTTTGCAGCAATTCAATAAATATTAATATAATTTTAATAAAATTGAAAAAAATTCTTTGTTTAATTTAATTATTTTTCAAATTTCTAATAATAATAATAGCATTATTTGTAAGGATTCAATTATTTTGATAAATAGTAAAATTCACTGCTGCAATTCAATAAATATATAATATAATTTTAATAAAATTGAAAAAATTCTTTGTTTAATTTAATTATTTGTCAAATTTTCAATAAAAATTATTAAAAAACATTGTATCCAAATTTTCGTTTGAAAAGCGATGGCTTCGAAAATTTAGTTTCATTTTATTTTCGAACATCAACAAAACTAAATACAGGGACCTTTCAGGGTCGTTAACAGAACGAAAATATTATTCAAGGACGTTTTTGTTTTGATTCCTGCGCATCAAAACTAAATTAGGTTTATGATCCTCAATAGAAAAACTGTTAATTTTTCTTGCTGGGTTTAAATGTTGACGGTCGTGATTGGTTGAAAATTTCATGATGACGGTCGCGATTGGTGGAAACTATGGTGACGGTCTCTATTCGCTGAAAAACGAGAATAACAGTCGCTATTGGTCAGAAATCGTAGCAATGACGCTTGTTATTGGTTTATTTTCTGTGTTCACAAGAGCTTCAAGAGTATTACAGTTTATTACAGAATATTAAAGAAAATTACAGAATATAAAAGTGAAAAGTGAAAAACACGTGTTTTTTCTTTATAAATTAAAATTAAATATACTTAAATTCTCTTAATTAATATAAAAATTAATATAATATTAAAAAATACATAAAAAAATTAGAAGTGGAAAACATTTGTGTGATTAAAAATAAGGATAAGAAATATTTGGGTAAGTTTTTAAACAATGTGTAAAATATATTAATACAAATTTTGAAAGTTCTGAACAAAGTACAAACAAACTTTGAATTTTATTTATATATAGATTATATAAAATAATTCACACTGCCGTCCATGAAATTTTTACAACCCTTTGGAATTTTAGGCGTTAAAGAAAGTTTTATATTTTTGTTAACAATAACAAATAAGTTTCTCATTGAAATTTTGTTTTTTACTCTACAAAATAGTAAAGTATATTATTTATAATGACAATTGTTACAAGGATTTTATTATTTAATAATTTATTTATTATTTAATTTAAGTATTTTTAACAGAAAATTCTAAAGAAGTAATTTACAGTTTAGTGAATTTTGTTTCTCTTAATACATTAAAAAAAATGAATAAAAATTTTTTTTTGTCAAGTTTATTTGAGAAAATAATCGAATCGTCTTGTAGAATTTTGTGAAAATTGTTTTCAAATAATTGAAGTCTTTTGAGAAATATTATTAAAATAGTAGAATATGGAAATTCAAGGGCACCCGATTGTGACCCTTTTTATAAACAATTTGACCTATTTTCGGTGAAAATTTGCTTCAACGATCATCGAAAAATTAGAAGTAAAAAAATAGTAGTTGTATTAAAGATGAATTGTAAAAAAAAAAGAAATTAATGCTGATAATAATTGAGATTATTTTTTTTGTATTTATAGTTTTTAAATTAAAAAATTAGTTTTGTTTCTTTGTAACGACACGCGGATGGTAAAGGTAAATGTGACGTTTTATCGGACAAGGTCGTCAGTCGGTTCTATTATTCGTCACTTGTATCCGGTTACACCCTCGAGCACACCTTTTGAATCTTCACGGCCCGCTAACGCATCCTTACGCCAACACACATGGCGCCCACCATTATCCCAATGCTCTTTTTAATATTATATCCTTCTCTTCTCCTTTTTCCCCTATACACAACATTACTACATTCTTGGAGAAAACACGAAATATTGAGAGTGAAATTCAATACTTTTTTTTTGGTGGAAAAAAATGGTCATACACATTGATACTTTATTCAAAAAAAAGTTTCTTGTGGAATTTTCGATAATCATTGAATTTCTAAAACACTATTTTTTTACTATTTTGAAAATAGATTTTACTGATTTAATGGAAAATTAGTATTTTCCTTTTTTGTAGCTATTTTCGATGCTTTTAATTTTTTAGCGATTAATTCACTCTTTCTAAATTCGTACTTGTTTATTAAATGTTCAGAATTTATGAGAAAATTGTCAAATTATTTTGTCTCTTTGTTTGACTCATAAGCTACGAAATTATCACGAATTTTATTAATTTTTCAAGATTCAGGAATTTTAATGAAATTCAATTTGCGCAAAATTTAATTCTTTTTATAAATAAAGCAATATTCACCATAATTAGAATTCAAATTCTTTTTAAAATTAAAATATTTTTTTTTGCTAAAATTCAATTAGTTTAAATTTTTTTTTTAAAAATTGTTCACTGTAAATAAAAGGTTCTAAATTAGAGCTGATTTCGGTATTAAAATAGAACTAAATTACGATTTAATACCGAAATTGGTACTAAATTAGTACCTTTCTTTTTACAGTGTTGTCAACATTCCAATCATGTTTATAAATAGAAAATAAAATTCTTCCAAAAAATTCAATTACTATTAGGAATTTTAACAAAATTCATTGCAAAATTTCAATGATTTTCAAAAAATTTTCTCAGTTCAATTATTTTCAATTATCGACTATTTTAATGTAATTTCTCAAAAAATAATTCAACTATTTTACAAGAATTTTAATAAAACTCTACAACCTAAATTGAATTAGGTTCCAAAAAAATGAAATGTTTTAAAAATTTAGAATTGAATTCTTTTACAGTAATTCAATTATTTTTATAAATTTTTCTTATTCACTTGTTTTTAGAAATTTTAGTAAATTTCATTATAAAATTTTAATTATTTTCATAAATTTTTCTTAATTCTTAATTATTTTATTAAAATTCCCAAAAAATTCAAATATTTAAAAACAATTTCGACAAAATTCTATACAAATATTTAATTATTTTATAAAAATAATTTAACGAATCTATTAAAATAATGAAAATTTCACTGGAATTCCAAGTTACAAATACAATTTACACAAATTTTTTTGGAAAAAAGTCTATTGTTTCATACTTTTTTTTTAAATTCTTCTCAATAATTGATAACACGTTATAGCATCCAGCCCTTCAATTTGATTCTTTTTTTTCAAATAATAAAACTTTTTGTCAGATTTCAATTGTCCATTTTCAATACAATTTTAATCGAATTCCTTGAAAAATGTAATTATTTATTAAAATTTTATTAAAATTCAACTAAAAAGAATTCAGTTACATAACAATTAGTAACAAATCGCAGAATAGTAAGAGAAAAATAAAATTAAATGTTTTTTTTTTAATTTGGCATTAAATTCTTCTCAGTAATTTAATTATTGTCATAAATTTATAAAATTCCCATCGGGGATTTAATTACTTTCATAAATAAAAATATTCGTCACAAGAATTCAATTTCTTTCATTAGTAAAAAAAATTGTACTGTTTTCAAAAATTTTAATAACCTTCTTTGTATTTCAATTATTTTAAAAAAACATTTCTTTATTCAATTATTTTCAAAAAATTTCTCAAAAAAATTCAATTATTAAAATATAATTTTGACGCAATTCTACACGAATATTCAATTATTTCCTAAATTAGTGAAAATTTCACAAATATTCAATTATTAAAAGTATAAAATTTGCATACATTTTTTTAAGCCAATTGTTTGAAACTTTGTTATAAAATTCTTTTTAATAATTTAATAATTTTCGTAGATAATAAAACTTATTGTCTAATTTCAATTATTTTTAATACAATTTTAATCAAATTCTCTGAAAAATGTAATTATTCTTAACAGTTTTATGAAAATTCGTCGAAGGAATTCAATTATTTAAAAATTTGTTGGTAAAATTATGAATATTCGATGTTAAGAAAAATTCAATTACTCGATTAATTTTTTTGTTCCTAATAATTGAATTCTCTTTGCAATTTCCTGATAAAAATTGATTTAAAAATTAATTTTAGTTGAATTCACTTATATTTTTAAGTAATAAGATTCTTTTTCCAAATTCAATTACAATTTTCCAAAATTAAATTCGCCGATAGTATCGAATCGTTTAAAAATTTGTTTATGAAATTCTGTATAAAAATTCGATCTTATGAAACGTTTATTTATTTAGTAATAGTTATCTATGTTTGTATTTAAATAAAATTTGAATTCCCGTAGAATTTTCTAATAAAAATTTATTTTAAAATATTAATTTCAGTTAAAAAGTTTTTGGTAATAATTGACTTTCGGAGAAGTTACTAATAATTGCAATTTTCAGAAATAGTGGAATGTTGTCAAGGTTATTCAATTTTCAAATTACAGTTTTTTAAATATCTGAATTGTTAGCATTCAATTATTAAAAAATTTGTCGATAAAATTACACACGAAAATTCAATTGTATGAAATATTTATTTAAACATTTTTTAAAAAATTTGTCGATAAAATTATACACGAAAATTCAATTATATGAAATATTTACTTATTCAATAAATTATCTATGTTTGTATTTTAATAATTGAATTCTTTAAGAATTATCTAATAAAAATTTATTTGAAAATATTAATTTTAAGTAAAAGGTTTTTGGTAATAATTGAATTTTGTCAAAGTTTTAAATTAATATCTTTCGATAATCTGAATTTTTATAATGGAAAATAATGATTTTATTACTCAAGAATTTTTAATTATTACAAAACGTTAAGAAATTGTCCGCTCCGAGTGGAAAAATTTGGAGTAATCTGTATGAATATCTTATAATTTTTATAATAACGTTGTTCAAAGTTGTTGAATTTCAAAAAGGTTTTGAGTTTGAATGTAATAATAGTGATTTAATATTTATTTTAAAAAATCAGTTATTTATGTTTTCGAATAATTTTACAATTAAGAAAATTCGTAATTGAGTATTTATTTATTTTTTTTTGAGTATTTAATTTTTTTGGCGTAAATTAGCTGGTTTATTTATTTATTTGTAAATTAGAATTAGAATGTCAGGAAAAAAAGTGAAAATTTTATCTACAAATCAGAGAATACTGAGGGAAAAATAAAATAAAATAATAAATTTGTGGCAACCCTGCAAAGTCACCTCTTGTGAGTACAAATCATGACCTAATGAAAAAAGTGCAAAATTTTTCTTGAACTCAAAACGTGAGTATTTATGTAGACATTCCAACATTGCTCGGCACTTGGCCTTATCTCTTTCCAGTTATCTATAAAGTGAATGGATTCATCTAAAACCTAATTTCTCTATATGGTCATAAAAAAAAGATTGTTTTCCTACTTTCCCCATATCATTGCGCGCACTAGTGCAAAGATGCGTACACGGTTTGGATAAAAAAAAAGGAGGAAAAAAAAAGTTGATGAGACGAGTTTCGCACATCGTGCAGTGTGTATGCCCAGAGACTCTCTTATATGTCTCATGTTATGGTCAAACTCGCAGTACACGCAACCATGAGGGCGGAAATACACGTGGGCGAAAGAGAGTGAGTGAGAGAGAAAGAGAGAGAGAGAGAGACTTCAACGAGCAGACAAAACTCGCACGAATATAATAGTTACATCGGAGAAGCGGTCTCTCCAATCTGCCACACTAAAACCACGATGTTTATGCACTTTATGCTCGCCAATCGATACACAATACACCCACATGGAAAATGTATTATGCGTATAAATGTACACTTGTGATTCAGAATGCGAATTTTTTTTTCTTTTATCCCTATTTTCCTTCTTTCTCTCGCAGAATAATAAGAGAAAAAGTTCAGGGAAATCCGGGAAAAATAGTCGAGAATTTAATTTGACCGGAAATTTCATGCCAAACCGGGCATTTTTTAAATCAAATTTACAGGGTGCACTCTAAATCTGAATCAGTGAAAATTTTGACTGATTTCAATCAGTGGCCCAGTTTTCTATAATTCATCAGTGAAATTTCACTGACAATCAGTAAAAACCACTGATTGTCAGTGAAATTTCACTGATGAATTAAAGAAAACTGGGTCACTGATTTGAAATCAGTGAAACTTTTACTGATTCAGATTTAGAGTGTGTCTACTAACCGCACTGAAAAAACATTGTACTCGTTTTAAGTAAATATTAATATTTTTAAGTGATTTTGTTTAATTGAAATTACTCTCTAAATTTGAATCAGTTAAAAATAATTGATTTAAAAGCAAATAGTCAGTCACTAATTCAAATAGTAATATTTCTACTGACAATTAGTTAAAAATAATTGATTGTCAGTTATAAATAACTAATGTTTCAGTTAATTTTTTTTGACTGATTCAATTAGTCAAGTTTAACTAATTTTTCAGTTATTTTTTACTGTAATTCAGTTATTTTCAAACTGAAAATCAGTTGTTTTTAACTGATTCAGAAGCAAAAAGTCAGTCACTGATTGTCAGTTAAAACCATGATTTTTAACTGATTCGAATTAAGAGAAAATAAAATAATAAAAAATAAAGAAGTATATATATAAAATAAAAAATAAATAAAAATAAAACATAAAATTTTTTATACAAAATATATAGAAAATATTTACTGCTTTGATTCAAAAATAATTTTTGTTTGAATAATTATGTTTAATTTAAATATACTTAGTTTTGGTTTCAACAAAAAATATGTTTAAAAATTTTATGTTTGGTTCAAACTTAAAAGTTGATAATAAATAATTTAAAATCAACTATAAATTATGTTTGAATAAAATATATTATTTCTATAAATGAACCAAAAAATAAGTTTGAAATAAACTTAAATTTGTTTGACTGTATAGCTAGCAAAGATATTAAGGGGGTCCCATAGTCGATTGGATTTTTGCATTAAGCTTCAATGGGAAATTCGCATCGACTTTGACGCCGCCTTAAGTTTGATTTAAACAAAATATGTTTAAATCAAATAAATCGTTTTCTCAGTGCGGGAAAACCGTGAATTTAATTTAATTGGGAATTTACCCAGATTTTAATACCAAATACCGGGAATTTTTCCATCAAGATTAAAAAAGTTTTATTATTTTAATTAATTTTTGAAAAACGTCGGTGAAGTTCGCAACGCTTATGATCAACGATTTAGAGAAAAAATTTATTTACCTACCAAACAGAATAAAATATTTTATTCACAAATTATATTTTCGTAAATCATTATCACAAAATTAAAGGAACTATTTTCTGTACAAAAATGTATAAAAATTTACATAAACAAAATTTTTTCTTCAGAAATCGTTGACTATAATTATAAACGTTGTGAACTTCACCAACGTTTTAAAAAATTACTTTTTCTATCCACAATTTTTAAAACAATTTATTATGACTATTCAAAAATCGCTTTTTGTAAAAAATTTTAATAAAAATTATTTCAATTCGTCAATTTTTTTCAAAAGAATTTATAAAATTTATATTTTCAATATTTGCATTTCTGTAAAAATTAAATTATTTACGAATATAATTGAAATTTTGCAAATAATTTTATTAACATTTTTTCCAAATAACCGTATTCTTGCATATTTGATTTTAATTTCATCATTTTTTCATTCAATCATTATTAAATGAGAAAAATTCCTTAGAAAATTTTTATAGACTTTTGTAGTAAAATTTCTAAAAAAAATTGTTTTAAATAATTAATTTATTTTAAAAAAAAATGGGAATATTGTATGTAAAATAATTGAATTTATGTAAAATCATTTGATTTATGAAAATAATCAAATTTTTGTAAAAATTTTTGTTAAATTTTTTATTAATAATTGATTTCTTTTGTGAAAGTAATTGAATCTTGGTGTAGAATTTGTCAACATTTTTTTTTAAATAATTAAATTATTTCGAGAAATTTTATTAAAATAGTAGAATATTTAACTTCATTGAAATAAGAAAATATTTTGAGGATAATTGAAATTTTGCCATGAATTTTTTGAAGATATTTGAAAATAATTGAATTTTGGCGAAGAATTTTGCTACTAATGATGACGATAATTTTGAATTATTTTTATAAATTTTTCTTATTCAATTCTTTTTAGGGATTTTAATAAAATTCATTGTAAAATTACAAATTTTTTTTATAAATTTTTTTAATTCAATAATTTGTTTATCAATTATTTTACTAAAATTCCGCCCATAAAATAAAATATTTAAAAACAATTTTGACAAAATTCTATACGAATATTTAATTATTTTCTAAAAATAATTTAACAAATCTAATAAAATAATGAACATTTCACAGGAATTAAAAGTTAAATATACAATTTGCATACATTTTTGGGAAAAAAGTCACTTGTTTCAAACATTTTTTTACAAAATTCTTTCCAATAATTAAATTCTTTTTTTTAATAATAAAACTTATTGTCAAATTTAAATTATTTTTAATATAATTTTAATCGAATTCCTCGAAAAATGCAATTATTTGAAAAAATTTAATTAAAATTCAACAAAAGAATTCAATTATTTAAAAATTAGTAACAAATCGGAGAATAGTAAGGAAAAAATAAATGTTATTTTTAAATTTGGCATTAAATTCTTCGAATTTGTCAAAACTGTTTTTAAAGAATTGAATTATTTTGAGAAATTTGATTAAAATAGAATATTCAAATTTATTAAATTAAGAAAATTTGTTGAAGATAATTAAAATTTTGCCATGAATTTTATTAAGATATTTGAAAATAATTGAACTTTGTCGAAGAATTTTGCTATTAATTTATAAAGTAATTGAAATGACAATTTTTTAAAATAATTTTTAAATGTAATTGAATTTCTCTGAAGAATGCTGTAAATTTTGAAATTAATTGATTCTTGCTAGGATTTTGACTAAAGAATATTTCAAAATAATTGTTTTTCTGAGAAGAATTTTATTATTAAAATAATTATTTTAAAAAATATTACTATTATTATTTTAAATTGTTTTAAATAATTAATTTATTTGAAAACAAATTATGAATATTATATGTAAAATAATTGAGTTTATGTAAAATTGTTTGAGTTATGAAATTAATTAAATTTTTGCAAAAATGTTTGTTAATTTTTTTTTTTTAAATAATTGATTTTATTTCTGAAAGTAATTGAATCTTGGTATAGAATTTGTTAAAATTGTTTTTAAATAATTGAATTCTTTCGAGAAATTTGATTAAAATAGAAGAATATTGAAATTTATTGAATAAAGAAAATTTTTTAAACATGGAGTTTTCGCTATAAATTTCATTAGGATATTTATTTATTTAAAAGTAATTAAATTTCTCTGAAAAATGCTGCAAATTTTGAAATAAATTGATTCTTGCTAGGAATTTGACTAAAGAATTTTTCAAAATAATTGTTTTTCTGTGAAGAATTTTTTTATTTATGAACATAAATATTAAGAAAATAATTAATTTTTAAATTAATATTTTTCACCAAAATTCTTTTTTTCTTTAACTTTCTGAAAATAGTAATTAAAGTTTTTCAAAAAATTTTATTAAATTGTTTTGAATTCCTTCTACAAATTTTTTATAAAAAAAATGTTGAATTTTTTTTGAGAATTTTTTATCAATATTCTTGAGATTAGTTTTTATCTCAACTATTAGGGTATTTAAATTTTGTAAGAAGTGTTAATTTGGTAAAAGTAGCTTTTAGTATTACAAATCTTAAAAAAAAAAAAATATCGAAATACTAGAAAATTGTAAAAAGTAGATTTTAGTATAGATGAGTGCGAAACCTGAAAAGAAAATAGAATTTTTCTTGTTCGCTCCAAACGAGAAAAAAAAAGAGTGAGATTTTTCTCTTTTCTCCCATCCAAAAGAGTGCAAGAGAGCAATAGCTGTATCATTTGAGAAGAGAGAGCAAAAATGCCAATAACAAATACCTGTAAAACGAGTATATAAAACATTACCCAACGATCGGTGGGATTAGGCCAATATGTTAGGAAATGAAATAGCAACTAGTTCAAATATAAGAAAACGACAACGATGCTGCTGCTCGAATGTTGTTATAAGATCGTGTTTTCAGAGAGTTGCGAGGGAAAATTAACATTCTTCGTTGATCATCGAACGCCCATAAAGATCGCACAGATGAAGTAATCTTTTGCTTTTGGTTTGGGTTAACGGAATTTTCAGAGATATCAATCGAAAAAAATTTGTGCGACTATATTCGTGTCTAAGGCGAAATTAGATTTTATATTGTTGTTTTGTATATATTAAATATTTATATACACGGTGACCTCTTGTTTCAAAATTAACATAATCGTATTTTAGCCGTATATGAGATTCTTGAAAATTTGTGCCAATTTGATTTTATCTTGTTTTATTGGAATTAAAAAAATTCTAGTCCCATGAAATTGGATCTGGTAATTTGAATTCTACAAATTGAATAGCGTATTCGTGATCAGTGACCCCGAAAAGCCGAAAACGGTTTTGATAATTTTTCTAATTTTGCGGTTATACTTTATGTATTTGTAAATTAAGCATTCTTTAAAATTAAGCATTAAAATGAATTTTCTGTTTTAAAGAAATTTCTTTTTATTTTTACTGTTTAAAAATTATTTTCAATCAGAATTTAATTTTTTTAAAAATTCGGACTTAATATTTGGAAAATAGTTGAATTTTAGAAATATTTAAAATTATTGAAGTTGGATAAGAAAACAAGTGCAAATCAGGTACAGAATCAAAAACTTGTGAATTGACTAAAATCAAATTTTTTAAGGCGTCAAATTTCATTTTTCGTTAGAAAGATTTTTAAAACTATTTTTAGTTAGTTTTAAAGCTACTTTTTACATAAAAATAAAAAAAAATTTAACTTGCTTAAGAAATAAATAATTATTATTTATTGGAACATTCAGTAATTTTAAATTATAAAAATTTAAATGAAGCTCAATAATTTTAATTATTAAATAATAATAAAATTTTGAGAAGCAAACAATTGATTTAAAATTTTAAGAAGGACTTTAAATTTTAAAAATAAAATTCTATGTTCAACAAATTTTCTTAATTCAATGAATTTTAATATCCTACTATTTTAATAAAATTTCTCGAAATAATTCAATTATAGAAAAAAAATTTTGATAAATTCTACACCAAGATCCAATTACTTTGTAAAATACTAAAAAATTTCGCCGAAATTAAATTATTAGAAAAATTCAATTATTTTCGTAAATAATAAAATTCTTCACAGAAAAAAAATTATTTGGAAAAATTCTTTAGTCAAATTCTTAACAAGAATTAATTATTTTCATAATTTACAGTATTCAATTATTATTATTATTTTTTTCTTCAATTTTATTCAACAAACATTCTTAATTCAATGAATTTCAATATTCTATTTTAATAAAATTTCTCGAAATAATTCAATTATTTAAAAACAATGTTGACAAATTCTACACCAAGATTTAATTACTTTCACAAAAGAAATCAATTATTTAAAAGAATATTTAACTAACATTTTTACAAAAAATTAATTATTTTCATAAATAAAACAATTTTACATAAACTCAATTATTTTATATATAAAATTCATAATTTTTTTCAAATAAATTAATTATTTAAAACAATTTAAAAAAATAATAATATTTTTTTATATAATTATTTTAATAATAAAATTCTTCACAAAAAAACAATTATTTTGAAAAATTCTTTAGTCAAATTCCTAGCAAGAATCAATTATTAATTTCAAAATTTACAGCATTCTTCAGAGAAATTCAATTACATTTAAAAATTATTTTAAAAAATTGTCATCATTTCAATTACTTTATAAATTAATAGCAAAATTCTGCGACAAAGTTTAATTATTTTCAAATATCTTAATAAAATTCATGGCAAAACTTTAATTATCTTCAACAAATTTTCTTAATTCAATGAATTTGAATATTTTATTCTAATAGAATTTCTCAAAATAATTCAATTCTTTAGAAACAGTTTTGACAAATTCGAAGAATTTAATACCAAATTTAAAAATAACATTTAATTTTATTTTTTCCTTACTATTCTCCGATTTGTTACTAATTTTTAAATAATTGAATTTTTTTGTTGAATTTTAATAAAATTTTTATAAATAATTACATTTTTCGAGGAATTCGATTAAAATTATATTAAAAATAATTGAAATTTGACAATAAGTTTTATTATTTAAAAAAAGAATTTAATTATTGGAAAGAATTTTGTAAAAAAATGTTTGAAACAAGTGACTTTTTTCCCAAAAATGTATGTAAATTGAATATTTAACTTTTATTTCCTGTGAAATTTTCATTTTTTTATTAGATTTGTTAAATTATTTTTAGAAAATAATTAAATATTCGTATAGAATTTTGTCAAAATTGTTTTTAAATATTTTATTTTTTTGGCGGAATTTTAGTAAAATAATTGATAAACAAATTATTGAATTTAAAAAATTTATAAAAAAAATTTGAAATTTTACAATGAATTTTATTAAAATCCCTAAAAAGAATTGAATAAGAAAAATTTATAGCAATAATTCAAAATTATCGTCATAATTAGTAGCAAAATTCTTTGCCAAAATTCAGTTATTTTTAAATATCTTCAAAAAATTCATGTCAAAATTTCAATTATCCTCAAAATATTTTCTTAATTCAATAAATTTAAATATTCTACTATTTTAATAAAATTTCTCGAAATAATTTAATTATTTAAAAACAATGTTGACAAATTCTACACCAAGATTCAATTACTTTCACAAAAGAAATCAATTATTAAAAAAAAAAATTAAACAAACATTTTTACAAATAATTGATTATTTGCAAAAATTTAAATATATTCTTTGGTAATTACATTTTTACAGAAATTCAAATATTAAAATACAATTTTCAGAAATTCTTTTGAAAAAAATTGACTAATGAAAAGAATTTTAATAAAATTTATGAAAAAGCGATTTTCGAATAGTCTTAATAAATCTTTGAAAAATAATTAATTAATTATTAATTTAATTAATAATTATTTATGAATAATAAATATACTATTGTTTAATATGTTCGTATTTAAAAAAAACCTCAACTGAAATATTCCCTAAAGAAGAATTTATCTACTTGGAGAAAATTAAATTTGGAACCTAATTGATAATCACGAAAACGTAATTATGTATGTTAATAGAAAATGAAAATTGCCATTTATCCATAATGTCAATTTACAATAATATGATTATAATATGAGTCTTTATATTGCTATTTATGATAATTTGCGAGTAAGGGATACAGTTTAAAATGTGAATGTACTAAAAAGAAAAAGAAAAATGAGGAAAAAAAAATTAATCGCTCAACAATAATAATTCGTCACCACAATGTACTTATAAAATCACCGCCATTAAACGGCTATGGTAAGTGCGGTGACCCCTCGATTTAACTTAAACGTTTCTCCATCTTCCGGTTTCCGTTCTCGTGTCACTAACACGTGACGTTTATGACATTTCAACCTTTCGCTCAATTTTCCTTTTCATCTAAATTTAAAACCCTCTGTTATTTTATTATTACAGTGGGAATTTTATTTAAATTTCGTATTTTAAGTCATTTTTGTTATTTAAAAATGTATTTTAATTGAATTTTTTCTTTTTTTTTTCTTCTTTTTACTAAACATTTTTTTTTATTTTTTTTCCTCTTTGTTTGTTGTTTCTTTTTTATTTCTCTTTTATTGATGTTCCATTTTTGGTTCAATTTTGTTTTATTTTTGTTTTAATGTGATTTATTCTATATTTTGTTCCATTTTATTTCATTTCTTGTTTTTTTTGATCCATTGTTTTTTTTGTTTCAATTAGCTATTTTTGTTTTATTTGTATCACATTTTGTTTCAATTTGGTTTTTATTTTTACTTATTTCGTTTGATTCGTTTATTGTTTTATTTTTGTTGCATTTTTTTAATTTCTGATCCTTTTTATTTTGTTTTATTTTTATTACATTATTAATATAACAAAAAAATGCAATTAAAAAAAATGGAACAAAAAAGATACAAGAACTGAAATTAAAAATAAAAAAAAGGTAAAACAAACTAAAAAATTGAAACAAAATTAAAACAAAAATAAAATACAACAAATTGCAACAAAGGTAAAGCAAAACAAAATATTACTTTATCTTTGTTGACATTTGTTTTATTTTGTTTCAATTTTTGTTTTGTTTTTGTTACATTCCGTTTTCTTTTTATTACATATTTTTGAATTTTATTTTGTTTTAATTTTATTGTAATTTGTTTTGTTTCAATTTTGTTTTATTTTAGCCCTTATTGTATTTGTTTATTTCATTTTCGTTCCATTTCCTTTTGTTTTTGTGATTTATTTTTGTTGCAATTATTTTATTTTGTTTTAATTTCTTCCATTTTGTTTTTTTGTTTTAGTTTTCTTCTAATGTGATTTGTTTGTTTCATTTTTTGTTTATTTTTTAATTTTTTTATACGTGTAGTTTTGTTTTTTTGTTACAATTTTCGGTACACTTTTCATTTTTTGTTTTATTTTTATTACATTTTGTTTAAAACGTTCAATTTTGATTTGTTTTATCTTTGTTACAATTTGTTATATTTTGTTTTATTTTTTGTTTTTTTGTTACATTTTGTTTTATTTTTGATCTATTTTATTTTGTTTTATTTAAGCTCTAATTGGTTTTGTTTATTTCATTTTTGTTTTATTTTTGTTGACATTTTTTTATTTTGTTTTATTTTTGTTTTAATTGTGTTTCAATTTTTTTTAGTTCGTTTTATCTTTTTTTACATTTCATTTCAGTGCTTGTATGATCGTTCCATTTTTTTTTAATGCATTTTTTTCTTCAACTATTATTTTTCGAAAACGTACATAATGCAATAACTGAAAGTATAAATACGCATTAACAATCCATAAATAACATTAAAGCAAAAATGAAATTATACACACGGTCGTATCAAACGTGAAACATTTTCGTTTTTACAAAACTGATATTATGCGCTTTCACTTATAAACTCAAAAAAAAAAAAATAAATAAATAAACAAAAAAAAACAGAAAAATAATTGATAAATATATGTTTCAGACTCGGGGAGACGCAGCCTCATTGGTGCGCATTTATCTGGGTCCAATTTACGGTGAAGATGTGCTCGACCTTTTAACGAGACAAGCCCGGGATATTTTGGTGTGTGCATATCATGGAAATCTCGAGAACTTTGTCAAGAGTTACCTGTCACCTGCAGCCAATCTACTCGAGGAAGTGAAGCGGATTGCAACCGAAAGGGTGAGTAAGGCAATAATTAAATATTAAATTTACAAAAACGAAAAAATATAATATAAAAAGAGAGAAATTATTCACTGTGGGAAAAAATATTGTATTTTTAATGAGATTTTTACGTGACCAAGGTGGGATCTTTTTGTCCGCCAATATTGGCCCAGGAATGAAAATGAGAGGGGGAAATAGTACAAAAAAGGGATATAGAAGCAAAGCCTTTTTGGTATCAGAAAATTCGAAGTCAATATTGATTCGAATTTATATTCCAGGATTGATTTTTCGTAATCGAAATCTTGAACCAATATTTAGCCAAGATTGGTAGAATTGCTCCAGTGTTTAAATGTTAGGACAATATTTTTCCACGTCTGCTGAAATTAGAAACTTGTCCTACGCCATTTTTGATCCGAAATTTTAATTTTAGTCCTAGGTTTGATTTCTGCTTCTACAATCTTGGTGGAATATTGGCAGTACGATAACTTTTGGTTAAAAGTTAGTATTTTGAAGGCCTAAAATGAAACAATATTTATATTTGAGCATGGCAAGTAATTTTACATTCGCAATCTAGGCCCAATATTGTCTGTAGAAATATTTTTCCTTTTAAGCTTAATAGTTAGTATTTTGTCAATTTGTGCCAATGTTGAGCCTAGATTGAACCAACATTGGTTCAATATTGAAATTAGGTTTAAAGATAGATATTTACTTTTTAATCTTGGGTCAATATCGGCTCGGATGTTACATTCCCAAGCTTGGCGCAAAATTGGCAAATACAAATCGCTTCAATACCCAACAAAAGTATACAATTCTGCCAATTTCCCACCAGACAATTAGTTAATGAAGTTAATAAAGATAAAAAGTACTTATTTCATTTGTGCCCCTTTCTGTCTTACAATGAGAGCCTAATGGGACAAAAAAAACCCGATAATAAATAGAAGGGAACAAAGAAATTGTATTATATATTGAAAAAATACAAGTGACTTTTATTATTTGTGTGTGTTCGTTTAATGTGGTCACGGTACGGGAAAAGCGTATGCGTTACGCTTTAAGGCACAAAAGGTTAAGTGATTTGCAAAGTTTTTCTTTCTTTCTTTTTTTTTTTTTATTTCATTTAGTGATTCTGTTTTGGTTGTGAGCGCATATAACAGAAAATCCACAAGCTGAACATACGCGCTTAATGCGCCTCGGAATTGTTAGAAGTGTAGATGGAACTGATAGGTAAACGTATTTAAGAGTCACGGCTTTTACAAAAGAGGCGTGTCATATAGGAAGAGGGAAGATATATTGCCACTATTCTAATTTATTTTTTTGTTGTTATTTTATTTTTTACTTTCTCGTCTTGTGTGAAAAGTGCAAAGAAAGTAGGAAGAGAGAATATTGTCTATTTTTTTTTATTTCTATCAGAATTATTTTTTTGGTCTCAATCGTTTTGAGTTTCAATTTTTTTTTTTCACTGAATTCTAAAAGAATTTTTCGTCCATTTCATCAACAGAAGACTCTTATTTTTTTTTAATTCTACTCCCTTCTCCTTTCTCTTTGTGGGACCCTTTCTCCTGTTTTATACAAACAGTTAGCACTTGATTCATCTGACAATGAAAGTAAAGGGGGGAAAAAAGAATAAAAGAGCAGAAAAAAAAGAAAAGTCTCAACTTTCGATTGTTTGTGTCTTCCTTCTTTCTTTCATTTTTTTCTGTTTGTGTGTGTGTTTTTTTTTGTCAAACTGAAACTTCAGTCGGAACAATTCTTGTCGCGATTAAAAGCGAAGGAGAACCACCCATCCACCCACAAGGGTAATAAATCTTGATGTGCCTCGAAAAAGGCAATGCGAAATACTTATATACGCGTCATGTCGCGTATTCGCGACATTTTGGCAGATATAGGGCACTGAGCGCGACATCTTCGATGGAAAGCGGAGCACACACGCATTCTGCCATTCGTTTTATATTTACATGTGTGTTTTTGCACATGTGCACATATGTGAGATATATACAGATATAGAAATTTACACATGTAGAAATATTCACATGTGGAAATATTTACATGTAAACATGCACATATAGAAATATTCACATGTAGACATATGCACATACAGAAATATTCACATGTAGACATATGCACATATAGAAATATTCACATGTAGCCAAATACACATATAGAAATATTCACATGTAACCAAATACACATAGAATACACATATGCACATATAGGACTTCACATATAGCCAAATACACATGTAGAAAAATTCCCATATCGAAAATTCACAAATACACATATAGAAATATACACATTTGCACATGTACACTATATAGACACATATAAATACATTTCTGTGCGTAAATACATTTATATACACGTATATACAAATATATTCTTCTGCTTATATCTGTATATGTGAATACATGTCACATGTGCACATATACACTTGCAAAGTTCGTATATATGCTCGTTAGCGCAGGATTTCTGAAAGTAGGTAGGTAGACCTAACCTAATATAGTCCACGTGCACAGTTCCCTTAAGACTTTGACGAAGTGTGCTCGCCTTTAATTGAATTCCAACACAGGAAATTAACTCGATTTACTAAGAGGACAAAAAAAAAGAAAGAAAAAAAAAATTGCAAAGCTCGATGACCCATTGAAATGGGAAAATGCTCGTTGTAACTGACCGTAATCGCCTTAAAACCCGCATTACGCAAAACCATTCTCTTTGACGTGAAAGACTTTTTTTACTGTCAAATATTTTATATGGTTGCGAAAAATTTTTCTCCACCTTTATTAGGGTATATTTGTGCTGTAATTAATTTTTCGAGAATACTACATTTTAAGTGTATCGCAGTAAAATTGCAAGAAATAATATGATGGGATTTTTGCAATTTTTTTCGATAGTAAAATTTGTTTACTATCTTCTCCTGTAAATTAATGGGTAAATTAAACTTCCTTGGAGACGATTTCAAAGGGGGAAATTTTATCTCCATACTTCGATTGCTGTTGTTTTTGTAAATTAAAATTATTAGAAGCAATTCAATTATTTTGCGAAAAAGTTTTAAGTACAATCTTATAAAATTAATAGATATTGAAAGTAATTGAATTTTTCGACAAATTTTATAACAATTTGTTTTGAATTGTTTCTAAAAATTTTACTAAAATTTTTTGAATTGTTTCTAAAAATTTTATTAAATTTTTTGAATTGTTTCTAAAAATTTTATTAACGTATTTTTTGAAATAAGAATTTAGATTTCTATAGATTTTAATTTGAAACCTTTACTAAATTCAATTATTTTGAAAATTTGCAACTAATATTATCTAAACTTCATTTAATTGAATTTTTATACATAATTTTATTAACAAAGTTTTAAACAATTTAAGTCTTTTGGTGAACTGTAATAAATTTTTTAAGAATAATATTGAATTTCTATAGAAAATTTTATTAAAATAATTCATATACAAATTATTGAATTGAGAAAATTTTTATAAATCATTGCAATTTTGCAATTAATTTGATTAAAATTTGATAAATAATTGGTTTTTTATGGTAAATATTTTTATTTATATAAAAATAATTGACTTCTACTAAAATATTACATCATTTATAAACATAATTAAATACCTTAAAGAATTTGAAAATTCATAAAAATAATTGAAATACTGCAAAAAAAATTTAATGATTATGTTTTAAAACATTTCATTTTTCCGAAAAAATTTATACAAATTCAATTTTAAATAATTGAATTTCTGTGAAATGTTTTATTTTTTGCAAAATAATTTCATTTTTCTGTTAAATTTTATCAACATTTTTTATTAATAATTGAATTGTTTTGAGAAATTTTATTAAAATATAATATGGATTATTGAAAATAATTGAATTAAGAAAATATTGTTTAAATAATTAAAATTTTGCAATTAATTTTATTAAATTGTTTTTAAATAATTGAATTTTGTTAATAAATACTATTATTTATGAAAATAATTGAATTTTTGGTTAATTTTTTACTTATTAAAGTAATTTATGTATTGGGAGTAATTTTATAAAAAATTTGCAAACAAATGACTTTTTTAAGAAAAATTGTTACAAATTCTATCTTAAATGATAGAAATGCTGTGAAATTTTCATTTTTTTCGAAAATAATTGAAAATTTGTGTAGCATTTGTACAAAATTGTTTTTAAATAATTGAAAAAAATTTAAATAAAATTTTGGAAAATAATTTTAAAAAAAATTATTAAAATTTTGGAAAATAATTTTAAAAAAATTTATTAAAATTTTGGAAAATAATTTTAAAAAAATTTATTAAAATTTTGGAGAATAATTTTAAAAAAATTTATTAGAATTCTGGAGAATAATTGAATGAAATTTTGAAAAATAATTAAATGAAATTTCACTAAAATTTTGCAAAATAATTGATTTGGTATTGGTAAATATTGTTATTTATAAAAATTATTGAATTACTGCGAAGAATCTAAAGTCACATTTTTGAAACATGTTATTTTTTCGATAAATTTTAATAATTTCCTTTTTAAATAATTAAATTTCTGTGAAATTTTTATTTATTTTTTCTTAATAATTGAATTTGTGTGGAGAATTTTATCAAAATTTTTGTTTAATAATTGAATTCTTTTTAGAAATTCTATTAAAATATGAAAATATTGAAAATCATTGAATTAATAGAAAAATTTACAAAAAAAATTCAAATTTTGCAATGAATTTTATTAAAATTCATGAAAATGATTGAATTTTTTAAATTGAATTTTACTATTAATTTCTAAACACAATTAAAATGTTAACAATTCTTTTTTTAATTTTTTGAAAATAATTAAATTTCTACGAAGAATGTTATCAATTTATTTGAAAAAGAATTGAATTCTTATTATGGCAAATATTGTTATTTATGAAATGAATTGATTTTTGCAATGATTTTTATTAAAATTCCCGAAAATTGAAAAATTAATAAAAACCGCTACATAATTTTAAAGTTTATGAGGCAAACAAAAAGGTAAAGAAAACTTCATAATTTTCTTGCAAACTTGTATAAAAATTTAATGATCCCTGATGTGTGGCATTTTTGATGTATAGAAGAACATAAACTAAAAATAATAAAAACCCGAAAAAATTGACGAAAATTTCGCAAAAGAATTTCTCGTATTGATGTAAAGTAAATTTAAATACCACAGAGAATCATCTCCGACTTAAATTCGAGTTAATCGAGCATACTATTGAAAATTGAATTTCTGTCGGAAGTTAATTCTCTACTTTGTATATATGCTCTTGAACAAATAGTAACATCACATACACACACAGACACATTCACCCCTTTTGACAAACTCTCACAAACTGGATTAACACTTCAAGTGCCACGTGCTCTCAATATTCCAACAAACTCAACTCAAGGGGAAAGAGTGAGAGGGAGAATACATATATACATATATAAGGTTAACCACAAGAAGAGATTATTATGTTTCGCGAAGGGGTTTCTCACACCCCCGCACACAACTTCGTCTCGCCAGGAAACGTTTTAATCGAACGTCGCTGCGGGGATATGATAAATCGAAGGCCCTCTACCGTCTTTCTTCTCCCATGTACGAATATAATACTGAAATGAGACCTCTCCTTTATACATACATACACATGCACTGCAATGCAAAATAGAATAGTTCAACAACGTTAGAATGTTAGGATCGAGTCCAAATTATATTCAGCCAAACGGGAAATGCGCGCGGAGATAACCAGAGGGGCTTAATAACTGCACTCATATATGTATACACATATATGTATATTGTGATCTGAAGATGAAAACTTTATTAATTTAAATACAGTTACGAGCATTGTTCCGTGTGAGGATAACGGAAAATTTTTTTCAATTCCACCCTTCTGCGCGCAATAAGGCACATGAGATATTTTTGTCAGTAACTTTTTAATCGAATGTGAGCTTTAACAACATATACAGAATGTTGCTACAAAAAGTTAATTTTTTCCTTGAATTAGGACCAGTTTCATCAATGACGATTAAAAGTTAATCAATAATTAAATCCTCAACCAACCAAACACAAGCTTTTAAACTGCCTTTAATAATTTATTATCTTTTACTTAAGGTTGTTGGAATTAGCCCTAAATGTTGAATTAAAAATCTGATTCTAAGCAGAAGTGGAAATTTCGAGTTAATGCTAAACAGAAACAAAAAATTAGATGCTGTGCATTAACAGATAGTACATGCAAAGTTGAATCGGGCACAAAAATTTAAAACTATACAGAAACAGTAACTTTAAGCAGAAGCTAAACAGAAATAAAAAATTAGATGTTGCCAAGTAATAGAAATTACAAGCTAAACTGCATCAGACACAAAAATTTGAAGCTAAACAGAAAAAAAAACTTTAGGCCAAAGCTAAACAGAAAGAAATTTAGCACAGTAAATGCAGAATTCAAAATCTGATTTTAAACAGAAGCAGAAATTTTGAGTTAATGCTGAACAGAAACAAAAAACTAGATCCTGTACAGTATCAGAAAGAATTTTGATTATTTTTTCTAACACTAAAAATTATGCTGATTCGACTAAAATGGGTTTGTTTTGGGTTCAAATTTATGTTTTCGAATGGTACTAACTTTTTTCAGTAGTCTTGAAAGATACTTTTTGCAATTGTTTTCTTAATTATCAAAAAAATTTAATTTAATTTTCGTCAACATCTAATTTTTTCTAATATGGATAGTACAGGCAATACAGATGCGGATAAAGTTGGTAATTATGTGGATATTAGTGATAATTTATATAATTTATTTTATAAATATAAATAATTGCACATTATACATATACGGAGAGAGATTAATTTAGTGTCACTAACGAGATTACGCGTGTATGGCATAATGACAATAATTTCTCTTGCAATAATGCCAAGCGTAGATTGATCTCGAACTTGACTTGCTGTATATATGTATATACTGTTGTCTTTATGGAGAGTTGTGGCCACCAAGCAACTCCTCTCTCTCTCTCTCTTTCTCTCTCCATTTTCTCCAGCGAGCTTCTTGTCACATATACACATGTAGTGTGTCGTTTCATTTTCTACATTGCCGTAAATTCCCTTTTTCAAACGATCAACTCGTGGACACTTTATATTGGCAATTATTGCTCACTCGGAGCAATTTTGTCAAATGGAATGAAGAAAAAAGGAGAAAGAGCAGATTAAAAATGGCATTTCTTCTTTTACACTTTCGCACTCTCTTTTTATTTTTCTTCCCCTGTCAATTATGTTCTTTCGTTGGCTTCTAATAAATTTTCCCCCTTTTTAAATTGATGTTGGGTAATAGAGGTTTATTAGTGTTATGGGGAAGTTTTTTCTCTTTCTAGTCTTTTCACCGGAAAATATTTCCGCGAATTTGCTAATTCAAATTTGGGTTAAAACGCATCAGTTTTTCCAAGGATATCAAAAGAGTTGCGAACCAAACGTTTTGATGTCAAATTAAGACGAAAACAAAAAGTGCGATTCGTTTCTTTGTCTCAATTTAATATCCTCGGAAAGACTGTGAATAATCCTTTTTGATTCTAATCCTCGAGGAGATGTTTTTGTTCCTTTGACCACACTATTTTCCGCATAAAATCATTTGACATATTCTACTTTTGCAGTTTCGAGTCATATGTATATGAATACAGATGAAAAAGCGTGTGTTGTTAACGGCAGTTAAACTTCTTCTCGGTGTTTTGCATTTATTTATCTTTTTCTCTTCGCATATAGTCTTTTTTTTCTCTCCTCCTCATAATATGCCTGCACAGCGATCGTCATTACATATATATGAAAGAAAAGGTGTCACGGAGACAGCAGCCAAGTGAGGTTACTGTTACGAGAGTCGTTACAGTGAAAACGTAAAGTCTATTTGCCAAGAATAAATATCTTTCCTCCTTCTTCATTTGCCATTCTGGTCAATGCAACAACCAGTTGGTGGTCTGCATGGGTCATGGTCGAGGTTCAATTTTCTCTTCTCTTGCGCATTTGAAAGGGACAAAACACTATTTACTTCCTGATAAATTAGGTGAAAGACAAAAATGTGCACAATATTGGTTAGTATGCCTAGATTGTGCAAGAAAAGGGAGTTAAAATTTAATTCACAATGGGATTTCAAAAACAGGGTCGTCGTACTCTTTTGGAGGTTAAGCAAAGCATGTAATTTTTGGTATTTTTGGTAATGCTAAACAAAAACAAAAAAATAGATGCTGTCCAGGATCAGAAATGACAAGCTAAACTGAATTAGGAACAAAAATTTAAAGCTACATAGAAATTTTAAGCTACAGTTAAAGAGAAATAAGAGTAACAAACTAAATGCAGAATTAAAAATCTGATTCTAAACATAAATGGAAATGTATTGGTAATGCTAAACAGAAACAACAAAAGCAGAAATTAAAGCATCTGAAATTACAAGCTTAACTGAATTAGAAACAAAAAAATTAAAACCTTAAACAAACTATATCAGATGCAAAAAAAATTAAAGCCAAAATAGAAACAGAAATAAAAATCTAAATTCTTGATTATTTTTCCAACTAAAAACTAAAATTGACAATTCCGAATTATTTAAACAATTGACTCTCAATTCTAGATAAAATTCCGAAAACAACAATTAAATAATGATAGAAGAGGAAGAGTTTGGATGGAGTAAATTTTTGACCCGATTTCATCAAGTTTAGCTGGAAACATGAGAAGGTTTATTTTATTTTGATGATGATGATGAGATGGATTGTTAAAATGAAGTTGTTGAATTTATAAAATGTGTTGCTTTGAATGACGGTCAGATTTTTTTTGTACGCGGCGGCAGTATATTTCTTTTTTTTTATTTTAAAGATTGGTACAAAAGTGGCATTGTGGAAAAACGGGACATGGTTCATATGAGAAGCTGAGGAATGTTGTTAAAGAATGGTGTATTAGGCGCAGAAAATACATAAGCTGATCAACAAAGTCTGATGGTAGTAACGGTGCCTCGTACGAATTGATTGACAATGATTGAAACCTGCAAGGTCTCAAAGAACAATTCCCGCGAGTGTGAGAGTAAAATGTTTCATTCTTTCTCTTTCTTTTATTTATTTCTTTCTCTTTCTGTTGTTGGCCGATGAAAATTATAAGCAAAAGAGAAAGGATTGTATTTTTTTCTCTATGGAATTTTCTGTATGTTAGATGAATTATTTTGTTGCAACTAAATTGGCAATATTAGGTTCTAATTTCGGTTTAGCTTCTAACTTCTGGTTATATTTGATTTTTTTTTGTCATTAGCATAAAATTTCAGCTTTGTTCACCTTTTTTTGTGACAGATTCAGTTTAGCTTGTAATTTCTGTTACTGCACACCAACTAATTTTTTCTTGTTTCGGTTTGGGATAAATCTTCTGTTTCTCGTTAGCTTTAAATGTTTGTTTTTAATTCATTTTAGTTTTGTGACATCTAATACTTCATAGCATCTTTTACATTTCTGTTTAGCTTTAGCTTAAAATTGCCGTTTCTGGTTCAAAATCTAATTTTTGTTTTTTGATAGTTTTATTTCTTTTTAACTTTAGCTTAAAATTGATGTTATACTATTTAGCTTTTATTTTTGTGTTTTCAGCTTTTCATTTTATGTTTTCAGCTTTTCATTTTATGTTTCAATTTAGCTTTTCATTTTGTTGTTTCTATTTGGCTTTTCAATTTCTGTTTCTATTTGGCTTCCAATTTCTATTTTCATTCGACTGATAACCACGTGACTCAGTTTTAAGGTATGGCGCATATGTGATGAAATATTTGTACAGTGCGCCTCTCTAGCGTCTTCACATAAACATTTCAAATATCCCATCCAGTCAGACAAGATTTATTTTCTCTTTCCAAATTACTCGGTGCATTAGAATTAATGTTATGTTTTTCTAACAGCATATTAAATTACAAGAATTGCTGAATAGTCCAAATGGAACATTTGCCAGTTGATTTTAATTACACTAAAGCTGAACTGCATTTTTTTCTAAAAGAAATTTTTTTTTATAATTAATGCTTTTCATGAAAAGGTCATGAATAAAGGTAAGGCAGCATTGACTGTTTAAAAAATTTAAAAGTCGTACGTGCTTATTATATTCGTAATGGGGCTTCCGCGAGACGTTTTCATGTATACGAGAGCGTGTACAAAGAGAGAGAAATTAAAGTGCGTTTAATGAATGACCGAGGGTGCCAATCATTCAATTAATAATCAATGCCGGTACCCGCACAAATGCTCAAAATATGCTGCCGGAAATTTGCCTTCTTTAGTTGAGACAGATAAATTAAACATTTTTGACATAAATTACTCTGAGAAAAAGATATTAAACAAATTAAAAGTCTTGTTAATTCAGTAATTATTCTGTTATTTCTGTATTAATAAACAAATAGCAAAAGTAACAAACTAAATGCAGAATTAAAAGTCCAATTCTGAACAGAATCAGGAATTTAGAGTTAATGCTACACAGAAACATCAAAATGGATGCTATGAAGCATCAGAAATTACAAGCTAAACTGAATCAGAAACAAAAATTTGAAGCAAAACAAAATCAGAAAGCTAATACTGAGCAGAAACAAAATTAGCAATTAAATGCAGTTTTAAAAATCTGAAAACAGAAAGGGAAATTTTGATATATCTTACTGCTAATTATTCAAGTGTCAATGACAAAGCAACACCGCAGTTATAAATTCCCATACCAGCAAAAAATCTCCCTCGGATTAAATAAATTTTCAAGTAAACGAGGAGAAATTATGCCTCTCTTTTTTTGCCACCAATGATTCATTTATAAACTCCTTTCTTCTCGTGTGTATACAATGTGCGCGCAAAAAAAGTCACTCGCGCTTTTCTTCGCTGTTTCTTCTTATACAAATTAAAAAAAAAACCAGCTTCAAAAAAATAGAGACACACTCTCACAGCACGAAGTTGTATTCGCGAAAGTAAAGGATAGTTGAAATCAGCAAGCGAGATTTTCAATGTGCTACCGAACTTCACGATACTTTCCGATGACAACCGGCATTGATTGTAATCTTATCAGAAATCTCCAATCGGTGGCAGTGTGCGTATAAGGTATTTTATGTGCCCATCAACGACTCACTAGGTAGAATCTTTCTTCTACTTCTTCTTTTTCTTCTTCTTCTCTTCTCTCTCTCTGGGTACATATACACAAAACCGTAAGAGATGTCAACAAACTTCCTTCCTTCATAGGGCCGAAGGTCAAACTTGTACCGTTATTCAAGAAACGAAATCAACTTCGACCTCGTGAATTTTTATACGCTTTTATCTTGGAAATTTTTATACTTTTATCTTAAAACAATGCCATTTTTCAAAAGCGATTGTTTTTGGAGAAGAGGATTTTTGAGAAAGGAATCTGTACCTAAAAGGTTTAACTTGTAATTTAGAATTCTTAACCGATTGTATTTTTTGATGCATTGATCAATACATTATGGATTTATTTAATTAGGTTTGCTTTTGATTATCGTTAGCATCTAATTTTTGGTTTAATTCAGTATTTGGTTTTTGTTTCGTCTTTCGTTCAGGTTGTAATTTTGTAGTACTGATTATACCTTCTAATTGTTTGTCCCTTTTTAGCGTTTGTTTAACTTTTTGCTATTTTAATTCGGAACCTAATTTCTGATTCATAATTCATATTGCAACCCTGTGTTTAGCGTTGAATTTTTGTGACTCCTTCCTTAGCTTGTGCTTTTTTACTGCATAGTATCTAATTTTTTGTTTCTGTATAACATTAACTAAAAATTTCCACTTCTGTTTAGAATTAAGGATTTACTCATTGATTAACAATTAATCCTCTTTGGTGAAAGTGGACATTTTTCCCAGTATTTTTAATAATAATTCCTGAATTTTTCCTGACCAATTCTACTTTCCCCGACTTTTGTTTTTATGGAATTCCTGAGTTCCTTGACCTGTGATATCCTTGACTGTTTCTGTTTAGCTTCAGCTTAAAGTTACTGTTTCTGTTTAGCTTTAAATTTTTGTGTCTCATTCAGTTTAGCTTGCAATTTCCGTTATTGCACAACATCGAATTTTTTGTTTCTGTTCAGCATTAGCTTAAAATTACCATTTGTGTTTAGAATCTAATTCTCTATCCCACATGCAGTTTATCACTTTCTCTTCTCTTTATATATTTTATCTTCTAATTGCTGTTTACCTTGTACCGGAAAAAGCAGGAAATTTTTGAGAGGTTTTTAATTTAGAGAAAAAGTAGAATTTTGAAGCTGAATAGTTGATGTATTATTGAGTATATATAGGGGATGGGCACACATATAGGAGAAAGAGACAAGAGGTCGTAGTTCGCTGGAGTTAGCGGGGTTCCAATCGCGATTCTCGAATCACGTTTCTGGATTGCTTTGGTGTATACGACTTAGGTCCACGGAATCATTTTCCTTTGCAGAATCCTTCTTAATTGGCTCTGGCATCGTCGACCCAGTTGCCTGCATCTGCTCGTTTTATATTAGCTTACCTTTGCGAAGGTCGTATTATCCCACGCTCGTTGGTGGTAGGTGTGTCAAGACAACCAACAGGTAACAAGGTGCGTGCTGTTCTCGCCTGTTGAGAGACTTCGTATTTGATTGTATGTACCATCTATAAGTATTCAGAGTCATTCCTTTTTATTCACATTTATAGTCAACGAGGTATGTGTCTATATATTTACAAAGGAGAAATTGTGAAAATTTACCTCTCTCTCTCTCTCTCCCTCTCTGCATACTTAATCAGATGATAATGATCGCTGGAGATTCTAGACCCCGGAAGATGGCTAATATTTTAATTGCCTGCGGTTTGTCACATTATATGTGCGCGCGAGCGGGCAACTATGAAGAATAAGCTTGTTTAGCTAATGGTAGTTTGCTGATTAATTTGTCAACAGTGTTTCCTCCTTTTAGTAATTAATCAGACTTTAAAGAATTTAAGATTTTTTTACACTTTTTTTTGCAAAGTCACGGTTTGTTTGGTTGTAATATTAATTAATCAAATTATCTTGTAATTTGTATTTTCCTGTTTTGTAATACTCGAGCGTTTGTAGGTAATGGAAATTGTTGATGGTTTTTATTTTTAGATGACTTTTGGAATAGTTGCGATTGTTGCATAATTACGTCAAATAATTCCGAGGGATTTTTTGTTTATTACTTTTCTTTCTGTTCAGCTTTAACTTCTGATTTTTATTTGTCTTTAAATTTTTGCTCCCAATTCAGTTTAGCTTGTAATTTCTGATGCTGCGCAGCATCTAATTTTCATTTCTGTTTTGCATTGGCTTAAAATTAACATTTTTGTTTAGCTTTAATTTTTGTAGATGATAAAGTTTAGAATATAATTTCTAATGCTGCACAGCGTCTGTTTTGTTGTTTTTGTTTAGCATTAACTCAAAATTTCTGCTTCCGTGTAGAATCAGATTTTTAATTCTACATTTAATTTGTTACTCTTATTTCTCTTCAACTGTAGCTTAAAATTTCTATTTCTATGTAGCTTTAAATTTTTGTTCCTACTTCAGTTTAGCTTGTAATTTCTATTGGTGCACAGCATCTAATTTTTTGTTTCTGTTCAACATCGCCAAAAAATTTCTACTTCTGCTTAGAATCAGATTTTTAATTCTGCATTTAGTTTCTTTTCTTTTCTGTTTGTTTCCGTTCAGTCACAAATTTTTGTGCCCGATTCAGTTTGGCATGTAATTTTTGATGCTGCACAGCATCTATTTTGTTATTTCTGTTTAGCATTACCTTAAAATTTCTGCTTCTGTGTAGAATCAGATATTTAATTCTACATTTAGTTTGTTACGTTTCTTTCTGTTTAGTATTGGCCTAAAATTTCTGTTTTTGTTCAGCTAAAAATTTTTCTTCCTCAATAAAAAGCGTGAGAACAGACAACACGTGACATTTTTGCGTCTTGACAAATATATTAAAAGGGAGAATTTTTCATTCATTTTTCTCCTCTCGCAAAATGAATGAATCAAACACTCTAAAGTATCTCCATTACAATCTGAAGAGTTGAATATTTTCTGGAATGATATATTTCTCACATAAATCAGAGTTTTTCATAGGGACTAAAGATGAAGAGTGAGTGAGAGAGAGAGAGCGAAACAGAATGAGAGGGAGAGAAAGAGTAATATTAAGTGTAGGCTTTAGTTGTACAATTAGAGTTATGATGGCATAGTTGGCATCCTGCTGTCGCGAGCTAAGAAAACCAGTTTAAGAATAAAAGCCTCTGCCAGTCATTGTTTGTACTTCATGAACCTTCGAGTTATTGAAAAGAGTAGGTGGCATAGGTTAGTGACATTAGTCTCACTGAATCCCGCATATGAATGAGTCGTGTGTGTGTCATTTCTTTTCAATTATTTAATCACACTGTTTTTTTTTCTTTATTTAACTATATTCTTTTGAAAAAGTCGTTTATTTGATTCCTAAATAGATTGTGAATTGGAATTTATAATTCTACTGACTCTTCTATGTAGTAAAATTTAGAATTTTGGGAAATTTCTTTTCAGCTTTAGTTTCAAACTTCTCCTTTTTTACAGTTTTTAGATTTTGAATCTATTTTATTCGGTTTGTTTTTATTTAGTTTTAGCTTCTAATTATTGTTTCCGTTTGTAATATAGTCTTTACTTCTCATAATTTTAATTTAAAAAAATTTTTTGGTTGTACTTCTGATTTTTTTAGTTTCAACTTCTAATTTTCTAAATAACTTAATTTTTTAAAGAATCATCATACTTTTAATAAAAATTTGATTAATTGTTATTAATTATTAATAATAATTATAATAATAGATTTATGGAAGAATTTTAATTAGAAAGACTTTAAAAAATTGAATTTTTGAGAAGTTACAAATGATTGCAGAAATTCTTTATAAAAAATGAATTATTTTAAACCAATTTTAATAAAAGTTATTGCGAGAATTCTATTATTTTCACAAATAATAAAATTCTGCACAGAAATTCAAACTGTTCGAAAAACAATTTTTTAATTCAAATTTACTGTAACAATTCAATTTTTTATAAATGATAAAAATTTCACAAGGATTCAATTATTTATAAATATTTCATAAGTTTCTTTTCAAAACTACAATTATTTTTATAAATAATATTTTATAAATTCGAATTAAAATTCTTTGCAAATATTCAATTCAAATATTTATTATATTGAATTTCTTGCACGTATGTTCAATTATTTTTAAAAATAATACAATTCTAGAGAGGAATGAAATTATTTTTTTTAATTTTTCGAAAAATTCTTCCATGGTATTCAATTATTTTGAAAAATAATAAAATTTTTCCAAGGAATTCAATTTTTTTTAAGAGTAATAAAATTCTTCAGAGGAATTTAATTACTTTCAAAAATACATAAATTCTTTGCTGAAATTCAATTATTTTTGTGAATTAAAAGTTGTTTCCTAAAAATTTAATTATTTTCAAAAAATTTAATAAAAATCTTGGTAAAACATTAATTATTTGCAAAAAATTTTATGAATTTAATTATATTTGAATATTTATTGTTTGAATAAAATTTTTCATTAAAATTCAATTATTTACATAAAATTTTCCATTAAAATTCAATTATTTACATAAAATGTTTCATTAAAATTCAATTATTTAAAAAAAATTAGAATAAAATTCTACGCAAACATTTAATTTGCTTGTACTTTCTGTTACTGTTTTAGCGTTTAAATTTTTCTTTCCTTATGTGCTTCTAGTTTTCTCTTATAATGTTTAACTTGTTATTTCTCTTTGTGTTCAGCTTCTAACTTTCTTGTTTCTATTTAGCTTAAGATTTTTGTTATTAATCAGCATCTGATTTTTGGTTCTGCATTTAGTTTATTCTTCTTCTTCCTGTTTATTTTTAGCCTAAAAATTCAGTTTTTGTTCGCAATCTAATTTGTAATTTTCCATTTATTTTCTCATTTCAACTTCTGTTTATTCGTAGCTTCTAATTACTGTTTCAGCATCTGTAATTATCTAATTATCTAATTATTGCTTCTACATTTTTGTCATAGTAGTCGGTTTTAATTATCTTTTAAGTTTTGTATATAATTTCCGTTTAGCTTCTAACTTCTGATGGTGCACAGCATCAAATTTTTTGTTTCTGTTTAGCATAAACTCCGCAAATCTCTCTCTGTTTAAAATCAGATTTTTATTTCTACATTTAGTTTGTTACTTTTCTTTCTGTTTAGCTTCAAATGAAAATAGATTTGTTCTGCGTTTAGCTATAAATTTTTGTGTCTTATTCAGTTTTGCTTGTATTTTCTGATGTTGCAAGGCATCTAATTTTTTGTTTCTGTTTAGCATTGACTCAAAATTTCTTCTTCTGTTTGGAATCAGTTTTTTAGTTCTACATTTAGTTTGTTACGTTTCTTTTTGTTTAGCTTTGGCCTAAAACTTCTGTTTCTGTTTTGCTTCAAATTTTTGTGTCTGATGCAGTTTAGCTTGTAATTTATGTTTCTCGGCAACATCTAATTTTTTGTTTCTGTTCAGCATTTACTCAACATTTCTGCTTCTGTGTAGAATAAGATTTTTAGTTCTACATTTAGTTTGTTACGTTTCTTTCTGTTTAGCTTTGGCCTAAAACTTCTGTTTCTGTTTTGCTTCAAATTTTTGTGCCTGATGCAGTTTAGTTTGTTATTTCTATTACTCGGCAATATCTAATTTTTTATTTCTGTTTAGCTTCCGCTTAAAGTTACTGCTTCTGTTTAGCTTTATATTTCCTTTGTCTGATTCAGTTTTGCTTGTATTTTCTGATATGACGTCTAATTTTTTGTTTCTGTTCAGCATTAACTAAAAATTCCTGCTTTTGTTTCGAATCAGATTTTTAATTCTACATTGAGTATGATAAGTCTTTTTCTGTTTAGCCTTGGCCTAAAATTTCTGTTTCTCTTTAGCTTCAAATTTTTGTGCCTGATGCAGTTTTACTTGTAATTTCTATTACTCGGCAACATCTAATTTTTTATTTCTGTTTAGCTTCTGCTTAAAGTTACTGTTTCTGTATAGTTTTAAATTTTTGTGTCCGATTCAGCTTTGCCTGTGTTATCTCTTACTCCACAGCATCTAATTTTTTGTTTGTGTTCAGCATTAACTCAAAATTCCATTTCTGTTAAGAATCTGATTTTTAATTCTGCATTCAGTTTGTTATACTTTTCTTTCTGTTTATAGCTTCGGTCGGAAATTCATCATTTTTGCTGCTGTGTTAGTTTCTAATTTTTAATTTTTGGTTTGATTTTTAGTTTTTGTTTCTGAATCTACTGTGTTACAGTAGGTAATGGTAGGGATAGTACAAGTTGTAATAATAGTAGTGGCAATTCTACTGATAAGAGTGGTGTAAATGCTAGTGATAAGAGTAGTGGCAATACTAGTGCTAGCAGTACCAACGCACTGATGGTCTTTTAGCATTTAATTTCGGTCTTTTAACTCTCAACAGATTTTGAAAAACTTTGTAAGCATATATACTTATACTGCAGTATAAACACAAATAAATGTGGGAAGTGTATGTATATACATATAGAAGGGAAAAAGAAGTAGATAAAAAAATGTGACTGTTCCGTTGGAACAAGCTTTCACACGAGTCAAGTCATTAATGAATCGTCCTGTACCCTGTTACTGCTGACAACACGAGTATCTTACATACCTAAGAGTCGACACCAGGGAGGGTCTCCTAGATGGCTCACCCACGACCGTCCTGTTTCTATAACGGGTTTAGTCGCGCCGCGTTATAATTACTAACGCCCGTACAAAACATCTTTATACGCCTGCCCCGTAAATTAACTCATTACGAGGAATCGGAATCGGTGGAATCGTTAATTAGCATGTGGTTAACCGCAGGGGCTTTTATATGCATTTGCCATCTCGCTGAGACCTGTATCGAAAAAGTTTTATTCTATGGCGCGCGGCAGCAACACAAACACACACGTGTATATATGCAGAGCACAAGATATTCACTTCCTTGATCACCGCGCACTTCCACTGTGAGGAAAAAGACTATACGATTAGAATAAATTAACATATATCAAAGACCTCATTGGTATAATATAAAGGTGGTAAAGCCGAGCACCTATCTCAACTTTGAAAAAATAAAAGAGAAGATATGTAATTAATGAAAAAGGGAAATATTACAAATCTGATTGCCATCAAGGGTTTTGCGATTAAGAAACCGGGAGAGGGTTTCTTTCTTTTTTTTTTTGTTTGTGTTCATTGATTATATTTGAATTTACATGTAGAGATAAATGAGCTTGTTTATAACGCCTATAAGTCACTTAATGTGTCAATTAAACACGAGTTCATTGACGTACATTACGTAATTTTATGCACATTAGTAGAATTGCTCGCTGGTGTTTAATGTGTCTTTATTTCATTTGAATTGAGTGCAGTGTAAATTAAATTTGTTTTCATTTCTTTTTCACCTTTTGTTTTGGTATTATTAGAAAATGTCTTTTAGTCCATAAATCTAAGTTATATAGTTAAAGACTTAATTAATTACGGACATTAATTTTTCAATAATTTCGTCATACGGAAAAAAATATATTTGATTCATAAATAAACGATCATTTGCTTATTATCAAATAATTTTTGTTTATATCAAATAATTTTTGTTTATATCAAATATTTTTTGTTTATATCAAATAATTTTTGTTTATATCAAATAATTTTTATTTGGATTAATTAAATAGTACATTTACTTCAAATCTGGAAATTATTTGATACAAATGCAATTTATTTGATCTAAATAAAAATTATTTCCTTCAAGTAAATATTTGTTACGACAAATAATCGTTTACTTATTTCAAGCAATACTGAGAAATTTTTTTTTTTAATTAAAAATAATTATCTATCAAAAAAATATGTTTGAATTAAACATAATTTTTATTGAAACAAATTTATTGTGTATTGAATCAAAATTATTATGTTTAATTCAAAGATAATTTTTAGTTTATTGTATAACAAAGATAATTATGTTTGATTCAAATACATTGTTTTCTCAGTGAAATAAATTTTTTATTCTGTGTTATTATAAATTATAAAGAATTACTAATTAAAGTGAATAATTTTTTAGAAATTTAATTATTTGCCATTATTAGTAATTGTATTTGACTAATTAATTACTGTAATTAGTAAAAATTAGCAAATTTTTTTATAAATAAATTTTTTTCTTCTTTTTGAAAATTGTCAATAATTGAAAACCTCTGGAATAAAAAATTATTCTCAAAAATTTTAATAAAATTCTTCGAAACAATTAAAAAATAAATATTATTCAAATTTTTATTTAAAAAATATATTCAATTAATTATTAATCAATTATTAATTTATTTTTATTAAATTATTATAAATAATTAAAAATATTTTTCTTAAAAATCTTAGAAACAATTCAAATAATTTTAATAGAATTCTTTCATACAATTTAATTATTTTCAAAAATTGGAATTTTAATTTTTTGCAAGAATTCAATTATTTTGAATTTCTAATTTTCTACAAAAGAATTTCTTAATGAAAATAAAATTTAATATAATTTTTTCTAAAATTCAATTATTTTTAACACATTTTAATAAAATTCTTTGGAAGAATTCATTTATTTTCACAAAATTATTCTTAAATATTTTATTAAAATCCTTCACAAGAAAAGAATTGAATTTATTTTTATGAATAATATCATTTTTATATATTTAATTATTTGAAATACATGTTTTATAGAATTTTTTGAATGTAATAAATTGTTTAAAAAAATGTTCTAAAGTTTTTAAAAAACTTTACTCAAGAATTCAATTATTTTCGCAAATAATAATATGCTTTACTGTAATACAATTATTT
Source organism: Leptopilina drosophilae (assembly GCA_032873175.1). Classification (NCBI taxonomy): domain Eukaryota; kingdom Metazoa; phylum Arthropoda; class Insecta; order Hymenoptera; family Figitidae; genus Leptopilina; species Leptopilina drosophilae. Next base: position 32,092,762 of record CM065485.1, read on the forward strand.
TAAAAAATGGAATAAAATTTTTCGTCAGAATTCAATTATTTTCATACATAATCAAATTTTTCTTTGTAATTCAAGTATTTTAAAAATTTTAATATAATTCGTCCAAAGAATTTAATTTAAACACTTTTATTTAAATTCTTTCCAAGAATTATTTATAAAATTTTAATAAAATTCTGCCCAAGAATTCAATTATTTTAAAATTTAAATAAAATTCTTTTCAAGAATTCAATTATTTTCGTAAATATAACAAAATTTTTCTCAAAAATTCAATTATTTAAATAAAACTTTAATAAAACTCTTCCTAAGAATTTAATTATTTTTACAAATAATAAATTTATTCACAGGAATTAAATTTTTAATAAAATTTTAATACAATTTTTTTGGAAGAATTCAATATTATTTTCATAAATAACAAAACTGTTCTCATAGGAATTCAATTATTTTTATACAAAAAATAAAATTAAAGAAATTCAATTATTTTTAGTACAATTTGAAAAAAATTTAATAATTTTAATTTTAATTTTATTGAATTATTTATTTTTGTGTTTAAATAGTTGAATTTTCTTAGAACTTTCTGACCAGAATTGATTAAAAAATTAATTTCACTTAAAATTTTGAATAATTATTGAATTCTAGAAGCTTTAAACTAGAAATTTTTCAAAATAATTTAATTTTGAAAATTTTTTAGTAAATTTATTTCTTAAAAAATTTTATTTGTTGTAAAACATAAATATTTATATATTAATTTATTTGAATGTAATTTTATTAAATAATTAATTATTTGATGTAATTAAAGGGATATTAGTCTCAATGAAAATAATTAATTCTGATGAATAATAGAATATTTGATACAAACAAATATTTTTAGTTAACTGAAAAAAATTATTTTCTTGATGCAAATAAATATTTATTTCAATTAAAAAAACCATGCATTATTGAATCAATTAATTTTCGTAATTGATTTAAAGCAATATTTATTAGCAAATAACTATTTATTTTTTGATACGATAAAATAAAATATTCATATTTAATAAGTATTCACTTGGTTTAAATACATGTTTATTGGATAGTAAATAAATTATATATTTGAATCCAATAATTTTTATATGAATAAAATAATTTTTATTTGAATCAAATAATTTTTACATAAATAAAATAATTTTTATTTGAATCAAATAATTTTTATATGAATAGAATAATTTTTATTTGAATCAAATAATTTTTCTATAAATAAAATAATTTTTATTTGAATCAAATAATTTTTTATGAATGAAATAATTTTTATGTGAATCAAATAATTTTTATTTCATCCAAATAAATTTTTTTTCAGTGTATATTAAAAGGAAGTAAATATTAAAACGAAATAAATATAAAAACGAGTGAATTTTAAAAAAGTAAATATAAAAAATGAATATAAAGAAAATAAATGCTGAAAAGAAGTAAATTAAAAAAAAGTAATTTGAAAAAAGAACTAAATACATAAAAACTGTAAATATAAAAAGAGTAAACATAAAAAAGTAAATGCATAAGACTTAATGTCGCGATTAAATTAAAAAGAAAATGATTCGTCAAGGAAGGAAACATTATCAATCGTTACAGGTTTTATATTACGCGCACTGTTACAGTTATACGTGATTATAAACACAGGACAAACGAGAGAGTATAGAGTGAAAGATGTGCGGAATGTTGATGTGAATCTTGGCGCCTCTCTCGAAATGAATAAATGCTCTCGGTGGTGTTAGTGACTGTACACGCACCAGTGTAATACCTGCAGAGCGCTGTCGATCGACATAGCCGGTTGAGTTTTCATTTGTTCAGTGCGCGCATCGGGGAAAGTTAGTTCCTGAATGTCGCGTCAGATGGTTGGCGTTTCATTCACTCGCAAGTGAACCCGGCTCGCGTAGGGTATAAGAGTGCCTCGTCTCAACAGACTCGTCAGCTTTGCGCAGTGGCGATATCGTAACCAATGAGGTTCTACCGAGGTGCGATTATTGCTAGTTGAAAACTTTTACCAATACCCCGCCAAGACGATGTGAAATATCATCGGCTACGGCAATTTTTGAAAACCCTTACGGGGGTTGATAACTTGTTCAAAAAATAAAAATTTTTTTTCAGCTGAGAAAACTTTATCGTGTATAAATCGTAATTGAAATTATATTTTCATTATGAAATTAGTATTTTAGTATTTTTAAATATTCTTTGAATGATAATTAAAAGGAAGTATTTTTTTAATTATTAGGTAAATAATATTTAAAATAAACCAATTATTTAAGTATTAACATGAAGAAAATTTTAATTATTATGTAAAAAATAATTTTCAGTTATTATAGAATCAATAGCTTTAAATTATTATTGAACAGTATTATAATTATAATTATTAATTATATTATTATCATTATTATTATAATTATTGTTAATTATAATAACTAACTAAGAATAATTATTATTTTTTTTTATTTATTTTGACTATTTTTTTAATTAAATGAACTTAAAATGAATTTCATTCGAAATTTTGTAAAATTTCAATATTTTAAACGAATTTGATTAGAAATTTTAAAAAACCTACATTTTTAAATCAAGTTTTAATAACTAAAATTGTTCTGAAATCAGTTGCTTTTTTAATATACATTTAATTGATTGTTTAAAATAATATATTTATAGCTAAGAATTTTAGTTAAAAACACTAAAACAAATTGAATTTTTCAGTAATTTTACTGTAAAAAAAATAATTTCTTAAATTTCAATGTCTACTATTATTTCAATAAAATTGCACAAAACAATTCAATTATTTAAAAAGAAATTTCTATATAATTCGTCTCAAGAATTCAATTATTTTCAAAAGTAACATAATTCTTCGCAAAAATCTAATTATGTTCCAAAAAGGGCCAAAAAATTTCCGGCAAAATTTAAATTATCTTTCTATAACAATAATTCTTCTCAAAAATTCAATTATTTTCAAAAATGTTAACAAAAATTTCATTTTTTGAGAAATTTGATGACAATTTTGTAAATTAAAAATAATTGAAATTCAGCCAAGAATATTATTATAATTTTTGAAAACAATTGAATTTCAGAGTAAAATTTTATTATTTATGAAGACAATTTAAATTTTAAAAAGAACTTTTATAAATTTTCAAACATGTAATTGGATTTTTGCGAAGAATTATATTACTTTTAAAAATAATATAACTGCAGGAATTTAATTATTTTTAAAAGTAGTAAAATACTTCTTAGATATTGAATTATTTTTTTTATTTATTCCTCAAAGAATTAAATTATTTTTAAAAATTTTAATGAAATTCTTTTGTAACAATTCAATTTTTTTAAAAATAATTTTAGTATAAAATTCTTCGTAGAAATTAAATTCACTTCAAAAGTTTGTCAAAATTCAATTATTCTCAATGTTTACTATTTGAATAAAATTTCACAAAAGAATTCAGTAATTTAAAATGAATTTTAATAAAATTAGCCTCAGAAATTCAGATATTTTCAAAAGTAATAAATTCTTCGCAAAAATCAAATTATGTTAAAAAATTTACACAAATTTTAGTCAACATTTCAATTATCTTTATAAATAATACAATTTTTCTCCGAAATTCAAACATTTCTGAAAAAATTTTAATAATATTCTTGACAGAATTTCAATTATTTTTTAAAATTAAAATTATAATTCGTTTCATTAAATTTCTCGAAAACTGATATTATTCGTAAAAATTTTATTAAAATTTGTTAGGGGAATTCGATTTTTATTTAAATTTTTATAAATAATTAAATTTTCAAAAGGTTTCGAAATTAAAATCTTTGAATATTTGAAATTTTTCGTGTACTTTTAACGAACAATTGTGTAAAATTAATTTTTTTTTAAAGTTTTCTTGCTACTTTTTTTTAATGTAACTTCTTCAAAAATTATTTGCATCATTATGATTATTATTTTTATAGTTTTTAACTGAAATTCTTCTTTAAATCAATTAATTTTGATAATTTTTGAAAAAGTTCTTTAACAATTTTCAAATCCATTTGTTTACAATATTCAATTTTACGAAATTTCAATTATTCGTAAATTCTTCAATTAAATATATATGTAAGGAAATATAAACTTCAAATTTTTTTAATTTTTAACTGAAATTCATTTTAAAAATCAATTATTATCAGAAAATTCTACGAGAATTCAATTATTTAAAAACAAGCAAAGATAATTTATTGAATAATTCAATTATTTTAAATAATAGAATTCTTTCGACAAATTCTAATAAAATTCTAAAGAATAATTACTGTTTTTGTGAAATTGGATTAAAAATGTATGAAAAATAATTGAAATTCTGCAATGAGTTTTTGAAGTTTGAAATTTTTATTTTTTTGGAAAAATAATTAAATGTTCGTGTATAAAAAATTTTATTATTTATAAAAAGTAATTGACAATTGACGAGAATTTTTGTAAATTTTTGAAAATAATTGGATTTTTGCAAAAAATTATACTACTTTTGAAAATAATTGAATTCTTTTATTAAGAATTGTTTGCAATAGTAGGCAATGAAAATAATTTAATTTTGTCAAATTATTTTGGAAAATAATTAATAAAACTTTAAAATTTTTGAAAATCCTAATTTGAAAATTTTAATTTTTCATTTGATATAAAATAAAAATATTAATTAGTCAACTCTTTAAATTTGAATTAGTAAAAATTCTTATTAATTTGAATTAGTGACTGACTTTAAGTTTTGAATTAGTAAAGTTTACTAAATGAATAGTAATTTCTACTAATTTATTAGTAAAAATTTACTAATTCAAAAACAAAAAGTCAGTCACTAATTGAAATTAGAAATATTTTTACTAAATCATATTTAGATTGAACAAATTAATTAGTCACTAAATCAATTATTTAATAAATTAGGAAATTAACTAGTATACAAATAAATTAATTAGCTATAGTCAATAAATTAGTTAACTAGACACCAAATTATTAAAATAATTACTCAATAAATTAATTTAATTGTTTAGTTACTAAATTAATTACTTGAATAATTGTTTCAATAATTATTATGATCTCATAAAATGTTTGTTATTAACAAATAAATAACAATAATTACCCATTAATTTGAAATTCCAATTTCTAATTTAAAAAAACCCAATTAAAAATAATACAAAAATTAGTTATATTAAAAATAATAATATTATTATGGTCAATAAAAATATTTTCAAATAAAATATTTTTCAATGTCAAAGAAAATGTTTAAAGATTTCTTAGCGGATACATAAACTTCTCTCTCTTTCTCTGTCTCTGTGTTTTTTTTTTCTCCATGCACTCATGTCAACGTGCAATTGACATGTTGGTTTTGTAGCTGCTTTAAATTTCACTGAAATTTCCAAGTGCTCGTAAAAACTTATTTGACTTTTCCATCTTACATTTTGTGCTCCTTTTATATATATATCTCTCTCCATATGTGTGTACGAAATGATTTCCGACGAAGATGACGCGTTTGGTTCGTTATAAAAATTTTATTTATGTGAATCTCGTCAATTGAGATTATATAGCGGCTTTGGTAGAAAAAAAAGAAAGAAAGAGGGAGAGAGAGAGAGCAATTTAATTAATACATATATGAGTTGTTGGATTTTGGTCCCTTTATTCATCTATATGTATATATACCAGTCGTAATTCGAAAATAATCTCCCTCCCCCTCTCTTGACTTCGTTATAAATGTAGTTTTACAGTTATTTTTTATTGTACATGCGGGTGATTACACTTCTGTGCTTATATTCTCGAATTAGTATTATGTGTGTAAAAAAACGCCCCTCGTCCCCTTCTCTCATCTGTTATGATCGTGTCATGTCTACCGATTGTTAAAGTGTTCATTAAAAAAAATTATAATTTGTGGATTTATTTTAAAAAGCGATTTTTTCCCTCACTTACTTTTTCGTTTATTTTTTGTTCTTTTTTAATCGTTTTCCGTTTTTTAATTCCGTTTCGTTTTTTCAATTCCTTTTTGCTCTTTTTCGTTTTTTCAATTCCTTTTTGCTCTTTTTCGTTTTTTTAATTCCTTTTCGTTCTTTTTTTGTTTTTTTTTAAATTTCTTTTCGTTCCTTTTTCGTGTTTTCCACTTTTTTTTCATTCGTTGGTTATGTTTTCACTTTTTCTTTAATTCTTTTTTGTTCTTTTAAATTTCTTTACGTTCATTTTTCGTTTCTTAATTCTTTTTTCTTTAGTTCTTCGTTTAATTTATGTTCCTTCTTAGTTCTTATTGTTTTAATTTTTTTCTGTTTTTGGGTTCTCATTCTTTTTTAATTTTTATTCATTTTTCTTTTGTTTTTCATCTTTTTTCGTTCTTTTTTCATTTTATTCATTCTTCTTTCTTTCGTTCTTCGTTCATTTTATATTATTTTTTCATTTGATTTTTTATTTGTTTTTCCTTATTTTAATTCTTTTTTCTTTCGTTCTTCGTTCATTATTTTTTGTTCTTTTTCGTTCATTTTTCGTTTTCTTATTCTTTTTTTATTTATTTTTTGGTTCATTTTTTGGACTTTTTTCATTCGTTTTTTTTAATTCTTTTTCTTTATTTTTTCATTTTTTTCATTCATTCTTCGTCTAGTGTTTGTTCTTTTTTTATTCATTTTTTATTCGTTTTTCGCTTTTTTAATTCTTTTTTCTCCTTTTTTCATTCGTTTTCCCTTTTTTCAATTATTGTTTCTTTCGTTCTTCGATCAATTTTTTCTTTTTACGTTATTTTTTTAATCGTTTTTTGCTTCACAATTTCTTTTCGTTTTTCAATTTTTTTACATTCTTCTCTCTGTCGTTCTTCGTTTGTCCTTTTTTCGTTTTTTCTTCATACGTTTTTTATTCTTTTTTCTTTCTTTGTTTATTTTTTGCTTTTCTCATTCGTTTTTCATTTTTTAATTTCTGTTCGTTCTTATTACGTTTTTTTATTTTTTTTCATTCGTCTTTCGTTTATTATTCATTTTTTTCATTCATTTTTCTTTTATTCTTCGTTCGAATTCCATTTTATTCATTTTTTTTCGTTGATTTTTCACTTTTCGTATTTTTTTTCTTTCGTTCTTCGTTCTTTTTTTTATTTTTTTCTTTCTTGGCTTTTTATGTCCTTTTTTCATTAATTTTTGTTGATTTTTCGTTTTTTTCATTCTTTTTTCTTTTATTTTATTTTTTTTGTTCATTTTTCGTTTTTTTCATTCTTTTTTCTTTTATTTTATATTTTTTGTTCATTTTTCATTTCTCGTTTTTTAATTCCTTTTCGTCTTTTTTTTTATTTTTTCTTTCATTATTCGCTCGAATTTCAATTTATTCTTCTTTTTCGTCGGTTTTTCGCATTTTCCATTTTTTTCGTTCTCCGTTCGTTTTTTATTTTATTTCTACTTTTTGGTTTTTTCACCTTTTTTTATTTATTTTTCGTTCATTATTATTTTGCATTTTTCCATTCTTTTTTTTCGTTAAATTCTGTTTTTTCGTCCGTTTTTTACTCATTTTCATTTTTTAATTTCTTTTCCTTCTTGTTTTATTCTTTTTTCTTCAGTTCTTCGTTTTTCTTTTTTATTCGTTCTTTATTATTCGTCTTTCGTTTCTTTTCATTAATTTTTTTCATTTTTCATTTCATGTTTGTTAATTCCTTTTCGTCCTTTTTTTCTTATTTTTTTCTCTCATTCTTCGTTAATTTTTTTTACTTCTTTTTCGTTATTTTTTTTCTATTTTATTTTTTTTCGTTCTTCGCTCGTTTTTTTCATTCTTCGTTCAAATTTATTGTTTTTTATTCGTTTTTTATTGTTTTCCTAATCTTTCGTTCATTTTTTTTTCATTTCCTTTTCTTTAGTTCTTCGTTCGATTTTAATTTTTTTCATTGCTTTTCTTCCTTTATTTACGTTTATTTTTCTTTTTTTCATTCTTTTTTCTTTAGTTATTTTTTTGGTTCTTTATTCGTTTTTGTTAATTTTTCGTCGACTTTCGTTTTTTTCAATCTTTTTTCTTTCGTCCTATGTTTCTTTTTTATCTATATTTTCTCTCTTTTTTCATTCTATTTTTGTTCCTATTCCGTTCATTATTCGTTAATCTTTCGTTCATTTCGTTGTTTTTTTTCATTAGTTTTTTGCGTTTAATTTTTTTTTAATTTTTTTTTTTTGAGTGAGAGAATCAAACGTATATTTTGCGACTGTAGGTCGAGCAAGAAAAATGGGAGAAGGATGTGGCGCTCTTTGTATAAATGAACATCCTCAAGCGCTTGCGGTCGTTTCTTACTTACTTTTGTAACGGTTTCGAGTGTAATTAGTAATTAGGTTATCGATCCTCGATCTTTGGAATTGTAAAAATGCTTTCAACGTCAAGTACATAACGTCGATTGTTCGCGTAATTAAAGCACCTGACGTGATTTATGACCTCCCACTCTTTTTTGATGAGGGTTTTTCACAAAAGTAATTGGTGTATTATATTTTTTTTTGAGAGAATTTTTCTCTTTTTTCTCTTTCCTTTTTCCTTCTTCTTTTTCTTTTTTTTTAATTAAAAACACTTATAAAATATAAATACAAATTCTCGCGATAATTTTACGTCATGTTGTTAGTTGATGCGATAATGCGAGAGAGAGAGAGGGAGAGAAGGAGATGAGAGAAAAATTCCGTTCGAAGAAAGCGAGAAACTTTTGCTTTAATTTTTTTTCATTTATTTTATTCTGTTTTATTTTATGAATTTTTTTGTGTAACTTGAATTTTTATTTTATGTATATTTAATTTTATTGTTTTATTTATTTTAATTATTAATTTACATTTTTTAAATTATTTTATTTATTATAAATATTTAATTTATTATTTAAATTAAGTTTAATTGTTTTTCTTACTTCCTAGATTTTATTTTTTATGTCCTTCTTTATTTATTTTATTGATTTATTCGGTTTACTTTTTCGATTGATAGCTGAAAATTATCACTGAAAATATTGCCTATGTTAATTAATATTTTTTTTGTTTATAATAAAGTAAGAAAAATAAAAAATAAACTAATAGAAAACAAAAATAAATGAAATAGTAAAAATGATAAACAAATGGAAATAAAAGTGATAAAGAAATGAAAAAGAAAAATAATAAGTAATTAGCAATGAAAATTTCAGTTTAATGTTTAAAAGATAAAAGTAGAATGAATATTAAGAACATAATGAAATAATTTCTAGATTTTATTGTTTCCTATTTGGAGCAATCTCGATGGTTGCAATAAATATATTGATTCGACACAGTAAAAGTGAACAATTTTTATGAGTTTTCCGGGTATTTTTGATCCCATTGCAAACAAGTAGGTTCAGTTATGTTTGCGCATATGTTCCTTTCATATACACACGCATATTATACATAATGACTTTAAGGGTCAGAGTTTATAGAATCGATAGAGCGTACAATTTCCGTTTTCTCAATAGGACCATTTGTGCACGCAGCTTTACATATTTTACTTTCAAAAAGTACTTTAAAAATTCCCCAATCGATGAAATTATTATTTGCCTACTTTATATGTAGCCCATTCAAAAGCTTTAGCCTTGAGCCCATGTAATTTATCCCTATTCACACAAAATTTAATCAAATTTGCAAAAAAGAAAAAGAAATTAATTACTTAAACTATTATTTTTTTTAATTTTCAAAAATCAATTTCTACAAAAACAATAAAAAAAAATATCGGTAAAAATATGTTAACAGAGATGTCACAGGTCAGGGAAATTAGGGAAAAGTCAGAGACTTTTTTTAAATACTGTCGAAAAAATAAATAAAATAAATAAATAATAAATAAATTAATTAATTAAATAAAATTTATAGAAAATTCTTAATTTTTTTGTCTTTTTGTTTGCCTCATAAACTATGAAATTATCACGAATTTTATTTATTCTTGAATTTTCAAGAATCTTATTAAAATTCATTGCACAATTTTTGTTTGCCTCATAAACTATGAAATTATCTCTTTTTTAATAATTTTTGAATTTTCAAGAATTTCAATAAAGTTCAATGTAAAATTTAAATATTTTCATAAATAACAATATTCATCAGAAAACTTCAATTATTTTTAAATTAATAGCATTCTTCGCAAAAATTTAACTATTTACAAAAAATCTAAAATAATTGTAAATATTTCAATTATCCTAATAATTAATAACAAAATTCTTCGACAAAATTAAATTATTATCAGGGATTTCAAAAAAAATTTATTGCAAAGTTTAATTGTTTTCCTAAATAATAGTATTAATTACAAAAAATCAATTTTCATAAATTTTAATAAATTTCATTGCAAAATTTCAATTACTTTTCAAAAAATTTTCTTGATTCAATCATTTTTAAAAATCATTAATTATTAATCGTCATTAATATTCTACTATTTTAATAAAATTTCTCAAAAAGATTTTAATTATTGAACAAAAACTTTTATACAATTCTACACACAAATTAAATTATTTTGCAAAAAAGAATACAAATTTTTAAAAGAATTCAATTATAATTGAATTTGCATTAAATTCTTCGAAAAAATCAAATATTTTTAAAATTTAGCGTCACAAGAATTAAAAATATTTACAGGTGTAATGAAATGCAATTATTTTTCAAATAATTAACATTTTTCTGAAAAATTCAATTATTTTTAGAAAATATAAAAAAAATTCACATCAACATTTCAATTATCTTTATAAATAAATATAGCAAAATTCTTCGACAAAATTTAATTATATTGTCAAAAGTAATAAAATTCAATTATTTTCAAAAATTTAAATGAAATCCATTGTACAGTTTTAATTATTTTCGAAAATTTTCCTTAGTCAATATTTTGTATATAAATTGTTTTAATAAAATTTCCCAAAGAAATTCAATTATTTGAAAACAATTTTGATAAAATTCTACACGAATATTCAATTATTTTCTAAAATAATGAAAATTTCAAAGGAATTTCAAATTTCAATGATTAAAAATAGAATTTGCATAATTTTTTTAAAAAAAGTCAATTGTTTCAAACTTTTTTATAAAATTCTTTCCATTATTTTCATAAATAATACAATCTATTGTCGAATTTTAATTATTTTTAATACAATTTCAATCGAATTTCTCGAAGAATGTAATTATTCTTAAAAATTTTATTAAAAATCGCCTATAGAATTCCATCATTTAAAAAGTTGGTGATAAAATTACATATAAGAATTCAAATTTGAAAAACATTCAATTATTCAATAAATTATCTATGTTTCTATTTAAATAATTGAAGTCTCGTAAAATTTTCCAATTACAATTTTTAAGGAAAATTATTTTCTGTTAAAATGTTTTAGATAATATAATTAAAGTTTAGAAAATTTACTAATAATTACAATTTCCAAAAATAATTGAATTTTGTCAAAGTTATGTAATTAAAATCTTTGAAAATCTAAATTCTTATTTTTAAGTTTAAGAAACATTCAATTATTCAATAAATTATCTATGTTTGTATTTAAATAATTGAATTCTCTTGAGATTTTCTAATAAAGATTTTTTAAAAATTTAATTTTTCTTAAAAACTTTGAAATAATAATTGAATTTTCGAGAAGTAACTAATAATTACAATTTTTAGAAATGATTGAATTTTGTCAAGGTTGCAAATTAAAATCTTTAAAAATCTAAATTCCTGTAATATAAATTAATGATTTTATTACTCGGTCATGTTTTTTAATAATATTGTTCGGAGTTAGTTTTTAAAAAAGTTTGAATTTAAATGTTTTGAAGAATTATAATTCCTACGGGAAAATAGTGATGATTTAATAGTAAATAATTTAATGATTTAATTTAATATTAATAGTGATAATTTAATTATTCAATTTAACTTAAATAATTAATAATTTAATTAATTAATTTTATTGAATAATTTTTATTTTTTTAAAAATGAAGTCATTGATGTTTTGAAATAATTTTACATTTAAAGAAATTCGAATATATCTAATTTGATTCTAATTTGATTTTATTAATTTTTGAATATCTAATAATTTTCAGAGTGAATCAGAATTTTTTTAGGGTTAGGGGAAAAGTTAAAATCTGGGAAAAAAGAAATTAAATTTTTGTGGTGTCCCTGATTAATATCAATTAATATTTTTTTATAAATTTTTCTTTTTATTTTTTAAGAATATAAATTAATGAAATATTTATTTAATATTTGAAAAAGTTTAAAATCAGATTTTAGCAAAAATTTCCAATTTTTAATTTCGCTGATCGAGTCGATGATGAAAGTGTCAATCGATTTTTGTTAGAAAGTGTTTATAATGGCAAAAAAAAAGAGTTTACACTGTAGATTGCGTGCAAATTTCTTCTTTTAATTCACAGTGAGTTTTTCCAGAAGTTTTTTGTTTTTAGTTTCTCTCTTTCTCTTTCTTCCTCTTTTAGAAAAATTTTTTTTTCTCTCTCTCTCTCTCTTTTCTCTGACTCTCTTGTCGATTTTATAACACTCTTTTACACCACGATAAAAAGTTGGTGAAAGGGTGGTTGGTCCGTGCGAAGGTGCCTTTAATTAATGCTCAAAATACTCTTTTCGTTGAGGAATAGCGCAAGCAAAAGAGTTTTTGGTTTTCGAAGTTTTCGGAGAAAGAGTGTGTGCAAAATAACCACCACCGTTTCTATATATATATATGTATATAATACGAGAGAACCTTATCTCTGTTTTTCACGTGAGCTTTTGTGCGCGCCTTTAAATCACGAGTGTAATTAAAAGTACGCCGTCGTCTCCACGCCCTTACTTGTCTCCGTTTACGCTCATCACATTTAAAGCGCGCAATTGCAAAAAAAGTGCCCGAGAAAAAGTTTCAAAAAAAAAAAAAATCTCCTAGGGCAAAAGGAGTTATACAAGTTTTAGACGTACACAATCGACCGAGCGCCCTTTAATTCCTTTAGGATAGAAAAAAGGAAAAAGAAGTCCCGTTTCTTTCCTGACCTTTGTATTGTTTCACTGCCCTTGGCCAATTAGAACTTGAAAAAGTCCGATCAATTTCACTTTTATTCAATTTATTTTTCTTGTTAATTATTTTATTGACTACTTTTATTATTGGCGAGTAGAATTCGATTGTTAATGAATTTTTTTTTAGTAAATATTAAATTGTCTTTTTTAGTAAATATTAAATTGTCTTATTTCGTAAATACTAAATTGTCTCTCTTAATAAATATTAAATTATTTCTAATTAATTATTAAGTAGAGTAAATTAAATGATTAACAAAACAAATATTGTTGTTCAACAATTCTTAATAAATATTAAATTATTTCTAATTAATAATTAACTAGAGTTAATTAAATGATTAACAAAACAAATTTTGTTGTTCAACAATTCTTAATAAATATTAAATTATTTCTAATTAATAATTAACTAGAGTTAATTAAATGATTAACAAAACAAATTTTTTTTGTTCAACAATATTCTTAATAAATATTAAATTATTTCTAATTAATAATTAAGTAAATTAAATGATTAACAAAACAAATTTTTTCACAAAATTCCACTGGTTTTTTGTTCGATGTTTCCTGGAAGGAATAATCAGAGACAACACATTTTCTTTATTTCCGTAAAATATTCCCGAAAACGTTTTTCAACTTCCTGCGTAACGTTATATAATATAGTTTTAAAATTTAACAAAAGAACTAACCACCCACCTGGTTTTTTTTTATTATTTTTTTTTCTCTGTCTGTGTGTTAAATACTGACACAATAGAAATAAAAGATCGATAATACATAATTTATGATGACGCATAATGCATAATAAACGATGCTACGATTAGATGATTTCAAATCTGACAAATGGTTCAGTGAAAGTAGAATTGCCAATGATCTGATTTAAATGTCGCAATAAATTCAAGAAACTGTCGCGTCTAAAAATTTTTTTCTCCATCTCTCTTTTTCTCAATATGATCCAACTGTCACAGTTGGATAAATTTTCGTTAAAATAATAATAATAATAATAATGAAAGATCATAATCAAAATATAATGAATTTAGAGTTTAAAGAAAATAAAATTTCTTTTCTTGCGCTCATTGAAGAAAAAATAATACACTGTCAAATTTAATTATTGTCAGAAAAATTTTGCTTCATGCGCGTGGGATTAAATTATTGAGAAATTATTGTATTTTTTTTTATGTAACCAAAATATCTGAATATTCACTTCGAAAAGATTTTTTCAGTTCAACTTCCTATTTAGGCTAATTGAATATGTAAGAAATATATAGTTTGCGTAACAATGAGGACTTTGCAAAGCAAATATTACGGAAATATTTGCATCGTAGGTGTTAAAAAATTGTAGCTCGTGAATCAAAATTTATTATATATTCTTTTTTCTTTTTTTTTACACTGTAACTGCTATTTCGCAATGAGAAATTGCTGTTACAGAATCGAATTTCCGTTTGAGGAATAGAAAATTAGTAATTATAACTTTTTATTATTGACTTATTAATTTATAATAGAAAATTAATATTATTACAAAAAATATAATAATAATAATTATTACTTATTTATTTATAATAATAATAATTATTATTATTATAAATAAATATTATAAATAAATAATAAATTATTATAAAACAAATAATTTATTATAATAAATGAATTTTATTATGATTATTATTATTGTTTTATTAATGTTTCAAATTAATTTTTAAGACATAATCAGTACAAGGCATCTTAATAATTAATTTGTAAAATAATTTGAACAATTAAATTATTAACAAAACGGTTTTAGTTTAAAACAATAATAACAATTATTATTACTATATTATTATATTATTATATTCAAAATTCAATTATTTTCAATATATATTATTTTCATCAAATTTCGCCTTTAAAATTGAATTATTTAACAAAAAAATTGATAAAATTTGGCCGAAATTCAATTATTTTTATAAATAATAAAAATTTCACAAGGATTTAATTAATTTAGAATAGCATTTTCAAAAAAGATTCAACAAAATTAATGACCGTGAAATAAAATTTTCATATATAATATTTATTATATTTCAAAAAAATTATTTGCTAAAAACAATGTTTATAAAATTCTTATAAAACATTCAATTACATTAAGAAAATAACGAAAAATTTTTCACAGAATTTCAATTCCTTTTTCAATATTTTAATAAAATTTATCACAATAATTCAATTATTTTCATAAATAAAAAAATTCTTCTTAGGAGTTTAATTATTTTAAAAAATATCAATAAAATTCATGGTAAAATTTCAATTTGTATTAAAAAATTATTCTCAATTCAATAATTTTTAATATTCTACTGATTTAATTAAATTTTCCACAATAATTCAATTATTATAGAAAAATTTTGGTAATATTCTACACGACAAACAATTAATTATTTTCCCGAAAAAATAAAAATTTCACAGGACCTAATTCTTTAAAATATAATTTGCATAATATTTTTTTTTAATCAAATGTTTTAAAATTTAGCATATAAATCCTTAGCAGTAATTCGATTAATTTTATAAATTTTACAATTCTTTTCAATGATTTAAATATTTTTTGTAAATAATATCATTGTCAGAATTCTTCATAGAAATTCAATTATTATTTTCAAAAAATCTGAAAAAAATTGTAAACATTTGAATTATCTTTATGAATGCAAAATTCTCTTATAAAATTTAATTGTTTTCAGAATTCCATTATTTTCAAATATTTTAATAAAATTGTTCGAAAGGAATCACTTATTTTAAATTAAACACAATTTCAATTAAATTTTTATGAGAAATAATTCCATTATTCTTTAAATTTTAATAAAATTCTTCCCTGGAATTCATTTATTTATATAAATAATTCATCAAAGTATTTAAATTATTAAATACAGATAACAGAATTATTCCCGAAAATTCAATTATTTCGAGGCATTTTAGTAGAATTTTTTTGCAAAATTCAATTATTTTCATAAATAACAATATTCATCACAAAAATTCGATTATTTTTTACATAAATAACAATATTCATGACTAGAATTTAATTATTTTTGAAAGTATTAAATTTGTTCTTGTTAATTCAATTATTTTGAAAAATTCGAATAAAACCTTTCGCAAGAATTCAATTATTTTTATAAATAATGAAAAGCTTTTTAGGAAAATTATAAACTTTTAATAAAAAATAATAATACCACAAAGATATTCAATTATTGTGAAATATTTTAATAGAATTCTTTGTAAAATTTAATTATTCCTAAAAAATTTTCTAAATTCAATGATTTTTAATGTTTAAAAAAATTTGGCAAACAATTCAATTATTTAAAAATATTGTTGCAAAAATATTCGTAAGAATTCAAGTTTTTCATGAATAATAACAATTTTAGGAATTTAATTATTTAAATAAGAATTTGCATAAAATTAGTCTCGAAAGAAATTAATTATTTTTAAAAAAATGTTAATTCTTCGCAAGAATTCAGTGATTTTAAAAAAATTTTTAATTCTTCGCAGGATTTAATTGATTTTGTATAAATATTTCAATTCTTTCATGAATAACAAAAAATTCGTTGCAAGAATTCAATTTATTAGCTTTTGGATAAGAAGGAAGTGAATATTTTTTATAAAAATTCGAAAAAAGTCAGGAATAAAATAATATATAGAATGGAATTTTCGTCAGTTTTATAAAGTTTCTAAAACGAGTTTTTTGTGGTCAATTTTTCTATAGCTACTTTTTTACTACTTTTTTGTAGTCTGAAACCTACTTCTTACCACTTTTTAAAAAATTTATAAAAAATTAATAATTAATAATTAATAATTAATTTTTTTTTAATTATCGAGTGTAGAGTCTGCTAATAGGGCCGAGTCAAAATCTCCACACGGGATGAGAAAAGAACAGTTTCTATAAATTATAAGAGTTTACAAGGTCCTCTTGTAATACTATTTGCAACGTTCATGCACCGATAGCGGTGTCATTAATCATAGAGCCATGGAAATACACTTGGAGTATTTATATGTATTCAATATATATATATTTATTTATTTATTAATGCTCGAATCTAAGGGAAATGCATCGTGGCGCCGATATGCATTATTCACCGTGACGACTTGACGTACGATGGATTAATTGCGTATCACGTCGTCACGCCGATTAGAATATCTTGTCCGGGTGTGGGTACAACCAATGATTTCAATATTCTCTCGAGAAAGGAGAGAGTCGATATATGAAATTGTCTTTTATAATAAGTCGCCTTCAAGTCGTCTAATTTCTTGTCTAGTTGAATTTTTTTCTCTCATTCTCTCTCTTGTATTTGTTTTATCCCTTTAATTTTAATAATAGTGTTTCAATTTCTATATTCCCATCAGGAGGATAAAAACAAAAAAAGAAATTTTTTTAAATTCTCGGCAAAATTTAAATTATTTATTTAATTGAATATTACATGAAAAAAATTAATTACTGCAAAAAAGAAAAATTGCATTTAACATAATTTTCATAATTTAAATTTATTAAATTTGACATAAACAGTTTTCATAAACATAAACATTTTTCTTTTTAATTATCTTAAAAAATAATAAAATTCTTCTCCGAAACTCAATTATTATTTTTGAAAATTTTAATAAAATTCTTGGCAAAATTTCAAAATATCTGTAAAAATAATGAACGTCTTCTTAAGAAATTAAATTAATTTTAGAAAATTTCAATAAACTTCTAGGCAAAATTTCAATGTCAAAAGTAATAAAAATTCTTCTCCGAAATTCAATTAATTTAGAAAATTAGAAAATTCTTGTCAAAATTACAATTATCTTTAAAAATATTAAACAGACTTCTCTAAAATTCAATTAATTTCGAAAATTTTCATTAAATTCTTGTCAAAATTTCAATTATCTTCAAAAATAATAGTCTTCTCCAAAATTCAATAAATTTCGATTATTTTAATAAAAATTTCAATTAGCTACAAAAAGAAAAAAACAATCTCAGAAATGAAGTTAATTTCAAACATTTTCATAAAATTCATTGCAAAATTAAATTACTTTCATAAATAATAGTATTCATTAGAAAAATTAAATTATTTTTAAAATTAATAACATTCCTCTCAAAAATTTAACGATTTTCAAACAATCTAAAATAATTGTAAATATTTCAATTATTTTTATAAATAAATAGCAAAATTCTTTGACAAAATTCATTTATTTTCAGGGATTTGAAAAAAAAATTCATGACAAAATTTAATAACTCTCCTAAACAACAGTATTAATTACAAAAATTCAATTTTCAAAAATTTTAATAAATTTAATTGCAATTTCATTGAATTATTTATAAACAGTTTCCAAAGAATTCAATTATTTAAATAAAATTTTTTATACTTTAATTTAATCTTATTTACTGTGCAATAATTTAATTATTTTTATAAATAATACAATTTTTTTGCAGGTATTCAATTATTTTAGTAAATAATAAAATTCTTTTTAGAAATTCAATTATTTTCAGAAATAATAAAACTTATTCCAATATTTCAATTATTTTTAAAACAGTTTTAATTGAGTTTCTCGAAAATATACATATTTATTCTTAAATTTTTTTTATTGAAATTCGTAGAAAGAAATAAAGTTTTTTAAAATTTGGTAATAAAATTCTTTGTAAAAATTAAATTTTGAAAATGATTGAATAAATTATTTATTTTTGTATTTAAAAAATTGAATTATCGTAGAAATTTGTAAAAAAAATTTTCTTCAAAATAAATTACAGATAAAATTTTAGATAATTAAATATTAGAAACATTGTAGCATGAATTTTAGAAACAATTGAATTTTGGAACAGTTTTAAATAATAATAATAATTAATTGCAAAAACTCAATTATTTTCAAAAATAATAAAATTTATCACAGAATTTCTGTTAATATTAATAAAATTTAATATTCATTTCTTAAAAAATGCAATTATTAGGTATTATTATCATTTTTACTAAAATTTATTGCAAAAATAAAATTATATACACAAGTAATAAATCTCATTGTAAAATTTCAATTATGTTTAATAAAATTTTAATAAAATTCCTTGAAAAATGTACAGAATTATTATTAAAAATTTTATTAAAAATTGTGGAAAAACTTAAAAAAATATTTTATTGTTTTATTTTTCAGTTTTAATAAAATTTCTCAAAATAATGAAATAATTAATTATTAAACAAAAAATTTTCTCAAAATTTTTTGTTCATAAATTCAATTATTTTTCAAAAAAATAAAAACTTTCACAGGGAATTTAATTGTTTAAAATAGAATTTGCATAATTTTTATTTCCCTGAAAAGACAGATGTTTTAAAAATTTGGCATTAAATTCTTCGCAGCAATTCAATTATTTTCATGAATATTTTAAATTTCCATTCAGTGATTTAATTATTTTCATAAATAATAAAACCTTTGGAGGAAGTCAATATTGTATTTACAAATAACAATATTCAGCACAAGAATACAATTATTTTTAAAAGTATTAAAATTCAATTGTTTCAAAAATTTGATAAAAGATTCTTAGCCAAATTTCAATTATTTTCAAAGAAAAACTTCTAAATTCTTAATAATTTTTAATATTCAACTGCTTTGATAAAAATTTCCCAAAAAAATTCAATTATTGAAAAACAATTTTGTTCCTTCTATTATTTTTTCACCCGTTTTTGTTTTTATTTTAATTTTTTTTGTTTCCCTTCTTTTTATCCTTGTTTCTTAATTTTTTTTAGCTTCTTCTCTTCGCGATTTTCATTCTTGATTTTCCTTTTTCATTATTCTTGCAAAGAAAGTGCTTTTCCACAGTCAACTTGAAATATGCATTTTCACTTTTGAAATTAGATTCGAGATTATGAGAGCGTGATATTTGAGAGGGCAGGAACCTGTCCTTTTAACCCTAACTTGAATGCAAGTGACTGCATAAATTTCTCGTCATTAAATTCTCGCATCGAGACGTTGAAGTTTAGAGAAATTTTTCTAATACACACATACGGAAAACATGTTTAAATATATATACGTTAATTATTATTATTGATGACGTTTTGACATATACAAGTTCAATATACATATATATATTTCTAAAACTGGTTATTAAATATACATAAAGAAAATTATTCTCATAAATGTAGAAAATTTCACACTAATTAATTGAGAATTATTTTATATTTTAATACGAAATAATAATTTTCATATTTACATAAAAAAGGTTTTTATGAATAATAATTGACTTGCGTTGGATTTATTGCAGGAATTAGTAAATTTTTACTGAAAGCAAAATTAGTTTCTTACTCAAAATTATTAGATTTAAATTACAAATTTTTTTTTTATTTTTACGGAAAATATTTTACTAAAAATATTTATTTTTTTTACTAATAATATTTATATTTTTACTAAAAATATTTATATTTTTACTAATAATATTTATATTTTTACTAAAAATATTTATATTTTTACTAATAATATTTATACTTTTACTGAAAATAATTAGTAGATTTTGCATTGCAAAAAGAAAGGTACTAATTTGGTACTAATTTAGTATCAATTTTGGTACTAAATCGTAATTTAGTATCAATTTTGGTACTAAATCGTAATTTAGTATCAATTTTAGTACTAAATCGTAATTTAGTATCAATTTTGGTACTAAATCGTAATTTAGTATCAATTTTGGTACTAAATCGTAAATTAGTTCCACTTCTAATTTAGAACATTTTTACAGTAACACTAAAAAAATTAGTCGATTTTTGCAAAAAGAAAAAAAAAATCAGTCAAATTCTTACAATTTAATTATTAAACGAATATACTCTCTAAATTTGATTAGTAAAAATATTTTCTACTATGAATTACAGACAGACATTTTTCTGCTTGGATTAGTAAAACTAAAGTTTACCAATAAATAGTAATTTTTACTACTCTCTAAATTTGAATTAGTAAAAATGTTTACTAATTTGAATTAGTGACTGACATTTTTTTTGAATTAGTAAATTTCACTAAATAAATAGTTTACTATTTATAAATAGATATTATTATTTATAAATAGTTATTAGTATAATAAATAGTTAATATAGTAATTTTTACTAAATTTTTAGTAAACTTTTAGTAAACTATTTATTTAGTGAAATTTACTAATTCCAAAGCAAGAAGTCAGTCACTAATTCAAATTAGTAAATATTCTAACTAATTCAGATTTAGAGAGTAATTCACTAATTCAAATTTAGTGAATTCTCATTTTGATTAGTAAGAAAACGACTAATTCAAGAAAACTTATTCGAAAATAACAAAAATGTACTTTTTCTTGTCGAAATTTTGTTTTTACAATTTTTTTTTTATATATATATATATATATATGCGAAAGGCAGTGGAAATAAATATTCGATCGCAATTTCGTACTATATAAAAATTAATTACCAAAAGGCACGTTAATTAAATTCGACAAAAGAATCAATGTGCGCGTATATTAAGAATTGCTCGTATATATATATATATATATACGAAAATTAATTAAAAACTGATTAATACGAGTAATTATTGCTGCATATTAATAGGTTATTATCGGGAGCAAAGCGATTAAAGTTCGAGTTCTGTTTTCCATAAGAGATAATCCCGAAATATAATTTCCTGCTCTGTTTCGAGTATATAGCCACATGGGATTTCTCCGGATGGTTGCGGGATAATTCTCCCGTTCAATGACTTCTCCCCTCTCTCCCTGTCTTTGTCTCTTTATCTCTTTTTGTTTCAGTCTCTCTTATTCTCTCTTTTAGTATCTTTTTCTATTTTTGACTCTTTTTCTTTATCATCACTCTTTTCGTCTTTTTTTCTCTTTATCTAATTTTGACTCTTTTTCACATTTTTTCCTTTTATTTTTTGTTTGTTTCTCAATTTTTGACTCTCTCTTTTTTGTCTCTTTCCCTACTTTTACTTTTTCTCTATTTTTCACTCCTCTATTTTTCACTCTTTCTCTATTTTTTTATACTTTCTCGCTTTTTTCTTTTTTTGTGTCTTTCTTTTTTTTGTTCCTTTCTTTCTTTTTGTCCCTTTATCTATTTTTGACTCTCTCGAGTTTTGACTCTTTTCTATTTTAGACTCTTTTTCTATTTTAGACTCTTTTTCTATTTTTGACTCTTTTTCTTTATTGTGGATCTTTCTTTCTTTTTGTCTCTTTATTTATTTTTGACTCTTTATTTATTTTTGACTCTTTCTCTATTTTTTCTATCCCTTCCTTGTCATTCTTTGAATTTTTGTTCGTTTATCTATTTTTGACCATTCTTGCTATTTCTTCTTCCTCTTTTTTTCATTGTTAATTTTTGACTCTTTCTCTTTCTCGTGGATCATTCTTTCTTTTTTTCTCTTTATTTATTTTCGACTCTTTATCTATTTTTGTCACTTTTTTTATTTTTGTTTTGTTATATATTTTTGACTCTTTCTCACTATTTGTGCTTTTTCTTTTTTGATTCATTATTAATTTTTTACTCTTTCTGGGGTTTTTACCTTTTTTTTATTTTAGACTCTTTTGCCATTTTGACTCATTTTCTTTTTTGATTTTTGTCTCTTTCTCTATTTTTTACTTTTTTTGCCTTTTTTTATTTTTTATTGACTCTTTCTTTCTTTGTCTCTTTATCTATTTTTGACTTTTTCTCTATTTTTGACTTTTTCTCTATTTTTTTCTTTTCCTTCTATGTCATTTTATTTCTTTTTGTCTCTTTATCAATTTTTGACATTTAGCTATTTTCTTTCCTTTTTCGAATTTTTTTTTATTCTAGTCCCTTTACATATTTTTGACTCTTTCTCGCTATTTCTGCTTCTTCTTTTTGGTTTCATTGTTAATTTTGGATTCTTTCTCGGATTTTGACTCTTTCTACTTTAGACTCTTTTCCTACTTTTGACTCATTTTCTTTTTTTTCTTTCTCTTTTTTGTCTCCATCTCTATTTTCGATTTTTTTAGCTTTTTCTCTTTATTGTCTCTGTGTTTTTTTATCTCTTTATCTATTTTTGACTCTTTCTCTATTTTTTCTTTTCCTTCTATGTCATTTTATTTATTTTTGTCTCTTTATTTGGTTTGACTCTTTCATTCTTCTTTTCTTTCTCTTTTTTGTCTCTCTCTACTTTTTACTCTTACTCGCTTATTAATTTTTCTTTTTTGTCTCTTTCTCTATTTTAGACTCTTTCCCTATTTTTTACTCTTTCTCGATATTTTTTCATTTTTTGTCTCTTTCTTTCTTTTTGTTCCTCTGTCTATTTTTGACTATATTTTTTTTCTATCCCTTCTTCGTATTTTTTTACTTTTGTCACTTTAAATATTTTTGACTCTTTCTCTTTATTGTCTCTTTCTTTATTGTCTATTTCTTTATTTTTGTTTCTTTATCTATTTTTGACTCTATTTCTGTTTTTTTTCTGTTTTTTCTATCCCTTCTTCGTATTTTTTTACTTTTGTCACTTTAAATATTTTTGACTCTTTCTCTTTATTGTCTTTTTTTTTTTATTGTCTATTTCTTTATTTTTGTATCTTTATCTATTTTTGACTCTATTTCTGTTTTTTCTATCCCTTCTTCGTATTTTTTTACTTTTGTCACTTTAAATATTTTTGACTCGTTCTCTTTATTGTCTCTTTCTTTATTGTCTCTTTTTTCTTGTCTATTTCTTTATTTTTGTTTCTTTATCTATTTTTGACTCTATTTCTGTTTTTTTCTGTTTTTTCTATCCCTTCTTCGTATTTTTTTACTTTTGTCACTTTAAATATTTTTGACTCGTTCTCTTTATTGTCTCTTTTGTATTGTCTATTTCTTTATTTTTGTTTCTTTATCTATTTATGACTCTATTTCTGTTTTTTCTATCCCTTCTTTGTCTCTTTCTTTCTTTTTGTCTCTTTATCTATTTTTGAGTCTTACTCGATTTTTGACCTTTTTCTCTCTTCTTTTCTTCCTCTTTTTTTGTCTCTATTTTTTACTCTTTCTCTATTTTCTCTATCTCTTTTTTGTATTTTTTTTATTTTTGTCCCTTTATATATTTTTGACTCTTTCTCCCTTTTTTTCTCTCCCTTTTTTGTCTCTTTCTCTATTTTTTGAAAATAGGGAGAAAATAGTAAAAAAAGGGAAAGAGAAAATGTGAAAAGGATGAAAATAAAAAAGGGGTAAAAAGAAAAAAAGTTAAAGCAGAAAAGAGTTAGAAAAAGAAATAGAGATAAAAATAGAAAAGGGTAAAAGGAGAGAAAGAAGATATTCTAAAAACAAGAAAGAAGTATTTTCTCATTGTGGCACTGCGCAATTTCCAGTTATCAGAAACTTTCTCTAAAAAAAGAAGGAAAGAAGAAGAAAAAGAAATCAAAGAAGCTGAGAGTCGAAACTCTCTAAAGCTATCTCCTCGAGTCAGAGACAATTTTCCATCCCTTCTGCAATATAGATAGCGATTTCAGACTTCTCGTTTCTCCGTTTTAGGAAGCTATTCTGTTTGCGCCATCTTGGATTACATGGGTTTCCGGTGCGGTGGGTGGGTTCCTCTTTCTCTCTCTCTCTCTCTCTCTTTTTCTACAAACCGTGAGCCAACGCGAATTCACTGCAAGAGCTTGAAAATGGCGAAAACTGTCAAAGGGGTTGGAAATTGGGGACGGGCTTAAGATTAAGTACCCTAATTAAGTCTCTTTCTCCTTTTTCGCATACATGACTTTCAAATACAGCGCAGCGCATAATACTTTGACGCATGCAATTGAATTAATTTCCACTTAATTATATAAGAGTTTCATTACACTTTTTTTTGCTTTTATAAAAGCAAAAAAACCTATAGTTTTTTTCAACCTATAGGTTGAAAATTTTTAACTCTCATCAGCAGATTGTTGAAAATAAATGTGACGCACTCTGAAGAAAGGTACCTAAGAAGCAAACGAATTGTAGGTTAGCGTCGTGTTAGATTTCTCTTGATTCAAAGTTTATTTTTAGTTATTTGAATTTGAAACCAATTTTTATTGAATATTTTGGATATAACGAAGACTTGAAGATCAATAATTTTTAATTAATAATTGATTTTCTTCCTGTCTTTTTACTCGAAAAATTAAAAACATAACCTCAAATTTTTTGCTTCTTAGGTACCTTTCTTCGGAGCATGACACAAATGACGAAGTCAAATTAATTGAAATTTAGAGAATTTTACTGTAGAATTTTTATTTTCACTTTGACTTTTGATTCGATTTTGTCTATCACTCTGATTTTTAGTTTCTATTTTTATTTCCACTATCACTTTGACTTTGACTTTCAGTTTAAAGAGGGAAACACATGAAAGGCGAGTTTTAATTTTTTTTCTCTAACGTAATGAAAATATTTTTAAAAATCCCAATTACTGGACTTTCTTTCAGTATTTCGGATTTCTGTGGATTTTCCTATGACAAAAAAATCATATTTTTTAGATCTTCTCGAGGGAGGAACAATTAGTATAATTTTTCGCGATGATAATTAAAAGGAGATGTAAAAAAAAAGATATTTTATTGAGAAATGTTTTTTAATTTTTTTTTCTCCCTGTATTTTCTCTTTTATATTCGCAAAAGGATATTCGTCTCGAGGGTATTTAAAAGCAGGCGCGCAGTATCAGCTTCTGCGAAAGGCAGTGTATAGAACAAAAAGCGCATAGTCCCATGTAGCACGACTTCGTGTCGGATAATGGATGAACCCGGTTATTTACATATTTTTCAATGTTCCCCGTGTTTGCATATTTTACTTCGCCTAGTGGTAGGTCAGGCAAGGCAGTACCTAGCACCACCTAACTCGGGGTTGTACACACATAAGATGCCGCTCCAAAGACCGACGATGACAACGAAGACGACGCGAAAGTTCATTGAAACCGTTGGCGCCAAAATAGAAGGCGAAAAAATTTCCCAATAAATGATCGCGAAACACTACTTTTTTTTATTGTATAGACTTCTTGACACTCATCTTTTTATTTACTATACTCTCTAAATCTGAATTAGTAAAAATGTTTACTAATTGGAATTAGTGACTGACTAATTAGTCGTGTTTTAGTTCTTAGAGAATTAGTTGGCTTTTGAATTAGTAAATTTCACTAATAAATTAGTAGAAATTACTATTTATTTAAGTTTACTAATTCAAAAGCAAAAAGTCAGTGACTAATTCCAATTAGTAAACATTTTTACTAATTCAGATTTAGAGAGTACTATTTTTAATTTTTTACACTGAAAAAAAAATTCAATTGATTCAAATACCATTTAATAAAATAATTTAATAAAATTTAATTATAAAAATAATTTATTTCTTGCGTAGAATTTTATAAAAATAGTTTGTTTCTTGCGAGGAATTTTATAAAAATTTTGAAATAATTGTTTTTCTTTGACTAATTTTGTGCAAATTCTAATTCAAGTAATTGAATTCCTGAGATATTTTTAATATTTATTATAATAATAATATGTGAATTCTTACGAAGATTTTTTACGAATTTAAAATATTTTTAATAAGTGAATTCTATTTGCAAATTTCGTAAAAATTGTAGATATTAAAATTCATTGAAATGAGTAATGTTTTTATAAAAAATTCAATTCTACAAAGAATTCTATTACAATTTTATGAATGTAATTGAATGTCTGTGTGGCATTTTATAAAATTTTATTTTTTTAAATAATTGAATTCTTAAAAAGCATTTTATTATTATTAAAAAAATTGAATTATTGCCGATTATTGCAAACGATTTTATTGGAATTTTTTTTAAATCATTGAATTTCTAAGAAAAAATATCATTACTTTCAGAAATAGTTGAATTCTTGTGACAAATATTGTTAATTATGGAAATAATTGAATTTTGCAAAAAAATTTATTAAAATTCCACGAAGTAATTAAATTTTCAGAAATAAATTAGTTTTTTAAAGGACATAATTTAATTTTAAAAAAGAATTTTATTAAAATCTTCAAGAATAATTAAATTGTTTTAAAAAAATGTAATTTAAATAGTTTTTAAAATAATTGATTTTTAAAAAGAATTTTATTAGAATCTTAAAGAATAATTAAATTGTTTTAAAAATATGTAATTAAAATAGTTTTTAAAATAATTGATTTTTTCGTACAATTTTATTAAAAATATTTAAAACTAATGGAATTCCTGTGAAAAATCCTAATTTTTTTGTAAATAATTGGATTTTCACAAAGAATTTAAAAAAACATATTTTTTTAAAGAATTTATTTTTTAGAAAATATTTACAACTAAATTTTGAAGAATAATTACATTATTCTGCAATTTTTGTAAAATTTTATTTAAAAGTAATTGAAATCCTACGATGAATTTCATTATTTGTAAAAATAATTGAATAGTTGCAATGAATTTTATTAAAAATTTTCAAAAAAATTGAATTCCTGAGAAGAGTTCTATAAATATTTACTTAAATAGTTAATTTTTTTGAAATATGATCAATATTTATAAAAATTTTATTTCAAATAACTGAATTCTTGTGGAAAATTTTAGTTGTGAAAATAATTTAATTTTTCGTTTAATTGATTTAAAATAGTATTAAGGATATGTGAAATTCTTTCTTGAGTTTAATTATTCATAAAAATTGAAAATAATTGAATTTTGGATGAATTTTATTAATTTTCTTTAAATAATTGAATTGTTTTGGGAAATTTTATGAAAATACTAAATATTGAAATTTGAAAATAATTGTGTTTCGAATATTTTTTTTTAAAATAATTGTATCGTTTAAAAGAATTTTATTATTGACAATAGTTTTTTGATTTCTAGTAATAACGAATTTAATATTCGTCAGTTTAATAAAATTTTACCAAAAAAATGCAAATCTTTAAAGAAAATTTAATAACATTCATAGTAAAAATTTAATTTTAAGAAATAGTTAAATATTCAGTCAATTATTTATATTCAGAAATTCAGAAATTAATTTTATTTAATTTTATTATTTAAAAAATGAGTCTTTTTGACAAAATTTTAACAAAATGTTTTTTCAAAATAGTTAAATATTTATTATTTAAAAAATGAGTTTCTTGACAAAATTATAACAAAATGTTTTTTCAAAATAGTTAAATTCCAAAAAATAATTTAAGAAGATTGAATTAAATATTCAATTAGTTTGCAAATTTCCCCACTTTTTATTTGAAAGAAATTAAAATTTTGAAGAATCTTATTTGTTTTACTTTGGAAAATTATTTTGTAATGCATGTATTTTTGGAGATATTTTTGTATCGTATTTTTGGAGAATTCGAACCAAAAATTTAAAAAAATAGTTAAATTTTAGAAAAATTTAGAAATTAAAAGTTGATTTCGAGTTTAATATGAAAAATAGAGAATATTTTTTATGAAAATCAAGGAAAATTCAGAGAAATAGATACAAAAGAAAATTTTTCCGAGTGGACTAAAATGAATCTTTTTAGGTGTCAAATTTAATTTTCTGATATAGCTACTATTTCTCTTTGTCCTATTTTCTCTTTTTATCACTTTTTTCCTCTTTCTGTCTTTTTTTCCCTTTTTGTCACTTTTTTCTTTTTTTCTCTCTTATTTACCTTTTTTTCCTCTTTTTTGGATTTTCTTTCTTTCTTTCTTACTTCACCTTGATACATATTACATTTCGTCGTTTGCGAGAGGAATGAGACCGCATCTCATCTTGGTATTATTGGAGAATTGTCTGCGTGGACCATATACAATATACACAAAAAAAGAACACCGGTGCAGCGACACGAGTCTTGATGTAATTTTTTTTCTTTCTTTTTCCGGGGCGATCGTTGACCTGTGTTGAAAGATTTTTATCTAATGTTGTCTTTGAAGAAAGGAGAAAAAAAGAGAATAAGAATGACATAATTTCTCTTGAGATATTATGGAATATTAAATGGAGATTTCTTCTTAGCTTAGGGCATCTCTTGAATTATAAATATTTTCTACTTGTCCAGGATAAATTTATTTTTTTGTTATTAAAAAAAATAGAAAATGCGCGAGAAATAAAAATGTATATCATGTTGATTGAGATAATACACGTATATATGACAAAGAGTGTATAAATTTATTTATGATTAGAAAAATTTATTCTTTATAATGTTTATTATCATTTGTAATATTTATTTGCTTTACATGAAAATTAATCATTTATTTCGTTATTTTTTTCTCCTAACAATTTTTTGTTCTCTTAATTTATTGTATTTGTTTAATTATTATTGTTTAATATTTGTTTTATTAATAATTAATTAATTTTGTTAATTATTTTTAGTTTCTTTTATTTATTTTGTCAATTTTTATTATTTTCTAATTTTTTTTGCTAAAACAGTGTCAAAATTAAATTCCACTAATTAATAATAAATAATCATAATTTATTGTACGGACACCGGCCGTATTAATGTTATAAATATTAAGTAAAAATATAATAAAAAAAATAAAAATAATAGTAATTAATCTGAATTAGTAAAATTTTAAACTAATTCGAATAAAAGTAATGGGGACTTTCTAAAAATTAATTTTTTATCTCTTCACATAGAATAAGATATTAAAAAATAAATAAAATCCAGTTTTTGATTGTATGTAATAAAAATATTTTTCTTTCTTGTTTCAGGTGAGTGGAATATCTACTAATCGGTCATGGATTTCTCGTGAGTTTTAAAATAAAATTAATTATTGTCCAATAAAATTTAATATAATAATTGATTTTGAAATATTTTCATCATCGCACTCATGATGAAAAGAAAAGGTTTCGCAAACTTGAAATTATTTTTGAAAGTGATTTAGATGTTTTAGTTTCAAAATTTACATAAACTCGTTTCGACTATAAATTTCTTTATTTTTATACTGGTTCTATTTGAATTTCTAATTTTTTATTTCTATTGTTTTTTTTATTTATTTATTTTGCGGGTCCTTTTCTTCTTTTTATTACCGGAAAGACTACTCTCTAAATTTTAATTAGTTAAAACGCAAAAATAAATAAATAGTAAATGAAACGGATTCAATTAAGAATATTTTTACTAATTAAATTATTACCAATTAATCACCATTGACTGACAACTGTTAGTTAAATTCATTTCGTTTTTTTAGTCATCACTAAATTCATCATTTTATATATTTTTCGTCACTAAAAATTATTAATTAAATTCATTTTGTATTTTTTTAAGTTATTTATTCACTAAAAATTATTAGTTAAATTTATTTCGTATTTTTTTAGTCATTTATTCACTAAAAATTATTAGTTTATTCATCATTTGATATTTTTTTTAGTAATTTATTCACTAATAATTATTTACTAATAATAATTAATTATTTTCTACTTGAAATTACTTATTTTCCATTAATAATTATTTATTTTTTACTATAATAATTAAGTCTTTGCTATTAATAAATAATTAGCTAATTTCTACTATTATTTATTTAAATAATTTCGACTAATAATTAGTCATGTTTTTTTTACTAGTTCCCGAAACAAATCTAATAATTAATAATATTTTTAATTAATTATCATTTAGTGAGTAGAAAGTTTTTTGATTCTGTTTTCAGATCAAGTGCATTTGAACGGAACGGTAAAAAAATTTTTCAGGAAAAATTTCAAAATTAAAATAAATTTTAAATAATTTGTTTTTTGGCAAAACTTTCTTGAGTACATGACAAAATTTTCTAGTCGACGAAAATTACGTCACGCGAAAGAACAAGTGATTGTCCTATTGATAACAATAAATTGAAACCGTGACTCTCTCACTCTATATATATATATATATATAAACGACAAGAATAATTGATCCAGATTTCAACAAATTAATAGTCTTATCAAGACTTGCGAGCATAGCTCATTGCCGACAATTGCATTAATATGCGAGTTCAATTAACTTCAGTAATTCAATTCAGATAATTGGCTGCATACTTTTATGACATCATTGATTTGTCATGTGTAGTTACTGCTAATCAATTTTGTTTTTTAAACTATATTTTTAAAAATAACGCAAAAAAAAATTAATTAAAAATTAATAAAAAGTAAGGCAAAAAAATAGTAACAAAATAGTATTAAGAAATAGTAATTTACGAAAATAGTTGAATTTTAAAATAATAGATTTCTTTCGAACAATTTTATTAAAATATTTGAAAATACATAATTGAATTTCTCGGAAAAATGCAAATATTTTTGTAAATAATTGAATTCTTCCAAAGAAGGTAAAAAAACATTTTTCTAAATAATCGATTTTTTTAAAAAATGATATCAAATTTATAAGAATCATTTCATTTTCAAAAGAGTTCACTTGCAATTGTATTAAAAATAAATCAAATCCTGAGATGAATTTTATTATTTATGAAAATATTTGAATATTTGTTAAGAAAATACAATTTTTATTAAAATTGTATTTTAAAAAATATTGAAAACCGTGCGATGAAATTTATTATTTATGAAAATAATTGAATAATTGCTAAGAATTGAATTAAATTTAATTAAATATCAATTTATTCCCAAATAATGCAATGAACGAATTCGCTTTTGTAGAGATCGATTATGTGCTGGAGGAAAAGATCGACTCGGGTCCAGCACAACATCCGGCGGCGACTCTATATTCGACCTTTCCTTGCAATGTATTTTTTAAGGAAGGAAATATATATTCATTATAATTATTCGCATAATAAAAATATAAAATATGAAGAACAAGGAGTATAAAAGAATAAAATTAGTATTAAATATTTGGAAAAAAAATAATTCCATTATTTGGTCGACATTCAAATAATTCGGAATTACCGAGAAATGTTAATCCTCTATTGTAAACATAAGATAACGACCCTTGACCATTGTTAATAGAAGTGGTTTTCTTTCCGTCCTTGTTTATCTTATGTTTGAGGGCAATAAAAGTACGAAATTGAAATTCAGCCCTTTCCCTACTTTTCTTCCTTGGATATAAATTCTCCCCTCTACTAGTCAGAGTTTGTCATTGCGTCGCACTCATCGCAGCAAATTTCGCAGTTCTTTTCATCGATGTCCTTACCAGGGAAATGTTCTTCTAATTTCCGGTCATTATTTTGTTTTAAAGAGTGAGTACCAACAAAATATAAAGATTCTTTTAATAAACAATTTAAAATTATTTCTAATCAACTTTTAAATTTGAATCAAATATAAAATTTTCAAACATATTTTTTGATAAAATCAAAACAGAAAATATGTTTGAATTAAACATATTTATTCAAATAAAAAATATTTTTGAATCAAAGCGGTAGATATTTTCTATGCATTGGGATTAAGCTTACAAACTAATTTCAATTGTAACAAAATCATTTTAAATTATTTTTTTACTTCAATTCAAAATTAAATTTATTAATAATTATATGATAATAATTGACATAATCTGTCCTCACCTAAAGTTAGTGTTCTTTTATTCCAATGTTTTGTTTTGTGGTTTTAATAGTTATTGCAAAAGATAGAAAGTTAATTTGTAGGCTGTGTGTAAATAAATGTGTAGAAAATTGTGTTAAATGTATTGTGCAATGTGTAGTGCTTTTATGAAACTAAAGTTGGTAACGTTTATTCAGCGAAAATATTTTAAAAAATGTTATCTTAAAAATCCAGGATACAAATTTTTCTTCTTCAAAATAAACGAGAAAAATTAGTGTCCTGAACTGTAAAGCTCATTAAATGTTAATATAACAATATGCAGGTAGATCATAAAAATAAAAATTTGAATATCTCTTTTCAAAACCAGTACTTTATTTTTTCCAGCAGTCATTGAAGAGAGCCACCCAGGAAAACTTCATCAAATAATTTATAGTCTACCTTCTATTTCAAAAGAATAATAATGTTTAGTCTTCGTTGACAAAATTGTATTGCGAAACGTATCATAAAATATGTATTTTTAATTATATAGATTGGAAGTTTTAATCAAAAATGCAATTATATTAGAAAGGAAATTAAAAAAAGTTAAAATTGTTAGTAATATAAACTGATTAAACTCAAAAGAAGAATCAAGAACAGGACCTACTTCATCAGCAGATACAATCACCGAGAATGTGGGGTGAGTTCAAAATTAATAAGTATTATTTTCACTCCATCAATCCTTCAACCAGAATAATGTTCTATTCAAAAACACATTTATCTTCTAACTTCATTCCTAACTTTAGAACAAATATTAATTCTAAAAATAATATTCAAATTAATATATTTTATCATTTACAATAGCAAAAAATTTATAATTGAAAAGAAGTTTACAATACATAAAAATTCACATTCTTTTGAATATTAATGTTAACTGCTGTGCATTTCATGAACAATACATATTGCATATAATTTTTTGCAAACTCAGAAACATTTTCTGAGTCTCAAAAACTATTCGAACTTTTTTTGGAACAGTAGATTTCCTATAAATTAGGTTTTAAATAAATGTTTCAATTTTTTTGAACTGCTGTGTTCCCTGATATACATGTTATAAACAATACTTCTTATGTATAAATTAGGCTTACCCAGGGACATTTTCTCAGTTCTCAAAAATTTACACAAACTTATTTGGAACAGTACATTAGCTGTATTTAATGAAAAACTTCAATTTTTTAAAACTTTAATCTTCATTGCTGTACATTTTATAAACAATATTTATTGTGAATATTTTTTTCGTTACTAAGGGCCAATTTCTCAGTTCTCAAAAAATTATACACACTCTTTTGAAACAGCAGTTTAGCTGTAAATTTGATTTAAAAAAAATTACAATTTTTTAAAATTTTAATGTCCACTGCTGTACATTTAATTAACAATACTTATTGTTTATAATTTTTGAGTAAGCGCAAAGCTATTCTCTGACTTCGCAAAAAATTATACCAACTTGTTTAGAACAGTAGTTTAGCTGTAAATTTGATTTTAATCAATAATTTCAATTTTTCAATTCTTTAATGTTCAATGCTATACGTTTTAAAAACAACATTTATTGTGTATAATTTTTTCCTTACTCAGAAACAATTTCTTAGCTTAAAAAATATTACAAACTATTTTATGAAATAGTAGATTAGCTGTTAAATTGATTTTAAAAAATAATTAAAATTTTTATTACTTTAATGTTCACTGCTGTACATTTCATTAACAATACTTATTGTTTATAATTTTTTGCTTACTCAGGGACATTTTCTCAGTTTTCACAAAAACAAAAACTTTTTTGAAACAGTAGTTTAGCTGTAAATTTGAATTTAATCAAAAATTTTAATATTTATTACTTTAATGTTCACTGCTGTACATTTCACTAACAATACTTATTGTTTATAATTTTTTGCTTACTCAGGGACATTTTCTTAGCTTAAAAAATATTACAAACTATTTTATGAAATAGTAGATTAGCTGTTAAATTGATTTTAAAAAATAATTTAAATTTTTAATATTTGAATGTTCACTTCTGTACATTTCATTAACAATACTTATTGTTTATAATTTTTTGCTTACTCAGGGACATTTTCTTAAGTCTAAAAAAAATACAAACTTTTTTGAAACAGTAGTTTAGCTGTAAATTTGATTTTAATGAAATGTATAGCAGTGGACATTAAAGGTTTTTGAACATTGAAATTTTTCATTTTTTGCTAACGTTGAGTCATGTACTTAGTTCTTAAAAAAATTATGTTTTTTTGTAACAGTAGATGAGCTAAAATTTTTTTTAATCTTTAATTTTTTGAATTTTAATTTCAACTGCTTTACATATTTAAAGCAACACTTAGTTTCGATATTTAGTTAGAAAAATAATTTAATATTTGATATTATGGGAGATTAAATAATCCCCTGTTGTAAGAAATGGGGTAATGACCCTCGACATTGTTGGGAGAAATTTTTTTCTTTCATCCTGGTCCATCTTTCCTTCTACGACAATGAAATTTCAAAATTAAAATTGAGCCTTTCCTCTTCCTCGAAAAGTTTTCGCTTACTAACTGCGCGACTTTCTCATAGCCTCATAGTATCTTGAACTCCTTTGGTTGGGTACCTTTTTATATTTGTAAAGTTTATCAAATAATTAAATTTTATTAAATATTTTTTTATTTTTAAATTTATATTATTGAGTATATTATTGAGTTGGGTAAATAAACTAACTTTTTAATTTATGTCAGCAAAGATGTCGTGCAAGGAAATTCAAAAATGCATCTCAGTTTCGGGAGAGGACTTTATTTAGACTTCTTGCATCATTCCGTGATAATTAATGAGTAAGTGCCAAATATTTATTATTTAAATTATTTTAATATTGTTAATTGAATTTATTTTCATAACGTTTTTTTATTTGGTGAATTAATAGAAACTTTAAAAATTAAACAAAACGTTTATTAAAACTTTATTCTTAAACTATTTTTTTAATTAAAATTTAATAAAATGTAATTAATAAAAAATTAAAATATCTAGCATAGTAAAATATGATGACATTAGTAAAAAATTGTATATATGCAATAAATAATAAATTTAAAATGGATTTTAATCTGTTGTTTCTATGTAACAGCGAATGAAATTTTCTTGAGAAATAATTTAAAAAAATAAAAAACTCTAAAAGTAGGAATTACTTTCAATAAATTTGTTTGTCTTGTCTAATTATCTAAATTATTTCCAGAGATAGTTTGTTCGCGCCTATTACTACATTCATCGGAGGAAAAGAACAGGGCGACGAGACTCGAGAAGACGCCGAAAATCGTCGA
This sequence comes from Leptopilina drosophilae, assembly GCA_032873175.1. Taxonomy (NCBI): domain Eukaryota; kingdom Metazoa; phylum Arthropoda; class Insecta; order Hymenoptera; family Figitidae; genus Leptopilina; species Leptopilina drosophilae. The sequence goes on from CM065485.1 coordinate 32,128,238, forward strand.
AAGTTTATGTAGTTATTTTATTATTATTATCATTGTATTCAAATAATCTTCGCTAATTGTATTTTGAATTATTTAGCTAGGGGCTTTTTAATTAATAATTGTGATTATATTAGATAGGAAATTAGAAAATAAGTTTAAATAAATTTAACTGTAGAAGAGGATTGGAAAAGCAGCATCAACCACCAAGGATGAGGGGTAAGTGAACAAAATACTTATATATTTTTTTTGTTTTACTATATCTTACACCCTAAAAAATATGTTATTCAATTTTTAAAAAGATAAATTTTATTTTAAAAATTGTTATAAAATAAATTAATCAACAGAAGTAATATTTTAAATATATTAAATATTAAAATTTCAAACAAAAATTATGTGTTAAAAGTCAAGCTTTAAATTAATAAGAGATAAGTATTGAAAAAGTATAAATTTGAAGAAATAGTAAGAATTTAAAAAAATAACAATTCAGCTCGATATAAAAATAAAATAAGTAAAAACTCTTTTTAATTTTGTAGGAAAGACTTAAATAATTAGAATAATTTTTATTAATTACTGTTAATTTTAACAACTACACGGAAAAAATAAGTACATCAAAGATTACTAGACAGTACTTAACTTTAATTATTAAATTCTCTGGCAGAGTTTTACTTTTTATCAAGTGTTTCAATTTTTTTCTTGAAATTATTGGAAAACTGGTTTAAAATTTATTTTGTTTAAAAAGAAAATGAATTTTAAAATTTATTTTAAAACAATAATAGTAATTTCCGTAATAATAAATTTTTATGTAAAATTTTATTTTTCATTGACTATTTAATTTTTTCGTAAAATTTTATGATAAAAAATTATTGATTTAATTCCTTCTTTCAAATTTAGTACTATTATTTATTATATAAATTTCTCCACAGAAGGTTAAAGATTAAAATATTTTCTATCACAGTAATTGGTGCACTCGTACATGGGAGTGAAAGACCTTTCTTCTTATTTTTCTTCTAAATTAATTAACACTTAAAAGATAGGACTTAAAGACAATGCAAAAAAAAAACAATAAATATTCTTTAATTATGTAATTTTTAATAATTTATTTATACATTTATTTTCTTATACAATATTACATATTTTTGTTTTTTTCAAAATTAAAGTAAAGTTCATTATAAAAAAATTATGTACGTTGATTGAAATTCTTAAGTTTGATGATAAACCTTTTCTTGATTTTTCCGCTCGTGATTCTTCTTTTAGTATGTACTTTATCCCTGAAACAGAAAGAGGTCTTTTAACTCCCTAGCGATAAACCAGTAGAATTCCTTAAAAGAATAAGTGACGTCTCTCTCTGTCTCTCTATAAAATTGTACTATTAATTTAAATAAATATTAAATATAACAATTGTCAAAATATTTTAAAGAAAAAAATTGTTAAAAATTTATAGGACTTAGTCTGCATTTATCAATGAAGAATGCAAAATTAAAGAATTTGGTTCTTCAAAATTTTTTTTGAACATTTCTTATTAAATTTTAAATAATTTAAATATTAAACATAAAAATTTAAATAATTATGAGCCAAAATAAGTGAAACCGGCCACTTGAAAAATGTTTGTCTCCAATTTTCAAGTTATCTATGATTTTTGGTAGATATATGAGTACACTTTTTCCTCCAAGCATTAAAATAAGAAAAATAAAAATCAGTAACCTCCAATATTATACATATTGTGTAGATTTTTCTGAAAAAATGCAGGCAAAATTCGACTCGAGTTACTCACTGAGAAAAATAAACATGACTGGGTACTGTCTAGACAAGAGTGGTTTCTGTTCAAAAATTTTTGTAATTAGACAGTACTCTTTGCTTTCTGGACAGGAACCATTCCTGTCTGGACAAGTACCCAGTCATGTATATTTTTCTCAGTGTGGAAAAAGATAAAATTGCAAACGAATAAATAAGATCGTCTTTTGTTTTTTTAGAAACTTCACGCTTTCAAGCGGATTTTTATGATTAAAAGTCGATTTTCGCCTGCATTTTGTCAAAAAAATCTACATAATTTCTATAATATTGGAGGTTACAGATTTTTCTTTTTTTATTTTAATGCTTGGAGTTTTACGCATCAATACATCGTAATTTAATCTTTGAAAAACATTGAGAACATTCTTCAATTTGCAATTGTTTAAAAGAATTGTTAATAACAATTATAAATTTTCATTTTTTTGCAATCGCTTTATTTAATCCTTAAAGTATAGACTTTAAGCTTTAATTTAAAAAGAATTCACTTTATTATCTTTATTTGTTTCAAAGTAATAATAAAATGAAAATAAAATGACCCAAAACTTCAACACCTGATTACTTCAAAAATAAATTTTTTTTTTTTAAATTTAGGGGGAAAAAGTGTACTTATATATCTACCAAGAATCATACATAACTTAAAAATTGGAAACAAACATTTTTCAAGTGGACGGTTTCACTTATTTTGGCTCTTATTATATTATAATAATCAACAAAATGAAGGGGAAAAGAAAAATAAAAAAAATTTATTTTTTCTCGAAAACCTCTTGATCGCTTTTAATTTTTTTCACTATGTGGTACCCGATTAAAATTTTTTTAAAAATTTTTCTTAAAATTACACATTTAGGAGAACTTTCTGTAAAAATTCCAAAATGGTATTTCTAAATTTAGACGAAAAATTTTTTTTTTGAAAATTCAAAAAAAAGTTGTTAAGGTTTTTTGTTGGCAAAATTAAATTTTTTTTAAATTCCTCTTATTGATTTATATAACTCAAAAAACCGTAAGAAAAATTATATTTTTTAAGAAATTAAGAATTTTATTAAAATTGAAAAAGCAAGTTTTGAAAGCAACAATGGAAAAGAAATTTTTTTATTTTATATAAAATTCATTTTTTTGTGAAATGTAAAAAGAAATTTTTTATTATTTTATATAAAATTCACTTATTTTGTAAAATAATAAATTATATTTAATTAATTACTTCTTTTAAAGGAGGAAAGAAAACTGACCCAACGGAAAATTGACTCAGGTAGGAGACAACAGGTCGAAGGAAACAAAAGAGAGAAAAAGAAAAACCCCAAAGTCCTTATCTTTCTTGTTTATAAAAGAGGATTAATTTCTCTTTCTAATCGTCGATTGTTGAAAGGTCGACGACTGCAAATAATATTAAAAATAATTAGAAAATTTAGTTTCTTTCTACTTATATTTTAGGAAAATTAATTAAAACTGCTGAATATTATTTATAAAAAATACTTTTCATTTTTCGTGAATATTTCAAGAATTCTGACCCAACAGAAATTTATAACGTACATTAAGAAATAATTGTTTGTATTTAATTTGGAAAATTTTATTTATATACACAGTAGTATATAAAAAATTAATTAAAATTTTTACCGATATTTGTTCATTAATTCATAATTAACAATATCTGCTTTCAAAGATCAGAATCTTTTTTCATAAACCTTACTAAAAATTTATCTATTACAATCAATAAACAATAATTAAAAACAAAAAAGCATTAAATAATTTTTCTAACAATTTATGAAGTTGTAAAGAAATAGAAATCAAAAATAATTTTTGGAAATTTTTCAAATAAAATCAATAAACAATTATTTCTTAATGTATGTTATAAATTTCTTTTGGGTCAGAATTCTTAAAATTTTAACGAAAAATAAAACTAATTTTTATAAATAATATTCATCAGTTTTAATTTATTTTCCAAAAATGGAAGTAGAAAGAAACTAAATTTTGCAATTATTTTGAATATTATTTGTAGTCGTCGACCTTTTAAAAATCAACGATTAGAAAGAAAAGTTGATCCTGTTTTGTAAACAAGTAAGATAAGGACTTTGGGGTTTTCCTATTCCCCTCTTTTATTTTCTTCGACAGTTTTCTCCCATTACCTGAGTGAATTTTCCGTTGAGTCAGTTTTCCTACTTTCTTGAGAATTTCACAAATGAAGTGAATTTTATATAAAATTATTAAAAATTCTATATTTAATGTTTAAATTATTTTACATTTAACAAGTAGTGTTCACGAGTTTTTTTTATAGTTTTTCTATGTTTATATTATAAAATTCACATATTTTTTGAAATTATAAATTATATTTAATATTTAATTATCTACTCCTTTTGAAGGAGGTAAGAAAACTTACGCAACGGAAAATTCACTCAGGTAGAAGGAGAAAATTTTCGAAGGAAACAAAAGAGGGGAAAAGGAAAACCTCAAAGTCGTTATCTTACTTGTTTCCAAAAGAGGATTCAATTTTCATTCTAATCGTCAATTATTGTAAGGTCGACGACTACAAATAATGTTCAAAGTAATTGGAAATTTTAGTTTCTTTCAACTTACGTTTTAGGAAATTAAATTAAAACTGCTGAATATTATTTGTAAAAAATACTTTTCATTTTTCGTGAAAATTTCAAGAATTCTGACCCAACAGAAATTTATAACATACATTAAGAAATAATTGTTTGTCAATTTTATTTGGAAAATTTGCAAAAATTATTTTTGATTTCTATTTTTATTCACAACTAAATAAATTGTTAGATAAAATTTTGAATGCTACTGAATACATAAATAAAAATTTTCTAAATAAAATAAAAACAATTATTTTCTAATAAATATTATAAATTTTTTTTGGGTCACAATTTTTGAAATTTTCACGAAAAATGAAAAGTATTTTTTATAAATAATATTCAGCAGTTTTTATTTAATTTTCTAAAATGTAAGTTGAAAGAAATTAAATTTTCCAATTACTTTGAATATTATTTGTAGTCGTCGACCTTTCAACAATTGATGATTAGAAAGAAAAGTTAATCCTCTTTTGTAAACAAGTAAGATAACGACTTTGGGGTTTTCCTTTTCCCCTCTTTTGTTTCCTTCGAAAATTTTCTCCTACTACCTGAGTGAATTTTCCCTTGCGTCAGTCTTCTTACCTCCTTTAACAAGAAGTGTCAAAGACTTTTTCGACGTCTTTAATTCTTCATTAATCTTCGATAAATTCAGAAGTAAGTACTATAAATATTTTAACAATTTTTTCTCTTCAATGTTTTGACGATTGTTTTTATTGGAAAAAACTGCAGTTGCAACAGCTACCAATTCTTAATATCTTAATACTTTTTAGTAAATTTCTACAACTACTTTCATTTGCAACTATAAATTCTAGAAAATGTTGCTATAGCAGGTGCAGTTTTTTTCTGTCTAGTAATTCAAAATAAAAAAGTTTAAAAAATTGGGTAAAAATTATTTAAATATCTATTTTTAAGAAGAATTATATTTAATTTATTCAAGTAAAAATTAATTTGAAATCTTTATTTTTCCAGTTTTGGTGTTGACTCGCAGCAGTTTTCCATATGAAGCGGCGGAGGAATCACCTGAAATATAGGGGTAAGTAAATTAAATACAAATATTTTCTTTTCTTTATTTCTTCATTAAAATATTTTCTTCTTACAATGTCTATTCTTTTAGAATTTCTTCTTTTTTTTAATTCTTTAAAGTAATTTTTTAGTTTTCAAAACTAAAAAATTACTTTAAATCTAAATCTGAAAATTTTGCTGATTTCAATTCAGTGGACTTATGTTTCTAAAATAAATCAGTGGAATTCTAATTGAGAGTCAATGATTTATTTAAGAAACATAGTCCAATGAATTGAAATCAGCGACATTTTCACAGATTTAGATTTAAAGTAATTTTTTAATTTTTCTTTGTTTTTTCTATTTCTATTTTTGTAGCAAAAACGCACTTAACTTATTTAGTGGAAATAGGAAAATATCCTCTTCCACTAAATAAGAAATCGGAAATCTTTACCGATTATTAAAATCAAAGTGCAATATTTCTCTTTTTGTTTTTTCCTCCTTCTTTCATCTTTCTTTCTATATAATCTATCTCTTTCCATTATATCAATCCTCTCTTTCCCTTTCCTTACTTGGTGGGATGACTTATAACAAGCCTTCCTTTTTGGAAGAAAGTCTCCTCCAAAGTTTCCTCTCTCTCCTGCTTTGGTGGGATGACTTGTAACACGCCTTCCTTTTGGAAGAAAGTCTCCTCCAAAGTTTCCTTTCCTAACTTGGTGGGATGACTTGTAACACGCCTTCCTTTTGGAAGAAAGTCTCCTCCAAAGTTTCCTCTCTCTCCTTCTTTGGTGGGATGACTTGTAACACGCCTTCAATTTTTGAAGAAAGTCTCCTCCAAAGATCCTCCCTTTAAGCATCCCAGGGGAGAGTGTGACGACTTTCTCTCCCCACCTGGGAACGAAGTCGTCCTCGAGGAGATAGTTTCCGACTTCGATCTCCTCGAGTAGGGAAGTTGGAAATGACCAAGTCTTTCCACTTTCCGTTAGAAGTCGAAGTCAAGGAGAGGAGGACCACAACTCTCCTTGAGAAAGAAAAAGAGGTAGGGTGCACGTTAATTTTTTTTCGAATTTTTCAGCTCTAGAGGTCGTCATTCACAGTGACCTTCTTACCCGTTCGACTTCTTTTGGAATTGAGAAAGTCGCCACCCTCTTTCTGAGGACGACTTCTTTCTCTCCTCCTACTCAAGGAGAGTGAAGTCGACAACTTCTCTCCTTGAGGACGACTTCGTTCACAAGTGGGGAGAGAAAGTCGTCACACTCTCCACCGGGGTGTTTAAAGGGAGGAAGTTTGGAGGAGCTTGCTATAAGTCATCCCACCAAACATAGAGAGAGAGGAAACTTTGGAGGAGCTTGCAATAAGTCTTCCCACCAAGTAAGGAGAGGAAATGGAGGAGAGGTGAGAGGAATCTTTGGAGGAGCTTGCAAGTCATACCACCAAAGAAGGAGAGAGACGAAACTTTGGAGGAGCTTGCAATAAGTCATCCCACCAAGTAAGGAGAGGAAATGGAGGAGAGGTGAGAGGAATCTTTGGCGGAGCTTGCAATTCATACCACCAAAGAAGGAGAGAGAGAGGAAACTTTGGAGGAGCTTGCAATAAGTCATCCCACCAAGTAAGGAGAGGAAGAAAAAGAGGATTGGAAAAAGATACGTAGAAAGGAAGATGGAAGAAAGAGAACAATAAGAGGAATATTGCACTTTGAATTATAAATCGGATAAGATTTCCGATTTCTTATTCAGTGGAAGAGGATATTTTCCTATTTCCACTAAATAAGTCAAGTGCGTTTTTGCTACAAAGATAGAAATAGAAAAAAACAAAGAAAAACTAAAAAATTACCTTAAATCTAAATCTGTGAAAATTTTGCCGTTTTCAATTCAGTGGACTATGTTTCTTTAATAAATCAGTGGAATTCTAAGTTAGAGTGAAATTCCACTGATTTATTTAAGAAGCATAGTCCACTGAATTGAAATCAGCGAAATTTAAACAGATTTAGATTTAAAGTAATTTTTTAATTTTGAAAATTAAAAATTACTTTAAAAAATTAAAAGAAAGAAGAATAGAATAGAAGAATAGAAGTGGTATTCTCGTCAAAAAATAAGTGGAATTCACTGGGAAACAGTTATAAGTATACCATTTTTACTGGTTTCCCAGTGAATTTTAACTGATAACCTGTAAAAGTGGTATACTTATAACTCTTTCCTAGTGAATTCCACTGATTCAAATAGAGATGCTGATATATAAATATTGGTAGATAAAAAGAAAGAGAAAATAGTAAAACAAAAATATTGCACTTTCAAATAATAATCGGTGAAAATTCCCGATTTCTATTCAGTGGAAGAGGTTATGGTCCTGTTTCCACTGAATAAGGAAGTGCGTTTTAGCTACAAAGATAGAAGAAAGAGATAGATAGAAAAAAAGAAAGAGAACAAAAACAAAAAGTTCATATTGCACTTTAAATTAATAATCGGTAAAAATTTCCAATTTCTTATTCAGTGGAAGAGGTAAATTGTCCTATTTCCACTGAATAAATCGAGTGCGTTTTCGCCAAAAGATAGAAATAGAAAAAAATGAAGAAAAATTATAGAAGAATTAAATCTAAATCTGTGAAAATTTCGCCGATTTCAATTCAGTGGACAATGTTTCTTAACTAAATCAGTGGAATTTCACTCTCACTAGAATTCCACTGAGAATCAATAGTTTTTTATTGATCCTCTAGAAAATTCTACTGATTTATTTAAGAAATCTAGTCCACTGAATTGAAATCGGCAAAATTTACACAGATTTAGATTTAAAGTGATTTTGAAGAGAAAGAAAAAGTTTTAAAAGAGAAGATATTGTGAGAAGAAGAAAATGGTTTAAAGAAGAAATAAAGAAAGTTTGAAAATAAGCTATTTGTATTTTATTCACTTACCCCTACATTTCAGGTGATTCTTCTTCTCCACTTCAGATGGAATAATGTTGTGAGTCGACGCAAAAACTGAAAAAAATTATTTCCACTTCAATAAATTAAATATATTTTTCATAAAAGTATAAATTCAAATAATTTTGTACCTAATGCTTTAAACATTTTTATTTTTAATTACTACGCAGAAAAAAGAAGTTATCATTATTCAATTCAATGTCTCAAAATAAATCTCTAAAATAAGATCTTAACTTCATACGTGTCAACAGCACAGCTGTCCTAATACAGAAAGCTGCTTTTTCAGAAATTTATTTTTTCAAAATTAATTAACAATTTCAAAATTACCAAAAAACTTTTTCTGACTTCTTTGATAATTTTAAAATAGTTAATTAATTTAAAAAAAATAATTTTCCAAAAAAGCAGATTTCTGTATTAAGACAATTATGCTGTCGATACATATGAAGTTAAGATCTTATTGAAGAGATTTATTTTGAGAGATTGATTCGGATAATTAATAACATCTTTCATATGTTTCTTATTTAAGGCAAAATTTTAAATATTTAAAGTTGAATATTTAAAAATTTTAATAATTTTATATAAACTAAACTTATTTTGTAAAATAATAAGCTATCGACTCCTTCGAAAACTGTGACTCAACGGAAAATTCATTCAGGTAGAAGGAGAAAACTGTCGAAGGAGAGAAGAGGGAGAAAGGAAAAACCCAAAACGTTACCTCTTTTATTTACAATAGGTGATTAACTTCCCTTTCTAATCGTAAATTGTTGAAAGGTCGTCGTCTACAAATAATATTCAATATATACAATACAATATATTTTCGTTTAGAATTAGAAACTTTTAAAGAGTTTATTTTTTAATAATTGTTAATCATCTTTTCTAAACAAATTATTTTTTTAATATTGTATGCCTTTTAAAAAATTAAAAAAAATTTCAACATGGATTTCAAACTTTAAAAAATCAAAATCGGTTCAAAAAATTTGTGAGCGACAATTATTAAAAAAGTCATAATGAAATTTATATTGCTCGGGCGTACGCAATTTAATTTTTTTGAAATAAATATTTTCATTTACGAAATGAACAAAACACTGTCGAATTAACATTTACCGTAAAAGAGGCTAATTTCGCTCAATTCTTTAATTCTTTTTTAAATAATTTCGGGTAGCGATGAAAATAAATATTGTCACTGAAAATACATAACCTCTAACCCTTTCTCTTTCTACTGCGTGAAGAAATTTTAATACGTAGCAGAAAATTATTTATAAGCCGGTTTGGTTTGAGCGACTTTACCTTTAAATTAGGGTAAATTCGCTCACTTTTCTGAAAAAATATATTATAATCTGCAAAAATTAAACTAAATATTCTTTAGAATCAAAAAAAATTAAGAACAATGTCCAAAGTTATTGGAATAAATATTTAATATTTATTGGTTTATACACCTGTCTTCAGCCTTACATACTTGGCTATACAAGTGTTTCTTACAATTCATGCTTTACAAATGTTTCTTTATATACAATTCTTAATACTAAGTTTGCGCCTACAGAACGTCTTTCGAAATTAGGAGTACTCGCATTAGCCTGGACTACCCGTCTAATGGGTTTTCTCGCCAGAGGAGAGGGAAACTGTAGAAAACCTTCTCCTGAGTACAACCGGTTTATCGACAGTCGAGTTCTAATGGTGTGTACCGGACAATAATCGACAGTGCACATCATTATACCTCGACGTCAAACCTCCCGCTCAGATTATCTCATATGCCGGAAAAATCCAAGCCAAATGGGCGCGAACCAAGTACCCTTGGTCCTAGAACGTCCGCCAAGCGAGGCAAATAAATATTTAATATTGTTTTATCAATGAGTAATTATATTCAATCATTCAATTAAACGTACTCATAACCATAAAAAATAAGGTTAAGTTTGACAGTTTAGTGTTTTAACCGTTTAAAATCGTTTAATTTTTAGTTATAAGAGTACTATTATTTAAAAAATCGAATTATAAATGAATATAATTAACATAGGGGAGACCGAGGTAAACCCGCGTACAGGGTAAACCCGCTCACTAGCGATTTGACGCTATAAACTCAACTTATGATGGAGATATTTGTACTGTGAATAGTACTTAACATACAACTAATGTTAACGAATTTTCGTTTAGTTTCATGAATTCGTCATAAAATTTGAGGCTGTCAATTGTTTTTAGAAGTGCAAAAAAAATTATCTTCGGATTTTTAAGTTTTTCGATTATTATTTTTGAGACTTAATTTATTCGACAAATTTTTTTTATGCTATTGGATGTCCTTTTTCGAAATATATGTGTACTTTTATTTGATTTCAAAAAGATTTATTTAAATTTATTCTGAAATTTGAGAAATACATTCGGGGTAAAGTCGCTCACATAAAGTCGGGGTAAAGCAGCTCACTTATTAAATTTGTTTAGGAAGCCGAATCAGTATTAACAGTATTTCTTATTTTGGCGATCTTAAAATTTTTAAATTGTAAAAATATTTATTAAAAAAATTATTATATTTCTAACAATATTATTGAATTATTGGGTAATTAGTTGAATATTTAACATTTTGAATGTCCCGCATTTCGCGATTTGTGGCGATTTTTTTTCAACACATGGCGCCGAACTATTAATATTTGTTGGCAACATTGAGCGGAATCATGTCTTTATTAGTGATTATTAGGTTATAACGGTTATAACAAACAACGCAAACAAATAATCAAAATTTGTCGCTGTCTTCTTCGGCTAAAAAAGACATAAATCTAGTTTGTTGTTTTCGTTCAGTTAACGTTTTATCATTGTTTATTTTTAAATTTAAAATTTCATTTGTTATATTTTATCAATAATAAAATCTATAACTTGTTACATCCAAAATTGTATCTACATTTTAATTTTCTCTTAATAAAATATTATTTAAATTCACAGTTGCAATTTATGAAACCTATACTTATTATTTAATAAACCAATATTTATTGTTTATAGAACTCATAATTTATCATTACTAAATCATACTAAAGACGGAAATAAGGAGAAATTTAATATATGAGGCATTTTACGTGTAATGTCCTAAGTTGAAATTTCAACTTTTTGAAAATAATTGAAACTCGAGGAATTTGTTGTTCTATCAAGTAGAAATGTGGCCCCAAAAAATATTTTTTGTCCTACCTGCAAGGAAAGAATGTCATTTCGGGCACTTAAGGCGGGCGCAAAGTAGCACATTCTGTCCGGGAGTAGGGGAAGCGGGCGAAAAATACTTTACCGCCCGCTGACCTCACACAAGCGGGCGGTAAAGTATTCTCCGCCCGCTCTGAAAGTATTTTACGCCCGCATGTTAATTCTTTTTTTTTCTGTAGAAATTAATAAAAATAAAGCTTATTGCTGAAAATAGAAAATAATATAACCAGGGACCGTCTCCAAAGTTTAGTTTCGTTTCAGTTTCTGAGTCAACACGAAACTAAATTAACAAACTGAATTTAGTTTCGAGTCGACACAAAACTAAACTAACTAAATTATCACGTCCTGGCACTTTTTCAGGAGACTTGTCATCCTGACACCTAGACAGCCTGCACTAGGTAAATCACTAGGTGTCACTAGGTTATTCATTATAGACTTCAAAGAGTCAACATTTATATAGAGTTTAATTTTTAACTAAAATGAGCGTTTAATCGTGCGTGCCCTCAATGCCATGCTTTCCATGCAGTTTGGACAAAAAATTATGTTCGCATCATGGGCGTAAAGGTGAGATTTCGGGACCTCGGGGACACTTTCGCTCCCTCGGTCCCTTCATCTCGCCATCGTCCCAATCACCTATTTTGCGCCCTTGATACGAAAATAACTATTTAACTTTTTCGAAAATTTGAAGGGGGTAGAGACGGGCCAATTTGACCAATTTTGCTAACACCGGCTACTTTGTGAATTTTTTTTTAACATACTTTTAATGGGAAGAATTTTTTAAAATAAAAGGTATTTTCGTCCTCTTTTCAATGGTGAATTTTATTTTTTAATATTTTAAAAATTTATCCTAATTTTTGATAATTAATATTTAAATTTCAATTTCCCAAAAAAGGGTTCGTTTAATTTGAAAATAAATTATTGCAAACAAAAGCTGAGGTTTTTTCCTATGCGCATGTAAATTTTCAGAATGCCCTTTTTTTGTTTTTGAGTTATTAAATTTCAAAGAATAAATTAAAAATTAAATTAAAAAAGGGCATCCTGAAAATTTACATGCGCGTAGGAAAAAACCTCAGCTTTCGTTTGCAATAATTTATTTTCAAATAAAACGGACCCTTTTTTGGGAAATTGAAATTGAAATATTAATTATCAAAAATTGGGATACATTTTTAAAATATTAAAAAATAAAATTCACCATTGAAAAGAGGACGAAAAAACCATTCCGAAACATATTCTAAAAAATTTTTCCCATTAAAAGTATGTTAAAAAAAAATTCACAAAGTAGCCGGTGTTAGCAAAATTGGACAAATTGTCCCCTCTCTACCCCCTTTAAATTTTCGAAAAAGTCAAAAATATTTTTGGGGCACATTTCTACTTAATAGAACAACAAATTCCTCGAGTTTCAATTTTTTTCAAGAAGCTGAAATTTCAACTTAGGACATTACACGTAAAATGCCTCATATACAAAATAAAACTGTCGGGATTACCTTAAATTCTTTAAAAAATCAAGTGATCGGATTTACCCTGAGAGGTGAGCGGATTTATTCTGGCAAATTGTGATTTTGAAATTTGGTATATGTGTATTAAGAATTTTCCCTAAGTAAAACTAAAACAGATCAATCAAAAATTATTTTTTATTTTGTTAGTAGAAATCATAAGTTTCCAAATTATATAAATTAACTTGGATTTAGAGAATAATTTCCTAGGTTTTTACTGTTCTGAAAAAAGTGAGCGGGTTTACCCAGTCTCCCCTACTTAAAATATCTAGGTCCAAACATCTTTTTTATAGACGTATTTCCTGAGCGAATTTACACTACAAATTTGAATTTTTTTAAATTAATTTTTTGCAAAATTTGAAAAAATAGATATCTGTTGAGCGAATTTACCCTACATGAGCGAAATTAGTCGCTCTTACGGTATATAACCATAAAATTGATCAAAAATTAGATATAGCATTGTTACACTACACACGCCAATATAAATTTCATTGTAACTATTTAAATAATAGTCGCTCATAAATATTCTCCACAAGTCAAATATTTAAATAATAAAGAACATAATTTTTTTTTCATTCTCATTGTATACTATTCTTCATAAATATTTTATTACTTAGTAGCTAATAATACAACAAACTTTAAAGTAAACTACAAAGTTACCTCCATGCTTGTCAGTAAAGTACAAAAATCATTTTGACAACATTTAAATAAATAAAAATTAAAAAGCTTTCATTTCATGTCAAAGATATTTTTGTATGTACTTAAGGAATCGAATAATGTAAATGTTTTCTCATTTGCATTTTTTAGGAAAGACTAACAAAAATGTATTTTGTGATGTTTTTCATAAATTACATATCAAATTTTTAAAATTCAAAAAGGCAGATCTAATATGGCAGAAGAGAAAATTTAAAGTCAAGAGGATTATTGTCGAGACAAAAATCTAAAATATACAAATATTAAATATCAATAAATTTGAATTAAAATAGTAGATATTTATATTTTTGTTCCTCTACTTGTTACAAAATTTTTGTTTAAACGTAAAGTAAATGAGAGAATCAACAGGAAAAAGTTTCCATAAACTACAAATATTCCTGTCAGCTAAATGTAACCTTGTCAAGTACTCTTCAGGGTTTATCAATTCATTATCGTGTGTGAATTGAAAATCCATCGTGAAACATCTTCAGGGGGCTTTCTTCAGATGACGTATGCATTTAAACTCTCCTCTAGAGATGACTTTTTCTGACATATGAAATAATTGACATGTTGTACAACAGATTACCATTAAAAGAAGAAACCCAATTGTAGCTCTCAACTAAGATAGTTGAAAACAATACCAATCTGGTTTCTTTTGAAACGTCCACGCTTTGCAACAGTGCCAAGGTAAATTTAAATGCCTAGTATCCTAGAATCGGTGTTTGACATAGTCACTTTGGAAGATTAGTCTTAACCCATCCAAGTTCACATTTTCCTTTTTTCGGAAATCATTCTTTTGACAAGGAAATTTGTAGCCTGTTATTTTTAAGTTGTTTGTTTAGCACACTTTAAATATCTGATATTTTACAATAATGTCTGACAAGTGTATTATATTTTTATGGGACTTCAAAAATTTTTGTAAATTAACAATTATTTACTCTTAATTAATATTTTTAAGAAAGCACTTCAGTTTCGTAATCAGCAACCTTAAAAACCCCTCTATGTCATTTTAAAGTGAAATCTCTTGACTCTCTTATTTGGTTTATTAGATTTTTATGCAATTTGTGAATCAAGTGAGGCAAAAGATTTGTCATTAAATTAAAAAACATGTTGGGTTCCCTCACTACCAGTTTAACGAGTATATTGGGAATGTTCATAAACTTTGTGTGACTGCTCAATTCAAAGCCAACTAAGGATATACCAACGGATGTTCATGAGCTTGCGTCACGGTTTAATTCCAAACCCCTCGTTCTAACCAATTGGCTCTTGTTACACCAATCGAATAAAAGCTAAAAGTAATCTAATTGTTTTAAGACAATACTCTTGACTCACTTTCTTCTACTAATGTACTTAAATTATTATCATGAAAAATATTACAATTTACTTATATAATATTACAATTTACTTATATTAATCTACGAACATTTGTTACTTCTAAGCTTGTTATTTATACACTTTTCAAAAATTTTGATTTTTTTATCTATTATTTGATAGATTTAAAAAAGAGACTTTAGTTTCGCAATCAGCAACATTAAAAACCCCTTTAAGTATTTTTGTGTTTTAAGTTAGTGCTGTAATGTAATGAGTACATGGGGGATATAATTATTTTTTAATATTCTTACCTAATACTTTTAATATTACAATTTATAATTATAAAATAGTTTATTATCTAGAGCAGCAAAAACAAATTAAAAATCTTCCTTCTACACAGGAAAAAAGTCTGACTCCGTTTACAATTTAAATTCAACCCATGACTATCGCATAGGTCTGTACTTGTTTAAAAGGGCTGAATCTGTTCACACCTTAAATTCAGCCTCAAAATGAGACTGAAAGAAAAACATTTTTAAGTGTGTAATATGTGACGTGCCGCGACAAAAGGGACCTTAGCTGTTTTTGACAGAACTAAAATTAGAAGTATAAATAAATAAAAATGACCAATTTTTTTACAAACTATTAATATATTTAATTCATTATTATGAACAATATTTTCAGAAAAATATGCTTCTGATGTTAAATAATCAATAATACATTTTTAATTAAGTTAAAAGTACTCTAAACATAACCTAAAATTTTAAGCAGCTAAGGTCCCTTTTTGTCGTGGCACGTCACGTAAATTTGTTTCAAATTAAGAGAAATTATGTTAAAAATAATTGTTAAGCGGAAATTTAATTCATGAACCATTTTGCCAACATTCAAAAAAACAAAAAAAATTGTTATAAATAGATATATTTTATTACAATTTGCATCATGTTTTATATTATCATTAAAAAATACATAAACATTTGATTTAACATTTTTACTGAATTTCATTAATTACAGTCAGTAACTGGTCAACGTTTCATTAAAACTGTTATAATTTTTGAAATATTAAAAATAGTAGGCAATAATATTATGGAGTTGTACCAATAAAAGTTAAACGCATTAAAATTTTTATTCTTTATTTTCTTAGTAATAATGCAATTTTCAATTTTTATATGTAACTTATTCTAACTGGAACAAGTTATCAAGTGTATGAAAAAATTTACTACTGTTATTGTTCTTCTCCAGTGTTTATTAATTTTTTGTTACTGTCAAGACAAAAATCTAAAATATACAAATATTAAATATCAATAAATTTAAATTAAAATAGTAGTAGATATTTATTTTTTTGTTCCACTACTTATTACAAAATTTTTGTTTAAACATAAAGTAAATGAGAGAATCAACAAGAAAAAGTTTCTACAAACTACAAATATTCCTGTCAGCTGAATGTAACCTTGTCAAGTACTCTTCAGGGTTTATCAATTCATCCACGTGTGTGAAATGAAAATCCATCGCAAAACATCTTCAGGGGGCTTTCTTCAGATGACGTATGCATTTAAACTCTCCTCTAGCGATGACTTTTTCTGGCAAATGAAATAATTTTGACATGTTGTACAAACAGATTTCCATTAAAAGACGAAAGCCCAATTGTAGCTCTCAACCAAGATGGTTGAAAAACAATACCAATCTGGTTTCTTTTGAAACGTCCACGGTTTGCAACAGTGCCAAGGTAAATTTAAATGCCTAGTATCCTAGAATCGGTGTTTTTGACATAGTCACTTTGGAAGATTTAGTCTCTTAACCCACTTCCAAGTTCCACATTTTCCTTTTTTTTCGGAATTCATTCTTTTGACAAGAAAATTTGTAGCTTGTATTTATTAGTTGTTTGTTTAACACAATTCTTAAATATTTGTATATTTACAAATATTTGTATGACAAGTGTACTATTATCTTTTTAGGGGTTTTAATAAATTTTCTAAATTGACAATTATTTACTTTTAATTAATGTTTTTTTGTTAAAAAGGACTTTAGATTTGTTATCAGCAACCTTAAAAACCTCTCTATGTCATTTTAAAGTAAAATCTCTTGACTCTCTTATTTGGTTCATTAGATTTTTATGCAATTTATGAATCAAGTGAGGCAAAAGATTTGTCATTAAATTAAAAAACATGTTGGGTTCCCTGACTACCAGTTTAACGAGTATATTGGGAATGTTCATAAACTTTGTGTGACTGCTCAATTCAAAGCCAACTAAGGATATACCAACGGATGTTCATGAGCTTGCGTCACGGTTTAATTCCAAACCCCTCGTTCTAACCAATTGGCTCTTGTTACACCAATCGAATAAAAGCTAAAAGTAATCTAATTGTTTTAAGACAATACTCTTGACTCACTTTCTTCTACTAATGTACTTAAATTATTATCACGAAAAATATTACAATTAACTTATATTAATCTACGAACATTTGTTAATTCTAAGCTTGTTATTTATACACTTTTCAAAAATTTTAATTTTTTAATCTTTTATTTGATATTAGATTTTAAAAAAGGACTTTAGTTTCGTAACCAGCAACATTAATAACCCCTTTAAGTATTTTTGTGTTTTAATTAAGTGCTGTAATGTAATGAGTAAATGGGGGATATAATTATTTTTTAATATTCTTACCTACTACTTTTAATATTACAATTTATAATTATAAAATAGTTTCTTATCTAAAGCAGCAAAAACAAATTAAAAATCTTCTTTCTACACAGGAAAAAAAGTTAAACGCATAATAAGAGTTAAAAGCATTAAAATTTTTATTCTTTATTTTTTTAGTAATAATGCAATTTTTAATTTTTAGATGTAACTTATTCTAACTGGAAGAAGATATCAAGTGTATGGAAACTTTCACAATTGTTATTTTTCTTTTTCAATGTTACTAATTTTTTGTTATTGTCAAGACAAAAATCTAAAATATACAAATAATAAATATTAAATATATCAATAAATGCAAATTAAAGTCGCAATAAATAATTATTTTTTTGCTTCTCTACTTCTTACAAAATTTTTGTTTAAAGATTAAGTATAAAAAAGAATCAACAGAAATAAGTTTTCATAAACTACAAATATTCCTGTCAGCTGAATGTAACCTTGTCAAGTACTCTTCAGGGTTTATCAATTCATCCACGTGTGTGAAATGAAAATCCATCGCAAAACATCTTCAGGGGGCTTTCTTCAGATGACGTATGCATTTAAACTCTCCTCTAGCGATGACTTTTTCTGGCATATGAAATAATTGACATGTTGTACAACAGATTACCATTAAAAGAAGAAAGCCCAATTGTAGCTCTCAACCAAGATGGTTGAAAACAATACCAATCTGGTTTCTTTTGAAACGTCCACGCTTTGCAACAGTGCCAAGGTAAATTTAAATGCCTAGTATCCTAAAATCGGTGTTTGACATAGTCACCTTGGAAGAGTAGTCTTAACCCATCCAAGTTCACATTTTCCTTTTTTCGGAATTCATTCTTTTGACAAGAAAATTTGTAGCTTGTTATTTATTAGTTGTTTGTTTAACACAATTCTTAAATATTTGTATATTTTACAATATTGTATGACAAGTGTACTATTATCTTTTTAGGGGTTTTAATAAATTTTCTAAATTGACAATTATTTACTTTTAATTAATGTTTTTTTGTTAAAAAGGACTTTAAGTTTGTTATCAGCAACCTTAAAAACCCCTCTATGTCATTTTAAAGTGAAATCTCTTGACTCTCTTATTTGGTTTATTAGATTTTTATACAATTTGTGAATCAAGTGAGGCAAAAGATTTGTCATTAAATTAAAAAACATGTTGGGTTCCCTGACTACCAGTTTAACGAGTATATTGGGAATGTTCATGAACTTTGTGTGACTGCTCAATTCAAAGCCAACTAAGGATATACCAACGGATTTTTTTTTTTTTTTTTTTTTGTTCATGAGCTTGCGTCACGGTTTAATTCCAAACCCCTCGTTCTAACCAATTGGCTCTTGTTACACCAATCGAATAAAAGCTAAAAGTAATCTAATTGTTTTAAGACAATACTCTTGACTCACTTTCTTCTACTAATGTACTTAAATTATTATCACGAAAAATATTACAATTTACTTAAATTATTATCACGAAAAATATTACAATTTACTTATATTAATCTACGAAAATTGTTAATTCTAATCTTGTTATTTATACACTTTTCAAAAATTTTGATTTTTTAATCTATTATTTGATATTAGATTTAGAAAAAGGGACTTTAGTTTCGCAATTAGTAACATTAAAAACCCCTTTAAGTATTTTTGTGTTTTAAATTAGTGCTGTAATGTAATAAGTACATGGGGGATATAATTATTTTTTAATATTCTTACCTACTACTTTTAATATTACAGTTTATAATTATAAAATAGTTTCTTATCTAAAGCAGCAAAAACAAATTAAAAATCTTCTTTCTACAAAGGAAAAAAAGTTAAACGCATAATAAAAGTTAAACGCATTAAAATTTTTATTCCTTTTTTTCTTAGTAATGATGCAATATTTAATTTTTAGATGTAACTTATTTTAATTGCAACAAGTTATCAAGTGTGTGGAAACATTCATAATTGTTATTTTTCTTTTTCAGTGTTTATTAATTTTTTGTTATTGTCGAGACAAAAATCTTAAATATACAAATATTAAATATCAATAAATTTAAATTAAAATAGTAGTAGATATTTATTTTTTGTTCCACTACTTATTACAAAATTTTTGTTTGAACATAAAGTAAGTGAGAGAATCAACAAGAAAAAGTTTCTACAAACTACAAATATTCCTGTCAGCTGAATGCAACCTTGTCAAGTACTCTTCAGGGTTTATCAATTCATCCACGTGTGTAAAATGAAAATCCATCGCAAAACATCTTCAGGGGGCTTTCTTCAGATGACGTATGCATTTAAACTCTACTCTAGCAATGACTTTTTCTGGCATATGAAATAATTGACATGTTGTACAACAGATTACCATTAAAAGAAGAAAGCCCAATTGTAGCTCTCAACCAAGATGGTTGAAAACAATACCAATCTGGTTTCTTTTGAAACGTCCACGCTTTGCAACAGTGCCAAGGTAAATTTAAATGCCTAGTATCCTAAAATCGGTGTTTGACATAGTCACCTTGGAAGAGTAGTCTTAACCCATCCAAGTTCACATTTTCCTTTTTTCGGAAATCATTCTTTTGACAAGAAAATTTGTAGCTTGTTATTTATTAGTTGTTTGTTTAAATCACAATTCTTAAATATTTGGTATATTTTACAATATTGTCTGACAAGTGTACTATGATCTTTTTAGGGGTTTCAATAAATTTTCTAAATTGACAATTATTTACTTTTAATTAATTTTTTTTTTTGTTAAAAAGGACTTTAGATTTGTTATCAAGCAACCTTAAAAAAAAACCTCTCTATATTATTTTAATGTAAAATCTTCTTGACTCTTCTTATTTGGATTATTAGATTTTTATGCAATTCATGAATCAAGTGAGGCAAAAGATTTGTCATTAAATTAAAAAAACATGTTGGGTTCCCTGACTACCAGTTTAACGAGTATATTGGGAATGTTCATAAACTTTGTGTGACTGCTCAATTCAAAGCCAACTAAGGATATACCAACGGATGTTCATGAGCTTTGCGTCACGGTTTTAATTCCAAACCCCCTCGTTCTAACCAATTGGCTTTTGTTACACCAATCGTAATAAAAGCTAAAAGTAATCTAATTGTTTTAAGACAATACTCTTGACTCACTTTCTTCTACTAATGTACTTAAATTATTATGACGAAAAATATTACAATTTACTAATATTAATCTACGAACATTTGTTAATTCTAAGCTTGTTATTTATACACTTTTCAAAAAATTTGATTTTTTTAATCTTCTATTTGATATTAGATTTAAAAAAATGAACTTTAGTTTCGCAAACAACATTAAAAACCCCTGTAAGTATTTTTGTGTTTTAAATTAGTGCTGTAATGTAATGAGTACATGGAGGATATAATTATTTTTTAATATTCTTACCTACTACTTTTAATATTACAATTTATAATTATAAAATAGTTTCTTATCTAAAGCAGCAAAAACAAATTAAAAATCTTCTTTCTACACAGGAAAAAAAGTTAAACGCATAATAAAAGTTAAACGCATTAAAATTTTTATTCTTTTTTTCTTAGTAATAATGCAATTTTCAATTTTTATATGTATCTTATTCTAACTGGAACAAGTTATCAAGTGTGTGGAAACATTCACAATTGTTATTGTTCTTTTTCAATGTTTACTAATTTTTTGTTATTGTCAAGACAAAAATCTAAAATATACAAATAATAAATATTAAATATATCAATAAATGCAAATTAAAGTCGCAATAAATAATTATTTTTTTGCTTCTCTACTTCTTACAAAATTTTTGTTTAAAGATTAAGTATAAAAAAGAATCAACAGGAATAAGTTTTCATAAACTACAAATATTCCTGTCAGCTGAATGTAACCTTGTCAAGTACTCTTCAGGGTTTATCAATTCATCCACGTGAGTGAATTAAAAATCCATCGCAAAACATCTTCAGGGGGCTTTCTTCAGATGACGTATGCATTTAAACTCTCCTCTAGCGATGACTTTTTCTGGCATATGAAATAATTGACATGTTGTACAACAGATTACCATTAAAAGAAGAAAGCCCAATTGTAGCTCTCAACCAAGATGGTTGAAAACAATACCAATCTGGTTTCTTTTGAAACGTCCACGCTTTGCAACAGTGCCAAGGTAAATTTAAATGCCTAGTATCCTAAAATCGGTGTTTGACATAGTCACCTTGGAAGAGTAGTCTTAACCCATCCAAGTTCACATTTTCCTTTTTTCGGAAATCATTCTTTTGACAAGAAAATTTGTAGCTTGTTATTTATTAGTTGTTTGTTTAGCGCAATTTTTAAATATTTGTATATTTTACAATATTGTCTGACAAGTGTAATATGATCTTTTATGGGGCTTCAATAAATTTTCTAAATTGACAATTATGTACGTTTAATTAATGTTTTTTTTTTTGTTAAAAAGGACTTTAAGATTGTTATCAGCAACCTTAAAAACCCCTCTATATCATTTTAATGTAAAATCTCTTGACTCTCTTATTTGGATTATTAGATTTTTATGCAATTCATGAATCAAGTGAGGCAAAAGATTTGTCATTAAATTAAAACAAGTTGGTTCCTGACTACCAGTTTAACGAGTATATTGGGAATGTTCATAAACTTTGTGTGACTGCTCAATTCAAAGCCAACTAAGGATATACCAACGGATGTTCATGAGCTTGCGTCACGGTTTAATTCCAAACCCCTCGTTCTAACCAATTGGCTTTTGTTACACCAATCGAATAAAAGCTAAAAGTAATCTAATTGTTTTAAGACAATACTCTTGACTCACTTTCTTCTACTAATGTACTTAAATTATTATCACGAAAAATATTACAATTTACTTATATTAATCTACGAAAATTGTTAATTCTAATCTTGTTATTTATACACTTTTCAAAAATTTTGATTTTTTAATCTATTATTTGATAATAGATTTATTATTGAGAAGAATAAGTATTATCTTCAAAAATCATAGAGGCACAATTTTAGTTTTTCTTCTACAAAAGGAAAAAGGTTCACTATTGTTATTGTTTCTTTGTTATTGTCAAAACAAAAAATTGAAACTATTGCATATTAAAGATTTGAAATGTCCATCTCCTTCAGACTTACTCTAATTCATAAATTTAATATATATTTATTAATTTTACTGAGTTTTAAAGAATTTAAATTATGACATTTTTTTGAAAATTTAAGTTTTTCAAAATTTCTAATCTAATTCATCAAGATTAAAATTTTCCAAAATTTTAAATTGAAACTTTTTAAATTTCATCTATTTATGAAACTTGTTAACGGAACTCTATTGAGATTCAATTAATTTTGAAATGTTTAAAGAAAATTATTCAATAAACAATTGATCACGGAGTTTTTAAATAAATGTATACTACTTATGTAATTTAGTTAATTTTTTAACTTGACAATAACATATTTTTATGGAGATATATAGTTATTTTTCAATATTTAATTTAAAACATAAGTACTTACCCCAACTAGGCTGCGGTCGGAAGGTAAAATACCAGTCGGGTAGCAGTGACAAGCAACGAATAACTCACTTGTACTTAACTGGTATTTTCCCTTCCGACTGCGCGCTAGTCTACTTATTGTACACAGAACTTTCTTTATTCAACTTTATGTATTACAGCGGTAATAATTATTTGCTAATGTTAAAAGCAAAAGTACAGTTTTTTATAATGTATAAATATATAAATAATGACCTTAAGAAGAAAAATGCGGCTATTTGTTAACCACTGTAATACCAAAGTAACAGATGTAAATAAATATTAAAATTAAAAACTCACTGTGAGTACCATTCTTGGTTGAAAGAAGATATTTCCGTCTTCGTTCGTTGTTCGATTCCTTCCGCTTCTTTCTTGTCCTCTTCAGTCACTATTTTTTATTTATTAAATACATACTTATAACAATTCCTATCTTAAAAGTATTACATTATTCTTTAAATCGCAGAACATACAATAATAATAATAATCAATAATCGAAAAATAATAATTGTCCAACAGTCGCCGTAAATTTTTCAATACCATTAAATAATAATAAAGCATTGCAATGCTCTGTTTTCTTTCCTCTTCTTAAGAAAGATACGATGTTAAATACGTCACTGCAAAAAAATTAAAATAGAATTAAAAAAATGAACATTAAGATACTTCGTATTAAAAGAATTACAATTTTATATAAATATTCTGTAAATTATGAAATGGAAATCAAAAATAAAACTTTAATAAATTTAATAAAGTGCCATTAAAAATTTTTAATTCTTAAAAATGATTAAATTATTCTCAAACACATACATATTAAAATGTATTGATAAGATTAAATTAAAAACTTTAACGGAAAACCTTTGAAGAATTTAATTATTTTTAAAACATTTTATACCAACGGAGAACAATTATATAAATTATGATTAATTCTGAAATTATTAACAATATATTTTATAGCAAATCTACTGTTGAAAAAAAAATTTCTTTATTTTCTACAAAACTTATTACATGACCCTGAGTAAGAATAAAATTATACACAATTAGTATTGTTTACAAAACGTACAGCAGTTGACAATACAGAATGAAAAAATGGTCCATGTTAAAAAAATGTTGTTTAAAGTAAACAAACAAACAAATTTATTTTTTTCAGAACTCAGTACATGTCCCTGAATAAGTAAAAAATTCTAAACAATAAAAAATTGTTTACAAAAACTGCTGAATAATTTTTATAAATGTTAGAAAATTTTAAAGAAACTTATATTGAAAATAATAACTATTTTGCATATTTTGTATTTTTCAGTCACAATTTGGTTGACAAAATAAGTTTATTTTTGAAAAAGAAAAAATTTTGTACAAATACAATTTGTTAACAAAATTCTGTTAAGGAAATTAAAAAAAATGTACACTAGTTGACATTCAAATTCAAAAAAATAATTTTTTTTTAATAAAATAGAATGTACAGAAAATCTACTGTCCAAATAAAATTAATTTACTTTTTTAATGACTAAGTAAATGTTACTGAGTTAGCAAAAATTATAATTAATAAATATGTGTGACGTTCCACGGTGAAAGGGACCTTAGCTGCTTAATTAAAAATCTATTATTGATTATTTATAACATCAAAAGCATATTTTTCTGAAAATCATGCATATAATAATGAATTGAATATTAATAGTTTGTAAAGAAAATTAGTTATTTTTATTTATTTGCATGTCTAATTTTTAAAAAAATGGAAATTATTTGGTAATAATTTTTAAAAAATCTACTGTCCAAATTAAATTGACTTATTTTTTGCCAACTCAGTAAATTTTTCTGAGTTAGCGAAAAATTATAACCAATAAACATTGTTTAAAAATGTATAGCACTTTACATTGAAGTTTAAAAAAAATGGAAAATATTTAATTAACTAGAATTTAATAAAAATCAACTGTCCAAAAAAATGTATATATTCAGTTTTAGAACTCAGTAAATATCCTTGAGTTTGCGAAAAATTAGAAACAATAAATATTGTTCATTAGATGTACTACTAAACATTAATGTTTTAAAAAATTAAAATTTTTTAAAGATTTATATATTTTTTTAAACTTTAAATATCCCCGAGTTAGCAAAAATTTATAAACAATTAATAATTTGTTACCAATTATAGGACTATTTTATACCAATTATGGAACTAATTTTGTAAATTTTTATTAAAACTACTTTTAAAAAATAAAAATATAAAAATAAATTATTGGCATTTATTGACTTACTTCTTTGGTGAACTAAGCATTGAAGATTTTCGGACAATTCAGCTTCGGTATCCATTGAGACCTGTTTCTCTGTCAACTTATCTCCAAGGACTGCACAAAAATGTTTCTGAAAAATAAATTTTCAGTTAATTATATATGAATTTAAAAATATTCATACGTTTTCATATTTAGAAATAAGATGTTGAATAAACATCTTATATCCATATTTTTTTAAAAGTGTTCTTTTATTTCAATATGTTTATAAAAATATATTTTTTATGTGAAAAAAAATTTTTAATCACAGAAAAATAATTAAAACATCTACATTTATGTTGAAAAAAAAATAATTTTTATTAATATAAAAGTAAGTATTTTATTTAATTAATGATTAATAATAATATAAATATTCAGATTGTTTCAAATATTTTCAACTTCTGTAATTCCGCTAATAATTTTAACATCCATTATCAAAAATAAGTTCATAAATTTAATTAAAAAATAAATTTATTTTATTTTCTGCTACCTACTTATTATTTTTTTATTTGATTAGTTGTTATTTAAAAAATTACATCACTTAATTTACAAAAAAATATTATAAATATTTAAATAAAAAAATTAATTTCGCTGATTTGGCGAAAAGAAAATTTTAAGAAGCTACCTCACCAAGAGGTTCATAAACTGTGACTGACTGTGACGCAGTGGAAAATTGAGGCACAAGGTAAAAACTATTCATAAAAGGAACGAAAAGAAGGGGAAAGGGCTGAATTTAATTTCTAACTTTTATTGTCATTGATGAAAATGTAGACAAGGACAAGAAGAAAACATCGTCGAAAGTCGTTATCTTTCTTATATACAATAGGGGATTCATTTCTCACTAATTGTATTAAAAAAACTAAACATTGAAAACAATTTAAAAAATTTTGCAAAACAAGATTTTACTATTTAATTACATTTCAAAACAATGTGAAATAATTATATTAAAATTATTTTTTCTAATAAACATATTAATTGCTGTTGTCAATATAGTTTTGTAAAAAATTCGAATAATATCGATAATATAAAAAATAATATAAAAAAAATTTATTACTAAAAATACAATTAAATAAAAAGTTTGTCATATTTTATGGTACTCACTCAATGTTTATGAAGTTCTAGTAGAAATTTTTTAAAACTCTTCCTCTTCAAAAATTGGTTGTCCTTTGGAAAATTCATCGGAATCTACACAATTAATAATAATTATTCAATAATTCGTGGTAATTATAATTTGTTCAACTTATAAAAAATAAACAAAATTCAAGGTGCCTCAAGTGTGAAAGTCAATGAACTGTGACACAAAGAAAAACTCACTGGGGGGAGAAGAAAACTTTTACAAAGGACGGAGGAGAGGTGGAAGGGCACAATTTTCCTTTCGCACTATTATTGTCAGTGCAAAAAGATAGACAAGGACAATTTCAAGGGGAATCAACTATTTGTTCTTATCCACCTTATTATTAAAAGGTCGTCGATTAACATTAAAACTAATGATTTCCAAAATTTTAAATATTTTTTGACTTACCCCTTTTATTTATGTATTCCTTTTTTCTTATGACTCCGGATTTGAATGTTCAGGACATGTCTGCAACATTTTCCGGTATATTGAGTAATGTTCCCTCTCCGACATCTTTTTCAGGACTCAAGAATTCTTTCGCCTCTGCAAACAAAATTTTTCAGTAAAATAAACAAAAGAAAAAAATTTAAATACAGATAAATCCTATAATGATTTTAAAACTAGATAATAAAATATTAATAGTGTCTTCATTCTATTTTTAATGTATAAAATGATTACTAAATAAAGGTTCTAAATCAATTTATTCTTATATGTAACTATTTGCTTACATTTTTACTTCCTTTGACGCACCTTCTTTTAAAATAAATAACTTGGCAGCTCTCTTATACCAGTCGAATGGCAGTGAGTGGCACGGAGGCGCTCACTGCTCCCCGACTGGTACTAGCGCTTGCGTCCGAGCGCAGATTGTAATATGACTATTTAGAGTAAGAAATTTTATTCGACACAAATTGAAATTCCTTAATCCTTATAAAAATAGTTTTACTAAAATCAAAGAACCCCGCACCACATGCATGGGAATTCGGGGTCCGGTGAAATTTCTTGTAACTTTGTAGTTTTTGACTTTTTGAGCAAAAAATGTTAATGGTAAGACTCAAAAAATGGACAGATTTTTTGGGAGGTTAGTTATGTTATTCATTGTATTATTGAATATTATTTTTAAGAAATTCAAAATGGCGAATCCAAGATGGCGGACAAATATTTGAAAAAGTACTTTAATTCACTTGAAAATCGTTACTTAGAGGTTTTCAGTGTTGCTGATTCTGAATTTCAAGTTATTTCCGAGAAAATCTAAAAGCCAAATCCAATATAGGGCACGACTATTTGAAAAAATACTTTAATTCACTTAAAAGTCGTTACTTCGGGGTTTTTAGTTTTGTTGATTACGAATATCAAGTTGTTTTTGATAAATTCAAAAAGTAGTAATGCCTAATTACGAATTTTGTGTTATTTCTAAAGAATTTTTAGAATTTCTTGGAAATAACTGGAAATTCAGAATCAGCAACACTGAAAATCCCAAAGTAACAATTTTAAATATTAGGATGATGAAAAAAATCGATCACTCCGAGTCAGGATTAAGTCAGGATTAATCCTGACTCGGAGTGATCGATTTTTTTCATCATCCTAATATTTATCGGCCGAGTGATAGCATCATTACTATATATAACAATTTTAAAGTAAATTAAAGTACTTTTTCAAATATTTGTCCGCCATATTGGATTCGCCATTTTGAATTTCTTAAAAATAATATTCGAATATACAATGAATAACATAACTAACCTCCCAAGTGTCGAATTCAGGCAAGTCTACTCGTTTATTTAATAGTATATCATTCTAGAATGTTTAAACTTTTCAATTTCCTACGAAGCATTTGCTTAAACTTTGATCTTAAATAACAAAAATTCTGTCCAATTTTTGAGTCTTACCATTAGCATTTTTTGCTGAAAAAGTCAAAAACTACAAAACTACAAAGTTACAAGAAATTTCACCGGACCCCAAATTCCCATGCATGTGGTGCGGGGTTCTTTAAAGAAAAACTACTGTTCAAAAAAAGTTAAAACATTTTTTAAAAAACAAAGTAACACTTTCTGAGTTAGCAAAATATTATAAATAATGACTTTTAATCATATGCTGTACAGCAGTTGAAATTAATTTTTTTAAAAATTGAAATTTTTTACTAAAATCGAATTTAAATGGAAATCTACTGTACAAAAATAGTTTAAACATTAAAAAAAAGTAAATCTTTCTGAGTTAGCAAAAAAATATAAATAATGACTTTAATTCATATACTGTACAGCAGTTGACATTAATTTTTTTTAAATTGATAATTTTTACTAAAATCAAATTTAAATGGAAATCTACTGTTCAAAAAAAGTTTAAACATTTTTTAAAAAACAGAGTGATTGTTCTAAAGTTAGCAAAAAATTATAAACAATAACTTTTGTTCATATACTGTACAGCAGTTGACATTAAATTTAAAGAAAGTTGGAATTTTTTTACTAAAGTCGAATTAAAAGTAAATGTACTGTTCAAAAATCGTTTAAACATTTTTTAAAATCAAAGTAAATCTGCTGAGCTAGCAAAACATAAATAATTACTGCTGTTCATATACTGTACAGCAGTTGACATTAAATTTTATAAAAGTTGGAATTTTATACTAAAGTCGAATTAAAACAAAATCTACTGTTCAAAAATAGTTTAAACATTTTTTAAAAAGCAAAGTAAATCTGCTGAGCTAGCAAAACATTATAAATAATTACTGCTGTTCATATACTGTACAGCAGTTGACACTAATTTTTTTTTAAATTGATATTTTTTACTAAAATCAAATTTAAATGGAAATCTACTGTTCAAAAAAAGTTTAAACATTTTTTAAAAAACAAAGTAAATGTTTTTGAGTTAGCATAAAGTTATATAAATGACTGTTCATAAGCTGTACAGTAGTTGACATTAAATTATATAAAAGTTGGAATTTTATACTAAAGTCGAATTAAAAGCAAATCTATTGTTCAAAAATAGTTTAAACATTTTTTAAAAAACAAAGTAAATCTTCCTGTGTTAGCATAAAGTTATATAAATGACTGTTCATATGCTGTACAGTAGTTGACATTAAATTTTAAAAAAAATTAAAATTTTTTACTAAAGTCGAATTAAAAGAAAATCTATTGTTCAAAAATGGTTTAATCATTTTTTAAAAAACAAAGAATATCTTACTAAGTTAGAAAAAAATTATAATTAAGGTAAATGTAGATATTTCCGTGCTAGAACCAAATTCCGTGCTATTTTTTTTATTAATTAAAATAAGGAATTGATAAAATATTTTAGCAAGTGGAAAATTGTAGAATAAATTTTGCTATTTAGTAGATTAATATTATGGGTTTTATTTTACTAAAATATTTTATTAATTTTTTATATTAATTAATATTATATGATAGCACGGAATTATGTTCTAGCACGGAAATATGTACATTTACCTTAATTATAACTGTTCACATGCTGTACAGCAGTTGACATTAAATTTTTAATAAAATGTAAGTTTTAACTAAAATCGAATTTAAATGGAAATCTACTAATCAAAAAACTTTTAAACATTTTTTAAAAAACAGAGTGATTGTTCCAAAGTTAGCAAAAAATTATAAACAATATCTTTTGTTCATATGCTGTACAGCAGTTGACATAGATTTTTTAAAAAATTGGAATTTATTACTAAAGTCGAATTTAAAGAAAATGTACTGTTTAGAAAAAGTTTAAACATTTTTTAAAAAACAAAGTAAAACTTTCTGAGTTAGCAAAAAATTATAAATAATGACAACCCAGGTGCGAATTTAGGTTGGCCGCCAGAGTTTGAAGGTTGGCCCACGGTTGGCCTAACTTTGGCAAGCGAAGTTTTGGTTGCCAGAGTTTGCCCAACTTTGGCAAGTACTAGTGCCCACAGTTGGCCCGACTTTGCAAGCCAACCATTACATGCAGAGTATAACCAACCGTCGGGCCAACTTTGGCGACAAAGGTCGACACAACTATGGGGAACGTATCTCATATGACTTACAAATTTAGGTTGGCCAAACTCTGGGCCACGGTTGGCCCAACGGTTGGCAAAACTCTGTAAAACGCAGTTTAAATAACTCAAACTTTATGGTTGTCCAAACTCTGGGCCACGGTTGGCCCGACGGTTGGCAAAACTTTGTGAAAAACAGTTTAAATGACTTAAACTTTCTCGGTTGGCCTAACTCTGGGCCACGGTTGGCCCGACGGTTGGCAAAACTCTGTAAAACGCAGTTTAAATAACTCAAACTTTATGGTTGGCCAAACTGTGGGCCACGGTTGGCCCGACTGTTGCAGCTTTAATATACATTTAACGGTATGGACTCCCATGTGAGCGTAGCGAAGTGGTCAGTGTATAAGTCTTCGGCGCGTTAGGTTAGGGGTTCGATCCCAGCAAGCGGTAGATATTTTCGAAAATGTATGTATGAGATTGTGTTTAATAATAATAGGTAAAGGTTATATCTGATGTTCTTGCTAATAATAACGTGTTAATTGTTTAAATAATTTAGTTTTTTAATAATTTTTTACCTTTGGCTGTTAAAGTTGGCCAAACTTACGCATTTAAAGTCGTGCCAACTTTGGCGTCAGTTTTTGGACCAACCATTGAAATGTATAGCTGGCACAACATATGCATTTTAAGTTGGGCCAACTTCCTTATGACTTGTCGGGCCAACCATCGTCGCCATTAGACGGCCAACCGTTATCATCTGTATGGTTGGCCCAACCTCTGGCACGAGAAGTTGGACCGACCTTGTAAAAGTTGGCCCAACTATGGGCCAACCGAAAATTCGCACCTGGGAACTGTTCATATGCTGTACAGCAGTTGACATTAAATTTGAAAAAATTTGGAATTTTTTACTAAAATCATATTTAAAGAAAATGTACTGTTTAGAAAAAGTTTTAACATTTTTTAACAAACAAAGTAAAACTTCTAGAGATATAAAAAAATTATTAATAAAGACTACTTGTTGATATACTGTACAGCAGTTGACATTAAATTATATAAAAGTTGGAAGTTTTTACTGATGTCGAATTAAAAGAATCTACTGTTCAAAAATAGTTTAAACATTTTTTAAAAAACAAAGTAAATTTTCCTTAGTTAGCATAAAGTTATATAAATGACTGTTCATATGCTGTACAGCAGTTGAAATTAATTTTTTAAAAAATTGGAATTTTTTACTAAAGTTGAATAAAAAAATCTACTCTTCAAAAAGCCATTATAAATATTATTAAAAACAAAGTAAATCTTCCTAAGTTAGCAAAACATTATAAATAAAGACTACTTATTTATATTCTGTACAGCAGTTGACATTAAATTTTAAAAAATTGAAATTTTTTTACTAAAGTCGAAGTAAAAAAAATCTACTGTTCAAAAATTGTTTAAACATTTTTTAAAAAACAAAGTAAATCTTCCTTAGTTAGAAAAAAATATAGCTAATTATAACTGCTCATATGCTGTACATTAGTAGACATTAAATTTTTAAATAAATGGAATATTTTACTAAAATCAAATTTAAATAAAATCTACTGTTCAAAAAAAGTTTAAACATTTTTAAAAAAACAAAGTAAATCTTCCTAAGTTAGAAAAAAATTATAATTATTGATTACTGTTCATATGCTGTACAGCAGTTGACATTAAATTTGAAAAATTAAATTTTTTTACTAAAGTCGAATTAAAAAATCTACTGTTCAAAAATAGTTGAAACATTTTTTAAAAAACAAAGTAAATCTTCCTGAGCTAGCATAAAGTTATATAAATGACTGTTCATATGCTGTATAACAGTTGACAATAATTTTTAAGTAATTTGAAATTTTTACTAAAATCGAATTTAATGGAAATGTACTGTTCAAAAAAAGTTTAAACATTTTTTTAAAAACAAAGTAAATCTTCCTAATTTAGCAAAAAATTATAATTATTGATTACTGTTCATATGCTGTACAGCAGTTGAAATTAATTTTTTTTTAAATTGGAATATTCAACTAAAATCAAATTTAAATGGAAATCTTCTCTTCAAAAAACGTTTAAATATTTTTCCAAAAAGAAAGTAAAACTTCCTGAGTTAGCAAAAAATTATAAATATTGACTACTGTTCATATACTGTACGGCAGTTGACATTAATTTTTAAAAAATGTAATTTTTAACTAAATTCAATTTTAATGAAAATCTACTGTTTAACAAACGTTTAAACATCTTTTAAAAACAAAGTGATTGCTCCAAAGTTAGCAAAATATTACAAACCATAACTATTTTTCATAAACTGTACAGCAGTTGACATTAATTTTTAAATAATTGGCATTTTTTGCTAAAATCGAATTAAAAGAAATTCTACTGTTCAAAAATAGTTTAAACATTTTTTAAAAAACAAAGTATATCTTCCAGAGTTAGCAAAAAGTTATAATTAATGACTACTGTTCATATACTGTATAGTAGTTGACATTAAATTTTTTAAAAAATTGGAATTTTTTACTGAAGTCGAGTTAGAAGAAAATCTACTGTTCAAAAAAATTTTAAACATGTTGTTAAAAAGAAAGTGATTGTTTTTCACTTTTCAGAAAGATTGTTACATTTACTATTGTTTACAAAATGTACAGCTATTATCATTGAATTTTTTAAAAATTTAATTTTTTAAATAATCAAATGTAAAGAAAATGTACTGTAAAAGAAAGTTTGTACAATTTTTGGAAAACTTACTGAATGTTTTTAAAATAGAGAAAAATTATAAAGAATAGCTATTGTTGCACATCAGTTGAAATTAGTATTTTTAAAAAATGGAAATTTAATTTAATGAAAATCTACTGTTAAAAATAAGTTAAAAATTTTTTTTAAAAACAAAGAGATTGTTCCATAGTTAGCAAAAAATTACAACCAGTAACTATTGTTTATAAACTGTACAGTAGTTAACATTAAATGTTTAAAGAATGTAATTTTTTACTAAATAAAAATTTAAAGAAAATTTACAGTTCCAAAAAAGTTTAAATTTTTTGTTAAAAACTAAGTAAATGTTCTTTAGTTAGCAAAAAATGATAAATAATAGCTATTGTTAATAAAAGGTAAAGCAGAAAATTTTTTGCTTAAATGTTCTTTTACGAGGGTGTCTACTATTTTGAAAGTAATTGAATTAGACATAGTATTTTTTGATTTGTTGAAAATAATCTTGTCTGTCTATAATTATAATTGAAAATTTAATTTTGCAATTTTATTAATATTTTATTTATAACATTTGTATTTCTACAAAGAATGTTACTATTTATAAAAATAACTTAATTATTGTGATTAATCTTATTACATTTTTTGGTAATAATAATGCAGTAATAATTAATTATTTATTTAGTAAGTAATAATCATAAAATTTGCTTAAGAAATAAGTAAATCAATAAATAGAATAACTATTATGTATTGAATAATAATAAAATAATATAATTTTTAGAAGCAAAAAATTTATTAATTTAACTGTAAAAGGGAGTTTAATTTTAAAATATAAAATTATAATTTCGGTGACCAACTTCCCTTAACTATTCTTCAAAAAATGAATATTTTAATTATTTCAAACATTTTCAATCAATTCCTTATTAAAATTCAATTGTCTTTAAACATTGTAATTGAAAAATTACAATAATCTTATGTTTCACATTTAAAAAAAATTTGCAATAATTCAATTTTATTAAACAATTTTAAGTATGTATTTATATATCTAATTAACTGATAAAAATTATATTTATTAATCTTTGTCGTTAGAAATATGAATACATTAAAACATGACTTTTTATGAAATTCAATTATTAAATTAAAATTCTTTAAAAATTCTATTTGTTGAAATGTTTCTAATGAAATTTTTTAACAAATTTAATAACATGTTTTTAGTGGAATTTTTTAGTATTTCTATAAACTCCATAGTTTTTTTTAATTTTTTCAAATACTACGTTTGAATTGGTGATTAATGTTTTTACTATCAAATTAATTATTTTAACTAATTTAAATTTGGAGAACAGTATAAATATCTATAAAAATAAAAATAATTTTTAAAAACAAAATCAATATAATAAAACTTTTTTTAAATTTTGGTGAAAAATTCCTGATCAAATTAAATTCCCGGTTATTTTCCGGTTTTCAAGGATTTCCCAGTTAGTAGACACCCTGTTTTATTTACATATAATGTTAAGTTTCCTTCAATTACATATTGTTTTTCTTGTTAAGAATGAAATATATATTTTTGAAAATAAATCTTACTTTTAAAGTATAGTATTAACATAGTATATAATTTTTTTATTTTAATAGATGATTTTTTTATGTTGAATTAAAGGATAGAAAATAATGAATTTTAATTTTTCAACTCACCCCACATCCTCGGCGACTGTATCTGCTGATAATGTTGGTGCTGAATCTCTATTGTTCTTCAAGTTCTTTATACTACATAAAAATATTATTTTCTTTTTTAAACTCTTTTCTAAAATTATTGCATTTTTGATTTGAATTTCCTATCTAGATAATTGACATTTTTAAATTTTCGTTAATTTCGCAATAGAATTTTGTCCCGAAGGATTATTACATTTTTTTTAAAATTTAACACTTATTTTCAGCAATTAATGAGGATTGAAACAATAAATGATGTGTTGAAGTCTTCGGTGCTGCTCTGTAATGATGTTTGCTGGAAAAAATAAAAAAATTATTTGTCTTTGCACAGAAAGAGAAAAGTATTTTTTAACACTGAAAGTAGTGGTATAAAACTACACGCAACATTTTTAATTGACACAGTGTGATTTTAACACTACATTGGTGTTAAAATAACACTAAAATGTGTTAAATTAATACTTGAGGTTTTTAAGTTAATATACATTTTTAATTAAGTTAAAATAACAGGAAAATTGTAAGAAAACTACACAAAACAATTTTAACACAAATATTTTTCTGTGTAAAGCAGATTTGTAAGTTCTTAGAATTTCTTTATCTTCAATTTTGTTGTGAAAAGTAGTTCTATTAATAAGAAAAAAATTTAAGTAATTTTTTGTTTCATGTTATATTTTTTTATTGTTATTACAAAATTTTAAAAACATTAGGTGAATAAATAATTAAGATTGTCCATATATACTATTTTAGAACTACATACAATATTATTAAATTAGTTTTTTTTATGTTACTTACAAATTATTTATCAAGGATGACTGGAAAATTTAACACGAGTTCCCCTCTCCTGGAATATTGGTTGCACTTTGGAGAATTTCATCTAGGCCTGGGAAATTAAGAAAATTTAGATTTTATTCATTTGGAAAATACAATTTAAACAGTTAATGACATTTATTAAATTTTATTTGAATAAAGAAATAAATTTATAATTTAAAACTGCTTACCTCAACAAAAGAGATCGAAGAACTGTGAGAATTTATTATAATCGCACAAGTTGCTGGGGAAAACCATCGACGTTGGAAGGGTGAGAAGGGAAAGTTCTTAAATTGACTGTTGTACTTATTTATTCCTTGTTTTCGAAAGGATAGACAAGGACGGAGCGAAAACAGTGCTGTGAACAATACCAAGGGTCATCGTTATCTTGTTTACAATAAGGGATTAATTTCTATCTAAAATTTTAAATACTGGAAAATTCTTTTCAGAATTTTTCCATTGCAGTTTTTCAAAGGAAAAAAAATTAAATAAACATTTGTATAATGTATGATATAAATGAAAAATAACTGAAAGTTTTTAATCCTTATTTTTTATTTGTAAGAATTATTATCTTATTAACTATTTCATTATTTAATTTTATACTTTGTATTTGTTATTATTAAAAACTTTTTTATGTATCTCCATTCTTTTTGATTATTTATCATACTTTGTATTTATTATTTTTTAAAAATTTTTTATGTATCTCCATTCTTTTTGATTATTTATTTTATTCTTTTATTATCTTAATTTCTTCATTCTAATGTTGTCAACTTTTAAATTAGAAAAAAAAAACATTTTTGGCAAATTATATTATAGAATTATTTGATTAAGGAAAAATTGTCAGAAGATTTCTATTAATTTCATAAATAATAAAATTCTTTGTAGAAATATAATTATTTTGATAAATAAAACAAAATTTTTCAAAAATTTAATTGCTTTTATAAATAATAATATTTTTTGCCGAAATTCAATTATTTTCAAAAGAATTCTAATAAAATATTATGAATGAATTGAATTATTTTTTTAATAATACAATTCTTCGCAAAAATTCAATTATTTTCGTAAATAATAAAGTTAAAATCTTTAAATCTTTACAAAAATTCAATTTTCCTAAAATAATAGAATTTTTCGCAGGAATTTAATTACTTTTATAAATAATAAAAATCTTCAAAATATTTCAATTATTTTTATAAATTATAAAACTATTCTTCAAAATTTAATTATTTGTGTAATGTTTGTTTATTAATTTATTAAAAATGTTTTCAAAAATTCAATTATTTTCGTAAAGAATGAAATTTTTTACAGGAATTCAATTATTTTCGTAAATAATAAAATTCTTCTTAGGAATTCAATTATTTTTCAAAATTTTAATAAAATTCTTCGCAGTTATTTTTGTAAATAATAAAAAATTCGTCACAAAACTTCAATTATTTTTCAAAATTCTATCAAAATATTTCACGAAAATTTAACTTGATTAATAAAATATTAAAATTCTTTGCAGGAATTCAATTATTTTCAAAGGTTCTAATAACATTCTTTACAAAAATTCAATTTTCCTAAAATAATAGATTTTTCGCAGGAATTTAATTACTTTCACAAATAATTATAATTGTCAAAATATGTTAATTATTCTAATAAATTATAAATCTATTTTCAGAAATTCAATTGTTTTTCAGGTGTTAAATAAAATTTTTGGCAAAAGTTCGATTATTTCCATAAATTTTTAAAAATGTTTGCAAAAATCCAATTGTTTTCGTAAATAGTGAAATTCTTTACAGGAATTTAATTATTTTCGTAAATAATGAAATTTTTTACAGGAATTCAATTATTTTCTAAAATTATTTTAATAAAATTCTTAGCAATTATTTTTGTAAATAATAACATTCTACGGAAGAATTCAATTATTTTTCAAAAATTTACTAAAGTTCTTAGCAAAAATTCAATTAATTTCATAAATAAGAAGTTCATCAAAGAATTCAATTATTATCTAAAATTTTAATAAATTTTTTGCCGAAAAATCAACTATTTTCGAAAATATTAAAAAGTTGGTCACAAGAATTCAATTATTTTTCGAAATTCTTTCAAAATACTTCACAGGAATGTAATAACAGTAATAAATATTAAATAAATATTAAAATTCCTTGCTCGGAATTTAATTATTTTCAAAAATTTAATAAAGTTAATTAATTTCATAAATAAGAAAAAAAAATTTTTTAATTTAAATATAATATAAATAATGTAAAAAATAAATTGATTTCTTTGAAACTTACACAGCCTCGGGTAAATTGTAGTCAGCAAATATTCCGCATGTCGAGCATTTCAAATTAGCTTTTACAAAGCCTAATTCCTTGCAATCTTCTGGAAAATATTCTGCTAAACTACTCGCCTGAAACAAAACACAATAACAATTTAAAGGGCGAAATTTCTTTCTCTATTAAGGAACAAAAAAATAATGTTATATTATTGAAAATTATATTTTTATATTAAGAAAAAACCGAATTATTATCATAAAAATAAATTCGTAAAATATCAATACGGAAGTAGATTTTTTTTCAGGAAAAATAATTTATTTGTTCTATTTTAATTTGAACGACTAAATGTCACTCTCTAAATTTGAATTAGTAAAAATGTTGACTAATTTGAATTAGTGGCTGACTTTTTCCTTTTGAATTAGTAAACTTTACTAATAAATAGTCATTTCTACTAATTTTTGAGTAAAATTTACTAATTCAAAAGCAAAAAAGTCAGACACTAATTGAAATTAGTAAATATTTTTACTAATTCAAATTTAGAGAGCAATTTGTTAGTAATAATTATCCAAAAATAGGTCGTTTTTAAAGAAATTATATTTACTTATGATTAACAGCCGAAAAGGTTGTTGAGATAATGATATTCATTTTGGTCCGTATCCCAATTTTCTAACCAATAAGGTCATATTTTTGTTGACAGACACCATGAGAATAATAATCGAATGATTAATCGAACTTTTGACTCTATTTTTTCCAGCATCAAAATTAATTAACTATAATAATCTTCGTAGTATTTCGTTCATTCATTCTGTCCGCAGATTGAAGTTAGTTATAGTTATTCTTTTGTTTTTTATACGTTTTATAATTTATAATTATTATTATTTATAATGATCGTAAGTTTCCTTTCTGTTAGCAAATTATCAAAAAGAAACAAAAAAACTCGTTTTATTCACTTCACAAAATTGACAAAAATTCCATTCCATATTTTTTATTATCCTGACTTTTTTCTAATTTTCATCAAAAATATTTACTTTTTTCTTATCCTGCTAATAAATTGAATTTATGCTACGAATTTTATTATTCATGGAGCAATTTAAAATAATTTAATTCTTGCGAATAATTTAAAAAAAAATATTTGAACATAATTGAATTTTCAATGAAAAATGTTATTATTTACAAAAATAATTGAATTTTTCAGAAGAATTTTATTATTTACAAAAATAATTGATTTCTTTAGGTAAATTTTGTTATTTATGAAAATAATTGAATTTTCTTGAAATATTTTATTATTTATTAAAATAATTAAATTCTTGCGAAGAATTTTTAAAAAAATTTTGAAAATAATTGAAATTTTCTGAAGAATTTTATAAATTTAAAAAAAAATTAACTTTTTTTTTAAGAATTTCATAACTTAAGAAAATAGTTAAATTTTTTTGGAATATTTTTCTATTTTTATAAAAATAATTAAATTCTTGCGAAGAATTTTTTTTAAATTTGGAAAATAATTGAATTCTTGGGAAGAATTTTTGAAAAAATTTGGAAAATAATTGAATTTTTCTGAAAAATTTTATAAATTTTGAAAAAAATTGAACTTGTTTAAGAATTACATTTCGTCTAAGGATTTTTTAATTTATGAAAATAATTGAATTCTTCTGAGAAATTTTATTAATAATTGTTGAAAAAATAATTTAATTACTTTCGAAGAATTTTATTATTTATAAAAATAATTTAATTCTTTCAAAGAATTTTATTAATTAGGTAAATGATTAAATTCTTGCAGCGAATTTTATTAAAATTGATGAAAATAATTGAATTTTTCAGAATAATTTTATTATTTACAAAAATAATTGATTTCTTTAGGTAAATTTTGTTATTTATGAAAATAATTGAATTTTCTTGAAATATTTTATTATTTATTAAAATAATTAAATTCTTGCGAAGAATTTTTAAAAAAATTTTGAAAATAATTGAAATTTTCTGAAGAATTTTATAAATTTAAAAAAAAATTAACTTTTTTTTTAAGAATTTCATAACTTAAGAAAATAGTTAAATTTTTTTGGAATATTTTTCTATTTTTATAAAAATAATTGAATTCTTGCGAAGAATTTTTTTTAAATATGGAAAATAATTGAATTCTTGGGAAGAATTTTTTAAAAAATTTGGAAAATAATTGAATTTTTCTGAAAAATTTTATAAATTTTGAAAAAAATTGAACTTGTTTAAGAATTACATTTCGTCTAAGGATTTTGTATTTTATGAAAATAATTGAATTCTTCTGAGAAATTTTATTATTTATAAAAATAATTTAATTCTTTCAAAGAATTTTATTAATTAGGTAAATGATTAAATTAAATTCTATTAAAAAATTTGGCAATTAATTTTAAAAGGAATTGAAATCTTCATAAGAATTTTATGAACATTATTTTAAATAATGAATTTTTAAATGTTATGGAAATTTTATTAGTTTAAATAATTGAATTCTTTTTAAAAACTTTATTTGTGAAAGTAACTGAATTTTACGATTATGAAAATAATTAAATTTATGCTTAGAATTTAATTAAAAATTTTTTTTGAAAAAATGGAATTAACATGAAAAATTTTATAATTATTAAAAGTAATTGAATTATTGGGAGAAATAAATTGCATAAAATTTTGTTTAATAAAATTGATTATTTTCAAAATTAGCGAATTAAAAGTAGTGGAAATTCTCTAAAAAAATATTGTTTATATTCTTTGTTCGGAAAGTTAAATACCTATATATAGCTAATAATTATTTTTACCTTCTCTATTCTTTAGAATAATTAAAATTTTCGTAATGAAGTTTTTTTTTAATTTAGGTATCAGATAACAATTTTTGAGAAATTCAATTTTCCTCGTACAAGAAAGTTCAATTATTTTCAATTTTGAAAATCTGATGCCAAATTTGAAATTAGTATCGAAATTTGTTAAAGTTTTTTTTATATACTTTAAAGTTTAAAAATATGATATATTTTGAAAATTTAATTCTAATTAGTTTTTCAGTTATGTGTCATAATAAGTATTTCTTTATAAATTACTTAAATTTAAATGACTTGAAATTGTTTACAATAAACATTGCAGGAAAACATTCCCGCGCGCTTGCGCGCGGATAACTTTGCTAGTTTTTCCCATAAAGAAAAATCAAAATATGCCCGTTGCATAAACTTTCCAAAGGTCGACACTTTTCACAACCTTTCTTTGACCTTGTAATTTTTTTTTTTTGTCACACACAAAACCACCAGACTGTGGAGAACGGTTTTCGATCCTCCTTCAAACAACACACAGTGGTGTTTTCCTACATATTTTCAAAGAAAGAAAGAGTGTGTGTGTGTGTTTATGTATGGTGGGTACCGGTTCCGTGCCGTTGAAGATGGCGCGGCGCACGTTCTCTCTCTCTCTCTGTGTCTGTGTTGTCTTTGAAAAACAGTGCGCTGATAGTGGGGGGAGAGAAGAGAGCAACTCTGCTAACCATAGAGTCTTTATAGGAGAAGGGGAATCTCTCGGGGTTTCCGACCGCGGCGCTCAAAACCAAACCGACACGCGGGGGCATTGCCGTCGCAACCGCACGACTGCACGTTCACTATTTTCAATTCTCTCTCTTCCTGGCTGGCTGGCCTCTGTCAGTCCGTATTCCTTTTTGCAAAGTATCGTTTTAATTTTCCCTAACGACCCCCCCCCCCACTTCCTGCCTCTCTCACGTGCCTTTGGATTTATAATCTCGGGGAGAAGATTTTTCCCTTATCACCCTAATAAAATTAGGTACTGATATTAGTGATTTTTCCGAATGATGATGATGATCGGTACGGAACGAAACTGAGAATCGCTCGTGTTGATCGTGACAAGTGTTTTTGTTTTTGTTTACTTTTGTTCCCTTGTGTCTTTTTTCTGATGGTTTTGTTTTGATTTTTTTTTATTTGTTGTTTTTTTTTTGGTGTGAGTTCCTCTTCTCGTGCATGTCGTGAATGAAGGGTCATTCGCACTAGCAC
The DNA here is from genome assembly GCA_032873175.1 of Leptopilina drosophilae. NCBI lineage: Eukaryota > Metazoa > Arthropoda > Insecta > Hymenoptera > Figitidae > Leptopilina > Leptopilina drosophilae. The sequence continues at coordinate 32,170,084 of CM065485.1, forward strand.
GCCACAAGAACGAGGTGAACGATTCGTCGTAGGTCAGTTTTCTCGAGGCGAGGCCATCGTCGATTAAAGGCAAATATATATACATATAGAGACAAGTATATATATTTACCGGCGTGACTCTCTTGTAACGCGGTAGCGCCGCCGGCATTTGTCCCAGCAAGACACACGGTGAGGTGCGTGTCGACATTGACCTTTTACGTGGCGATTCAATCGATTTATTTTGCAAAAGAATTTTTTTTTTTGGATATCACACTGTTATTTGGACCATGACCTTCATGTTTGTGATTTAAAGAGGGAGAGATAAGTTTGTGACAAAGTAGGAAGTTAACACAGTGGGGAAAAAAAAGTCGGATGTTAACACAGTGACTGACGTGAAGGAATTTTTTCCCCGTGTCAAACGTGCCTTTATTTGTGATAAGGAGAAAAAAAATAAGTGTGTGACTACTTGTTCAAACTGTGGAATAATAGTGTCTTAATAAATTTTGGAATCTTTGGTGCCTTTTTGGGATATTCACTGTTGTGTTTTGTCAAAGTGCCTTTATTTGGGATTTTTTACCATTGGAAAATTAATAGGTCTGATTTTATCATTATTTTGTAGATATTTATGTAAACGAACTTTCATTGTATAAGGAATTTGGAATTTTCCCGAATGAATTTAAAGAAAAATACCTAAATTGTGTTTCTTGTAGAAGTACCTTAAACTTTTTCAAAAATTTCCTTGAACTTTAAAGCTTGAGCTTTAAAGGAAAGTAGCTAAAAAATGTTCCTTGTAAAAGAACATGAAACTTTTTGAAAATATCTTTAAAGGAATGTGAAGAAAAGTAGATAAACAATGTTCCTTGTTAAAGTACCTTAAACTTTTTTGGAAGTTTTGCAAAATTTTTGTCTACTTTATAGAAATATTTATTTAAAGAACTTTCATTGTAAAATTACCTTGAAATACCTTAAAATACCTTAAAATACCTTTAAATTTTTTGGAATTTTATCAAACGGGTTTTAAGAAAAACAATTAAAAAGTGCTTCTTGTAAAAGTACCTTAAATTATTTTGAAAATTTTTCTAAACAAGTTTTGAAGAAAAATAGCTAAAAAATGTTCCTTGTAAAAGTAGCTTAAAATTTTTGAAAATTTCTCTCAACGCGTCTGAAGAAATATTTGTTTAGAAAAAATTTCAAGACTTTAAAAAGTGTTTTCGAAAAATTTCCAAAAAAGTACAATTTTTTTTGAGTACGCTTTTTCGGGATTTTTTAGGAAATAGTTTTTGGAAACTTGATGGAAATTTTTTCTAACTTGAATATAAGACAAACTATTGTATTTTTTGGGTTCTTTTTGGAAACAATTTTTTGGAGCAAAATATTTTTAGAACTCTCTTGAATTTCCACGAAACGAGTTTGAAGAAACATAGCGATAATGTTATGCTTGTAGAAGTAGCTTAAATTTTGTTTGGGAAGTTTCTCGAAAAAATTTGGTAAAAAATAGCTAAAACGTTGTCTGTTTGTAAAAGTACCTTAAACACTTTGGAATATTCCAGAACAAGTTGGAAAGAGTATTTGTTTGATCAAAAAATATAAAAAGTAAATGTAGATTACTTGCAAATGTACCTTAACGTTTTTGGTAATTTTTCGAATAAACTTAAAGAAAAATAATTTTTAAGTTTTTCTTTGTAAAAGTACCTTAAACTTTTTGGAATTTTCTCGAACGAGTTGGGAAGAATATTTGCTTGAAAAAAATATCGAAATTTAATGTAAGTTACTTGTAAATGTACCTTAATGTTTTTCAGTAATTTTTTTAATCAACTTGAAGAAAAAAAATTAATTTTCCCTTTGTAAAAGTACCTTAAACTCTTCTGGAATTTTCTCGAAAGAATATTTTTTTTTTGAAAAATATCAAAAGTATCTTGAAAAGTAAAAAAAATTGTAAAACTTCCTTAATGTTTTCTCTGCCGAATTTGAAAATGTTAAGAATTTTCCTTGTAAAAGTACCTGTAAAATTTTTTTTTAATTTAATTTTTTTTTATTTTTAAATTCAAATTTGTAATTCGTAATTTAATCGAAACGATATTCATCATGAAGCAGTGGATAATAATGCGATACTAAAGGAAAAAGTTATAACATCATTTTAGCAAAAAAAAAAGAATGAAAGAAAAAAAGCGAAAAAACATGAAAATTTAAGTATATCCTATAAGATCGATTGGCGAAAGTTCATCTCCATTTCCGTCGTTTTTATATATCTGCCCTTTTAAAATGAAAGTTTTTCTCGCATCGTTATTCAAAAAGGTGTGAATTGCCATATATTAGTGATAAACGTAATTGCATTTTATTGCCAAAAAGCAAATGGCAATCATTACTCAAGTATGCTTGGTGCCCTCGAAAATTATCGCTCTGCAAAATAAAGCGATCAAATTTCGCATCGAATCAAAAAAGCATTTTTTATTATTTATCATAAACATCATAATTATCATTTTTAATCATTACACACAGTTACTGTTTTTATTATTTTCGTTATTACCAATTATTTTCTTAACTAATATTTAAAAATTATTAACTATTTACTATTTTCGACAATAATTACTTTGCCACTAATTCAAAATGATTAATTATTTATTATTTTCGTTAGTTAATTAAATTTCGACAAGAAAATTTATAAAATAAAAATAATATTTTTAACGCCAAAAAAAGTCTGTTAGTTTTCTAATAAGTGTGTCTTATTTGATTTTTGAAATGAGAAATGATTTGTCACTTTTCACCGAAGCAAAAGGTGTAGAAAAAAATTTTTTTTTCTTTTTTCGATTAATTGGATATAGATAACGAGACAAAAATATTAATGATCAAATTATCTTGCTTGGCTATATATTACATAACGAGGCGTGTTACACGCCTCATTTATAATATTCTCTCTCTCTCTCGCATGGTCTCATTAAAATCGTCAGGAAGCTCCTGCTGTAAATAATATATTCATATAAAAATGTCTCCGACCTCTCAATTGGGTTACAATTTCATTGCGCCATTAATTAAAACTATTTGTTGCAAACAAATAATAAATTTTGCAAAGAAAATAATTTTTTCTCAAAAATACTCTGAAAAAATTTTTTTTCTCAAAATTAAAATTTTAATTACTACCTGTAATAAATTTTTAATAGATAAAAGTAGTAGAAAATTATTAGTGAAATTAGCAAGGAAATATTTGTTTTTAAAATCAGTAGAAAGCTAATTAAATTTTCATCTAATTAAATACTCTTCTGCTAATTAAATTTTCTTCTACTAATTTCATACTGTTTTACTATAATTTTTATCTAGAGTGTAAGTTTTGCGTTGTTAATATATTTACTTATTTTTATTTCTCTTTAAAAATCAAATCCTATTATCATTAGTAATTAGTAAAATTGTAGTATAGAAACCTGGTGGTTAGTAAAATTAGTAGAGAATTACCAGATAGTAAAATTAGTAGAGAATTACCAGATAGTAAAATTAGTAGAGAATTACCAGATAGTAAAATTAGTAGAAAAACAGTAAATGGTAAAATTAGTAGAAAATCACGAAATAGTAAAATTAGTGGAAAATTACTAAATAGCAAAGTTATTAGAAAATTACTAGTTAGTAAATTTAGTAAAAAAATACTAGTTAGTAAATTTAGTAGAAAATCACCAGATAGCGAAGTTAGTAAATAACCATCAGTTTGTAAATTTAGTAAAAAAAATACTAGTTCGAAAAAACAGGAAAAAATTACTAGTTAGTAAAAGAAAAAAACTATTTTCCGAAATTTTTATAGCGTAAAAAATAGTTCGCACCTTCATTACCTTATCTTGAAAACTTAATTCCATTTATAGTAAATATTCTCTCTTTTAACGTCCTGCTCTTCTCTTCACTGTTGATATATACGAAAGACAGTTGTCACAAGCAATCCTAACGTGAAGTTACGCGAAAACGAGTTTGGCAAGTAACTCGTCGTCGAGAGAGCATAATTACCAGCAATGTTGTGTGTGCTGTACATATATTGTTAACGAAACAGGTCGTCGTCGTCGTCGTCTTCGTTGTCGTCCTTCTATATTTGTGTGCTTCTCTTTTACTAGGAAAAAGAAAAAGTGTAAAACAAATTTGCCGGAAGCCTTCGTTTATAGTTCTCTTTCTTTCTCTCTCTCTCTCTCTCTCTTTCTTTCTCTGTGATCACCTTTAGGCGCGATTACCGTACAACTTTGAAATTTACTGTATCGATAAGAAATAATTATTTCAGTTAATTGTTACATTTCTTTCTGATGCGGTATTTAGAGGTTCTCATGTTCGCTGAGGGAGAATTTTTTCTCAATCAGTGTGAGAAGATTCCTTTCATTCTGATTCAGTGTTTTCTTTTTTATTGGAGTAATTAGTATTTTTATATTTAACCGATTTACTATTTCTATTCGATTGTTATTATTTTTAGTTTCATTTTTATTTATTTTATTTATTCTATTTATTGTATTTATTTTATTTATTTTATTTACTAATTTCAGTTTTTTCGTTTCATTTTTTTTCGTTTTTGGTATTTTTTCCGTTTCCATTTATTTTTTCTCTTTTTGTTATTATACTTTTCTATTTTATTTATTAATTCCTTTTTGTTATTAATTTTTTTATTCTTTTATTATTCCTTTTTTGTACTACTTTTATTCTTCCTTTTTTGTACTAATTTTAATGTTATTTCTTTTTTGTTTCATACTTTAATTTTCTTTTAATTAAGATTTACTTTTACTTTTCTTTTAATTTTTATTTTTATTAATAAAACAATAATAATAATAATCGCCGCATAATCGTCGAAAGAACGATTTAAATTTAATTTCAATTGTTTGATAACTAAATATTTAAATAATCAATAATAACGATTAAATATTGAATAATTCTAAAAAAAATTGAATAACTAATCAAGTAATAAATAATTTACTTCAATTATTTATTATTCAATATTTAATAATCAATAAATTAATTCCGTTATTTATTATTTAATAAGCAATATAATTGAATCCGCAATTCAATGTTGAAGAATTAAAACCAAATTAATAATTAGTTAATTAATTTTCAAAAAAAAATTAATTGAATAATGAATAATTGAGTCATAAACAATAAAATAATTATTAAATTATTTACTATTCAATTGTTTGTTAGGAAATTCTTAATTATTTTATTTAGTTACTTTTTTTCAATTAAATTTTTTTAATCAACTATAATTCAATTGTTCGCTATTTAAATATTTAATAATCATACAATTTAATAATTTAATAATATTTAACATAATAATTTAATAATATTGAACATAATTGAAAATATATTAAAATCTTTTTCGCGAAGAATGCAGCAAACATTATTCATCACAATGCGAATCAATAATATATTGAAAGAATAAATTTTCCCCCAACGTTTCATAAACTTTTTTCTTTTTCAATTCCTTTAAATAAACAATTTAACCTTTATTTCTCGTCTGAGAAATGAAAGATAAAAAAAATTCATTGTAATTACATTTGAAAATCGGTTTAAAAAAATTGTTGCACGATTTCTGCTAAATAGAGGAGGAGTAGTACCTTTTATTATTTGTTTCGCAAGTTTAGAAAATTTTTATTTTTATAAAATATTAATAAATATAAATATATTATACCGAGAGGCCTTCAACTGAAAGAAAAGGCTATCCCCTATCGGTTTAATTGAAAGTTTCCATGAAATGCCTTGTCAACTTTCCATGAAATGCGTCAGAATTTATGTCAGATTATTAATCGCACTGCCTATCGCAAAGAGAGTTCTTATATACACTATGTGAATGCATATATATATCTATGTATATTTGTATATTACGATTAAAAGAGTTCAATGAGAGGAAAAATATTAAAATATTGCTCAAGGGAATAATACAATTTCCAATGAAGCAATTGAAATAAATTAATTTTCCCGGCAATTGATAGCAAAAAAAGTGGGAATTCTTTTTTTCATCAATTTTTTTCATTAAAATATAATGAGTCCTTGCAAAATTGTTGTTTGGCCTTTTCATTTGTTATTTTGCCGTTTTTTACGGCTGTGATTAAATTGTTAATAATAAAGATTATCATAAAAAATAAATAGTAATGTTAAAATTTTAGTTATTTTTCTTTTGTAAAAATTGTTTTTAAAAATTATTTTGTAACAATAATAATTGTATAGGGAAAAAAATATTTTACCTAGAACAGCGATAATTTTGTCTACAATAACGAAAGTCTCAACTGAAATAACTAAAAATTTCGCTATTTTAATAAAATTTATAGTTGTTTTAAATAAAATACTTTTTGCTTGTTGCTAAAGTTTCGAACGTTCAAATGAACGAATTTTTTTTTCACCTCAAGTATATAAGAAAATTGCTATCAGAAAATAAAATATAATTGAAATTAAGTAATATTCAGTTTAGAATTAATTTGTTTCCATTTAAAAAAATATTTTTGTAAAGAAATACAAATTTGAGGAAGTAAAAAAAATATTTTTGCTCATTTGAACGTTCGAAAGTTTAGGAACATCTTTTTGCATGTAGATAAAAAAATCCTTTTTTAACTATTTTGTAATATTTGCTGTTTACGAAAACCGATTTTCAATTATTTTGTAGGATTAATAATAATAATAATAATAATAATAATAATAATAATAATAATAATAATAATAATAATATCAATAATAATAAAATAAAAAATTTTAATTTAGAAACCAAAATATAATTTCTAATTCAGTGTAATCATTTTTCAAACCCAGCTTTTAATATTTTTCAAAAATGTTTAATTTACGTATATAACTAAAATTCTATTTTTTTAAATTAAAATTCCACTTATTATTATTTTTCTTGTAATTATTATTTTCTTATTCACATCGTCACATGTTGATCCCCATAATATGGGTTTTCCTTTTTTCTCCTGATATTATTTCACTCGTTGTCGCTTTAATTATACAGTATTTAATTAAAAATAAAAATTTTCTCTTTTCCCAAATGTTAAATAATGCGTGCGTTCGATTTTATTTTATTAAATTTTTTTTCATCAAGTTTCTTCACAAGTCATAATTTTAGATAATTATATTATTATTTCTCTAAAAAAGAAAACGAAAACTTTCATAATTAGCAATTAAAATATATTATTTCTTCTTTCATTTTAAAATGAGAATTTATTGGTTCGATTTATATGCGCGCTCTTAAATTATGTAATTTAATATTCGTCGTGATAATTTTCTTTCCTTTTTTTTCTTGAAATTCTTTCTTCCAATTATAAAATGTATATAATTACGTAAGCGAATATATACATAAACATTTTATTATTTTTTTAAAAATTCGACTCTTTTCTCATCTATGTAAAAAATACTAAAAATTGAAAAAGTAACTAAAAAAATGTTTATTTGGAATTATAAAAAATTTGAAAACGTTGTTAGGAAAATTTTCTAATCTGTTTATTTATTTTTTATTTTATTGTATCCAGCCCCTCAAATGTTAAAGTATTTTCTATTTATAAATTTTAACGCATTTTTTCTTATTTTATTGTTTTTTCTATTATTTTTCATTTTTTAATTCATTTTTTCTATCATTGTTTATTTTTTAATTCATTTTTAAAATTATTTTTTATAATTTTGTAAATAATTTTAAAAACATTTTTTTATTATTTAATTATTTGTTACGTTAATTACTATTTTATATTTATTTATTAAATTAACTTCTTAATTATTTATTTTTCTACATATTGCTAGAATGGTATTGGTATTACCTTTTTGTTAATTTTTAAAATAATTCGATATTTTGAAAAATTTGTTAAGATAATTTTTTATAATTTTCTTAAAATACACTCAGGGAAGTGTTTTGTTTAAAAAAATAAAATTTTTATTCAAACCAAATTAAATTTATTTGAACTAAATTAAATTTTGTATATGCCAAAAGTTCTGAATGTCCAAATGAGCGAATCTTTTTAATTCTTTTTTGTTTGTTTTTTGGTAGAAAATATCAATTTACAAATTAAAAAATGAATTATTTTCTTAATATTTACGTTAAATTTTTTTTGCTAGAATAATTGTTTACAATTTTAAAACTATTTTTTATTCTAAAAAACTTGAAACTTTTGTTATTTAAAATTTGTTTCTATTTTTACTTTTTGTTTTTATTTTCTCATTTTTTTTCTTTTTTAATTAATTTTTCACTCCCAAGGTATATTTTTCCATTTTCACTTTTTTCTTCACTTTCCCTTTGCCGCGCGGCACGATTCATCGTTTCGTGTGTGTTTTTTTTTACTAAAAAACACAAAAGCTTTGCCGATTAAGTCGTAAAATACTTGATCACTATTCAAAATGTATTTTTAAACGTCGGTGATTTTACTTTCATTATCCTCTTTTTTTCCCCCTTGCACGTTAAAGAAGCAATATATATATCGAAATAGCTGAAAAACTATACACACGGCATTATTTTTTTCATATATATTGTGTTATGAACGAGTTGTAAAAGAAACGAAAAATTTTTAACCGCGCGCAACTCAAAAGAGCAATGGGAGATTTTCAAATTGCCTCATAAGTTTATCACCCATATTATAAAAAAAAAAGAATTTCTCTTCATAAAAATCTTGTATATATTTTGAAAAAAAAATCGTTTAAACGCGCAGACGAATTTCAAATATGAATTTAAATTTTATAACTTTGGAATATTTTCTTCGGTTCAATATAGGGGAAGGGAGATTTTTTTTTCTTTTTTTCTTAAAAGAAAAGAATGATTTGCTTCTGGGTAATTTTCATTTGAACGGTTTTGCTAGTAGTCCTTAGCTTTGAAAGATTTTGGCAGAAATGGCGTTTTTACGTCAGGGAAATTATAGTGATTGGTCCGTCAGCTGCCACAAAGTTCTCGTCGCGATTCCTTTTTATTTTTATGAGCCCTAAAGTCCGGTTGTCAGAGAGTTGCTTTTTTTTGAAAAAAAAAAAAAAAAATTCCAACTTGTATGGCGTTATTCCAGTCAAGGATCGGCGTTTACATGTTCGGATTTTCTCCCCCCTTTTCTCTCTCTCTCTATTTTTTTTCTTTTCTCTCTCTTTCTATTTTTTTCCTTTTCTTTCTCTTTCTATTTTTTTCTTTTCTCTCTCTTTATATTTTTTTCCTTCTCTTTCTATTTTTTTTTCTCTTTCTATTTTTTTATCTTTCTTTCCCTTTTCAGAAAGGAAAGAGAGAGAGAGAGAGAGGGAAAGAATGAGAGAGAAATAAGAAAAAGAGAGAGAAAGAAAAAAAAAAGAAAAAAGAGAGAAAAGAAGAGAGAGAGAGCCTCATCCTCTTGTCTTAAAGTATGAGGCGTAACGTCGGTATAAATGTATTCCTGTGCGGCATGACCTATTCTCCGTGAGGGCGATTTTAAGGTTGAGTGCGCGCTCGTCTTAAGGGGGTTAATTTCTTAAACGCTCATTCGACTGGACCTACACTGTCGACTAAAACACAGGGTTATTATGCCGACAAGCGATTTATACTCAAGAAAAAAAAAACTCAACTAGAATCACGTATGCGTGCTTTTTAGGTAAAAAGAAAAAATTCAAACACTGAAAGGAAGTGGAGTTTTAATTTAAATTTACACGAGAGGGGAAAAAGCGGATAAAAAGTAATTTTCCATTCGAAGAAAAAACTTCGGTGAAGTTTGCAACGCTTACGATCAACTATTGAAAGAAAAATATTTATTTTCCTACAAAGAAAATAAAATTTTTTGTTCACAAATTTTTTTTTTGCGAATCATTATTCAAAAAATTAATTGTTAAATAAATGCAAAATTTGCCGTAGCAAAAATTTATAAAAAAAAAACTTTAAGAAAATAAAATAAAAATAATTTAATGAAAATAATTTTCTTCTAAAATCGTTGATTATAAACGTGAACTTGACCAAGGTAAGAAAAAGAAATTGAGAGAATAAATAAATTTCGCAAGAGTCGAAATAGAAAATCGTGAAATTGGGTTAGGAAAAAGTAATTTTAATAAAAAAAAAAAAATTTGTGAGAACAAAGGGTTCCGATATTTATTTAAGGGTGTGTGAGTGCAGTTGTATTATATACCTACCGCGCCGCAAAGCGATATCAATGATATGAATTATCTAACGATGTGGGCGTTGCGCTGACTGCCTACCAAACAACCATAAGATGCTCGTGCGCTCAACAGGAATGATAAAGACAACTTTTGTAATTGTTTTTTTTTTTTTTTTTTAATTTCTTCCTGACCATTTTGCATTTATATTTTGCGGGCAAATGCGCGAGCGAGCGGGCGAGCGCGCGCGTGGTATTAGGGACAACGATAAAATACACACATGCGCACGCACGTGCACCATAACTGGCATTCCAAACTGCCCACAGTCTCGCGGCAGGTAGTGAAATGCTACCTGAAATGCATATGCTGCGCTCGTATGCAATATCGCAAGCTTTTATATAGCAGAAAGAAAATTTATTTTATATATTATATTTTTTGTGCTATATAACTATTATTTTTTTCTTTACTTAATTTTTTTCTTTTAAGTTATATACAACTTTTCTTTTTTTTCTTTCATAGACGATATTTATTCATTTTTCTACGCTTACACATTTAATGCAAAGTATACACATTGCATTAAATGTACGACTAGCGGATGTTTTAATGTTTTCGGAGAGCGTGCTCATCAAAATTACTTATTGCAAAATTGCGGTAATATTGTAACTATTCTTATATTTGGAAAAATAGTGATTTTTTATTTTATTTTCCACACCGGGTTTGAACGAAAATTTAATTTTGTTTTTTCCCTGAATATTCTCTGATTTCTGGATAAAATTTTCACTCTTTTCTTAACGATGAAAAATTTTCAGATTAACTTTAAAAATAATTAGATTAAAAATTTAGAAATTAAAAATAATTAGATATTTTAATAAATGTTCTATTACATTTATTAATTGTAAAATTATTCGAGACATCAGTCAGTAACTTCTTTTTTAAATTAATATTTAATCATTCTTTTATATTATAAGAATATTAAGGTCCCTGAAGTTGCCATCGATGCTCAGCATCGAAAAAATTTTTTTGTACAAAACCATAAAAATCATTCAACTGTTTTTCAAAATTTAAAGTTAAAAAAATACTATTAAATAGTTTTTTACTTCTTAGGTGAATAAAAGGAGTAAAATTAGTTAAAATTCTTTTACTAAAAATAAGGAAAAATACTTTTCGATGCTGAGCATCGATGCCAACTTCAGGTGCCTGAATATTATATAATACGGACTCAGATTTTCAAAGATTTTAATTTGGAACCTTGACAAACTTCAATTACTTCGAAAAAATTGCAATTATTAGTATAACTTTTTCAAAACTCAATTATCATTTAAAAATATTGTTAATTATTGAAATTAATTTTTAAATAAATTTTTATTGAAAATTCTACGAGAATTCAATTATATAAATACAAACATAGATAATTTATTGAATTAATTTAATTTTTTTAAATTTAATTTTTATACATAATTTTATTAACAACATTTTTAAACTAATTGAATTATTTCTGCGATTTTGAATAACATTTTTATGAACAACTCTATTTTTTCGAGGAATTCGATTAAAATTGTATTAAAATTAATTACATTTTTACAAAAAGATTTAAAATTTATGGAAATTATTGAATTATTGAGAAGAATTATAAAAAAAATGTTAAACAATTGACTTAAAAAAAATTGTACACAAATTTTATTTCAATTAATTGAATTCCTGTGAAATTTTCATTATATCAAAATATTTGAATATTCGTATAGAATTTTGGAAAAATTGTTTTTAAATAAAGTTTATTAACCCTTTGCCGTTCTTGTGTTACGAAATGTCGTTTAGAGTCTTTTCTGGGGGAACAACCAATGAGAAAAGGCGGTATGCTTGTGTTGATAAATTAGTTATGTGTGAGAATGTAAGTGTTCTGAATTTGCAGGAACGTACCTAATTAAAAAATTAATCCATTTATATTTCAAAATAAATTATATTTAAAAATAATATTTAATACCTAAAAATCTGTTTTTTTGTATAAAGTGGAAGTGTATTTGCAATTTATTACTTTTTAAACATAGCTATATTTGATTATTAAAGACTTTTATCAAATCTACATAACCAATGTAAACATAACCTCAAAATCAAACTAATTTTCGGCCCTGATATTATCCACGTGATTCCACTGTCAAACTTATTTTTTCTGAGGTGGGGAAAGTTTATGTACGGCAAAGGGTTAAAATAACCTACATATTATTGAATGAGGTCGAATTATTTTTTAAAATAATTGAAATTTTGCATTGAATTTTATTAAAATTGTAAAAAATAATAGAATTACTTAGAAAAAGTTAAATTACTTTTAAATTTTTAAAAAGTTAAATTTTTTTTTAAAAGAATGGAATTCTTGTAATGAATATTAATTGTTATTTATGAAAATAATTAACATCCTACAAATGATTTTATAATTTATCAAAAATTACAACCACGAAAAAAATTTTTATATTTATCAAAATAATTGGATTACTGTCAAGAATTTAGTGTCAAGTTTTTAAAACAATTGACTTTTTTCTAAAAAAAATGTACTCAAATTCTATTTTAAATAATTGAATTCCTGTAAATTTTTTTCGAAAAATAATTAAATTTCTTTGTAGAATGTTATAAACATTTTTGCTTAATAATTCAAGTCTTTTGAGAAATTTTATTAAAATATAGTAGGATATTAAAAATAATTGCAATTTTGCCATGAATTTTATTTAAGTTTTTGGAAATAAATAAAATTTTGTATTCGATACTATTATTTATAAACATAATTGAATCTTGCAATAAATTATGTTAAAATGTTTGAAGGCAATTGAATTTTTGTAATGAATACTATTATTTATAGTAATAATTAAATTTTGCATTTAGTTTTATAATAATAATTGAATTTCAGCGAAAAATGTTATCAATTTTAAAAATAATTGAATTTTGCAATGAATTTTATTAAAATTCCTAAAAATAATTGAATTCTATCGAAGAATTTTGTCATTTATTTAAAGATAATTAAAATTGTTGAGGACAATTTTCTTTCAATTTTTTTAGATTAATTAAATTTCTGCGAAAAATATTATAAATTTGGAAAATAATTGAATTTTGCAATGAATTTTATTAAAATCCCTGAAAATAATTGAATTTTGTCGATGAATTTTGCTATTCATTTATAAAGATAACTGAAATATTGACAATTTTCTTCAGATTTTTTGAAAATAATTGAATTTCTCCATAAAAATGTTATTAATTTTGAAAATAATTGAATTCTTGTAATGAATATTGTTATTTATGAAAATAATTGAATTTTTGAATGACTTTTATTAAAATTCCTGAAAATTGAAAAATTAATAAAACTCGTGGTAATTTCGTAGAGATTATCAGGCAAAAACAAAACAAAATTTTTTGAAAAATTGTTACACCTTACAAATAAACAATTTGTCAGTTATTTTCTTTTCAAAAATAAATTTTTTGAAACGTAAAATTAACAATTTTCAAGTAATTTGGTTGAAGGTGCTTCGAAAAAATTAAAATACCTCCTGGAGTCGCACACACATATAAATTTATTTTCTTGCCATGTATATATGTGTACATATAGAAACACAAGACCAGATTAATATGGTTCATAATCGTGCAAAATATGCGTAGGCGATATGAGAAACTATAAATATACAGATACATAAGAAATCATTTTCATTCTCGGGCATATAAACTTTTGATATTGAATGGCTGTAATGAAAACTGATGAAAGGAATTGCTGAGATTTGTTGCTTTATCGTTTTCCTTTGGCAAGGTGCCATTTCGTTATGCGATTTAAATTTTTCCACTTCCTTTTTTTTTCATTCCTCGCATTAAGTTTGTAATTTCCCATTGCGTTCCAAAGTACTGTGTAAATATATTCCTAATGTTAAAATAACCATAAATCTTAATTATTGCGTGGTCAATTTTTTCAAAATGGAAATTGTTTTAACTTTATTTATTTATTGAAATAGTAAAAAATACGTTTCGGATTTTGAAATTGCATTGATTATGGAATAAATTTTATTTAACTCTGAAGGTGAAACAATTTTTTCCAAGAATATTTTTAGCTTTAGCCATGCAGTAAATATTTTTTCTTTTTTGCTAAATGAAGCAAAAAGGGGGAAAAATGTGAAACAATAATCCTCTGCTATGGTAGCGATGCAGTTTGGATAAAAGTAAATTCGAGTTCCAAGTAGTCCGGAAGTTGGAAGGAGGTTCCACTCGTTTCCGTTTCTTTTTTGCTTCTTGAAAACCCTTTTTTTTCTTTTCATTATTACTATATTAAATTGCAAGTTCAAGGAGAAGGAACTGACGCAACGCTTCTTAAAGAAAAAAAAGAGAAAAAAAAATCGAAGCACCTCATCGCAATTTGGTGGTGAAACTTTTTATGATGGTAGGTTTGATCCCATTTTTCCACATAATATATCCTTTCGCCAATTTAATTCGCGCAATTTGTAGAAGTAAGATTGTTAGCATCTTAAAACTAAAAAGAGGAAAAAAAGCAAAAAATAAAAATAAAAATAAAAAAACAGAAAAAAATTAGTTTTGTCGAAGAGAATTTCAGTGAAAGTGACCTAAATTAGAAACGACAGGGTTGCACCAGGAATGTTTGTGTGTAAAAGACTCGTGAAATATACGTATTATAGATCTCGATAGAGTGCAAAAACATGCGGTAATAGCTAAAACGACTCAACCGCAAAGAGATCACGTTCCATTACAATGTCAAACGCTCGTCAAATTATATCGCCTATTTTTTAATTGACACCACTCAAACGCCTTTTTTTCTCCCTCAATTTTCCCAAAAGTGAAATTTTATCGTATTCTTTTAGAAAATAATAAACACGCTTCTCTCACGTAACGAAAATTTAGCAAAAATAATTAGGAAAAAAATGCTTTTTTCAATTTTTTAAAAATATTTTTTTATATTTTTATTATTTTGCATCCTCATAGAGAAAGGATTCTATTTATTATATTTAAAGGCACTTGAAAGCAGAAAAGAAAGTAAAAATATTACTAGATAATTCGCGAGACTGTTTTTTTACTTTTTCAAATTTGAATTTTCCCGCCAAAGAAATTTTTCTAACGGTCGCCGACAGATGGCGGAAAACTAAAATAAAAAATAACTAAAAGGCATCAAAATCTCAACATCTACTCAAATACGTTTAATTCAAAACGTATTGTGTTAAATAAAAATTCTATTAAACATAAATAAGTAATTCAGTAAATAATAATAAAATTTTTCTTAATACAAATTAACAAAGATATTAATAATCTACTTAAAAAATCTTTATGTTCCGATAATCTGTTCGCAGTTTGAAATTAGTTGTTGTTGGTTTTTTTTTGTTTATGAACTTTTTTAATAACTGTTCTTTTCAAATTTCGTCAATTTTATACCTAATTCATGTTATAATGTTTTTTAAAATTTTTGCTAAGAATCTTACAACTTTTAAAAATAATTAAATTGCTTTAAAGAATTTTAACATAATTTTTGAAAATAATTGAATGTTTTAAAAGAAGTTTTGTTTAATTTTTCAAAATAATTGTATCAAAACGAAAACTTTTATTGAATATTTTTCAAAATAAATGTATTCTGTTGAGAAATTTTATTAAAATATTATTAAAAATAATTCCAGCGATAAATTTTACTATTTAAAAAAATAATTTTCAATTTTTCTGTAGAATTTTATTAGAATTTTTCAAAATAATTGAATTTAATTGATTTTTTTCAGAAATAATTGTATTCTTCCGAACAATTCTACTGCAATTAAATTTAAAAAAGTTGCAATCCTTTGAAGAATATTATTATTATTTTTTTTTTTTTTTATAATATGACAATTTGTTAAGAAGGTTATGAATAAATATATATATATATATATATATATATATATATATATATATATATATATATATATATATATATATAATTCAAAGTTTGTTTGTACATTGTTGAGAACTTTCAAATTTGTATTAGTATTTTACACAATTTTTAAAAACTCACCTATAGATATTACTCCTTATTCTTATTTTCAATCACAACATTTTTTTCACTTTTAATTTTTTTATATATTTTTTAATATTATATTAATTATTTTAATTAAGAGCATTTAAGTTTATTTAATTTTAATTTAATTTATAAGAAAACACGTGGTCTTCACTTTTTCTTCACTTTTATTTTCTGTAATAAACCCTAATTCTCTTGAAGGTCTCACGGCTACGATTTCTGACCAATAGCGACCGTCACCATCATATTTTCAACTAATAGCGGCCGTTATCATAGTTTTCAGTATCTAACAAGATAATTTTTCAAATTTTTATAAAATATTTATTCAAAAATTTTAATTTGAACATAAAAAATGTTATAATTTTTAATTATTATATATTGAATAACTAATTGAATATCACACTGAAAAAAAAATTTATTTGATTCAAATAACCGATTATTTGTCTATAATCAAATAAATATTTACTTGAATCAAATAATTTTTATTTGAATCAATTAATTAGTATTTGCTTCAAATACTGAAATATTTGATTCAAAAACTGAAATATTTGATTCAAATACTGAAATATTTGAAGCAAATACTAATTAATTGATTCAAATAAAAATTATTTGATTCAAGTAAATATTTATTTGATTATAGACAAATAATCGGTTATTTGAATCAAATAAATTTTTTTTCAGTCCACGTTACGTGAAATAATTTTTATTTAAATTTAAAATCGCAATTTAATTCTACTTGAATCAATAAAATTTACAGTGTTTGAAGCAAATACCATTTAATTGTCTTAAATAAAAATTATTTGACCAATTATCAATTAAATATTTACTCGAATCGAATAATTTTTCATCTCAATTAATTATATGATACTTGAAGCAAATTAATTTTTCTTCAGTATAAGAAAAAATTATAAATAAATAAAATTAAAAAAAATTTTTTCTGATGGAAAATATAATAAATAAAATCATAAATAAAGAAAAAGTTATAAATAAATATAAAAAAAATATTTCTTAACTCGAAAATCGAAAAATATAAGGAATACCGGAAATAGAGGAATATTATGAAATTTATGAAATAGGTAATGCAACAATAATTTTGAAATGAACTCTCGAGGGCGTATTGAATGCGAGCATGGTGGTCCCCGCGCGAACACAGTTTCTCTCTGTGACAGAAAAACAAAACAAATCATGATCCGAATGACGTAAGACGATTGTGTTTATATATATATATATATATAAATGTACGAAGACAGGGGTATGAGAGTTATTGATGAGAGAGGCTAGTAACCTTTATTTGCCATGTAACTGCATCATAGTCACGAGCCTGGAAGCGAACATATTGTTTGTTCCTCTATTGTTACTTCAAATTGTTTCATGTTTCAATCTTTCATTTCGAATATTTCTCTCTCAGTGTCACTTCCGTGGGAATAATGGGCACTTGGAACGAAAAGAAAAAAAAAATACCGGACCAATTGTGATTTTGTTTTGTTTTTTTTTAATTTGAATTTTCCCGCCAACGTAATTTTTCCAACGGTCGACGATAGGTGGCGAGAAAAATCGTGAGGGGCACTGGAGGGAGTGAAACATTAAAACTGTCTCGACGAGGTCTTCTATTTTAACAAAAATTAATTTAAATTCTAATTTTTAATAAAATTGTTAGTTAATTAACTATTATTTATAATTAATAAGAGCATTTTTTCTTTCAATGATTTTCAATTATTTAATTAATTTAATTATTGAGAAAAATCGTTATTTTTTTCAATGTAAACCGAAATAAAAAAAGAGGCCAAAAAAATTGAGATCAACTTTATTTTTTCGTCCCGGTTTCACATTTAAAAAAAAATAGCGATGTTTTATTGCTGACAAAATTCTCAGAGCAGAGTGGAATTGATAGCGCAATATACACTTCTTGGTATACACGATGATTGTACATTATTAATTGACAGGCTCGTTATTATACGATCATATTTGCAAAAGTTTTCTTTTCCAAACTTATCTCCTCTTAAGCTCTCTGTTCTCGTTCGATTCGACGGAATAATTAATTGTCAGCACGATTACGGTGAAAAAATATTTTAATTTTTTCCCCCTTTATGGCTTTATTTCTCCGAGTGTGTGTTCTCCTTCTGTTCGAAATAAACTCATTATCCCCAAGGATGCAATGATATTTTATTAAATTGGTAATTAGTATAATTAATATTTACATTCTCATCGAAAATGAGAAAGTCTTGTTTTGTATTCAAATTATTGTAATTATTATTATTGTTATATTGGTTGTCAGTAATATTTTACAAATATAATTTAATTAATTTAAATAAATTAAAATAAATTAAATAAAAATTTAATACAATCATTTTTTAAAATTAAAATTATTATGAATTATTATAAAACTATTATTAAAATTCTTATAAATTATTATAAAATTATTATTAAAATTCTTATAAATTATTATAAAATTATTATTAAAATTCTTATAAATTATTATAAATTATTATCAAATTATTATTAAAATTATTATTAATTATTATAAAATTATTATTAATTATTATAAAATTATTATTAAAATTATTATTATTATTATTATTATTAATATTTTGCAAACATTAGAATTTAAGTAATTAAATGTTTTCCAATAAAAGTGCAAGGGAATTTTTTCGTACAAGATAAAATTTGGCAAACTTTTTAATTAACGGCAATTTCTTTTTTAACAACAAAAGTCACAGGATATTGGCATGAATAAATTTCCTTTCACTTAATTGTCCGCACAGAATTTGATCAATACCGAAACATAAATTAATCTAATCGATACTGTGCGTATAAACATATGTACACACAACATTGAAAATAAAAAGAAAAGAACATAACCGAATTTAAATTGTGCGGAACAATTCAAATTGGAATCGTAATTGGCAAAGTAAATTGAGGACATCCTTGAAAGTTTTATCGATTTTTCCAGTGTTCGAATTTCGCCCAATAACTTTACTCATCACGTTAATTTATTTTTTTTGTTTCTCGCTAGTTTTCATTTAAACTTTTAATTTTGTTTTCTATAGTTTCCATGGGAATTTTTATTTTTTGCTTTCGATGGTTCCGATCTTAATTTTTATTTTTCGATAGTTCAGTTAGATAAATAAAATATGCTTCAATTCTTCCATCTTTGTTGAATAATTAGTTAATTAATAATTAATCAATAATTCATTATTAGAATTATTCGGGAATAGAATTATATTAATTATTATAATTAATTAATGTCTCTCTGATGGACAATAATTAATGAATAATTTCTATGAGTATAAATACCAAAAATTAATAACATTTTCATTAAGTTAATTATTAAGTACAATTAATAATTAAATTAATTGAAATAAATTTCTCTGTTCGTTTTACCTAATGTGAGATCAATTTATTTTCCCCTTGGCATAGGGCTTTCGTGAATTTGTCCTCAAGTAGTAGGAACCCCGTTTCTTGAATGAAAGTTCAACGCCGCCCATAATTTCCGTTTCCCCTCTACATTCGCCTGATTGAAAGTGTTTATAGGAATTACATTGCATCCCATAAAAACCACGTTTCGTTGTTAGAGATTCTAAATAGTAGAGAAGTGATCTGTGATGTGAGCAAAGTCCAAAAATATCAAAAATACAACCCGGCTGTTTTTTCCCGCCATTTGGATAGAAATCCAAATGTCCCAATTGATTTGGATTTCCTATTATTCTATCGTTTGTGTGCAAAATTTCCACATTTTTTCCCGATTCCGTTGATATTCGACATTTCGTACCGCAAGAATCGTACAGAAACCAAGCAGGATCCAAACCTATTTTTAAAAGTATTTAATTCATTTTCTTCAAATTATTTATTCAAATTAATTTAAAAAATTTAATTTAAATTAATTAATTTAAAAAATTTAATTTTAATTAATTAATTAATTTAATTTACCAAATTTAATTTGTTACAATTTGGAACTTTAATGATGACAGTGTTAATGATAATAGAAGAATAAAATTAAAAATCAAAAAAGAGAAATTAAAAAAGAATAATTAAGAAAACCGTATATGAAAAAGGGATAAATGAGAGAGAATATTTATTACAAACCGGGGAAAATAAATAAAAAATAAATAAAGAATAAATAAAAAATAAACAATAGAAGAATTGAAAATAAAAATAATAATTAATAGAAAAACGATTAATCAAAAAAATAATTAAGGAAACCGTATTTGAAAAAGGGATAAATAAAAAAGAGTATTTATTACAAACAAAGGAAAATTAAAAACTTAAATAAAGGATAAATAAGTAAATAAAAAATAGAAGAATCAAAAGTATTAATTAAAAATAATAGAAAAATTATTAATCAAAACAATAATTATAAAACAGTATTTGAAAAAAGGATAAATAAAAAAGAATATTTATTACAAACAAGGGAAAATTAAAAAATAAAATAAAGGTTCAATAAAAAAATAGAAGAGTCATAAATAATTATAATTTAAAATAAAAGAAAAATTAATAATTAATACAAAATGAATAATTAAAAAAAGTATTTGAAAAAGGGTAATAAAAAAGAATAATTATTAATAAACAAATAATTAAAAAGATAATTAAATGAAAGCAATAAATAAACAAAATAAAAAATAGAAGAATCAAAAGTAATAACTAAAAATAATAGAAATAATTGAAAATAGAAGAAATAATTAAAAAAAGAAGAAATAATTAAAAATAGAATAAATAATTGAAAATAAAAGAAATAATTCCAAGTAAAAGAAAACCAATTAATAAAATGAAAAACATTAAAAATATTAAATATTTAGTTAAAAATATTAACGTTTCTTTAATTATCTTGTCATGTAATTAATTAAAATTACTATTAAATTTGTCAGAAACAAATTTTTGTTATTAAAAAAATCGCAATTTTCATATTGACATTAGTTTGTTGAAAATTAATTATCTTTTTGATAAAAAACAAAATTGAAATTCTTAAAATTAAAATTTAAAATTGAAATTCATTACAGTGCTGACAATTATAATAATAATAATATGTATAATTATTATTGATAAACGTACCGATAATATTTTTCACTTTTCGTTTTGTATGATAACCCGTTACTCCAACGACATGTGAGCCAAGCGAGAGACCAACGAGAGTTGTATTATTCAAATTCATACCCTCCGTTTCCAAAAAATTAATAAATTCAGCAATGAATTTTCCCATTCTATCAATATTCTTTCTTAGTACAAAATATGGCTTGAAGGACAAATTATACCAGGTTATCATTATTAGATTACTATTCTCATTTTCCAAAAATGCTGCAAAAAAAAATTGTTCCAAAAAATATTGTATTATTTAGAAATAATTTTTCTGTTTCTTTTTTTGTCTTATTTATTTTCTATAATGTCTCTTTGATATAAATAAGAAAATAAATTATATAAATAATTATTTTATCACTCGGTTCTCTTTTTTAGATATTAAATTAAATGATTAATATTAAAAGAAAAATTAATTAATGTTTTAAGTATAATATGAAGTATTAAATTAAAAATTATTTATTATAATTATTTATTTATTTTCAATTTTATTTTATTATCGAATAAAAAAACAAATAAATAATTATAAGTCATTATCATTGATTATTATCATTGATTATTATTATTATTATTATTATTATTATTTATTATTATTATTATTTATTATTATTATTTATTATTATTATTATTTATTATTATTATTATTATTATTAATATTTATTATTATTATTATTATTATTATTATTATTATTAAATAAGTTGCTTACTACGAAGAAAACAGTTAAAAATATTCACCTTCTCGAATCATATCTCTTAAGTTATTTCTTTTACTTATCTCAGTCCTCCAGCCGTGTGAAAAAAATCTCGTGGGCCTTCTAGGATTAAAATGGCTCGCTCTTAATCTATCGATATCGTTGGTCTTCAATAGTTCATAATTACTTCCTGTTTCTCTCGTATAGAGACGAAAAGTTATCTTTTTATCCAAATTTTTTATTCTCGATATTGAATCAATTTCCTCATTATAATTGTCGATAAGTTCTTTCTCATTTTCGTTCTGTAGCCATAATTTTTCCAAATCAATTTCACTTTCCTCATTTGCATTCTTTGATAAAGCCTGCACCACGTCAGATTTTACTGAAATTTTTTTTCAATTCGACTTTTATAATTAAATTTTGTCCAAATATAAATATTTTTCACTCTACAATAGTCAATTAATGAAGCAATTTAATTTTTCCCTTTAGAACGTATTTTAAAAATTTGTTTGTTTTTTAATATTTCATTTTTAAGGTATTTTAATTTTTAAAATAATTTTTTCTAAAAATAAACAGTTTTTTTTCCTTTTTACTAAATAAATAATTTTTTTTAATGGATTAAGTCAATAAACCAAGGACCTAAGGCCACAACCATTCAAACAGTATTTGACAAAAATTAAGGTCCTAAAAACATACCAATTTTAAGTCAATAAAGAAATATTAAATAATTAAATAAATAAAGAAATAATAAATAAGTAAAGAAATAATTAATTAAATAGAGAAATAATTAAATAAGTAGAGAAATAATTAAATAAATAGAGAAATAATTAAATAAATAAAAAAATAAAGAAATAATAAACAATTTAAACAAATAAATAATAGAAAAGTAAAGAAAGGAGTTAATTAAATTTCTCACCAAATGTTGTTCCAAACAAAAGGGGAATTATTACCAAAATATTCTTCATTTTTCGCTAATAAAAAACCGAGTGAGGTAGTCTCTTGACTTTTTATCCGAAAACATTTGTTCGGCTTTGATAAAAAAAAGAAAGTTGTCAAGATAATATTTTAATGCCTTTTATCATTGATGGATTGAATTAAATTTAAATTTTCGTACCTGATACACCTGCTTGGATTATTATGAAACCGTTTTCATTTCATAAAAATTAAAAAGAATTTTGTACTCACATTTTTTTACGTTTTAACTTCACCGCTTGTGAGCGAAGAACCCTCTTGGCCCTCTATCGGATGGTTAGAAAAAGGCGCGAAATCCAAATTCTGTAATTCAAAAAAATTAAAATGTCAAGTAATTATTTAACAATTAGTTTTATTAATAATTGTATTGTATTTATTTTCATTATACAATTAATTAACGAAGATTTTTCATTAATTGACGATTAATATTTTTTAATTAATAAATAATTATTAATAAATTAAAATATAAATATAAATATATAAATATAAATTTTATCAATAGAGACACTATTAAAAATAATCTGTACGAATTTTTTTTCAGTACTTATAGTGTTGTAGAGATTGCATTAAACAATTATTATATTAATGAACATTGAAATAGTAGACGAATATCAAAGTTGTAAATGTGTGAGCGTGTGTGTTTGTGCAGAATATGATAAACGAGAACACAAGCTAAGCTTATAAGCCTTCAGGTTATTGAAAGCAGATTACGTTTCGCGCGTGAATACAAGATTTTACCGTTGCGAGTGCTTCCGCGTCAAGAACTGATAAGCCGCTGCAATAGAGTGTATAAAACAAAAAACAATCGCAGGGTGGAAAATGCGTCTAAAGCCCCCTGACTGCGCATACATAATAACTTGTTGACTACGTGTAAAATGCAAAACACCGTCTACACACTCAGCATTAATTCTCTGCTATATCTTTCGAAGAAATTTCAATTAAAAGCAATTATATTTTTCTTTTTCTTAATTATCGTAAACAAATTATTTTTGCCTTTTTACCGATAATCATAAGCGAATTCGATTGTTTTTCTGATGATTGTTTTTTAAATAATTATAAACAAATATTGCTTTTTTAAAAATATTATAAACAAAGATTGCTTTTTTTAAATAATTATAAACAAATATTGCTTTTTTAAAAATATTATAAACAAAGATTGATTTTTTTAAATAATTATAAACAAATATTGCTATTTTTTAAATATTATAAATAAATATTGCTTTTTTTAAATATTATAAATAAATATTGCTTTTTTTAAAAATATTATAAACATACTAAATTGTTTTCTAAACATTATAAAACAAATTCGTTTGGTTTTTTTAAAATTTATAATACAAATTCGTTTGTTACTAAATAAATAATTTGTTTTTCTAATACTGATAGTTTATTTTATTTAAATAATAAATTACTTTGAAAATAAACAAATTAAGTTTATTTGGTTTTTAGTTATTATAAACAAATTCGTTTTCAACTGAACAAATTAATTTGTTTTATTTAAATAATAAATTATTTGGAAAACAAGAAATACAATTGTTTTCTAAAATTTAAGAACAAATTTGTTGAGTTTTGAGTAATTATAAACAAATTAATTTTTTATTAAACAAATTATTTTGCTTTTTCAATAATAATAACTTATTTTATTTGAATAATAAACTATTTTGAAAACAAACAAATTCAATTGTTTTCGAAAATTTTTGTTCGACTCGAAACAAGTTAATTTGGTTTTCTAATAATAATTTGTTTTATTTGAATAATAAATTATTTTTAAAAAGAGTAATTCAATTGTTTTCTAAAATTTAAGAACAAATTTGTTGAATTTTGAATAATTATAAACAAACTTATTAGCTTCTAAACAAATTAATTTGCTTTTATAATAATATAGTTTAATTAACTTAAATTATAAACTATTTAATACACAAAAAAATTAGTTTCCTTAGTTTTTAAATAATTATAAACAAATTCTTTTTCTACTAAACAAATTATTTCTTTTTCTAATATATAACAGTTTATTTTATTTAGATAATAAATTATTTTAAAAACAAATTAGTTTGTTTGGTTTTTAATAAGTATAAAAAAATTGATTTTTTCCTAAACAAATTAGTTTTTTTTCTAATAATAATAGTTTATTTTATTTAAATATTAAATTATTTTGAAAACAAACAAAATAAACAGGTTTTTTTTTAATTTAAGAACAAATTCGTTTCGTTTGTGAAACAAATTCACTTGGTTTTTAATATTTATAAACAAATTCGTTTGCTACTAAATCAAAATTTTTTTTGTAATAATAATAGTTTATTTAATTTTAATAATAATTTACTTTGTAAATGAACAAATTAAGTTTGGTTGGTTTTCAGGAATTATAAACAAATTCGTTTTCTACTAAACAAATTAATTTGTTTTATTTAAATAATAAATTATTTTTTAAAAAAGAGTAATTGAATTGTTTTCTAAAATTTAAGAACAAATTTGTTGAGTTTTGAGTAATTATAAACAAATTAATTTTTTATTAAACAAATTAATTTTTTATTAAACAAATCTGCTTTTTCAATAATAATAACTTATTTTATTTGAATAATAAACTGTTTTGAAAACAAACAAATTCAATTGTTTTCGAAAATTTTTGTTTGATTCGAAACAAGTTAATTTGATTTTCTAATAATAATTTCTTCTATTCAAATAATAAATTATTTTGAAACTAAAAAATTCAATTGTTTTCTGAAATTTAAGAACAAATTTGTTTGGTTTCGAATAATTGTAAACAAATTTGTTTGTTTCTAAACAAATTAATTTGTTTTTATAATAATATAATTTATTTTATTAAAGTGTTAAATTTTTTTTAGTTAAAAATAGTTTGTTTGGATTCTAAAAATTATAAACCAAATTCGTTTTCTACCAAACAAACTAGTTTCTTTTTCTAATAATAATAGTTTATTTTATCTAAATAATAAATTATTGTAACAACAAACAAATTCAGTTGTTTTTTAAAATTTAAGAACAAATTCGTGTTATTTTTAATAATTATAAAAAAATTTGTTTGCTTCGAAACAAATTAATTTGGTTTTCTAATAAGAATTTATTTGGTTTTCTAATATGAATTTATTTTTTTAAATAATAAATTATTTTTCAAACCATTAAACTAGTTTTTCTTCTGCCAATTATGAACAATTTTCGTTTGCTTTCTATAAACTTTGTTAATTATTTATAAAAAAATTTATTGTCTTTGCCTTTAATAAAAGTTTGTTTATTATTAGGTTTGATAATTATTTCACTGAAAACTATTATTAACTTGTTTAATAGTTTTTACTCGAACCACTATTAACTTTTGTAATTAATTATTAATTAAATAACTGTCAACTTTACTAATATTTAAGATTAAAATTATAAAACATCTCGACGAGACAGTCTAATTTTTTATCCCCTCTAGTGCACCTCACGTTTTTTCGCGCCATCTGACGACGACCGTTACAAAAATTACATTGGCGGGAAAATTCAAATCAGAAAGAGGTCAAATAGAAAACAGACTCACAATATTGGTCCAGCGGTTAAATATTAACAAATTTATTAATAAATATGAATAAATATATTAATAAATATTAAATATTAATAAATGTTAATAAATATATTAATAAATATTTAATATTAATAAATGTTAATAAATATATTAATAAATATTTGATATTAATAAATGTTAATAAATATATTAATAAATATTTAATATTAATAAATGTTAATAAATATTAATAAATAAATATTTCCTCAATATTCTCAATGGGAATTAATCAATATTTCTAGAAAAGTCGATAGCTAATTCACCAATTTGAAATCATTATCAATATTCTTTTAGCGGAAACGGAAGTCAAATGGCGTTAAGGGATAAAAAAAAATCGCGAACACACGTGTGCAAATTGTTGAAATCGAAAGAGAAAAAAAATTTTTTGCTTTCTTTCCCACAAGTGCACATAAATATACAGTTAATCAACTCTAATTATATAGAATAGCAAATCGAAAGAGTATATATAAAGCAATAAATAAATGTCACAAAACAACGTGAATACCGGCGTTATAATCGCTTATATATACATATAAATGGTAGTTTTCTCGATGTAACCGTAATTTTCCCTTGAATTCGTATCGCAAGTAGTCAAGGATCTCTTTATCCGTTCTCAATTCATGCAATAATCTCGTCGTGCATGTTAAGCATATATGCGCGGCGCGTAATCATTACTCAGAGTTGTAGGACGTTTTCCGGATTGTTTTTCACCTCTCTTTAAAGCTCTCCTTTGGAATTGTATATATATATATGTATATACACACGTTCTCACGCGAGAGAACTAACCTTTTTGGTATGGTCAGTGAAAGCCCTTGTTGTTTGTGTGCTAATCGAGTGTTTGTGTGTGTGTGTGTGTGCAAAATACGTGAAATACTATCGAGAAGTCGATGATTTCCCTCAGGTCTTCTTTCTCTCTCGATTCAAGGTGTATATATATATATTTATTTATATAGTCTAGAAAGTAAATCGATGCGATACCGAAAACATTAAACAGTGTTAGCTTGTGGTCTTGTTTGACTTTGTCCCGCGATACGAAACCGTTATCAGTTTTAGAGTCGATATTTACACGCATGTGAACTCGATATAAGAAATTTAGTCGAGTTTCCTCAATCTTTCTCGACACACACACATATGTAGATAGAAATTCCCTTTCCTTGCAAAAGCTTTATCATCGTAGGTGAGGGAAAGTTATATTAGATAATTTTTCGGGGGAGAGTCACTATTGCTCTCTAAATGTGAATTAGTTCTTTTAGATTTTTTTCTACTGTATCTTTTTATTTTTTTGTTTCGATTTTTATTAATTTCGTTTATTACTATTGAAAGAACAAAATAATTTATTGTTAAATAAAAGAAAGATGGAAAATCAGTAATTACTCATAAGAAAATAAAATAATTCAATTGCTATTATCAGGCAAAAAAGGGAATTTGTTTAAAATTATTAGGAAACAAAATATTTTTGTTGCTTTTTTTTAAAGCGAACGAATTTACTCACAATTATTGGATGAAAATATTTTGTTTATAGCTAGTGGGAAATTAAACGAAATTCTTAGGACAAGAATAATTTGTTTATAATGAAAAATAATTAATGAAAAATAATTAGAAAAACACGAATTTGTTCACAATTATTAGGAAAACACTACAAATTTGTTCATAATTAAAAGAAGAAAATATTTTCTTTATAACAAGTGGGAAAGTAAACGAAATTATCAGCATACGAATAATTTGTTTATAATTAATAGGAAAACTAACGAATTTGTTTATGATTAAAGAGAAAAACAAGATAATTTATTATAATTGAAAAAACAAACAAATCTGTTCATAATTATTAGGGAGAATTTATTTTACCTAAGGCTGAAAAAAAACGAATTTGTTTATAATTATAAAAAAAAACTATTTTGTTTATAACTATTGAAAAAAAACATAATTTTTATATTATAAGTACAAAAGCAAAATAATTGAATCTTCATAAAAAACGAATGATTAAATTCATAATTATAGGCTGAAGAGAAAAATTTATTTGCTATTAATAAATAACATATTTATTTATAATTAAGAAAAGAAAATAATTTCATCATTATTTTTAAGAGAATAAATTAATTTCTATATAAGAATAATATAATATTTTTAATTAAAACTAATTGGAATATTAACGAATTAGTTTTTAATTATTATAAAAACAAAGTAATTCATTACAATTACAAGTCAATTTGTTTATAATAATTAAAAAACCAAATGATTTTGTCTATAACTATTAGGAAAACAAGCGAATTTGATCAAAATTATTAGGAAAACAAACTATTTTGTTTATAACTTTTGGAGAAGCAAAATAATTTACTATTCATAAAAACCAAATGATGTTTTTTATAATAATAACTTATACCAAACAATTTATTTGTTACTAATAAGAATACTAATTTCCTTTTAATTAATAAGAAATGAAAATAATTTGTTTATTACTATTAAAAAAACTAATTTCTTCATGTAATATTAAGACATATTGTTAAGCACAATTATAAAAGAAAACAAAATAATTTGTTTATAATTAATAGGAAAAATTACGAAATTGTTTATAATTAATAGGAAAAATTACGAAATTGTTTATAATTATACGAAAAACAAGATTATTCATTACAATTAGAAAAAGAAACGAATTTGTTCATAAATGTTTAAAAAAACCAAACATTTTGTTTATTATTAATTGAAAAGAAGTTTATTCATTATTAATAGGATAACAAAAAAAATTTGTTTACAATTAATAGAAAAAGTTACGAATTTGTTTATAATTATACGAAAAACAACATTATTCATTACAATTAGAAAAAGAAACGAATTTGTTGATAATTATCAGAAAAACAATATATTTTGTTTATAATTTTTGGAGAAGCAAAGTAATTTGCTCTTCATAAAAAGGAAATAATTTTTTTTGTAATCATATAATACGGAACAATATTTATTCGTTATTAAAAAGAATACTAATTTACTTGTAATTAATATGAAAAGAAAATAATTATTAACAAAAAAAAATTAACAAAAAATTATTAACAAAACAATTTATTTTTGTTTATATAATATTGGGAAAAAGTATTTTTCATTACAATTATTAAAGAAACAAAATAATTTGCTTATAATTAATAGGAAAAGCAACGACTTTGTTTATAATTATTAGAAAAACAAATTATTTTGTTTATAAATTTTGGAAAAGCAAAATAATTTACTCTTCACAAAAAGCCAATGATTTTTTGTGTAATCATAAGTTATACTGAACAATTTATTTGTTATTATTAAGAATACTAATTTACTTGTAATTAATAAGGGAACAAAATAGTTTGTTTATTATTATTTTTATTATTATTATTATTATTATTATTATTATTATTATTATTATTATTATTATTATTATTATTATTATTATTATTATTATTATTTAGAAAACAAAATTATTTGTTTATTACTATTATTAAGAAAACAACATAATTTATTTATAATTATTAGGAAAAGTAATGAATTTCTTTAAAATTATTAGAAAATCAAAATATTTTGTTTATAACTAATAGAAAATTAAAATATTTTCTTTATTATTAATAGAAAGTTAAGTTTTTCATTATTAATAAGAAAGGAAGATAATTTGTTTATTATTATTATTATTTAGAAAACAAAATTATTTGTTTATTACTATTATTAAGAAAACAACACTCATAAAACGAACACTCATGGTTTTGAGGTTATAACGTTTTTTGACAGCTGACGAGAATTATTGTTTTTTAGTAAATAATAATCTTAAAAAATGTAGACCACAGTACTGTCTAATGCTAACTTATATATGTGTTTTTTATATGTATTTTTGACATTATGTTTTATTTTTGTGTGTCTGTGACTTTTTTGTTGTATTTTGACATGATTGATTTGATATAACCTGATGAGGTCTTTCATGGAAAGACGAAAGCTCGAATTTTGAAATTGTATAAATAAAGACCAGCGAAAACAAACACTATTTTACATCTTCTCACTACAATTTATTCTGGTCAACACCAAAATACATCTTTAAATATAATTTATTTTTAATTAATAGGAAAAGTAATGAATTTCTTTAAAATTATTAGAAAATCAAAATATTTTGTTTATAACTAATAGAAAATTAAAATATTTTCTTTATTATTAATAGAAAGTTTAGTTATTCATTATTAATAAGAAAGGAAGATAATTTGTTTATTATTATTATTATTATTATTATTATTATATAGAAAACAAATTAATTTGTTCATAATTCACTAGGAAACGAAACAATTCGTATATTGTTTAAAAATTTGAATAAAACCTTTTTAGAAATTCCTCACTGTTTTTCAAGTGATATCAAATTGAGACAAAAAAATAAATCAAAAGTGTTGCAAAGTATCGTTTTAATTCGTTTTTTGTCTCAATTTGATATCCTTAGAAAAACTATGATAGTAAAAATACTGCAGAGAATAAAAGCTGCTATTTTTTTTTTTAATGACAGCAAAGTATTAAGTCACAGGTGAATATACATATATATATTCACAAAAAGTCATAAATTCTACTGCATTACATTTTATACCAGGTTTTCCATTAATGAGTCACGAGCGAGAAATGTCCCGAGACATGGTGGAAACATAAAAAGAGAGAGAGAGAAAGAGATAGAGAAAAAAAGAAACAAAGTTTCGTGATTATAAAATGTAAACGTTTACGTTTGAAAAATCATTAATTATACACTCACATATACACATGAATAGTAGACTTTTGCACACAAACACAAAAAAATAACACGTATATAATTGATAAATTAAAACTGCAAATATCCCGTTTATTACCAAACAGCTTATTCATCAAACTAACATGTAATAAATCATCAAAAGTTCACTTCACTACTACCATATAGACTGATTGCTCAAACACCTAATTAACTTATCAGCAAATGCTAATTAGGTCAGTGGTGTATGTAACGTATTTATATAAATGTGTGTGTATCTTGTCTGGAAGTAATTCAAGTTAGTAATTCAATAACAATTTGTCCCGCTCGCCACAGAGAAAAAGACCGGATTTTTGTCGAAAGTTTCTGAATTATGAATCATTGAAATCACATATAGTGAAATTATTATTTGTTATTACAATTATTACTTGTATTGGAACTCACCTTGACTTCAGGAAAGAGAAGTCAGTGAATGTTTTATTTGAAAATCTCTATCCGTTGTGATATTGGTGATTATGTATAAAAATTAAAATTTAGTTCTATTTTTTTACTGCATTTTTCTATTTTTATGATTTCTAATCAATTTTTATTTTTTTTTGTTACAGGTGAGTGAAACTTGTCAAATCCTGGCTATATTAGGAAGCTCGATTTAAGGTATTTATTTTCGTAAAATTATTTGCGAGTTAGCAGACAGAACGCAAATAATAAATCCGTAACGTTTTTAAAAACGAAGAAGAATTTTTTTCGAATTAAATTCATTTCTAATTTTCTTAATTGTCACTGAGGATACAATTATTAAACAATTTGATTTAAAATCAAAATTAAAAGAACCGAAACATTATTTTTCGTTACACAGTAAATCGTGAGGAATTAAAAAGTGTTGCAGATTAAATTAACACCAAAAAAATATTAAAATAATCAATTTTGGTGTTATTTTTTTGCAGTGAATGAAATTTTGGTGTATTAAACTTTTTTATAATAATTAAAGATGACCATGTAATAAAATCATTATTTTCTATTATAAGAATATTATACTTTTTTAAAATTAAATTTATTATTTCAATTCAATTATTATTTTAAAAAAATTTTAACTCCAATTTTACTTTATATCTATTATTTTTAATAATAATTAATTTATCAATTTCACGACATTTCAATTATTCCTAAATTCTTTAACTCAATGCATATTAGAAAATAAAAACTTCAAATAATATTAAAAAAATTCAATTAATCTTTTTTAAAAATATTAATTTCAAAATTCAATTGCTTCTAAAAAGTCCCCTCCATATTTCTTTTAACATTCAATTATAATCTAAAACTTTAACTGAAATTCATTTTCATAAAATGAAAATCAATTTTTATTAAAAAATTCTACAAGAATTTAATTATTTAAATGCAAAAATAAAGATTTTTTTGAATAATTTAATGTTTCTCAAAATTCAATTCTCATAAAGAATTTTAGTAACAAATTTTTTAATAATTCAATTCTTTTGTCGAATTTTATTAAAACTTGCATGAACATAATTACTTTTTTTCAAAGAATTCAATTATAATTGTATGAAAAATAATTGAAACGCTGCGATGAGTTTTATGAGAATTTTCAAATTTATTCCTTTACAATTCAATTTTACAAAATTTCAATTATTCAGAAATTCTGCAATTAAATATATATTGAAAAATAAAAACTTGAAATAATTTCAATAAAAATTCTATTAAACTTTTAAAAAGAATTAATTCTACAGAATTTTTGGTCAAAAATATATGAAAAATTAAGAATTTCAATGATTTTAGGTTGAAACTTTTTCAAAATTTAATTACTTCTAAAAATCCAGGTTATAATGCTTTTAGTAGACAAGTATAATCTAAAATTTTAACTGAAATTTGTTTTTGGTTTTTTAAAACCATTTTTATTAGTAAATTTTACGAGAATTCAATCATTTAAATAGAAAAATAAATAATTTATTAATTTCATGTTTGTTGACATTAAATTCTCATAAAAAATGTTATCAACAAATTTTTTAAATCATTAAATTCTTTGGACCAATTTTAATAAGATTTTAAAAAATAATTACATTTTTCGAGGAATTTGATTAAAATTGCATTAAAAATAATTGAAATCCTGCAATGAGTAAAAAGGAAAATAATTGAATTCCTAAAAGAATTTTATTATTTATAAAAATAATTGAATCCTTGTAAAAATGTTATTATTTATGAAAATAATTGAATTATTGCGAAGAAATTTATTAAAAAAATTTGTAAATAATTGAATTCCTGTAAAAAATTTTTATTATTTATGAAAATAATAGAATGTTTGCGTAGAATTGTATTCAAATTTTTTTTAATAATGAAATTCTTTTGGAAAATTTTGTTGAAATTGTAGATATTGAAAATTATGGAATTTTAGAAAACTTTTGAAAATAATTGAAATTTTGACAAGAATTTAATTAAAATTTTGTAAAATAATTGAATATCAGAGAAGAATTTTATTATTTATAAAGAGAATTGAAATTTTGACGAGAATTTTTAAAAAATTTTGAACACAATTGAATTTAGTAACTACACTGAAAAAAATTTATTTAATTCAAATAATCGCACGGTAAATCGTTAGGTATTAAAATAATACCAAAAAGGATTAAAATAAACCAATTTAGTGTTATTTTAATCCATTTTGGTGTTATTTTAATACCTAACGATTTACCATGCGATTATTTAACTATTATCAAATAAATATTTACTTGAATCAAATAATTTTGATTTGAATCAATTAAATAATATTTGCTTCAAATACTGAAATATTTGATTCATATACAATTTATTTGATTCAAATAAAAATTATTTGATTCAAGTAAATACTTCTTTGATAATAGTCAAATAATCGGTTATTTGAATCAAATAAATTTTTTTCAGTGTATGTTACTAAGTTACTAAGTTACTAAGTTAGTAATTAACTTAGTAACTATCTTACTATTCTCACTGGAGAAGCTAAATTTGTTGAATTTTTCCAAATCCTTGATTTTGGTATTTTATTTAAAATAAAATTTCATTCATTTAAAAATAACACCAAAGTAGATTATTTTAATCCTTTTTGGTGTTAATTTAATCCTTAAAAGGATTAAACTGTTACAGATTATTTCAATCTATTCTGGAGTTATTTTAACACCTCATATTTTACTGTGTTTTTAAAAACTTTGTGGACTTCAGCCTGATTATTATCGAAAAGAAATAGTTTAAAGCAACTAATGTTAAAAAGCAGGTACTTAGCTGACAAGCAACTAATTAGCTAGAAATCGAAAATCTATTAGTAAAACCAACTAATTAGTCAGAAAATAAATAAATAATCTAATTTAAATTAGAGAGTAAACAACCCTCTTTCGAAAATGGGAAAAATTTGTCGATAATTATGAAGATCGTATATGTAGCTGTATTGATTGTGTAACTCTATATTGCAGTGAAAGTGAAATTTCGCTAAGTGGAATAATGCGAGGCATCTGGCGCTTATTATGCAAAAGTTTAATTTGCCTGATTCGACAATAATAATTGTAGTAAGTTGTTAAATCGATTCTTGTTTTGGAAGAAAGTTAACGGAAATTGCGTCGAGAGGAGGTATGTATAGGTACTGAATACTGCAGTCTATATATCCAATTGGAGCACACGAGCAGAGATAATGGCTATAAACATTTGCCTTGGTGCTTTACTGACTCGCTCTTGTTTACACACTGCAGTGTTTATACCTTTGTATATGTATATGTATAATGAACCTCTCTCGGTGCATTAAATAAGTGCACGCAGCTGCAACTACAATCAAAGTAGCTCACCTGCATTTACTCCTTTGACGACAGCGATTCATGTCCATTTTTCTTATTTCATTTCCTTATTCCTTTTTCTTTACTTCCTTTCCTCATTCCTTGTTCTTATTCAGGATTTGACACAATTAATTTTCTTTTTCTTAGATTTCGAGGTAAAAGTTTCACTTTTTTCCTGACCTTATAAGGGGATTTAAACCAATATATGCCGTTACAGTTTTAAAACTAATGATTTGCCTAAATTTTGACGTCATAATGGCTCAAATTTAGTTTAGGATGGTACAGTTTTAGTTTAGGATGGTACAGTTTTAGTTTAGGATGGTACACTTTTGCTATTTGGTACAGTTTAAACTAATACTCTCTGCTGGGTTACGTTCTATTAAAGGATTTCTGAATTTGGTACCAATTAGTATTATAGCATAGTACAAGTACAGACTAAAAAAATTGCTTTTGCTACCAAAAAGAATACCAATAATTATTGTCAATGGACTTTTCCGCACGACTGCTTTTGTTTATGAAAAATCAAGGATAATTTCACATGCGCATATAATGCACGAGAGAGAATTCGATTGAGTGAATAGAAAAGATAATTGAGCACACATGTTGTGTGCAACTGAAGCAGTCAGTCTTCGGCAGTCAATTCAGTATCTGTCTCTACTATAATATACACACATACTACAGAGGAATATTTGTGTGATGGTAATTTACTTGCATGGTTGAAATGAAGCATAGAGTGCACAGTAGAGAGAAAGAGTTCGTGGCCATAACGAAAATAGAGTGAGAGATAAAGGCAATACACTATGGAATGGAATTGGAGGGCGGAGTGGAGAGACAATGCTTGTTATGCATTGTTCACTGGGGCGTGTATGTAGTTGTGTTTTTCTCCATATGTGTATGTATTTGTGTTTTTCTCTAGATATTCGTGTGTTGCATAGTGCTAGGCTCCTCGTTGGATATGTACGTGCGTCGTCGTCGGTGCGATTGTTGCACTGTAAGCATTTGAATTGTAACGAACGGTACTCTCCCGGTATTGTTCAGTTTCTTTGTCGCTTCTTCTTCTTCTTCTTCTGCTTCTGATTCTTTTCCTTCTTCTACTTCTTTTCGTTATTTGCTTCTAACTTTTTCTTCTTCTTCTTCTTCTTCTTCTTCTTCTTCTTCTTCTTCTTCTTCTTCTTCTTCTTCTACTTCTACTTCTTCTACTTCTTTTTTTAAAAAAAAAAGTTGGTGTAAAAATAGTAAAACAATAAAACTAGTGCTAATAAAAGCAACGACAGTAATTGTGGCCTTCACCCTCGAAATAATGAAAGTAAATTCTCCGTGCTCTCGATTGTTTTCTCTTTCTCTCTCTATAATATAATACAAAAGTGTGAAAATCAAGATCGCGAAAATAGGTAATACCGTAAATATAAAGTGAATCGTGATCAAGATGATGACGTAATTTTATTATTGTTTGGGTTGAATAAGCGCGTAACGAGACGCGATCTAGTATTCCCGAGAATATAAATAAGATTCACGTGTATTCATT
Source organism: Leptopilina drosophilae (assembly GCA_032873175.1). NCBI lineage: Eukaryota > Metazoa > Arthropoda > Insecta > Hymenoptera > Figitidae > Leptopilina > Leptopilina drosophilae. The sequence goes on from CM065485.1 coordinate 32,206,404, forward strand.
TTCATTTTCTACAAATAAATTGTAATCGATCGTTTTCACGATAAATTATCAATGTCTTTGGCGAAGAATTCATTCGTGGATAAAGGCGATGAGGCAGCCAATAAGGAGAATTCATCGCTAACTCGTTTTATTTTGAGATCTTATCATCACAACAGTAATGAAGAATACCAACAATTGACAATTGATGATAGTAGACGTAATGCAATTCTCGAGTTGGTAATACTATCATTATATTCTTAGGAACATTCTCTAGTTTTATTTATTATTTAGTGATTCGTTTAAAATTTTTTAGTGATTCGAATGATTTGATTAAAAAAATTGAAGGATTTAGAGATGAAAAATTAAGGGATTTAGTGATTAAAAATTCACCAGGTTTTCACTTACAAAAGTGATTTGTAATTAATAATTAAGTCCAATAGTTTTTGCTAATGTTAACCAAAGTAAAAGAGAAAATAAAGAATTTTTCACTGGACAATGATTAGAATTACAATCTGTTTAATTGTTTTAGATTACATTTCAAGAAGCAGTAATTTTACTCCCTAACTTTCATAGTTTACACTTTATTTTCTCGTTAGTTTACTAAAAATTTTAACGAGATCGTGTTTTCTTTTTTTTCCGAGAAGAAATACATCCGATAAATGCACACATCCTTCTGGATACAACACTGCAACATGATACATCTATAACATTCTTCCCTCTTCATTCTTTTGTGTCATCTCAACATTTTTCTTTTGTCTTGACACAATTTTTAATCTCTCTTTCAATAAAAAAAAAACTCGAGCTTCGCTATAGAGGAAGGATTGTATTTTGTTTTGTTATTAATAATAGAGAGTGTAGTGCGTACTTAAAAACCAATCAAAAATCCCATTTGTTTTCTAGAAATACTCTGCAAACAATGTTCCCACATGTCCGTTTACCTGAAAAAGCATATATACACGAGATGAGGTATTAAAAGAATAGAAAAAAGGTTTTGTAACATTTTTCTTATACGTATATATGTGAAATGTATAATTACGTCCACTTGCACTCATTGCACTGTATCATTATTGCTTTTATGAATTTCTTTTTTTTATTGCCTCGTAAATCATTAGACTCGATTATGGATAACCTTTTAGCGCTTATTTTGCTTTTTTTCTCTTCTATGTTTAAAAAGTAATAATTCATAGACATAGGAAGAGTTATTGAATTTATATAGTCTCTTGAATGACTGGTCGAGTATTTTTAGACCTTGTTATAATATATTGTGTACTGTACACATTGTATACTGTTTGTGCCAAATATATTACACACTAAATATATCTTGCCCTAAATATTTTGTGCTTTAAAAATTTTGTACACTAAATATTTTGTGCTTTAAAAATTTGGTACACTAAATATTTTGTGCTTTAAAATTTTGTACGCTAGATAAATTGTGCTCTAAAAATTTTGTACACCAAAAATATTGTGCTCTAAATATTTCGTACACTAAATATAATGTCTTCTGAATATATTTTAAATATTCTATATTTGTAAACACTATTTAGGTTGTAAACTATATTATACTATAAAACGAGTGCTGTTCGAACATAAAGAGTTTAGAAGAAAGGTATTTGGGTCAGTGAGGGTATGCTCTTTAAGCACACATAACGTGCGCATTTTTAATTCACTAAAGTAAAAATTCTCTTTAACGTTGGATAATTATAATTATCTCATCTACCCTGGAAAATAATAATTGGTTTCGAGGCCAATAATAATAATTGTGCTGAAAAAGAGAATTCGCTAATAGTATACGCGCTTGATAACCGTGTGATAAAATAAAAGAAATTTAAAATTAGAAAAATTTAGAAACTGCACGAAAGGAATAATGAAAAAATCATCTGGGAAAATAACTATTTCTCCTTTTTAAAATAAAGTATACTTTTATTTTTCCCAGATGAATTCTTTTCAAGTGGTCAGAAACTTATTTTTCCTTCCACTGAAAGAAGAACAATACTAATTTCAGAATCTAAGGAAAAATATCACTTTGGCATCCTCTAAGGAAAAAACAGAAGTAGATTTACAATCTGATTCTTATTAATACTTCTTCCATGGAAAACTTTATAGAAAATTAATTCTATACAAATTTCTGATTAGTTTCTTGATAACGCTTTTTTTGATATGGGAGAAGGCAGGAGAAAAATGTTATGGGAAATTTATTAGTGAATCTAGAAGTCAAGTACATATATACATATAATAAGCCAAAGGTCTAGTTTCGAAGTTGCAAACCGGATTATGTTACATACGTTTCATCCGAGTGTCGCTGAAACAATGAAATGCTCTGTTCTCCATGAACAACATATAAGTGCATGTACAACCATGTACGTATGCAGAAATGTTACTTACATCTGCTTTGCTGTACACTTTAATGCTAATTTTCAATTCTTTGTATGACTTTTCCTTTTCTCTCTCTCCTATCATTTTTGTTTTATTGAAATTAATGTCTGGGAGAAATGGACAAACATTATGATGACAAAAATTAAGCTTTGAGTTAAAGAAATTAATCTTAATTTTTGATGATGATGCTAAACATGCTTCAGGGTAAATGCTATTATATCTAGCAGACGCTAAATGGTATTAATGATAAATTTAGTTGATGGTGAATGCGATTAATGGTAAATTTAGTTGATGGTAAATACTAGCAATGCTTATAATCTAACAGATAGTAGGTACAATATTAATGGTATTTTTTATGATGGTAAATACTAACAATGCTTAATCTAACAGATAGTAGGTACAATATTAATGGTATTTTTTATGATGGTAAATACTAACAATGCTTAATCCAACAGATGGTAAATACTAGTGATGCTTAATCTAACAGTTGGTAAATACTAGTGATGGTATTAACAGTAAATAATTGTAATCATTAATGGTAGATTAAATTAATGACAGTTGTAAACAGTGGTATCAACAATGAACGGTATTTAAAATCAGTGCTACCAAAAATCAATGATGGTGGCAAAAATCATTAGTAATCAAAATTACTGGTAACAAACAATTAATTCTTTCTGCAGTGTTACCAAAAATCAACGGTAGTTACAATCAATAATAGTTACAATCATTGCTAACAAAAGTTAAGCATATTTACAGTCAGTAAAGGCAAAAATTAATAGTATTCACAATCAGTGGTAGCAAGCATTAACTGTAAAAGTAATTAGTGGTAGCAAACATCAGTTCCAGTCAGTAGTATCAAAAAATAATGGTATTCACAATCCCTGGTAGCTAAAGGTAATTAAATGACTCAGTGGTAGCAAAAATCAATGGTATTTACAATCACAGGTAGCAAAAGGTCATTGAATCTTTCAGTTATAGTGGTAGTAAAAATCGGTGGTAGTAAAAATCAATGGTAGTTCCACAAATTGGTAGCGAAAATTAATTATAGTAAATGATGGCAAAATATAATGACAGTAAGTGATGTCAAAAATCTAATACTATCTACGTTCTATGGTAGCAACACATAATCTAATAACACATTCATCAATTATTTTCCTTCCAAGCAAGGACAAACAATTACAGCTCACAATTAATACCAATTATAATTTTTCTAAAAAAGAACAATGGTATTTTTTTCAAAACTGTGTACACACACACACATAAACTGAGAATTGAAAAATGTTTCCAATTTGTTCTTGAACTCTCTCATTATATGTGAAAAGGTTGAGTAGCGAGAAAATATTTTCTTCGAATGCAAATGAGCGTAACACGTTTATTAGTCTGATGATTTAGGTCTCGCGAAATCATTATTCGCCGCACAGATAGGTACTACAAATTCATTTATGTGTATGCTTGTTTTTATCCATACGTGGATGTAGAAATGTAGTTGTGGGTATCAAACATTTACAATGTTGGCATTCAGTTGATTCATGCCCGACACCATTATAGTCTCGCGCAACACGCGAGTAATAGACACACATTATTACGAGAATGACGTTACTTGCATGTGAGGTCGAAATAATTTTCAATGTCTGCACTGCTATAACGCACTAATTATATGAAACGTTAACAGAAATGTGCATTTGCAGTTTTATGTGTACTTCGGAAGAAGAGTTGCATTTTAGTGGAGTGCTAATTATCACTATTATTATTATTTATTATTATTATTATTATTATTTGTTTATACAAGTGTAAGCTTTAGAAGGATATCAAATTGAGAAAATATATCAAAATGTTGCTTTGCAACCTTTTTTTGATTTTTTTGTCTTAATTTGAATTACATTCAATTTACGAAAAATGAGACAACATACGAGTCAAAATGTTATTACGGAAAATAAATATCATAAATTAAAAAAAAATTTTTAAACGAGTTTACAAATAAACAATGATAATTTATTTATTTTATCACTACTTCAGTTTATTAATAATGAAATAAAGATCTATTCTAATTATATTGAACTAATAAAGTCGAATTTATCGTGAGACTTGTAGTTGTAAAGTTTTTTTCCCCTCTAATTAATTACGGGAAAATTAATTATTCTTGAAATAAAATATGTACATCTCGTGTTCGTGTGTGATTTGATGAGATATAAATATTTGAACCTGACTTGATTATATAATTTATGAACTAACGTAATTATAAAATGCAAATAATGCTAATTATAAACACGTATGATTAGAATGGGAAAAAAAATTATTTTCAATAGCTCAGGAATTTCTCCTGTTTCGATAAAAATTATTTATGTTTCCATAATGTTTTTCAATTAATTATTATTTATACACAAATGTTGCTTGTAAAAATAATTGTTTAAATACAAAAATGAATAAGACGTAATTTTTTAAAACAATAGTAATAACAGTAGTAGTAAAAATAAATATTATTGTTATTCTATCATTTAACATAAAAAAAGAAAATAGTGACGAAAATAATAATTAATAATAAAAAAATATTTTTCCGTTAGTAAAAAGTACTTAATTTTCAAATAAATTTTATTAAATAATTTATTTATAATTGATTTATAATTTATGGTTATAATTTTTTTAATTTCAATCAAGTACGATTTATTTTGATAAAAAGATGCGTTCTTTCACACAATAGCGAACGGATTATACATTTTATTATTAAAAAAAAAATAAATTTAAAAAAAATTGAAAAGAAATTTTATAAAATAAAATGCGAGACCGAATTAAATTAATGGTGAAATTCGAAAATTATAATCTCCTGATGGAAGCGTATAAAATTCGGGCGTATAGTTTTATATTGTTCGAAAAAAATTTCTTTCTCTCTTTTATACGTCTATATTGCCCCAAGTGCCAAAATCATAATCAATATTAAAAAAAAATTTATATATAAATTTTTTATTTTCTTTTTCTCTCTCCCTCTATATATATATATGGATGTTTGGTCGATACGTAAGTGTCTTTTATTTTTTTCAAAGAATATTTTTTTTTCTTGATGCACCGCGGAACGAATTTAGGAACCATGCGCTTGAATAATATAATATAAGTACAGCCCATTTCCGTGCGGCGAGTCAAAATTTAAAACCACCCACTCACATATATACATAAAAAGAAGAAAAAAAAACATTATATATCCAAAATATGTAAAGTTGTGAAGTTTTTATGTCTATTTTTCATTGATCGTATTATATGATTATTTGAAGAGGATTTACTTATTTAGAGAAAAAAAAAATTTGACGGACTTATGATGATTTTTTCTTCTTCTAATATCGTAATAGATATGTTCTCTTTTTTTTTATTATTAGTGAAAGTGTAACGAGTTTAATATTGGTATTAAAACATCACGGCAGGTTAATGAGATTCCTATGTTATTATAATACTGTATATTTAATATATTTATACGAAAATTATTGGAGAAAATATTAAATTTATTGACAGCAAGTATTATTGGGAATTTAGATTTTTTCTTTTATTTATTGATTTATGTACTTTTCGTTTCTCTTTTTTTTTAATTTTTTGGGTAAATTGGTTATATTTTATTGTAGGGGAAAATATTTTTTTTTAAAGGAAAGGAGTTTTTCTATTTTAATTTTAGAAGTAGGGGATTATTTATGAGAGAAATGGAGAGCATAAGATTTTTGTTAAATTGAATACTTTTCTGGAAAGTTTTTTTTGGGAGAAAAGGAGGAGCGAAATGTTTGTTTTAAATAACAATTGTTTACTTTTTTGATAATTTAGTCGAATATTTATTTCGGATAAATATTTATTTAAGTGAATATTTATTTAGTCAAATTTTTGTTTTGGTAAATATTTCTTTAGTCGACTATTTATTTAAAGAAATATTTATTTAGACGAATATTTATTTCGAATAAATATTTAACTAACCTAATATTTCTTTAGTCAAATTTTTTTTTGGTAAATATTTATTTAGTCGAATAGAAAATATAACTATTTATTTAACCAAATATTTATTTAGTCAAATTTTTTTCGAGTAAATATTTATTCAGTCAAATATTTATTTCGAATAAATATTTAGTTAACCGAATATTTATTTTGTCAAATATTTATTCGAATATTTATTTTGTATAAATATTTATTGGAATATTAATTTAATTTATTGGAATATTAATTTAATTTATTGGAATATTAATTTAACGGAATATTTATTCGAATATTTATTTTGCATAAATATCTATTGGAATATTTATTTAACCGAATATTTATTAAGTTAAATTTTTTTAAGTTAATATTTATTTAGTCGAATATTTATTTCCTATTCAAATGAAAATAAATGTTCAACAAAAATAAATATTCGAGTAAGTAAGTATATTCGAGTAAATAAATATTCAAGTAAATAAATATTCGAGTAGGAAATATTTATGTAAATAAATATTCCAGTTAAAAATATTCGAGGAAATAAATATCCAATTTTTCTTGCAGTTTTCTGTAAAAAAAATAATTGTTTCCGAATAATTTTACCAATTTTTGAAACAATGACAAAGAGATGTCCGCAAAATTCTTGACCATCGCAAAACCGAAATAAATATAATATCGAGATTGGTGTTTCCTATATTACGCGACAACATCTCTGTATGTGTGTGTGTTTATATTTATAGATCCGCTGGCAACTATATACCGAAATGTCGCGTGTCTTGCGATATGTTTTCGTCTCACGCATATTTTATGCAAATGAATTTAGTCTCGCCTTCATTATTTTTATTCTAATGTCCCTTTTAGTATGAGATTATATAGTTGAAGAAAAGGTGTCGCATAAATTCTTCGTTACAGTAAATAGCCGTCTTTTCTTCTTATTATTTTCTTTTCTTTTTGTCTTTTCCTCCTTTTTCTCCATTTATTAAATTTTCGCTGAGGGGAAAGTTTTTTGTTTTTAATTTCTAGACGAATTTATACACTTTCACTGTGAAGTGTTCCTTTTTTTTGGTCCACGTTCGTTCTGGAATTTTAAATAGTAGAATTTTATTTTTGTTTCGAGGAAAAAAATACTAAAAATACTATCGTATTTTTATTATTTAATTTCTTATTTCACAATTTTATTTTCTCCACTTTTTGTTAAATTAGTATTCTTCTATTTATATTTTTTTTCAATTTAAATAATTTTCCTGTTTTTTTATTTGAAAAAAATTTCACCCACGTCAAGAATCGAACGTTTGTCATTTTTGCTACAAGTCGAGCACTTTGCCCACTGAGCTATTTTCCCGGACGGATAGAAAGTTGTCCATCGCTCGAGATTTTTCGCCAACGTTGAAAAAAAAATGATTTCCAAACCAGAAAACATTTGTTTCGAAATATTACGCTCTTAATTACCACTTTTACTAAATTCAACCGTTTTTTTCCGCAAAGTTCTTTTTAATTGCCACGAGGGAGAAATTTCAAAAGGAAAATTGCTTCTTTCCAAATTTAGAGAAAATCGAGAGAGAAAAAGAAATTCTACGAATTTGTCTTTTTTTTATTTCAAAAAAAGTAGAAAGAAGGGAAAAAAGAGAAAGAAAAAAAAGATTGCTGTAGATGTGAATGATTAGAGGGAGAAGAATATTGCGTGTTGGCTGAATATGACGCAGATGGACTACCTGTTTTCTAACCTGTTTCAATATTATACCAGTTTTCTATCGGCGCCAACACTCCCGACATGGCACTGTCTCCAAGTTCTACACTTGGATATTTGTCGCATAACTCTCTTGGTTCCACAAGTCATTCGCCATTTTTCTTCTTATATATATTATGCAATGGAACTTCCGAGAATATTTGATATTACCCCGGCTGCTGGCTTGCCTACTCACAATGAATATGTATTTAGCCACCGCGTACGTGTTTCACATTGCAATGTACAAATTTAATCCCATTTCATACAACTTTATTTTCTTTTTTTTGCCACTTTACCCACTTTTTCTAATATGTGATAATAACTATTTTGTAATTTCACGTTTCTGTAATTTTGTCATTTGTGTGTGTGTGTGTTCTTTTGCAATTCTATCGTCTTTGAATTGTATTTTGCAATTTTTTTTGCCACTGTTGCAATGTTTTGCGAACTAACATTTTTTGGTATTTTTGTTTTTTTTTGATTTCGCAATTTGGTTCTGTAATTATTTTCTGTTTTTTTACTTTCCACTTTCGGGATTTTGGTTTTTTTATTTTCAATTTTCGTAATTTTGGTTTTTTATTATCTGAGTTCGGAATTTTGGTTCTTTAATCCTTTTTTTATTTTCTAATTTCGCAAATTTGGTTCTGACATAAGTTTGTTTTTTTTATTTTCCAATTTTGGATCCTTTATATTATTTTGTTCTTTTTTTTAATAATTTGTTTCTGTGATTTTCTGAATTCGTAAATTTGGTTTTCTAATTATTTTGGAATTTTGAATAGTTTCATTTTTTGTAATTAATAGGCTTTATTTGAATTTTCCAATTTATCAATTTTGGTTGTTATAATTTTTTGGTTCTTTTAATTAATTTGTTTCTGTGATTTTCTAAATTAGCACTTTCAATTTTTCAATTATTTCGGAATTTTAATTAGTACACTGAAAAAAAAATTTATTTGATTCAAATAACCGATTATTTGTCTATAATCAAATAAATATTTATTTGAATCAAATAAATATTTATTTGAATCAAATAAATATTTATTTGAATCAATTAATTAGTATTTGCTTCAAATACTGAAATATTTGATTCAAATACAATTTATTTGATTCAAATAAAAATTATTTGATTCAAGTAAATATTTATTTGATTATAGACAAATAATCGGTTATTTGAATCAAATAAATTTTTTTTCAGTGTATCGTATTTTGTAATTAATTGGTTTTATTTTGATTTTTTAATTGTTCAATTTTCATTCTTATATTAATTTTTCTTATTATTTTGTTAGTTTGAATTTATTCATGTTAATATTTTTTTTATTTTTTATTTATTTTGGTCTTTTAATTTTTTTTATTTTGACTTCCTTTATCAAAATTTTGTATTTTTACAATTTTGGTTTATGGTATTTTTAATTATTCGGTTTCATTAGGATCAAAATTATCAAATTAAAAAATCAAATTAACAAAAAAAATTTAAAAACCAAAAAAACAGACAAATAATTAAATAACCATAAACCAAAAATAATTAAAAAACCAAAATTAGGAAAATAGAAGTTTAGAAAATCAAAGAAAACAAATAATGATAAAAGACTTTAATTACGAAAATAAGAAACAAAAGAAACAAAAAAAATTAAAAAACCATAAACTGAAAATTATTAAAGAACTAAAATTATAAAAACAGAAAGTTTTTATAATTTTAGTTCTTTAATAATTTTCAGTTTATGGTTTTTTAATTTTGTTGTTTCTTTTGTTTTTTATTTTCGTAATTTTGGTCTTTTATAATTATTTGCTTTCTTTGATTTTCTAAACTTCTATTTTCCTAAATTTGGTTTTTTAATTATTTTTGGTTTATGGTTATTTAATTATTTGTCTGTTTTTTTTGTTTTTTTAAATTTTTTTGTTAATTTGATTTTTTAATTTGATAATTTTGATCCTATAAATTTTTTTGGGTTTTTAATTATTTGTTTCCTTTTAATTTGTTTCTTCTAAATTTTCTAATATTGTAATTTTTATTTGATTTTTTAATTATTTGGTTTCTTTTGCGGTTTTTTATTTTCTTAATTTTGTGTTCTTTCATTATTTTCGATTTGCGAATTTTTAAAAAATTTTACTTTCCTTGGTTTTCTATTTTTGTAATTTTTGTTTTCGAATTGTTTGCTTTCTTTGATTTTCTATGTTCCTAATTTTGATTCTTTAATAATTTCTAGTTTATGGTTTATTAATTTTCCTGTTTCTCTTATTTTCTTTTTTCGTAATTTTTATTTTTTAATTATTTGTGGTTTTGTCAGTTTTCTAATGTCGAAAATTTGGTTTTTTAATGATTCTGACTGTTTAGTTATTTAATTACTTTAGTTTCTTTAATTAATTTTTTTTATTTAATTTATTTGGTTTCTTTGGTTTTCGAGTTTGATAATTTTCGTTTTGTAATTTTCTTGACATTATAAAACGAATATTAACCAAAAAAATTGCCATGAAATAAGAAAACTTAACAATTTGTTTTTCTTAAGTAATTTTAAATTAAGTATTAAATCACCACGTGAGTAAAAAAAAATTTAACACCAAAAAGTAAAATTCGAAGAGAACAATACTTTCACTGATAAAAAACAGCAATTAATTTTTGCAAAAACTTTCATTCAGTGAATTGCATATTAATCGAAAGTGTTATTTTAAGATAGTCTCTCGTTATATTTATGTTTTTTTTCATTCGAAAGTTCGTCCTTTGATTTCAATCGAATGCTCTCAATAAATTTCAGGACTTTATCAGATTGCTCGAGTTCATGTTCCGCTTTATGATTGAGTTTTACCGCCTTCCTTATAATAATATAACAATAATAATAATAATAATAATAAAAATAATAATCATAATAATAATAATAATAATAATAATAATAATAATAATAATAAAAATAATAATCATAATAATAATATTAAAATAATAATATTAATAATAATAACAACAATGATGATTGCCGATAGTGACTTTTGAAAAATCGGCGCACACGTCGCGTTTAATGACAGTTTCTCGATTATTATTGCTCACTCATTTATTGAATATGTCAAAAGGCTCGTTTATATTTTAAATAAAAGGTCAATAGCAGTGTGGACATTTTTCTTTCAACTTGCAATTTATCTTGATTTCATTTTTTTACTCTGACAAATATGAAGTAATATTATTATCAAAATTTTGTTACTATAAGTATTACGTATTTTTCTTTCAACTCGAAATTTAACGATATTTATTTTTACTCTTTAATTAATTAATTAAACAATTAATTAATTATTGACCAAATATGAATTAAATTGTCAAAATTCTGCTACAATTTTTGCTACTCTAAATTTTAATTAGTTTACTAATTAAACTAAAAGCGTTTACTAACTTGAATTAGAGATTGAATTTTGCTTTTGAATTAATCAATTTTGCTAATAAAAAAAAAACTTGCTCTACGTAGTGAAAATTACAAAACTATTTATTAGTAAATATTTACTAAATCTAAAGCAAAAATCAGTCGCTAATAAAAGGAAATAGTAAACATTTTTACTAATTTAAATTTAGAGGGAAATACTAATTTTTTTTGTTACTTAATTTTGAACTAAAGCAGCAAAAAATTTTCTGAATTTTTAACGAAAGCAAAAGCAGCTGAAAAATGACCAAATATAGTGAATGGATAAAAATTGATTGATTTAATCAAGAGAAAGATGAAGGAGACTATGAGAGCCCTTTGTTTGAAGAAGTTGGTAGGATTTTCTAGTAGGGCAAAACTGAAAAGGGCCAACAAGGGCAGCCTCGCACCGCTACATAGTCCATAAGGTAGACACTGCAGAATTTCAAGAGAGGCAACCAGAGAATTATGTTCGTATTGTATGTTAATCGTACTCTCGTGCTCCTCGCACGAGTCTCTATTTTTTAAAAAAATTTCTAGCGATCCTCCGATCTCTCCTCTACCTCTAGTCTTTTCTTATTCTCTCCCCCTCCCTCTCTCTCTTTCTTTCATTCTCATCCTTTTCCCTCTCGTTTTCTTTTTCTATTATACTCCCTGGTCTCGAATCCCATAGAATTTTATAGTTTTCTGAAATATGCACAACACTGCAGAGGGAGAACTTTCTGTTTCTAAGAGAACTAGTGTTTGGACTCAAAAATACCGAAAAATACCGTCTAAAAGTTTTAGCCCCGAAAAAAGATTTTTTTCAAGGAAATAATTATTCAGATTTAAATTGAGAATAAAGTTAGTTCGATGGGGGAAAACATATGAAACGACGGTAGTTCAAAATGGCAATAAATGCTAGTGACGGTAGTTAAAATTAGAAGATACAACTGACGGTATTTACACTCTACAATTGTTAACATGTTTCCTATTAACAACTGACAACAACTGACAACTGATGGTTTTTGTTGAAAATACAATCGCAACTATGGTTATAAATTTTGGTAAATACAGCTGACGGTATTTTTCCTCAACTATATTGTTGCTATAATTTCCATAAACAACTGACGATTATTTTTTTGATAGTAAAAAATAATTACAACCAGGGCTAGTTACAGTTAAATGCTGTTGATAGTTATTAAAATTAGTGGTAATTGCAATTGAAAATTACCATAATTGTCAGAAACGACTGACGATAGTTAGAATTAATAGGACCAGCAACTGACGGTAGTTGTAGTTAATTTAGGTCCTTTTTCTATTAATTACCGTCTGTTGTTTCTTCTGTCAATTTTAATTGTCATTTGTTTCTACTATTTATTGGAATTACTGTCAGTTGTTTTTACTCTCCATTGTAATCATCGTCAGCTGATTTTACTAATAATTGCAATTACCGTCAGTTAATTCTATTAATAATTAAAATTATCATCAGTTATTTCTACTATTAATTCTATTTAACGTCAGTTACATCTACTATTAAATAATATCGTTTATTGAATTTACAATCAATTGTTAAAATTAATAGTAGGAACAGCTGACGATAGCTACAATTAATAGTAGAAGCAGCAGACGGTAATTACAATTAATAATAGAATCAACAGACGGTAATTACAATTAATAGTAGAAGCAACAGACGGTAATTACAATTAATAGTAGAAACAACAGGCGGTAGTTAAATTAATAGTAGAAGCAGCAGACGGTAATTACAATTAATAGTAGAAGCAACAGACGGTAATTACAATTAATAGTAGAAGCAACAGACGGTAATTATAATTAATAGTAGAAACAACAGGCGGTAGTTACAATTTCTAATAGTTACAAATGACATTAGTTTTAATGAATAAAAAACGAATTTTTTTTGAACAAAAAAGATGTTAAGTAAGATTAGACACTAAATCACAAATTAATATTTAATAATTTGAAATTAGAAATTTTGACAGTAAAAAAAATTTATTGAGGGAAAAATTCATATAATGATGGGTTATTCTTTTTTTTGGAATTGATTTGAATACGTTTTGTCCAACGTAGGCGGTCTTTTGGTTCGAGAAGAAATGAAAAGAAAGAGAGGTGAGAGGGAATTGGAAGGGATGAAAAAAAAAGAAAGGAACGAACAAATTATTGCCATCCATTTAGTTATATCCGATTGAAGTGACAGTCGTTTATGCTCAGTTGCGTGTCAGGATTAATTGGAGGTCGTAAATAATTCCCCTCAAATCGGCAGAAGATCAAAAACCAATTGACCAAATTCGTATATGCCAGTTGAATTTTAAATAGAAAGATCAAAAATAATTTTTTCATTATTCTCTCTCGCTTGAAATTTATTCAAAAATATTTTTGAGTCAAAATGTCCTTCTGCAAAAATAGAAAATAGAACGAATAATATTTATTTTCTTCTTTTACTAATTTACAAATTGAAAATTATAAATTTACAATTAAAAACTACAATATTTTAAATAGAATTTACTATTTTCAAATAATAAAATAATCAATATGAACCAAAATGATTAATTTTAAATTTGAAAAATTAAAAAAAATATTTAATTTTAAATCGAAGAAAATTTTTTTTGATTCTAACCACAAGAATGTCGTTTTTTAAATGAATGTCATTATTTTTTGTTCCAGGTGAGTGTCAACGTATACTATACATAATTGTTCGTTCCGTGTAATTGGTAAGTGATTTTAAAATAATAGGTTTTCAAGAAAGGATTTATGAATTATTTATGTATTAAACTATCGTCAACTGATGTGTGTTCTATTAGTTTGATCGATGACTCCTATTATCTTGCGTATAATTTAACCATCAGTCCCACCCAAAGACTCACTTTTCATTTCGTTAAACTTATATTTAATAATTTTCATAATATTTTGAAATCCATAATTTTACGTGTTCACCACTTTCCCTGAAATTTGAAGCATTTTTTAGAAAGCTTGAGAAAAAAGAAGAAAATTATAACGCAGCTTTCAAATTTATTAGTTTGCTTTAATTTTTCGAAAATTTATTGAATTTATTAGTCAAAATATTCATTCCAAAAATTGAATTAACAATAAGAAAATATTAAAGATAAAGATTAATAATTTTCCTTGCTTCTTAATAACTAATTTTGACGATAATAATTATAAACAATTCATAATTACAAATAAAATTATTTTTACTATTAACGTAAATTGTTTAAAATTATTTATTAATTAATAGTTCAATAATTGGTAATACATTATTTATTAATTAATAATTCAATAATTGCTAATAATAAATTAATTATTAATTTGAAATTGATAATTATCAGTTAGTAATTATTAATCAACAATTGTTAATAATTAAATTGTTATTGTCAATTTTCAATCAGTAATTGTTAATTATCAATTTATATTTATTTTAATTGTTCTTTAACAATTAAATTTTATTATTATCAATTGTTTTTTAACAATTAAATTTTATAATTTTCAATTGTTTTTAACAATTAAATTTTATAATTTTCAATTGTTTTTAATAATTAAATTTTATAATTTTTAAATCGTTTTTAACAATTAAATTTTATAATTTTCAATTGTTTTTGACAATTCAATTTTATAATTTTTAATTATTTTTTACAATTAAATTTTATAGTTTTCAATTATTTTTGACAATTAAATTTTATAATTTTCAATTGTTTTTAACAATTAAATTTTATAATTTTTAATTGTTTTTAATAATTCAATTTTATAATCTTCAATTATTTTTTACAATTAAATTTTATAATTTTCAATTGTTTTTAACAATTAAATTTTTTTATTTTAAATTGTTTTTTTAACAAGTCAATTTTCTAATTTTCAATTGTTTTTAACAATTAAATTTTATTATTTTAAATTGTTTTTATCAATTAAATTTTATAATTTTTAAATCGTTTTTAACAATTAAATTTTATAATTTTCAATTGTTTTTGACAATTAAGTTTTATAATTTTCAATTGTTTTTAACAATTAAATTTTATAATTTTCAATTGTTTTTAATTTAATAATTATTAAAAATTGCCATTATTAGTTCGATTTATTTTTCCATCAACAAAAAATTTCTTTTTGATGAATAAAATATAATTTAAAAAAGTAAGTCAAATACAAGAACAAAAAATTAATAACCACTCTAATTGTTTATTTAAAATTTATTAAAATTTTAATTTGATTCCCAACTTTATATAATTTGTTGATGACTAAGAAATAATTGCCAATTGAGTTCAGAAAAATAAGAAAAAAAAAGAAATTAGAAATGATCAAAATTTCTCTAATTAAATCGCGAATAAAATTATTCATAGAATATTTTTTTTCTTCAAATTTCCTTGATATTCAATTATGCGAAAATTATTCTACTAGAGTTTATAGGGAATTGCTTCCCTGGTTTTTTTTTCTTTTTTGAATAAATATGATAGGCAAAGAAGTTCGTAATTGATATAGCAGGAAGAATCAAATGAAAATTGGACCAAGGTGATGAGATGTAGTTACCCTGAAGGTTCCCAGAAAATAAATTCAGTCATGAATATGTATCGATCGTTAGCATAATTGAATTCATAGAGAACATCTCGTTATAGATTTATAGGAGGAGAAGAGACTTCTTTTAAAAATCATGACGAACGAAAGTATATATATGGACTTTATAAAAGTTTGTGGAAAAAAATTATATATATATTAGATATTCCGTTTGTAGTTCCTTTCACCTTCAATTTCTTCTTTCATTATCTCGTGTCTTTTGTATGGAACTTTATTTCTTTTTTTTTTTTTTGCAACTCTTCCTTGTATTATATACCTCTGCGAAACATTTCACTATGATCTTCAAATATACTTTCTCAATGCGATGGAATCATCATTTGCCATTTTAGTCTTCATGGAAATGAGATTTGCTTGAATTTTTTTTCCTTTCTTTTTTTTCTATTGACAATCGTTACCAGGAACTGCTTTTTATTCACGAATCTAATGACTAAATTGTGACTCAGTCGTGAAACTATTTTGCAAATGAAACAAAAGGCGAGCAATCACCTGCGCGCCCGTGTGTCATTATAATGTTCTCTTTGCTTTTCTAAATTGGATATTGAACGTTATTTGGTATCATAGGAGTATATAGTCATATGATCTTTTTTTCTTTGCTGGAAAAAAATTTCAATTCTAATTTTTACTGTTTAATTTTTTTCCACTCTGGAATATGGAAAGATTGTAATAAAATTTTCTACCGTCAATGTTTTTTTTCCACGATATAGCAGGGAAACAATTTTCTATTGGCAATTTTTCCCTGCTATAATGTGGGAGGAAAAAATTGACCGTAGAAAATTAAAATCAGCGGTAGTTCCAGTATTTACAACAGATGGTAGTGATCCTTGACGGTAGTTAAAATTAGGTATTAACAGTAGTTAATTAAAAATAATTAATAATTATTATTATTAATCGTATTCGCAATCAATGGTAGTTATGATTGATACTCGACACAACTGACCATAATTTTGATATATAGATACGAATAACTAGTTATAAGTGGTAATAACAATTCTGGGTACCGCTTTTAATGAATACAACTTACGGTAGTTACAAATAATGGTAATTTTTGTTAAAAGATTAAACAAGTGATAGTAGCACTGTGTACTTTTAACTACAATTTTTAATTGCAATTATTTAAATTTTCTGGTAGATTTAAATTATTTTTTCTGCAAAAGCAGAAGCAATTGATGGTAGATAAGATTAATGGAAAATACAACTGACGGTAAATCCTACTAGTGAGAATCCTACTAGTAGAAACAACTGACGGTAGTTGCAATATTTAAATTTAATGTTCGCTCTACAATTGATAGTGGTTTGCAATAGTATTGATTTACACTAAAGGTAGTTAGAAATAACTGTACATTCACTTGACGGTACTTAAACTCAAAAATCACAACAGACGGTAATTGCAATAAATAGAAGTTTCAATAGACCGTAATTACAATGAATAGTAGTTTCAATAGCTGGTAATTGTAATGAATAATAATATTAGTCGATGCTGGTCACAATTAATTATATTTGCAACTGACGGTAATTACAAAGGATGACAGTCACAACTGACGGTAATTGTAATTAATATTAGCTTTAATCGACGATGGTCATAATTAATCATAATTTTAATTAATGGGAGTCACAACCAAACGGTAGTTGCAATTAATAGGAATCAGGGTCGACGGTAATTGTAATGAGTAGTAGTTTCAATCAACGGTAGTTGAGATTAGTGGGAATCAGAATCGACGGTAATTGCAATGAATGTTAGTTCCAATCAACGGTGGTCAAAATTAATGTTAATTGTAATTAGTGGAAGTCCTGACTAACGGTAATTGCAATTAATGTTAGTGGCAGTCGACGGTAGTAAAGATTAATAATTGTTAAATAAATAATAGCAAAGGATAAATAGGCAATAGTAAGCAGTAAACAGTAAACAATAAATAGTATGCAATAAATAGTAAACAATAAATAGTATGCAATAAATAGTAAACAATAAATAGTATGCAATAAATAGTAAACAATAAACAGTATGCAATAAATAATAAACAATAATTAGTAAAGAATTGGCGGTAAACAAGAATATTAAAGAATTAGTAGTAAACAATAAATAGTAAACAATAATTAGTAAAGAATTAGTGGTAAACAAGAAGTAGTAAACAACGAATAGTAAAGAATTAGTAGTAAACAAATAGTAAAGAATTAATAGTAAACAAAATAGTACCTTGTATAGAATATTGTCAAACGTTTTTCAGGAACTAGAATACTTTTCGCGTTGAAATCGGCGTAATCAGCTGTTGGAAAACACACACACACACATTCACACACTATCTTGGACTGAAGAAGAAAAAAAAACATTAGCAACGTGTACTCTCCTGACTCCAGATGGTCTTTTATAAGCAAGAAAGACTGCGTGAATTCCGTATTATCGTTGTTTTGCTTCCTCTCTCTAATTAAGCCCCCGGAGATCTTGATCTTCGTCGAAATCGAAATTCGACCTCGACGATCCTTTTTCACACATATATAAATTCCGCATGTTTACAAAATACACACACACACGGACACAAAACAAAAGGGGTTCCTCGTGATCGCTTAGCGTAATCTTAGAGGGGGGGAGAGGGAAACGGGTCACACGAAGGGTCATCGACGTCGTGTCTCTGTTTTGTAACGAGTAATTACCATCAACGGCATGACGACGTTTCGTTTCCTCTCTCAGGTTTTCGCGCTTGTTTTAACATTAGAGATTTTTTCTTCTTCATCATCATCATCATCAATTATCATCAAAAAATGCGCAGGCACCCAGGATTTTGCATATATTTGATATTCAATGTTTGTAGAAAAAAAAATGCAACTGTTTTGTTTAGAAAACACCGTTGCTTTATGTCACGAGGGGACAAAAGTCGGAAAGTGATAGTGTATATATAGTGTCTTCACTTGTTGATGTGATTCTTCGTTTTGTTTTCATCTCGTTTAAATGGGATTGAATGTTGCTGCTTTGGTCGAGTCAAGTGACTATAGAGGAGAGGGAAAAAAAAGATAGACGAGTATTATACTTGAAATGGATAAGTCGAGTTTGTAAAACCAACTGGTGCGCCTGGCCAATGCATTGAGAGAACTGATAGAAGGACTAATTGGACTATACAAATATGTGCATGACTCGACAGAAAACAGTTACCACAGGGATGAACGATCTAATTACGTTACTGCTGCTGATGTTGCTACTACTACTGCTGTTGCTGCTGCTATTGCTGCCACTGCTTTTGCTTCTGATGCTGATGCATACAGTTTCATGGGAATCGACGCAAAGCGCCAATGTGCTTTTAACTTTATTCTCATTAAAGGTCATTGTTCAATGTTCACACCGTGACCATTTCGTTTTACATAATTTGCACTTTCGAATTCACTTTTCAATTTTATCCATTTTATAAATCCATTCATTTGCATTTCGAGGGAATAATTTACTGAGTTTTCAGTTTTGTCATTCATTTCGTTGGGTATTCATCCGATTTGGCTTGGCGAGGAACTTTCAGTCTGATAGACGGTTGCTTTTTTTCGGTATTGTAAATTTAAATTTAAAATGATGATAATTCCTTGACGACTAGAGAAAATCCTGTTAATTATTTTCATTTGTTTCAATTTGCTATTTTAGAAGAGTTAGCGTGATTAATTTTAGGGAAACTTTTCGAAAAACTACCCTCAGTTGTACCGGTTATCATTACTACCAGTTGCAAATGTTCTGATTTGGCAAAATTTAAACTGACGGTTAAATGACGTAAACAACTGACGGTTGTTGACGGTAAAAATTGTTACAAACGAAGCTAGTTATAGTTAAGAGTAAAAACAGTTGATGATAGATAAAATTAGTGGTATAATTGGGAACAAAAGTTATTTTTTTGTTATAGAAACGACTGACGGTAGTTGAAATTAATAATAAAAACAACTGACGGTAGTTACAATTGAAAAGAGAAATAAATAATGGCGTTTATGAATAATAAAAGATACACCTGAAGGTAGTTACAATTAATAAAAAAACAACAAATGGTAGTTACAATTAGAAAAAGAAACAACTGTTGGTAGTTACAAATAATAAAAGATACATCTGACGGTAGTTACAATTGATATAAAAAACAACAGTAACTAACAAATAAATGGTAAATAAATAGTAAATAATAAATTAATGGTGAATAACCATTAATGACGAATGCAATAAAGAGTAATAAAATTTAATGGTAGATACAATTTATCAGAAGATACAACTGTTGGTAGTTAATGATAGCCTCAACTGACGGTAGTTATAATTAATATAGATTCAGTCGACGGTAGTTACAATCAATATAAGGAGCAACTGTTGGTTGTAAATTGTAAACCATTGGAAATTAAACTACCAGTAGTTATAGTTTATGCTATTAAAGAAAAACGGTAATTAAATGCAGTAGCAGTTTAAACTGACCGTAGTTACAGTAACTGCTGGATACAACTAACGGTAATTAAAATAGTCGTAGCAGCAACTGACCGTAGTTATATAATAAATGATTCGTGCAACAAACGATAATTAATTTTACGAGTTTTTGAAACTGACAGTAGTTATAAATAAAGTAGAAAGAATAAAAGGTGATTAAATCCAGTCGTAGTTGCAACTGACAGTAGTTACTAGTGGTAGATATTACAAACGGTAATAATGGTAGATTCCCAGTAAATTAACGGTAGTTTCAATGAATGGTAATAATGTTTACCGGCAATAGTTACTACTGACGGTAACTGTAATTAATCGTAGAAACAACTGACGGTAGATACCATCAATAAAGGAAACAGCTGACGGTAGTTACTGGTGAAAATATTTATCATCAATAATTAACATTTTGGAGTGAAAAAAACGGCAAAAAACAGTTTCAAAAAATTGTTTTAAGTATTTAAATATTGAAAATTATCTAAAAACTATATTTTTAAAATTTACCATCTAAAAGTGAAATGTGAATTTGAAAAGTGAAATCGAATTCCTCGATTTTTCTTCTCGTTTTGTTGAATGTAAATTATTGTTGATAATGTTATTTAAATCAGAATGATTAAAATCTAGAAAATCTCAAACACACACACACAAATAGAATTAAAATAAAAGCATTCGATTCTCGTTGAAAGTGTATCGATGGAATTTTCAAAAGAATATCTCAATGCATTTGAGACAATATTTGTCTATATATATATTTAAAGCGGAAATTACCATTTTCTGTGTATATATAGACAACAGGGAACACTTTCGTACATATATACAGACACAAATGTCGCATTATAAATAACGTTCTTGTTATTTGACTTCTGCCGCTAAAAAAAATGTTCTAATCGGCATCTTATCATTCAACACCTTTCTTCACTTCCAACACTTAATATATCCTTTTTGATATCAAATCTGCCCCATGCAGAAGGGGGAGGGGAGGAATTTTACTTCTCTTGACATTCATTCGTTTACTAAACGGTATTTAGGGAAAAATTCTCAGATTTTTTTTGTGTTTCTTTATTTAGTTTCAAAAATCAGAAAAAATTTTTAAATGACTTCTTCTAATTTTTAGTAAAAAATGGCTAATTTTGTACTATCGAAATACTAAATTGTAGTAAAAAATTACTAATTTGTAGTAGGAAAGAATTAATTTATTTAAAAAGGTTACTAATTTATTTAGTAAACGTTGCCTATTGAAATGGTGGCCTTAACTGATAAATTAGTAGTTTTCTACTACTAATTAGTAATTTTTTGACTGCAAATTTGTCAAAGAACTTATTTCATTAGTCAAAAGTGACTACCTATACTATCAAAATCTGAATTCGTTATAAAATAGCTGTTAGTAAAATGTTGGCTGACTACTTGCTTCAGTAATTAGTCAAAATAGTTGTTTGTAAAAACAATTGTTAGTGCAAACAATTGTTAGTGCAAACAATTATTAGTAAAAATAATTGTTTGTAAAAACAGTTGTTACTAAAAACAATTGTTAGTGCAGACAATTGTTAGTGAAAACCATTGATGGTAAAAACAATTGTTAGTGCAGACAGTTGTTAGTAAAAACAAATGTTAATAAAAACAAATGTTAATAAAAACAATTGTTACTAAAAACAATTTTTAGTGCAGACAATTATTTGTAAAAGCAATTGTTATAATTAAAACAATTGATATTGAAAACAATTACTTGTAAAAAAATTGTTAATAGAAACAATTGATAGTAAAAACAATTGTTAGTAAAAATAATTGTTACTAAAAACAATTGTTAGTAAAAATAATTGTTACTAAAAATATATGTTACTAAAAACAATTGTTAATAAAAATAATTGTTAATAAAAATAATTGTTACTAAAAACAATTGTTAGTCAAAATAATTGTTACTAAAAATATATGTTACTAAAAACAATTGTTAATAAAAATAATTGTTAGTAAGAACAATTGTTAACGCAAACAATTGTTAGTAAAAATAATTGTTACTAAAAACAATTGTTAGTAAAAATAATTATTACTAAAAACAATTGTTAGTCAAAATAATTTTTACTAAAAACAATTGTTACTAAAAATAATTGTTACTAAAAACAATTGTTACTAAAAACAATTGTCAGTAAAAATAATTGCTATAAAAAATTTCGTTAGAAACTAAAATTGATCATTATTTTGCGTCATTTGTCAATAGTTCACACGTTAATAGACTAGAGATGAAATTGAAGAAAATAAGGGAGGAAAAATGTTGATAACTTCATTTGGTCAATTTCATTTGGAATGAACATGTTTTGAACGTGGATTGTGGAATAAAAGTGCGTTCGTGACCACTAAAACCAGTCGGACAATCATTTCGTTCTTTAAGTTTCTTGGTTTCCGGCACAGGTAGCCGTTATCGTTTCTCAGTATCACGTAAATCACGTGGACCAGTTTCTTGCGTGAGGCGACACTAAGTACTGAAACAAAAGAGGATCGATTCGCGAAGGCACTTCTACTTACTTGACAAACCTGAAAACAAGATCGAATCATTTTTTTTTTCTTTTTTTTTGCCTTTAAACTTGTCTCCTCTTCTCAATGTATTCATTATTTTCTTTCACCGCTTTCATCGAGCTCAAGTTGTTTCTTTATTAATGTTTCTTGCATTTTTCTAGAAAAATACTAATTCTTCTCTTTTTTGTTTTATAATCAGTTTCTTCTTGTTTTAAAAAAAATTAATTTTTGATTTTTTTGTTAACAGAGGAATTTTTTAGGAATATTGTTATTATTTTTTATAATACTTATTTTTATTAATCAATTATTATTATTATTATTATTATTATTCGAAATTTTAAACAATAATAATAAGAAAATTAAAATAATATTATTTTGCTACATTTTTTATCAAACATTTTTAAACGAAATATTTTTAGAACTGTCTAAATTTCAGTTAAGTAAAAAAAGGAAGAAAAAAGGAAAAAGGTATTACTTTTTCAATTTTCTATAAATAATGAAAAAAGGGTAAAAATACCAAAAGAAGGAGTCAAAAAAGTGGAAATTTACAAATATAAATTATTTTGGAGTCAATAATTTTTTTAAAAGTAAATTTAATTTGAATAAAAAATTGACCATGTAAATAAAAATTTACTTGATAATAAAATTTTATTCGATGAAAATAAATATTTATTTGATGACAATAAAAATTTATTCAATGTAAATAAATATTTATTTGATAAAAAAAATTTTATTTAAAAAATTTACTTTATCAAATAAATATATATTTACATGGAGTAAATTTTTTTTTGTCATCAAATAAATATTTATTTTTATCGAATAAAATTTTATTGTTATAAAATATTTATTTACATGGACAATTTTTTATTCAAATTAATTATGTTGTATTTACTTAAAGAAAAATTATTAACTTGAAAAGAATTTATCTACTTTGAAAAAAAAAATTATTGACTCAAACAGAATTTATTTAATTTAAATTAAAATTTATTTGCTTTAAAATTGTTTTTAAAAAATAGATGAAAAATTTTACCTTCTCTACTGATACAAAATCAAAACATAAATATTTTCACTTCATAAAATCAAGATTGCTGCAATAAATATTGAAAATATTAGTAAAGCAAAACGATAAAGTAGCAATTATCAAGCATCGATGTAACATATTTCGTGAATTTTAAATTAGTAAAAAAATTGAGTGGGAGAGAGAGAGAGGACATGATTACAGGAATCGTGTTTATAGTATAAAGTGCGCCTTGGTTAAATAAAGAATCAAACATGCTCCAGTTTCATTCGTTTAACAAGATGCCGTGTTCGATACGTATTATATTCAAAGTCGCGATTCACAATCGATAATTTTACCAACTAGAACATCCGTTTAGTGTATATATATACACATATATATGTATATTGTCGTACATAAAATAAAAAAACATGTTCGTGGCATGTTTTAATTTAGCAGAAAATTTCCAATGCAAAAATTTAGTAGCAAATAGAAAAATTTTTAAATGCTAATTCACTTTTTCTCTTGTTTGGAAAAATATTATTCCGCCGACGACTGTTTGGAAGAAGTTTAGGGAGAAGAAAAATTATTTTTTTATTTGTTTTATTGTTCTTTTTATTGCATTATATATTTATTATATTGTTTTTCCTTTTTTCCCTTTTTTACTTTCTTTTCTTTTTTTTCTTTTCTTTTTTTTTTATTTATTTGTTTTTTTCATTGTTTTTATTTTTTCCTCGCTGTTTTATATAAATAAACTCAAGGGCATTGGAGATGAATTTAAATGCAGAAATAATGAATCTGGATTTTTTCTGGATAATATACGGTTTTATCATTGTCCATCTATTAAATTATTTTTAGCCTATTAGTGTCTTTTTTCCCTTATTCTTTCAAATCCATGGTTTCTTTTCGATAATACGATTTTATTGTTGTATTTATCTTCTATCTCTTATTCTGCATACCTTGGAAAAAAATTTAGTTGATTCAAATAATTGATTAACTGGGTAAAATAAATATTTATTATTAGAATATTTATTTTTAACCATACGATATTTATTTCCACCGAATAAACATTTATTTTTTATGAAATAAATATTTATTTCCATCGAATAAACATTTATTTCCATCGAATAAACATTTATTTTTTTATCAATTAAATATTTATTTACATCGAATAAATTTTTATTGTCATCAAATAAATATTTATATTCATCGAATAAATTTTTATTATTGTCAAATAAATATTTATTTTCATCGAAAAAATTTTTATTGTCTTCAAATATATATTTATTTTCATGGAATAAAATTTTATTGTTATCAAATAAAATTTTATTTTCATGGCCAATTTTTTATTCAAATTAATTAAGTTGTATTTACTTAAAAAAAATTATTGACTCGAAAAGAATTTATTTAGTTTGAAAAAAAAATTTTTGTCTTAAACTGAATTTGTTTAGTTTAATTAAAAATTATTTGCTTCAAAAGAAACTATTGATTTGAATAGAAAAAAAAAATGTTTGTCACGGTGGTAAGGAAGAATTTTTATTCAAGTCAATTAAATTGTATTTGTTCTGAAAACAAAAATGATTGACTCGAATAATTTATTTCATTTAAATAAAGCAATTATTTGTTTCAAATAAATATTTATTTTCATTGCAACAAAAATTTATTTTGATCAAAAAATATTTATCTTTATTGCAATAAATATTTATTTTGACCAAAAATATTTTTTTTGTTTTGCATATTTATTTAGTTCAAATAATTTTTATTTTTTATCAATTCAATTCCATTCGTTTTGAAAAATTAAAATCATTGTTTGAAAATAATAAATAAATAATAAAATGAATAAAAAATGAATAAAAAATAAATAAATTATGAAACATTAAAATAAATTGTCTTATTTCGCAGCAACTCGATTTTTCATGTTTGCAATGCTCATTATTAAATGTTCTGTCATGATTTCATAAATTCACAAGTTTAACTAATTTAAACTAATTTAAATTGTCATTTTATATGCGAAGAGTCAAGAAAGTGGAATTAACAGAATGATATATACAAGTTTGAAAGTAATTTTCCCTCCCATTCTTTCTATTGTCATAGAATGTAAAATAACAACAACAACAAAAAAAAGAAACTGGTAGAAAATTGTAGCATTCGTGAATGTAATTTTCAGATAACAAAAAAGAAAAAGAAATCTACAAGTCTATTATTATTTGTCCCTTTAAGAAATTGGCGCAATTAAATTTTTTCTGCAATTGTATACTCGCATATATTCTTATAATATAGTTATCGTGGAAGTAAACTATATTATTGCAAATTGTCGATACGATTAGATGCAATCTTCATTAAAATTTAAATTTTCGTGACATGAAGGATAACGAAATGAGAGTGTTTTTTTTTATTTAAGTGCCTATGTATGAAATATAAATTGGACGAGAGTGGTGAAATTTTATAAGATACGATTTTATTTTTGTAGTATTTTTACAGGGAATAAAATATAAAATACGACAGTATTTTATAGTATTTTTATTTTCTAATACTATATTCTTATTTTTTTACACGAAAAAAAACTTCACCTACAACTACAAATTTCACTATAACAGCGAAATTTTTAGTTATTCCAACGAATACTTTTGCTATTTCAACGAATACTTTCGCTATTTTAGCGAAAGTTATCTCTGTTCCAGTTAAAGGTTTTTTCGTGTAATTAATTTGACTTCATTTATTTTAAAAAGTTTTTTTATTTGATCAATTTAGTATTTTTATTTTTTATTTAGTTTATTTTTTTTGTATTTTGCTTTATTATTAATTTTTTTTATACTTTATTATTTATTTTTTCATTTTCTTTCTTTTTTCCCTATATAGTATTTCGTAGATTACAGATGATCCCCAAGTTTTGAACGTTCAAATGAACGAAATATTTTTTATTGAAGATATTTTAATAAACTAGTAATCATAAAAAAATTTAAAAACTTTTTTACATTTACAAACTCAGTAATTGATTTTTTTGTTATTGACACAAAATAATTGTAATAAAAATTTAATTTTTAGAGGAAATAAATAAATTTTGTTCATTTGAACGTTCAGAACTTTAGAATCTTGAGTACAGTATTTTATAGTGTTTTTATTTTATACTATGGATTTTTTATTTTCTTTTTTTTTTCTTATTGTATTTATTTTTGTTGTATTTTTTGCATTTTTTCTATTCTTTTTTCTTTTTCACCTATATAGTATTTTGTAGGGTATAGTATTTTATATTGTTTTTATTTTATACTATAGATTTTTTATTGTAAAAATTTTAGTCAATTTATTTCTTTTATTTCGTTTTTGTATTTATCTATTTTTGTTTTATTTTATTTTTTTTCGTTTTATTTTTTTTCTTATACTTTATTTATTTTCTCCCTGTATAGTATTTTGTAGTATTTTTATTCCTTTTACTTTTTTCTTATATTTTCTTCTCTTCTGACTTTATTTATTTTATTTTTATTCTTTATTTTTTTTTTTTATTTTTTTTGCCTAAGCTTATACATAGTTGCAAAAGTGGCGTGTTCTACCGTATTGCAAACTATATAGCTACAATGTTGTTCCAATTTCCCTGACCGATTTCGATCTACTTCGTGTCCATTTGGCGTACGGTGTCATCGCTCGTGAGAACCACGTGGAAAAACAGTGTACCAAGTAGACTGCTGTATTGATAACTATCGAGAAATTGGATCCAAATGAAAGTTAACGCGACACATTATCGCTAAGAACGAAAAGCGGGAGGCACAGGAGGCAATTTTACAATTAATTTTAAAGCAAATAAAAAAAATTGACAAATTACAAAAAAATACCAAGGACAAAAAATTTGCTTCTTTTATTTTGCTTTTCTTTCTTCTCTTCTGTTTCTTTCCATTTTAATTTCTTCTTTCGTTTTTTTCCTATTTTTATCGTTTTCCCTCTTTTTTTGTTTTCTATATTTTTTCTGTTTCTCTTTCTTTCCTTTTCTCTTTAATTTCCTTGTTTTTTTTCAATTTTTTCTTTCCTTCTTCTTCTTCTTTTATTTTTCTATCCATTTTTTTCCTTTTTATTTTCATTTTCTTTTTTTTCTGCCTTTCTTTCTTTCTTTTTTTTTTTTTTTTTTTGATTTACAAGAGTGAAAGTGGCATAGCATGCGCTTTTTTGTTGCGTAATAATGTATTTATGTTGATTTTCTGTCCAATCGAGTTGAAGCTTGGGAAGAGGTTCTCGCACTTGTTTCCTTCCTCTCGAGTCTCATGACCTGTAGTTATCTCACCGTGGATCCCACGATGGTGGTTCCTTTCGTCCTTTGACCTTCCTCGACTTCCGAAGGAAGAAAGAGAGAAAGAGAGAAACAAAATAAGATTCTCTGCAAACTCCACCATTCTCACTGACCGATCACTTGAGAGTTTTTTCACCCCTTTGAATTTTTTTCTATGCCTTTTCCATGAATTCACATTTGCCCTCTGCTCCTCTTTTCACTCTATTTTTAAATTAGTCAATTTCTTTTTTCTATTTTTTCTTTAAATTTTACCTCTTTTTTAAAATTTTTATTTTGCTCTCCATTTACTGAAAATTTAATATTTTTATAGTAATTCTACGTTAAAATGGTTAAATAAGTGCAAAATTATCGTAATATTGTTCAGATTAGTACAAAAAACGTCCTGAATACTTTTTTTCAACTTCAAACGTTGAAAAAGTGTCGTAGCTGAGTGGTTAGCGCGTTGGATTTAAGAGCGTCTGTCCCAGGTTCGATTCCCCTCGTGAATGAATTTTTTTCTTTATAGTTTTCGTTTATTCTAAATTTTGTAATTAATGAAAAATAAAGGCGGTTATAAATAATAAAAAATAGTGCAATAGTAGTAAAAAATAGTAGAAAATAGTAAAAAATAGTAAAAAATAGTAAAAAAATAGTAAAAAAAATAGTAAAAAATAGTATAAAAATAGTAAAAGAATAATAAAAAAATAGTAAAAAAATTTAAAAAATACTAAAAAAATACGGAAAAAAAATCTCGGAAATTAATTCAAGAATGAAGAAAGCCATTTGGGAAAGTATATATGAGACCTTGAATAAATAAATGAGAATCGTGACGGATACGGAAGCTCTTGTTCGCGTTCGCGGTTTTTCTTTTGCCATCGCATCGTTGCCCGCATATAACCTGTGAAATAAGGAAGGGGACAGCGCACTCGATCGGGGATAAGTCTTAATCTAAACTACAACCATTATACATTGTAGTTAACGTCCAAGTCTATAAGCTTCTAAGAGTCGAGTGTTTGTGTGCCCCCCCCCCTGATGAAGATGCGCGACCCATGGAATCGTGTAGAAAGTAACCTGCACTCTATATTCCTCTCTCCCTCCCCCCGCACACAAAGAAACTACGATTAATAGTCGCGTGGAAAATTCAATTTCATTGACACATTTCTCAATATATTGGTATAAAGAAAGAAGAAAAAGAAGGAAAGAAAAAATAATTATTGAACATTATTTTAAAATTTAATTTTTAATTCTTTATTTTGTATAGGAAAGTAAATTTTTTATTTTTCTATTTTGTGCGAAATAAATTTTATTTCTTTATTTTTGTAGGAAATAAATTTTATTTCTTTAATTTTGTCGAAAAGTGAATTTTATTTCTTTAATTTGTAGAAAAATAAATGTTATTTTTTTAATTTGTAGAAAAATAAATGTTATTTCTTTAATTTGTAGAAAAATAAATGTTATTTCTTTAATTTGTAGAAAAATAAATGTTATTTCTTTATTTTGTAGGAAATAAATTTTATTTCTTTATTTTTGATTAAAATTATTAATTAAAATGCGTTTATATTTGTTTAATTTTCAAACGTTCTAGATTCAACGAGTGATTTTAAATAATTTTATAGAATTACGAAAATATTGGGATTTAAAATGGAGATAATTTTCTCCACCTGCGAACGCCAAGGTCGCCGCTTGGTGGCAGTTCAGTTGATAAAAACAGATTTCTCGCCACCTAGTGGCGACCGTGACGTTCTCAAGTGGAAATATTAAACCAACATTTTTTTTTAATGCGAGACCTGTAATAATAGGAATTAATTACTATTATAGTAAAAATTTTACAAACTAATTATAGCAATGATAAAACAAATTAATAGTAAAAGAGACAAATTATTGTAATAATAGTAATAAAAAAATTGATTACAATAAATAAAATAAAATAGTAAAGGAGACAAATTGTAATAATAATAATAATAATAATAATAATAATAATAATAATAATAAACAAACTTAAATATATAATTACCCTAATTAATTATAATTATCAAATACTTTTCTGCTTGAAAATTTTTTATTTATAGATATTTTTTTATTCTACAATTATTTAAACCCTTCTATAAAGTTGCTGGAAAAATTTCGACAATTTTTTCCTTTCTTTCTTTTTGTTGTTTTTTTGTAACAATTTTTTTCGTATCGTGTGCTTTATACTTTCAAGGTTGAGAATAATCCCCATCGTGGAATTTGATATCCAATAAAATACCAAAGGCAAAACGATCATAAATCGAACAATAACGACTTAAACGATATAATTTGCGTTGATATATTTTTACAAACCAACAAAAAAAGTAGGAAAAAAAAGTTTTTGGAGAAGACTTGTGAGAATTGCATTATCTCTGTCGACAATAATAAACGATAATGCGATTCAAATAATGGAGTAAAGTACAAGTCGATTTATGCTTTAAATTACGTTTAGTTTTTTCCCTTTTTGTGTGAATATACATTTATATCATATGTATGATTATTTACTATTTATTATTTAATTTATTTAATTTATGTAAATTATTTAATTTATTTAATTTATTTAATTTATATAAATTAATGGTTAAAAACGGTATGAATAATTGTTTATTATATTACTTGTTTAATTATTTATTTACTCGTTTATTTATTTTTTCAATTCTTTCTGTTATTCTCTTTTTAATTAATTGTCACCCTATTTATTCGTTTCTTTACTTATTTTTCTGTTATTCCCTTTTTAATTAATTGTCACCCTATTTATTCGTTTCTTTATTTATTTATTTAGTTAACTTTTTACACATTCATTTATTTATTTATTTCTTTTGTTGTTTTATTTAATAGCTTACTTATTAATTTATTTGTTTTGTTTATTTATTCATTTGTTTACTTATTAATTTATTTGTTTTGTTTATTTAGTCATTTGTTTACTTATTAATTTATTTATTTTGTTTAAATATTCATTTGTTTACTTATTAATTTATTTGTTTCACCTTTTTATTTGGTAGCACCCTTATTTATTTATTTATTTGTTTACCTCATTGTTTATCGATTTAATGCGTTATTTATTTATCTAATTGTTTACTTATATACTTGCTTATTTAATTCTTTACTTATTTATTTAATTTGTTTACGTATTTATTTTTGCGCTCAATTGATTTTTGAAACAATTTGTTTATTGCTCATTTCACTTGTTTACATATTTGTTCATTTAAATTGTTGACTTATTTAATTTTTAATTTTTTAATTAAATTGTTTATCCATTTATATTAGTTTATCCATTTAGATTTTTGTATCAATTTTGTTTATTGCTCCCTTCACTTGTTAACATATTTGTTCATCTAAATTGTTGACTTATTGTTTGTCTAATTGTTTACTTATTTAATTTTTTATTTGTTTGACTAATTGCTTACTTATTTAATTTTTTATTTGTTTATCTAATTGTTTATCCATTTAATTATTCATTTGTTTACCTGATTGTTTATTCATTTGATTATTCATTTGTTTATAAATTTATTTATTGATTATTTTACTTGCTTACTTATTTGTTTATTAATTTGTTTACCTATTTATTTATTTACTTATTTTAATAAATAACTAATACCAATAAATAAACAAACTAATTTATTTGTTAGCTTATTAATTACTCATTTTATCGATTACTAATTTACCTATCAGGCGAATTATTTATTTACTTATTCGGTTAGTTAATTTATTAATCATTTACTTAGCTACTTATTTATCTATTTCAGTTATTTACGTAATTATTTACTTATTTATTGTCGCGATCAATTTGTAAACAGGTTGTATGTCGAAGATGAATAAAGCTTTAGCCGCATACAAAAAAGCATTATAGTCGCTCGAGTTGTCGATCTAGGGGCAAAAAAGGAAGCCGCATTTCCACGGTTCGTTATATGTACTATAAGCCGTGCGGCGACAACGGCGCGTCCTCGCGACTAGACTCACAAATCGATTAATATTGCATGATCCCCATGATACTTGGGATAGATCAGCAGGAAGTATTGATTCATGATACTAACTTCTTCTTATCCTTCTCCCTCTTCTTTTTTTTGTCCTTTTCTTCGCCCCTTATCATTCTTCAAACGAAATAACTCTAAATTATATCAAATTTTTCTTCTTCTAATTTTATATTGAAAATAAATGTCTCGTTGCGCACAGTATAAACGAACGAGTCACTAATTTACAAAGAAGCTTCTTTAAATCCTTAGTTATAGTGGTGACAATAAATTTTCTCGTGATTACAAAATATTACTAGTAATATTGGTATTTACAGGTCGTTTCTATTGCTTCAATTTAATTCAAGATTCATGCGCTTGAAATTTAATTGAGGCTCATAACTTTGATTCCATATGGTTACTACAATTAATAAAACTAAATAAAATAAAAATAAATAAAATAATAATAAATAAAATAAAAATAAATAAAATAATAATAAATAAAATAATAATAAATAAATAATATAACAATAAATAAATAAAAAAATAATAATGAAATAATAAAAATAAATATTATTTTAATAATTAGTAACTAACTAGTAAATGTTATGCGCGCCAGCGCGCGGAACGTGTGAAGGTTTAATTATTATTATTTATATTTTTAAAAACTGTATTTTTTTATTATTTTCATTTTTAATTTCGCCAGAATTCAATTATTTCCAAGCATAATAACATTGTTTGGAAGAATTCAATTATTTTCATAAATAGTAAAATTCTTCGGTGAAATTAAATTATTTTCAATTTTAATAAAATTTCGCCAAAGAATTCAAGTATTTTTTGAAATTTGCATAAATCCATTGGAATAATTCAAATATTTAGTAAAGTCTTTGGAAACATTTAATGCTTTTAAAAATAATTATAAAAATGATTTAATTTCAAAAATTCAATTATTTCTAAGATTGTCTGCAAAATTTATTTTCAAAATTCAACTATTTTCCAAATTTTTGAGAAAATTCTTGTAAAATATTAAATTATCTTCTTTAAGGGAATATGAACCCATTGTGACGTCACAATTTTAAATCAAATACTTTAAATAAATCGTGACGTCATAATAGTTCAAATGCCCTTAAAAATAAAAAAATGATCCAATTTTTTTCTAAAAATTTTATTATGTCAACTTTTTAATAATTTTTTATTATGTAAATTTTTTAATGGAAATTTCATCACTAAAAGATTCAGTAAAATTTTTTCCCATTAAAAAAAAAAACTTTTCGAAGAAATTCATTTATTTTTCAAACTTGTAATAAATTTTTCGAAAGAATTCAATAATTTTTAAAAATAGTAAATTTCTTCGCAAAATTTTAATTAATTACATTAATAATAAAATTCTTCAGAGTAATGCCATTATTTTTTATTAAATTGTAAAATTTTTCGAAAAAATACAATTATTTAAAAAAAAGTTAATTAAATTCAATTATTTACAAAAAAAATTCTGACAAAATTCTTCGGAAAAATTGGATCATTTTATTAAATAGTAAAATTCATGGCAGGAAATCAATTATTTTTAATAGTATTTTAATAAAATTTCTCAAAATACATTTATTTTTAACAATATTTAATAAATGTTTTCTATTGAATACGGTTAGTTTAAAATTTTTTTGAAAATTCTTTTAAAACAATTATTTTCAAAAATTGTGTTAAAATTTTTTAAAACAATTTCAGTATTTTTAATGTAAATTGTAAGATTCTTCGCAAGAATTTTAATGATTTTTCAACATTAATTATGGGTATGAATTTAATAGAAAAATTAAGAAGAACAATATTATTTTTAAAAAATTGGGAAACAAAAAAGCAAACAACTAATATTTAACTGCGAATAGATTATACCCGGAATATAATCATTATTGTTATAAAAAAATTTAATTTTAGTAATAAACAACAATAATAAAATAATAAAATATTTAAAATAAACTAAAAAAAATTACAATTAATGAAAACGTAAAATTACTAAAGAAGTAAATGAATAAATATTAAGGTAAATGTACATATTTCCGTGCTAGAACATAATTCCGTGCTATCATTTAATATTAATTAATATAAAAAATTAATAAGATATTTTAGTAAAATAAAACCCATAATATTAATCTACTAAATAGCAAAATTTATTCTACAATTTTCCACTTGCTAAAATATTTTATCAATTCCTTATTTTAATTAATAAAAAAAATAGCACGGAATTAGGTTCTAGCACGGAAATATGTACATTTACCTTAATAAGAATATTAAAGATTAAAATAATAATTAATTAGAAAAAGTTAAAAACTATTAAGTAAAGTAATAAAAATTCCTTTTTGGAAAAAAATTACATTTATTGGTAACAACAATAATAAATATTTGGATAACTGATTGAGTTACTAATAATTGATAATAATAAAAATTATTTACGTATTTATTTATTTATTTATAATTTAGTATTTTTATTTTTTATGGAATTTATTTTATTTTTTATTGTATTTTGCTTTATTAATTTTTTTATGCTTTATTTTAGTTTACTCGTTTAGTTAACTTATTTACTTGAAAAATAATAATAAGAACCATTATAATAATAATAATAATAATAATAATAATAATATACAATAATATAATAATAATAATAATAATATAATAATAATAATAATATATAATAATATAATAATATAATAATAATAATATTAATAATATAGATAGTTTCTTTTTCGAAAAATAGTTTTCATTTTTTTCAAATAAAACTTTATTAAAAAGTTTGATGATCAAGTTTTATTAAAAAATTTCATAATTAAGTTTTATTAAAAATTTTTATGATAAAATTTTATTGAAAAAAATTTGATGTTAAAATTATAATTATAAAATTGTATGATAATATTTGAATTAAAAAAAATTGAACAAGAAAGAATAAACTTGGTATTTTTCGAGAATTACGGTTTTACGGGATTTTTAAAAACCCACATGGAGAATTAATTGAAAGAAATTGCTGAGAATTTACAGAGTTGGATCTTTCTTTTTTTCCATTTCTTTTCTTTCTTTTTTTTTGAATCTAACTCGATATAGGCTTTTATAACAGTAGAAAGTTTGCTTCTTTTTATTTTTCAACTGAGACTTCTCTTGAAAGCCTCGATTTGAAACATACATCACATGCAATGCACGTCGAAGGCCACGCGACTTGCTACCTACAGGACACGTTTATCCACTGTGTGTGCACCTTTTCTTCACTCTCCTCTCTCTCTCTCTCTTTCTCTCTCTTGTCATTCTTTTATTTTTATTTCAGTTTCTTTTTTTAACATGAAACTTTGTGTCCTCACGTTGCTTCCTTCCATATCAAGGATCCCCCTTCCTAGAAATTTATTTCTTCCAAAGAATTTCTCGATATGTTACACTTTTTCATCATCTGCTTCTATATCGTTTGGATATGTTATTAATTAATGTGAAAAAGGTTTTTTTTCTGTCTTCATTTTTGACGACGGGAGATAATGAAATTTTTGTCTCTCTTTTTGTGAATGTTAATATTTTGTCTTGAAAATTATTTTCGTTTGTAATTTTTTTGCTCCTTTGAGTATTTTTTGTACTTCGTTAATTTCTTCTTTCTTGATTTTTTCTTTTAAATTTTTCTCTAATTTTTTAAAATCATTTTTCGTTTCTAAATAACCAAAAATGTATTATTTTAATTAATTTAAATTATTTCCATTTATTTTTCATTTCCACTAATTTGTAGTCATTTTTAGTTTGTAAATAACTAAATAAATTAATTTTCCACTAGATTTTTAGTCATTTTTCGTTACTAATAAAAGTGAATAATTTTTTCACTCTAATTTAGCAAAATAGAAAAAAAGTAAAATAAAAGATTCATTTTGAGAAAAAAAGCAATTGTAAATATAATAATTATTTAGAATATAATAATTGTAAATATAAATATAGAAATTAATTTTAAATAATACTATCGTAATTAATGGTTTGTTTGAATAAAACCGCAAAGAAAATAATAGAGATTTCTCTTTGAGAAAAAGACAACAATAATTAAAGTGAAATTTACATTCGAAAAAAATTAATTTCAAATAATAGTCTCTAAGTTTAAATTAGTAAAAATTTAAATTAGTGAAAAAACTGTAAATAGTGTAATTAGTGAGAATGTCAGCTTTTAAAAATCTTCTTTAATCAACAACTTTAGTGAAACAAAGAAATTAAATAGAAAACAGAAAATGAAAAAGTCAAAAATTAAACACAGAAAAATTGTAATTAAAAATTAATGAAACATGTCCTGAATTTAATTCAGTCGGAAATTTACTAAAATTAGTAAATAAATTGTAATGAACATAAAGTTTACTAGATTTTTAGTCATTTTTCGTTAATAAAAAAAATTAATTAATTTTTCACTATATTTTTAGCAAAATAGAAGTAAAAGCAAAAAAATGTAAAATAATAAAAAAATTCCTTTTGGAGAAGAAAAATAATTTCACTAATTCTTAATTTACTTTTTACTTTATTATTTCTTACTCTCCTTCTCCCACGTAAAAAAATATCGAAATTTCCTCTTACATAAATTTAACTACAACAACAATGACGTGTGGAATTTTTCTCAAAATTTTACAATAAAAAATTTTTTTATTCAACCACATTGAAAATTATATAATTATATAATTATAAATAAAAAATTCTAAACGTGGATTAGTTTATAGAGAAAAAAAATTTTTTTCTTTCTGAAACAATTAATCTTCCTTCGGATCGTAAATTAAGTGCGCGTGAAATGTAGAAAATTCGAAAAGACACAATTTCTTCGAACATTTCCGAAACTTGATATCCATTCAGGTATATAGAGTCTCTTTGAGAGGTTAAATAACACGATAATCTCTTGAGTCTTCGTAATCGGATTAAGCACACACATGTCTTTTAAGTGGAGAAAAAAGAAAGAAAGAAAACAAAAAATTTTTCTCCTTTTTCTTCAAAGTAAAAGTTCGTTTTCTCTATGTACGCAAGCAAACATTTTTTTTTCAACTTCAGTCCCGCACATGTTACAAATTTATTGAGAACTTTTTCCTTATTCAAATTTTTTCATTGTTTTTCAGAAAAAAAAACTAAAAAATATTAACTTTGCACGTATTTCGAACATTTAAAATAAAACAAAAGAAACTGGAAAAAAATTTATTTTTAGATTGAATGTTTATTGAAACAAAAATTTATTTTTTCATTGACTGTTTATTGAAACAACAATTTTTTTCCAAAAATAATAATACTTAATGATTAATAATAATTAATAATAAATGTTGGGTAATTTTTGCATATTTTTTAATTAAAACAGAAAATAATGTTAAACATTTTTTTTTTAATTTTAATTGAAAAACAAATTTTTTTAAATAAATAGTTTTAAAAAAATTTTTTGTTTCATTTTTCTCGAGTGTAAATTATTACCAAGAGTAAATAGAAAAGGGGGCATTTTTTTCAATGTAACAATTTTATCTTAAATTCTTTAAATTTTATTTTTCTTTTAAAAATAATTTTTTGTGAATATTTTTATTATTTTAGTTATATTCTTTTCTATTTGTAATTTTTCTATTTATACTTTTCATTATTAGATAAGTTTTCATTTTATTTATTATTGTTTTGTTAATAGCCCATTGATAGGGGGTAATTACAACAAAAGTAGAAATTTTTGAAAATATTTTTTCTCTTATTTCCTAAGATGATAAAATTCTGAACGTTCAAATGAACGAAATATATTTATTTCTTCTAAAAATAAAATTTTTATTGCAATTATTTTGCTTCACTATCCAAAAATTAATTACTGACTTTGTAAAAGTGCAATTTTAGTTTAAATTTTTTTTTTATGATTTGTAATTTATTAAAATGTCTTCAATAAAAAAGTAGTTCGTTCATTTGCCGAATAACAAAAACGTTCAAAAACTTAGGGATCATTATTTCCTTTTTTTATTTATAGTTTTTATTATATTTTTATTTTATTTATGTTACAAATTTTTTTTATTATTATTATTTGTTGTTGTTTTATTGTTTATTTATTATTTGTTGTTGTATGCCTCTTTGACTGGGGTAAATATCGCACGAAGAAAATTTAATAAATTGTTTTTCCTTTTTATTATTTTATATTTTTTTATTCTATTTTTATTTTAGTTTTTTTTCACTATTTTTTATTATAATTTGTTGTCATGATACGTTAACGGGGTTAAATGTGGACCATCTAATTATATAGATCGCAGAAATTGATTTATAAATATTTTTTCCCCTTTCTTTATTTTTATTATTTCATATTTCTATTTTTTATTACATTTTCATTTTATTTCTTTTATTTATTTTTTACCATTTTTTCCCACTTTTTTTACCATATCAGGGTTGCCACGCAACCTGGAAACCTGGAAAATCTGGAAATGTCAGGGAATTTTATAAATCTTGAAAAAACCTGGAAAAGTCAGGGAATTTTGATCTAAATCCTGGAAAATTGTTGTTTTCTAAAGTTATTCTATATCTTATTCTTAAAAATCTAAATTTTGGTATTGAAATATTTCAAACATAATTATTCAATTTTAGAATAACTGCGTTTATAATTTTTATAAGTTGATCGATTTCAAAAGGGTTTCAATTTACAATTTTAGAAAATTTCGATTTTAACTAAATTTCATTAGAAATCTTCAGGGACGTAGATTTTTGAAAAATTTTAATAATTCAAGTTCTTCTAAAATTAGTTAAATTCTTTAATACATATTTAATTAATTATCCAAAACAATAGATTTACAGAAGAATTTTAGACAAAAACACTAAAAAAATATTAAATTTTGAAGCAATTACAAATGCATTTGTAAAAAAATCAATTTATTTAAAAAATTTTAATAAAATTCTTGACAAAATTTCATATACCTTAAAAAACTTTCCTCTATTCAATAAATTCTATTATCAACTACTTGAATGAAAATTTCCAAAGGAATAATTTTTTTTTTAAATTCAAAATAATTTTCAGGATAAAATTTCAGGATTAAATTTTTAATTTTCAGGAATTGTAATACAATTTTTTGCAAAATTCAATTATTCTCAGGAGTTTTTATAAAATTCTTTGTAGAATTCAATTTTCAGAAATTTTAATAAAATGCTTTGCAAAATTCAATAATTTTCAAGAATTTTAATAAAATACTTTAAAAAATTCAATTATTTTTAGGTATTTTAATAAAATTCTTCAATGAAATTTAATTATTTTCTAGATTTTTAATAAGATTTTTTGCAAAATTCAATTTTCTCGAGTAATTTTAATAAAATGCTTTACAAAATTCAATTATTTTTTGGAATTTTAATAAAATTCAATTATTTTTAGGATTTTTAATAAGATTTTGTAAAATTCAATTTTTTCTAGAATTTTAATAAAATACTTTAAAAAATTCAATTATTTTTAGGAATTTTAATAAAATTCTTGAATGGAATTCAATTATTTTCAAGATTTTTAATAGGATTCTTTGCAAAATTATAAAAAAAATCAATTTATTTCAAAAATTTTAATAAAATTCTTGACAAAATTTCATCCACTTTAAAAAACTTTCCTGTTTTCAATAATTTCTATTATCAACTACTTTAATGAAATTTACCAAAACAATTGAGTTATTTAAAAATTTTTTTAAAATTCAATTACTTTTAGAAATTGTAATAAAATTTTTTGCAAAATTCAATTATTTTCCAGAGTTTTTATAAAATTTTTTGTAGAATTCAATTTTCAGAAATTTTAATAAAATGCTTTGTAAAATTCAATTATTGTTAGGAATTTTAATAAAATTCTTTAATGGAATTCAAGATTTTTCTTTTTTTTTCTTTTTTATTATTTTTTTATTATTTTTATTTTGTTATTTTATTTTATTTTGTTATTATTATATTTATTTTTATTTTCTAATACATATAATATCTAACTGAAGAATTTTCTAATAATCGAAATTTTACATAAAATTGAATTGTAAACAAATTAATTTGATAATTCTGAAAAAAAAACTTTTTCAAAAATTATTAAAAAAACAGTGATGTAAAGATGAATTTTAGTTAAACATTTTAGAAACGAATAATTGAATAAAAAATGTAAAAGTTTTGACTGAAAATCAAGGATTTATTTAATTTAATAAAATAAAAATATTGTCTTAAAAACCTGGAAAAATTCCGTTTTTTAACCTGGAAAAGTCAGGGAATTTGAATGGAGCAAAAACGTGGCAACCCTGCGTATTTATTTATTATCACTTGTCATAATATTTTGTTAACTGGGGTAATTGTGCACCCCTCGGGGTAAATATCGAACAGAGAATTTGTTTTTCAATTTTTCCTCTCCGAAATAAATGAGAATATTTTCCGTCTTTTCACACAGAGTTTGTTATTTGTTGTACAAAAAAAATTCTCCAACCCATGTGCTGGGGATAAAAAATAATTGAGAATATTAGAACGTCAATATGTTAAATGTGGTGTTTAACTATACAGTATACAATATGTATACCTCTCGTTGGCCTATATTGGTTGGAAATAAATTGGCATTTTTCTTTTTCCTAACTTGACACGAATGGGATTTCGTGATCAGTGCTATGAACTCTAACCAGAGTAAAGTAGCAAAAGATAGATCGTGCTGGTAATTAAGTCGTACCAGTGTGCAAGGCTAATTAGGCGAAAGTGCACGCGGTACGCGTGGATAAACGTGATGCTCTTGGAGTCAAGAAATCTTATTGGGTCCTATATATACACACACACGTGTATTTATATGTAGACGAATGTATACTATATTTACTGTATGGTAGTACCATACAGTTTTTTATAGTACCCACAAACATTGATTAAAAAAAAAAATTATGGTAGTGGTACTGTTTCGTATGTATAGTTATAGTATATAGTTGCTGTATACGAAAAGAAATTTGTGCTAGATGGTCTATATTGGAAAACAAACAAGTATGCATTATGTATATGTATATATCTAGTTAATCACCTACACTAGAAATGTTTTCTCCGCTCCAAGTGTCCATTAACCATCGAGAGACTTGTTGTATAGATTGTCAACATTGTGGCACGTATATACAAAAAGAAGAGAATTAGAAAAAAAAATTCACCTCGAGTCAATTAAATTTACTCTCATCGAGAGTGCATCCGGTGCTAAAGGTACAATTGTTGTTGAATTTCATCAATTTTTAGAGCTTCTTCTTTCTCTTCCTTCTTTTTTCTCCTTTTCCTTCTTTTCTCTTCTTTTCCTTTTGTCCCCTTTTTTCTTGTTTTCCCTTTTTCTCTTCTTCCTCTTTTTTCCTTTTTTCTCCTTTTCCCTTTTTCTTTTTTTTCTCCTTTTCCCTTTTTCTCTTTTTTCTTCTTTTTACTCTTCTTTCTCTTTTTTACTCTTCTTTCTCTTTTTTTCTTTTCTTCCCTTTTTTCCCTTTTTTCCTTTTCTTCCTTTTTTTCTTTTCTTCCTTTTTTTCTCTTTTTTCCTTTTCTTCCTTTTTTTCTCTTTTTTTCTTTTCTTCCTTTTATTGCTTCTTTTCCCTGTTTCTCTTCTTCTTTTTCTATTTTTTCTCTTTTTCTAATACTTCTTCTTCGCTTTTAATTTCCCTTTTTTTAATTAAAGGCTTCGCGTTTATAAATACCATCGATTTCAGGTCAATTCTCAACAATTTTGAGAGCAAATATTGTAAAAGATTTCCGATCAGACAGATATTTTTTTAACTCTTTGAGTCGAAGATTTACGAAAAATTTGAGAATCAATTATTTAATTTAAAAAAAAACACGGTTAAAAAATACCAAACAAATTAAAACTAGAAATTATTCAATTCAGTACCAAGCGAATGAATTATGTGAAGAAAAATTATACTTTTACTCTGAAAAAGAAACTGTTTAAATTAATTTTCGACACTGTTAATTAACTATATTAATTTGAATGTTCTTTCATTCTTTCATTCACTTTTTCTGTCCCTCACACTCTGAAGTTGTCTTTTGTTTATACTTTTGTTTTTTGTTGACTTTAGATAGAAAATAGAAATCATCAGAATTTTTTTTTACTTCTTTTCATTAAAAGACTAAAATTTTGTTAAATATTGTTTTGTCAAATTGAAATTATTTTTTTCTTTACTTCTAAAAAAAATTATTAAACAACTGTCATTAAGAAATAGAAAATTTATTTATTTTCCATTAACAAGTGATCGAAAAAAAATTACAAATCATTGAATTATACAAAGAATTTTATCAAAAAATTTTATACTAATTGAATTTCTTCGAAGAATATTATTTTTTATGAAAATAATTGAATTTAGGAAGAATTTTATTAAAATTTTACATAATCTTAATTAAATTCGTTTGAAAAATTTCTTTGAGTTTCTTTAAAATAATGGACTTTCTTTAATCATTTTAATTACAAGTTTTCAAAGTAATTGAATTCTATATGAATAGTTTCTTTCAAGTTTTTATAATAATCCTCTTTCTTAATAATTGAAATT
This sequence comes from Leptopilina drosophilae, assembly GCA_032873175.1. Lineage (NCBI taxonomy): Eukaryota > Metazoa > Arthropoda > Insecta > Hymenoptera > Figitidae > Leptopilina > Leptopilina drosophilae. The sequence goes on from CM065485.1 coordinate 32,248,948, forward strand.
AAGCATTTAATTCTTGAATTTTATTTAAAATTTTTGAAAAATAATTGAATTTTTTTGAAATATTTATTGAATACAATCGAATTTTTTAATAATTGTATTAAAAATAATTGAATACCTGAGAAGAATTTCATTATTTATAAAAAATACTTTAATTCTTGCGATGAATTTTAATAATATATTTCTTTTTAAATATTTGAATTCTTTTGTGAATTTTTATTGAAATAGTAGGTATTAAAAATAATTGAATTCTGATATTATTGAAATTAATTTAATTCTACGAAGAATTTAATTCAAATTATTTTGAAAAAAAATCGAATTGTTAAAAATTATTTCACTAAAATCTTTGAAAATTAATTTTAATAAAAATTTTAATAATAATTACATTTTTCGAGAAATTCCATTAACATTGTACCAAAAACAATTGATATTCTGTGATAATTTTTATTATTTATAAAAATAATTGAATTCGCGGTTTAAAAAATGTTATTCTTTATTAAAATAATTGAATTATTGCGAAGAAATTTATAAAAAATTTGTAAATGGTAGAATTTCTCTGAAATTTTTATTATTCAATTCATTCATTCAAAATTGGCATTTTCTAAAATTTCAAATTAAATTTTTTTTAAATAATTGAATTTGTTTTGGGAAATATTTTATTAAAATCGTAGATATTGAAAATCATTAAAATTAGAAAAAATTTCTCAAAATAATTGAACTTTGGAGAAGAATTTTGTCATTTATAAAAATAATTGGGATTTTTACGAGAATTTTTTTCAAGATTTGAACATAGTTGAATTTAATAAGAAGAATTTTATTTTTTTTTTTAAATTTTTCCAATTATTTTTAAATTCTACAAAATTTAATTTTTTTTAGTATTTTCAACAAAAAGTTAAATTAGAAAATTTTCAAATTTTATTATTTTTAAAATTGTTAATTTTATTTTAAAAAGGGATTAAAAAGATAGCCGCGCGCTTTAGCGCGCGATTTGTTGCTAGTTAATAGTAATTAATGAATTCCAATCGATTAGGTTAAATAATGTTGAATGAATATTGTCGAATGAATTATGAATTGATGAATTAATTATGTAATTTTATTTTATTAACTTTTAATTTTAGAAATAGTATAACTTCTATAATTAAAGTTCTCAAAGTATTAAATATTGAAATGAACAACATTTTCTTTTTGAAAGACTTTCAAAAATGATATAAATAATGTAATTTAAATTAAATATTTATTTTACTATGACAATTTATCGAAATTATTATAATTATAATTAAAATTAATTGAATTGTAATAATTGAAATTTTGTCTAATAGTTTTAAACGTTTAAATAAAAGATGATACTTTGTGTATTTTTTTACTTTATTTTAATTTTACATTATAAAAATGTTTACAAAAATTTAATGCCCCTTTTTCAAAAAGGGGCATAAAATAATTAATTTAAAGATAGGAACTCCTTTTTAAGTAGTTTTGCTTTTTTAATTCTTTTTTTTGTTTTTTTAAAGGCAAATGGACCAGTTTTGGAAAAAGAAATTTATCAACACGAGAAATAGTTGAAAGAAAGACAAGTTTCTCGAAACTGTTATTTTACAGTAATAACTGAATTGAGTGATCAATATTAACAACATTATTTGTCACTTTGATAAGGAAAAGTGCTTTTTATTAAATAGAGAGAATGTCACTGGTGTAACGGGTCCTTGTTTATAAAGTCCAAGTGCTTGAATAAATGATAAATATCCTTTAGGAAGTGCTAAAAACAGAATCATTTATTATTTTCACGCACACTTCATGAAATGAAATGCTATTTTCACACAATATTTATCAAAACTACTTTGTCTTTTTATTTATTTTTTTTCAATTACTTTTAGTCATTTTTCTCAGTGTTATAATAATTATCGTGTATTTATCTTTATTCCATATATTATTCTGCATTTCTGCCCTTCTTTTAAATATTAATTTATTAGTTATTATTATTTAATTTTTATGACGACAAACGAATAAAAAAATATTTTACCACTTAAAAATTGGTCGAAACAAAAAATATAGAAATTGTGTTGAATACAATTTTTATTTATTTTTTATTTATTAAATAAATAATTTAGTGGTCGAAAAGGAGGAAAACTAGCAAAAAATACAAAAAGAAAAGAAAAATACAGAAAGGAGAAAAATACAGTAAAAAAAGACAGAAAACGAGAAAAATTGTAACGAGAAGAAAAAATGCAAAAGGAAGAAAAATCCTACAGGGAAAATAAAAAGATAGAAACGAGAAAAAATGCAAAAGGGAGAAACGCAATACAAGAAGAAGGAAAGTACAAAGAAACAAAAGAAGAAAAAAGTGGGAGAAAAAAGTTGAAAAGAAAAGAAATACAGAAAAGTGAAAAAGACAAAAAAGAAAAAAACTGTCAGAGCTACTTAGTTCGTATTGTCTTTTTTCCGAATATCATTTGTTTCGCCTACCACGAGATTCTCAATGACAAAATATTCCCCCTCCCTTCCCCTCGGAAAATCAATTCTTTCAAACTCTCCCCAAAAAAATAATAAATTATCACTGAAGAAAATTCTAAATTAAGTTCCCATTCAAAAAAAAAAACCTAAAACTACTTCTTTTTCTCAAAAACAGTTAGTTTTTTTCATTATTCACTCTCGAGAGTATATCTTTTTTTTAAAGAAAAAAGAACTCTAAGTGTGCCTATTGAAAAGGAGAGAAGACTTATTACAATTTTTTCCACCCTCTTTTTATTATTATTATTATTATTATTCTTATACAACACATAACACACAGCGCTCGAAAAATGTTTGCCAAAAGTATCAATGAGAAAATTTAGAGACAAGTATTTGTTTGCATTTTCAATACGCGTAAATAAAACACATATATCTATATCTTTCACAGCTTTATTTCCATAGAGTCCCCACAAGTGCCCACATAATATAACCCACACGAATATATATGATGACTGCAATATAACCGAGAGTGTCATCGTCGATTTTCTCTTTTTCTCTCTCTCTCTCTCTGTATATCCAGCTGCCGGGATTTTATTTTCTATAACCAATATGAATGCAGCTGGCAAATCTAGCATTCGATTATTCATAGTAAAGAGGGGAGGGGAGGAGGGGGGGGTTTATAGTCTTAGGTCAAGTTTTGCGGTGGGAAGAAGTAATTTAGCGGTTTTGTGCCCTGCAGTCATTCAGTGAAATCTTCTCTTTGGAAGGAAAAAAGAAAAAAATTAAATGGAGAAAGGGAGAGAGAGACAAAAAAATGAGAGAGAAAGAAAGAGAGAAAAAAATAGTGAGAGAGAAAGAAAGGAAGAAAAAGAAACAGAAAAAAATAGTAAGAGAAAAAGAAAGAAAGAAAGAAAGAGAAAAAGGACGAGAAAGAAAGGAAGAAAAAGAAAAAAAGAGAGAGAAAAAATAGTGACAGAAAATGAAAGAAAAAATAGTAATAATGAAAGAAAGAGAAAGAAAAAATAGTGAGAGAAAGAAAGAAAGAAAGAAAGAAAGAAAGAGAGAAAAAAATTGTGAGAGAAAAAAAAGAAAGAGAGAAAAAAATAGTGAGAGAGAAAGAAAGGAAGAAAAAGAAACAGAGAAAAATAGTAAGAGAAAAAGAAAGAAAGAAAGAGAGAAAGAAAGAGAAAACGGACGAGAAAGAAAGGAAGAAAAAGAAAAAAAGAGAGAGAAAAAATAGTGACAGAGAATGAAAGAAAAAATAGTAATAATGAAAGAAAGAGAAAGAAAAAATAGTGAGAGAAAGAAAGAAAGAAAGAGAGAAAAAAATTCTGAGAGAGAAAAAAAGGAAGAAAAAGAAACAGAGAAAAATAGTAAGAGAAAAAGAAAGAAAGAAAGAGAGAAAAAATAGTGTGAGAGAAAGGCAGAAGGAGAAAAATATTGAAAGAAAAAGAGAGAAAGAAAGGAAGAAAAAGAAACAGAAAAAAAGTTGGAGAGAAAGAAAGAAAGAAAGAGAGAAAAAAATAGTGTGAGAGAAAGGCAGAAAGAGAAAAATATGTGACGCGACACGAGAAAAGGGACCTATCGATAAAAAAATCATTTTTGAGTTTCTAGTCGTATTCCATAGATTTTGAGTCGCTCTTTCACGTAAAAAAATCAGAAATTAAAAATCTGAAATAGTTTAATTAATATAAAGCCCGAAAGTTGAACGTGTCCGCGTAAATACACGGGTTTTCTGCTCATGGCGTCACTTTAAACGCCCCCCCTGTAAAATTCTCTTTTGAGGCGATAGGTCCCTTTTCTCGTGTCGCGTCACATATTGAGAGAAAAAGAGAGAAAAAAAAACAGAGAAAAATAATAAGATAGAAAGAAAGAAAAAAAGGGAAAATAGTGAGAGAGAAAGAAAGAGAAAAATAGTTAGAGAAAAAGGGAGAGAAAGAAAGGTAGAAAAAGAAACAAAAAAATAGTAAAAAAGAAAGAAAGAGAAAGGGGAAAAATAGTGAGAGGGAAGAAAAGAGAAAAATAGTGAGAAATCTTTCCTTTTTACTATGAATAATCGAAAAAATATTAAGAAAGAAAGAAAGAGAGGGGAAAAAATAGTGAGAGGGAAAGAAAGAAGGAGAAAACGAGAGAGAAAGTGAAATATACAAAGAAAGAGAGAGAAAGAAAAAAATAGTGAGGGACAAAGAAAGAGAGAGAGAAAAATAGTGAGAGACAAAGAAAGAGAGAGAGAAAAATAGTGAGAGACAAAGAAAGAGAGAGAGAGAAAAATAGTGAGAGACAAAGAAAGAGAGAGAGAAAAATAGTGAGAGACAAAGAAAGAGAGAGAGGGAAAAATAGTGAGAGACAAAGAAAGGGAAAGAGAAAAAAATAGTGAGAGACAAGGAAAGAAAGAGAGAAAAATAGTGAGAGAGAAAGAGAAAAGAGAGAAAAAAAAAGAAATAGAAAAAGAGAGAGAAAGAGAAATACAGAGAGTGAAGCAAAACGTCTATTAGATGATTTCTACCGAGCCACCGATTCTTCTTTTTTTTGTTTCATTCTTTTTCTTTTTAATAATTTATGATTCCCTCTTTGATGTTTACTGCTTGCTACGTAAATTTACCCTGACCTTCGTGTCTGTAATTTACGGATCCTTCCTACCCCTTACCGAACCATACCGAAGCAAACGGTGTAAAATAGAGTACAATACGGTGAAGAAAATAAGTACGTACGTGACGCGCGTTGATGTATTTATTACGCGAACCAAATATATCAAGTCGAAAAGTTTTAAGCAACTGCCATTTTCCTTTCCTGATTTTTTCCCCCTTTTTAACCCTTTTCATTGTGTCAAAAAAAAAAATTGCAAGAATTTTTAGATTTTTCAAAAAATAATTCAGATGTGATCCAAAAATACTTCTATCTTTCGTCTTATTTTTCTTTTGTTCTCTTTTCTTTTTTTTCATTTGTTCTTTTTCTTTTTTCTTTTGTCCTTTTTTCATAATTTCATTCTTTTTCTCTTTTATTTTCATTTCCTTTTTCACTTTTTTCAGTATGACTAAAAATTGCTAGTTTTTGAAAATGTAGTAAATTGAATAAAATTTTTTGTAAATCCCAAAAATACTTTAAAAAACAATTTAATTTTCTATCACTTTCTCTTTTTTCTCCTTTTCCATTTTGTCAAAAAGTTTAAAGTATTTGTAATTTTTGTAGTTTTCTCAAAAAATAATCAAGTATATAGTACAAAAATACTCCAAAAAATACTTCCAAAAATACCTTCTATATTTTTTGTCTTTTATCTTTACCTTTTTCTCTAGTTTCTTTCTTTTTTCATTTCTGTCTTTTATTTTCTCAAAAAAATGGCAAATCTGAAATTTTGATACTTTTTTCGAAAAATAATATAGTGAAACCCAAAAATACTTCCAAAAATTATTTCCGTCTTTTCTGTCTTTTCTTTCTCTTTTTCTTTATTTTCCGTCATCTATTCTTTTTATCTTCTTTTTCATTCTGTCAAAAGAAATATTTTTTGGATTTTTAAAAGTTTTTCAAAAAATAATGAAGTAAAATTCAAAAATAGTTCCAAAAATACTTTCCGCCTTTTTTTTCTATTTTCCTTCTTTATCTCTTTTACCCTTTTTCTGTTCTCAAAAATGAAATAAGAAAAATTGCAAATCTTTAGAATTTTCATACTTTTTACAAAAAATAATAAAAATACTTTTAAAAATACTTCCTATCTTTTTTGTCCCGTTTTTCCCTATTTTCTGTTAAAATTTTATTTGTTTACGCAACAGAAATATTAATTTTGTTAAATAAAATTTTTTCATTAATAAAAATCCAAAAATACTATTTTCTGTTAAAATTTTATTTGTTTACGCAACAGAAATATTAATTTTGTTAAATAAAATTTTTCCATTAATAAAAATCCAAAAATACTTTTAGTCTCTTTTTCTCCTTTGCCTTCTTTCCTCTATTTTCAAAAATTCTAGTTTATTTATTTCTATTTTCCTTAAATTCTATTATTAAATTAAATTAATTTAAATTAATTTCCTTAAATTCTATTATTACCTTAAATAAAAATATTAATTCTATTCAATAAACGTTCGATTTATTAATTCACAGTTTTTCTGCAGATATCAAATTGAAACAAAAAAACAAATCACATACCCAGAGAAAAATATTATTTAAACCAAATATATTTTATTTGATTTAAATAAACGTATATTTGTCTCAGAACCAACTAGACTTTTTATTTGTTTCAAATAAAATTTTTATTCGACATAAATAAAACATATATTAGAGTAAAATAAAATTTTATTTAAACCAAATAAAATTTATTTAAACCAAATAAAATTTATTTGAAACAAATAAAAAGTCTAGTTGGTTCTGAGACAAATATATAATTTCTCTGGGTGCACAACATTACTTCGCAACAATTTTGATTCGTTTTTTTTTAATTTGATATCCTCCAAAAAAATGTTTTTAAAGCAAATAATATTTTAGAGAAAGAAAAAAAATACAAAAAAGGGAAAAATATTTCACAGAAAGAAGAGAAAAATATCCTAGTAAAGAAAAAAAATTCTTCATTCAAGTGGGAAAGAAATTTATTCGAGGGAAATATAGACAAGCATATATTTGTAATCAGATTGAATAGTTTTCAATTGCTTTTAAAGTTTTGTAATTTATATATCTAGAGGCGTCGTCGTTGTCGTCGTTGGCGTCGCAAATATGCGTGAAAGTTGCGACAGTTTCGGGATTTATTAAAATATAGCTACGTTTCGAGATAAATAAGTAAATAAATAAATAAATATATAGGAAGGAAATAAAATTTCAATTCGACTTTGATAATTTTTAACTCTTTTAAAATTATCGGAATATTTCACATGGATAAAATTGATTAAACATTTATACAAGAATTGCAATCTGATTATAAATTTAGCATCGGTGCGATATGTAAATTTTCTAAATACTTCCAAGTTCTATTGAGAGATACATAGTATAGTGAGAATGAAAGTTGTTGATCTAAATAACTGAAATTCATTTTCTACTGTTAATAAAATACCGAAAAAATTACTTTTTGAAAAAATTTAATTCCCGACTTTTTTCCTTCTGTTTTTTTATTTCTATTTTCTTTATTCAGTATTCTTTTTTCCTTTTTTCGTTCTATGTTTCTTTATTCAAGTTCAATTTTACAATTCTTGGCTTATTTTTTACGAGTTATTTTTGTTATTAATTATTAATTATTAATTATTAATAATTAAAAATTAATAAAAATTAGTTATTTATATTAATTAGTGAAGAAAAAAATCCGTAGATTTTACTAGTTAGTAAATTTTAATTAGTTATTTTTTATTAATTGTTGAAACAAAAAGTCAGCAAAAAGTTTAGTAATTAGTTAATTTTAATTAGTTATTTGTTGCTAATTGGTAAAGAAAAAAATCGGCAAAGAATTTACTAATTAGTTAAATTTTACTGATTGTTGAATAAAAGTGTTAGTCAAAAATTAACTGGTAGTAAATTATTTTTTACTAATTGTTAAATCAAAAAGTCTACAAAGAGTTTACTATTTATTTGAATTAGTTATTTGCTACTAATTATTGAAGGGAAAAGTTAGCCAAGAGTTTGATAATAATTAATTATTTTTTAACTAATTGTTGAATAAAAATGTCAAACAAAAATTTACTGGTAATAAATTATTGTTTACTAATATTGTTGATGCAAAGTTAGTAAAGAATTGAATAATTAGTTAATTCCCATTAGCTATTTTTTACTAATTATTGAGCAAAAATAATTAAAAATTTTGATAACTATTAGTTAATTTTACCAGCTAATAATTGGCTAATAATTATTTTTTATTAATAATAATAATATTTTTTTTGTTTTTTTAATTTTTAATTTAATAATTTAATTAAATTTTCTTAAATTAATTTTTATTATTTGTAACAATTATTTTTATTCGTAACTGTTATTTAATGTTATTTGCCACTTACATATAAAATTCCATACGTAATAATTAATGGAGATATAATTGAGACTAATGTATTTGTCAGACATGAAAAAAAGCAAAAAAAAAAAAAAATTAAAAATGAGTAATCGATGAAGTAACTAATTAACAGTTGATCAAAATGAAAGTAATAAATTATGATCAATTCCATATTGATTTGACATAGTAATAATTTAAATTGGTGCGTTAGGTAATGTTTACTTTTTTGTTTTACTTTTATTTTTCACTTTCTTTACTTTTACTTTGTATTTTTTGTAAATTTATTTTCTCTTATATTTATATTTTTGTTTATTTTTTATACCATTTTTTACTTTGTATTTTTTGTAAATTTATTTTCTCTTATTTTTATATTTTTGTTTATTTTTTATACTATTTTTTTCTTTTTTATTTCCTTTCCCTTTTAGAATTATTTTCTCTTTTCTTTTTTACTATTTTGTCTCTTTCATTTTTATTTTCTATTTTTTTTGTCTAATTTTCATTTTTATTTTTTTATTTTTGTAAAAGAAAATATTGCAAACAGAGAAAAGAAAATATAAATAAAAAAATAAAATAATAATGAAAAGAAAACTATGAAAGATGAAAAAATTCTTCTTTCTTTTTTTATTATTTTTTTTTGTTTATATTTTCTTTTCTCTGTTTGCAATATTTTCTTTTACAAAAAGAAAAAAATGTTAATATACGAATAAGATATTAACATTTTATTTTCTTTTATTAATACCACTCATCAGGCTTTCTATCATGATGATAAAATTATTATTATTTTTTTTATGAAAAACGAGCGCACTTTCAATAATAATTCTCGCGGTTACATTCGGTATTGCTCCGTCAGGGTGGGGGGAGGTACAAACTTATTAGCTTATGACCCACGTGCTATAATACTAATAACAGGTTTCCACAGATGCGATTAACATTTCACGAACGGTTCCACAAGATACCTCATATTATTATTTTTCTTTTTTTTTCTTTTCTTTCTTTTTTCTTTTTTTTCCCCTCAAATGCCGTCTTGTAAATCAGTCTTGACTTGTGGGACGTGATGAAATTCACTTACGTCAGTCCAAATTCAATTTCGGTTGTAAATGCTTTCGCAAAAGTTCATGTATTACATGTACATTTCTCTCCCTCTCTCTTTTTTTTCTCTATCTCCTTCTTTGAATATAAATTGCAAACGTAATGAACGAAATTTCATTTATTAGAGGAAAATTAAATTGAATCAAAAAATAATTAAAAATAAAAAACTTGCGAAAAAAGAGATTATTGCTAAATAAATAGAGAAATTAAAAGCAAAAAAAAAATAAATTTTTTTATGATTAATTAAGCTTTTAAATTTTTTTCTCTTAGTTTTATTGTTTCTGCTTTGAATCCCCAGTGTTGATAATAATAAATAATTGACAAATAATGTGTATCGTTCTGAAATGTCAGTTTTCATAGATATAATGTGCCACATATAATAGTGATTGTGAGAGTAGAACCTTATAAAGAAATTGAATTGAAAATCAGTAGCGAGCGCAATAGCGCTTTCTAAAATGAATCAAATTAAAGCTTTCGTTTATATTAGGTGGGTGGACAATAAATTATAATAATAGTCTTATTATGTCTACAAGGAAATCTCGTTAAGATTTAGTCTCCATGTTACGTGTATTATATATGTACGATCATATACATTTAATTAAAATTAGAAAACGAAAAAAAAACAAATTCATATTTATCACATGTATGTAAATTTAAATTAGTAAATAAATCAGTGATATAATAAAGCAAAAGATAAAAGAGTTCAAAATTCAGACAAATAGGTGTGTGAAAAATAAATTAAAGCCTGCCGTAAACAATGAAATAGAAATTAAAACAAATGAATTTAAAAAATAAATTTAAAAAATAAATTTAAAAAATAAATATAAATAATAAATTTAAAATATAAATTTAAAAAATAAATTAAAACAAATGAATTTAAAAAATAAAATAGAAAATAAAACAAACTGAAAAAAATAAAACAAATGAATTGAGAAATAAATTAGAAAATAAAATAAGTTAAAAATAAAGCAGAAAATAAAAAAATAACTGGCGATTTTAAATACTAAATTTAAAAAGTAAATTAAAACAAATGAATTTAAAAAATAAAATAAAACACATGAAATAAAAAATAAAATAGAAAATAAAACAAACTGAAAAAAATAAAACAAATGAATTGAGAAATAAGTTAGAAAATAAAATAAGTTAAAAATAAAGCAGAAAATAAAAGAATAACTGGCGATTTTAAATACTAGGGAGTAAAATAACTGCTTTTAACACTGAAGACTAAAGGGAGTACTTTAAATACTATATAGGTAGTAAAATAACAGCTTTGATCACTAGGGAGTAAAATAAGAATGTTAATAAAATTAATAAACAAATTAAAAAAGTAAAAACAATAATAATAAAATAAGTAAATGTGATAAAAAATAATAGAATAAATAAAAAATTAAATAATTTATTTGTTAATTTAATTAATTATATATTTGTTTATAAAATTAGTTACTTTTTATTTAGATATTTCTTTATTTAATTATTTGTTTATTTACTTATTTATATACTAATTTGTTTACTAATTTGTTTACTAATTTGTTTACTTATTTTTATATTTTCTTATTTGCTTATTTATTTGTTTACCAGTTTATTTAATTACTTTTTATTTACTTTTTATTTACTTTCTAATTTATTTACTTGTAACACTTATTTATTTAGTTACTTATTTTCACATTTGTTTATTTATTTATTTAATTAACTGTTTTATTTACTTTTTACTTGTTTATTTACATATTTATTTAGTTATTTATTTATTTACTCATTTACTTTTTAGAAAGACGTGTGCAGAATTTTCTGAACCAGTTGATTGAATGTTTATAATTTTTATATGTTCGAGAAATTTTCTCAAAGTGATCGCGAGTAGAAATTAAATGTATGGAATATAAGAGTAATTAGAATAATGTGAAATTAAGTTTAGGACCGACGACTAGAAGCAATTGCGGGTGAGAGTGGGGGAAATGAATTCCATATAATATTATACAGAGAGACAGTATCGATGATCTTGCCGATTATCGTTCCTGGGAAAACGTGATTTATTAAGCATGACTTCGTGCCTACTCACACACACATACACACACACATTTATTTACCTGTGCTCGTTATCCTTATCGACAAAAGAATATCACCTTGTTAAATCAAGAAAATATCACTGAAAAAAGAAATTGCGAGAAAAAACGGAGAGAAAAGGAGGAAAAACGAAGCACGGAACATTCCCTGAACTATAAAATTTATATTTATTTCTAGTTTTCAGCAAAATTAATTTTTTGTTTCTTAGTTGCTTTTATTCTTGTATAATGTTTTTTTTAATAAAAAAAGCAATAAATAAAAATTAGCAATAAATAAAACAATAAAAACATTAAAAAAATGTTTCTAGTTTTCAACAAAATTAATTTTTTTGTTTTATACTTGAGGAAACAAAGTGAAAATAATAAAAAAGGTTTTCTAGTTTTCAGCAAAATTAATTTTTTGTTTTATAGTTGAGGAAACAAAAATGAAAACAATAAAAAAAGTTTTCTAGTTTTCAGCAAAATAAAGTTTTTTCTTTTATAGTTTAAAGAAAAAAATAAAAATTAACAATAAATAAAAACAATTCAAAAATTCATTACATATTTCTAACATATTTAAAAAAATTCTTTTCCACTGAAAAAATTTAGTTGTATAACTTGATTACTTGTTTATTATTTAGTGAATATTTACTAGAATTCAATAAATATTTACTAGAATCAAATAAATATTTACTTGAATCGAATAAATTTACTTGAATCAAATAAACATTTACTTGAATTAAATAAATTTAAATAAATATTTACTTAAATCAATTAAATGGTTTATGAATCAAATAATTACTTATTTAATAATTCGAGTTATTAACAAAATATATAATTTATTTGATTTAAATACAAATTATTTGATTCAAGTAAATATTTATTTGATAATAGACAAGTAATATGGTTAGTTAAATAAATTTTTAAAAAATTTTAAACAAGTGTAAAGAGGGAGAAAAAATTATAATAAACAAATCAGAAAATATCATGCTAAGTGATTTTTGGGTTAAATTTGAATAATTATTTTTTGTTTTTTTTTAAATATAATATTGGTTTTTTATTTTTTTCAAAGGCGGAGTGGAAGATAAGTGGAATGAAAAGTGTTTCGATAGTCTGTATTTTATAAAATACAGTTACTTTCCTATATGTTAGTTAGTTGGCTTGTGGTTCAAAGTTCGCTGCTAAGGACAAATCCGAGTACGGAAGACAACGAGGTGCTATATGTGTAGTTAAAAACGGCCACTATTCTCGTTTCACCTGCGCATTTTTTTATACACTGTCTTCGTGTACACAGGTGTGTGGGTCAAAGAATCACGAGATTTCTCTAAAAACGACTGTTTTCTGTTTTTTTTGTTGTTTTTTCAAAAGAAAAGATATTGTTTTGCCTCTTTTCCTTTCGCCTATAGGAAAACATTACTCTAAACAAGTTTTTCTAATGTAAAGAAATACTTTTTAATTACTTTTTTATTAAAAAGTAATTTATAAACTATAAAAAAATCGTCAACAATAATTCAATCAAATATTAAATACTAAATAAATACTAAAATAAAACAAAAATTAAATTATTGAAAATTATTATTATTGTTATTTGAGTCAAATTAGTAATGATGATAATATTAAATCGAGTGAAATAGAGATCGTATCGACTAATATAGTGAGATTTTATTGGAGCATTGTAACGCTAATAAGTGTAATTTTGCAAGAGATTATTGATAACGAGATTAATTAGGGGAGTGATAAATGGTTCACGTTGAGAAAAATAGTATACGATAATAAATAATAATAATAATAAAAAGAATAATAATAAAAGATTCCTTTCCCTTTCTTTTGATTCTATACACAAGTTTTGTTGTTGTTGGGGGAGAGGAAGGCTAGTGCTACCTTCCTTTTTCCTTATGGCGTTTCTCATAGATTTATCATCGCCTCGAGTCGACTCCCGAGCTCTCCTTCGCCGTTTAGATGTATATATTCAATTGCCGTTTGCCGACTTTATACGCCTCTGTTTAATCCCCTAACGATCGTTTGTTACCTCTTAACTTACTATCCAAGGCGAATTATTCTCATTCTCGACATTAAGCCTCACACCACTAGACGACAAATTTAAAATTGCTAATTTGCGATGTGCTTTTCATTTTTTTTTGTTTTTGTCAAGAAAAAATTTAACGGAATTTATCGCATTTGTCATTTTTTAATTTTGTTTTCATTTCATTTAATTAATTTACTTATTGACTTAATTATTTTATTTATTCTTATATATATATATATATATATATATATATATATATATATATATATATATATATATATATATATGATCGGAAATTCAAAAATATTATTTTGTTAAATATATCAAAAAAATTTATACTAGAATGATGATTTTTAAGCTTTTTTTGTTTATTTGTAGGCAGCTTTAAACTGTTTAAAACATGACATTTAATAGAAAACATTTAACAGAAAAATCCTCTCAATAAGAAAAGAAAAATTAACTGCTCTTAGAGAGAGAAAAAAAGGTGCAAAAGAAGAGGAATAATCTAAAATTATTTTCTGTAAATTCATTAAGTTGTTTATTATTTATTTTGTATAACGTAAAAGAGAGTATAATATTCACACCCTATAGATTGGGTTTATTATTATCCTCAAACCAGTAAAGTATAAAAATACATATGGAACGTTTGTTTAAAAGAACAGCAAGAATTTGTCTTGGATCAAATCAGAAAATTGCATTATGTACTTCTATAGCTATTATTAAAGATAAAAAACCAAGTAATGAAATGTGTAGGAAGATTTACTATTGTTACTACTTATTCCAAAATTTTGTTTAAAGATTAAATACGATAAAATATTTAAAAAAATACATAAAAATTTGACTTAACATTTTTACTGAAATTTATTAATTATAGGCAGTAACTGGCCAACTTTTCATTAAAAATGTGATTATTTTTTAAATATTAAAAATAGTAGGCAATAATATTAAAGGGCTGTACCGACAAAGTTCAACGCATTTAAATGTCTATTGATACTTTCTTAGCAACAATGCAATTTTAAATATTAATATACAACTTATTCTAACGGGAACAAGTTATCAAGTGTATGGAAAAATTTACTACTGTTATTGTTCTTCTCCAGTGTTTATTAATTTTTTGTTATTGTCGAGACAAAAATCTTAAATATACAAATATTAAATATCAATAAATTTAAATTAAAATAGTAGTAGATATTTATTTTTTTGTTCCACTACTTATTACAAAATTTTTGTTTGAACATAAAGTAAATGAGAGAATCAACAAGAAAAAGTTTCTACAAACTACAAATATTCCTGTCAGCTGAATGCAACCTTGTCAAGTACTCTTCAGGGTTTATCAATTCATCCACGTGTGTGAATTGAAAATCCATCGCAAAACATCTTCAGGGGGCTTTCTTCAGATGACGTATGCATTTAAACTCTCCCCTAGCGATGACTTTTTCTGGCATATGAAATAATTGACATGTTGTACAACAGATTACCATTAAAAGAAGAAAGCCCAATTGTAGCTCTCAACCAAGATGGTTGAAAACAATACCAATCTGGTTTCTTTTGAAACGTCCACGCTTTGCAACAGTGCCAAGGTAAATTTAAATGCCTAGTATCCTAAAATCGGTGTTTGACATAGTCACCTTGGAAGAGTAGTCTTAACCCATCCAAGTTCACATTTTCCTTTTTTCGGAAATCATTCTTTTGACAAGAAAATTTGTAGCTTGTTATTTATTAGTTGTTTGTTTAACACAATTCTTAAATATTTGTATATTTTACAATATTGTCTGTCAAGTGTACTATGATCATTTATGGGGCTTCAATAAATTATCTAAATTAACAATTATTTACTTTTAATTAATGTTTTTTTGCTAAAAAGGACTTTAGGTTCGTTATTAGCAACCTTAAAAACCCCTTCTATGTCATTTTAAAGTGAAATCTCTTTACTCTCTTATTTGGTTTATTAGATTTTTATGCAATTTGTGAATCAAGTGAGGCAAAAGATTTGTCATTAAATTAAAAAACATGTTGGGTTCCCTGACTACCAGTTTAACGAGTATATTGGGAATGTTCATAAACTTTGTGTGACTGCTCAATTCAAAGCCAACTAAGGATATACCAACGGATGTTCATGAGCTTGCGTCACGGTTTAATTCCAAACCCCTCGTTCTAACCAATTGGCTCTTGTTACACCAATCGAATAAAAGCTAAAAGTAATCTAATTGTTTTAAGACAATACTCTTGACTCACTTTCTTCTACTAATGTATTTAAATTATTATCACGAAAAATATTACAATTTACTTATATTTATCTACGAACATTGTTAATTCTAAACTTGTTATTTATACACTTTTCAAAAATTTTGATTTTTTAATCTTTTATTTGATATTAGATTTTAAAAAAAGGACTTTAGTTTCGCAAACAACATTAAAAACCTCTGTAAGTATTTTTGTGTTTTAAATTAGTGCTGTAATGTAATGAGTACATGGGGGATATAATTATTTTTTAATATTCTTACCTACTACTTTTAATATTACAATTTATAATTATAAAATAGTTTCTTATCTAAAGCAGCAAAAACAAATTAAAAATTTTCTTTCTACACAGGAAAAAAAGTTAAACGCATAATAAAAGTTAAAAGCATTAAAATTTTTATTCTTTATTTTCTTAGTAATAATGTAATTTTTAATTTTTAGATGTAACTTATTCTAACTGGAAGAAGATATCAAGTGTGTGGAAACATTCACAATTGTTATTTTTCTTTTTCAGTGTTTATTAATTTTTTGTTATTGTCGAGACAAAAATCTTAAATATACAAATATTAAATATCAATAAATTTAAATTAAAATAGTAGTAGATATTTATTTTTTGTTCCACTACTTATTACAAAATTTTTGTTTGAACATAAAGTAAACGAGAGAAACAACAAGAAAAAGTTTCTACAAACTACAAATATTCCTGTCAGCTGAATGCAACCTTGTCAAGTACTCTTCAGGGTTTATCAATTCATCCACGTGTGTGAAATGAAAATCCATCGCAAAACATCTTCAGGGGGCTTTCTTCAGATGACGTATGCATTTAAACTCTACTCTAGCGATGACTTTTTCTGGCATATGAAATAATTGACATGTTGTACAACAGATTACCATTAAAAGAAGAAAGCCCAATTGTAGCTCTCAACCAAGATGGTTGAAAACAATACCAATCTGGTTTCTTTTGAAACGTCCACGCTTTGCAACAGTGCCAAGGTAAATTTAAATGCCTAGTATCCTAAAATCGGTGTTTGACATAGTCACCTTGGAAGAGTAGTCTTAACCCATCCAAGTTCACATTTTCCTTTTTTCGGAAATCATTCTTTTGACAAGAAAATTTGTAGCTTGTTATTTATTAGTTGTTTGTTTAACACAATTCTTAAATATTTGTATATTTTACAATATTGTCTGACAAGTGTACTATGATCTTTTTAGGGGTTTCAATAAATTTTCTAAATTGACAATTATTTACTTTTAATTAATGTTTTTTTGTTAAAAAGGACTTTAGATTTGTTATCAGCAACCTTAAAAACCTCTCTATATCATTTTAAAGTAAAATCTCTTGACTCTCTTATTTGGATTATTAGATTTTTATGCAATTTATGAATCAAGTGAGGCAAAAGATTTGTCATTAAATTAAAAAACATGTTGGGTTCCCTGACTACCAGTTTAACGAGTATATTGGGAATGTTCATAAACTTTGTGTGACTGCTCAATTCAAAGCCAACTAAGGATATACCAACGGATGTTCATGAGCTTGCGTCACGGTTTAATTCCAAACCCCTCGTTCTAACCAATTGGCTTTTGTTACACCAATCGAATAAAAGCTAAAAGTAATCTAATTGTTTTAAGACAATACTCTTGACTCACTTTCTTCTACTAATGTACTTAAATTATTATGACGAAAAATATTACAATTTACTAATATTAATCTACGAACAGTTGTTAATTCTAAGCTTGTTATTTATACACTTTTCAAAAAATTTGATTTTTTTAATCTTTTATTTGATAATAGATTTAAAAAAGAGAACTTTAGTTTCGCAAACAACATTAAAAACCCCTGTAAGTATTTTTGTGTTTTAAATTAGTGCTGTAATGTAATGAGTACATGGGGGATATAATTATTTTTTAATATTCTTACCTACTACTTTTAATATTACAATTTATAATTATAAAATAGTTTCTTATCTAAAGCAGCAAAAACAAATTAAAAATCTTCTTTCTACACAGGAAAAAAAGTTAAACGCATAATAAAAGTTAAACGCATTAAAATTTTTATTCTTTTTTTCTTAGTAATAATGCAATTTTCAATTTTTATATGTATCTTATTCTAACTGGAACAAGTTATCAAGTGTGTGGAAACATTCACAATTGTTATTTTTCTTTTTCAGTGTTTATTAATTTTTTGTTATTGTCGAGACAAAAATCTTAAATATACAAATAATAAATATTGAATATATCAATAAATGCAAATTAAAGTCGCAATAAATAATTATTTTTTTGCTTCTCTACTTCTTACAAAATTTTTGTTTAAAGATTAAGTATAAAAAGAATCAACAGGAATAAGTTTTCATAAACTACAAATATTCCTGTCAGCTGAATGTAACCTTGTCAAGTACTCTTCAGGGTTTATCAATTCATCCACGTGTGTGAAATGAAAACCCATCGCAAAACATCTTCAGGGGGCTTTCTTCAGATGACGTATGCATTTAAACTCTACTCTAGCGATGACTTTTTCTGGCATATGAAATAATTGACATGTTGTACAACAGATTACCATTAAAAGAAGAAAGCCCAATTGTAGCTCTCAACCAAGATGGTTGAAAACAATACCAATCTGGTTTCTTTTGAAACGTCCACGCTTTGCAACAGTGCCAAGGTAAATTTAAATGCCTAGTATCCTAAAATCGGTGTTTGACATAGTCACCTTGGAAGAGTAGTCTTAACCCATCCAAGTTCACATTTTCCTTTTTTCGGAAATCATTCTTTTGACAAGAAAATTTGTAGCTTGTTATTTATTAGTTGTTTGTTTAACACAATTCTTAAATATTTGTATATTTTACAATATTGTTTGACAAGTGTACTATGATCTTTTATGGGGCTTCAATAAATTTTCTAAATTGACAATTACTTATTTTTGAAGCAATGTAAGAATGTATTTGTGTATACTCAAAAAAGGTGAAGAATAAATATGGAAATAATAAACCAGTTTAAATATATAAAATAATGAAGTTCTGATTCGTAATCAGCGAACTCAAAAACCTTTAAAAGCATTTTTGTTTTTTGAATTAGTGTTGTAATGTAATGTATGTCGCAAAAGGTTAAACAAGTAATGAGTAAATGAGGCATGTAGTTATTTTTTAATATTATTACCTACTACTTTCAATATTAAAAATTATAATTATAAAATATTTTTTATCTAAAGCAGCTATTAGGATTTGTATAACTTAAAAAAATTAAAATATTTTTCTTTTTTATGTATCATATTAAATGTGACTTTGTAAACAGTTTATAGCTGGGATCAGAAAATCAAAAACAACTTAAAAATCTTCATTCTAGTACAATTTTTTGTCAAATTTGAAAGGAATGATGTAAAATCGGAAATTAAATAATCTAAGCTAATCAGAAATTAAATTTACAAACAAATTTTGAATAAAAGATAAATAAAAGTTAAATAATTTTTTATTAATGATTTGTTAATATTCTGTTTTTCACTAATAATGATTTATTAATAATCTTTAATTGATTAATAATGCTAAATTATAAATTTTTTTACTAAAACAGACAATTAATTACTTAATTAAATTTTTTGAATTTTACCGAAAAAAAATATAGATGTTTAAAAATTTATTTTAAAATGATATTAACCCTTTAACGACGAGATGTGCTGCTTCTCAACATAACTTCAAACGCCTACAATTAGTAGAAAGAAGCCATAAAATTATTTAAAAATCCATATCCTACTATTTTTGGAGTCGCTCTTTCGAATGGCGTGGTCAAAATTTTCAAAAAATGATATTAAACTCTTCTTTTTTTCAGAAGTATTTAAATATGTCAATTTTTTTTAATGCAATTTTTTTTAAAAGAATATTTTTCTCCGCCATAACATTTTTTAAATAGAACAAAAAGTATAAGAAACGTGTTCCCGATAGTTGTACTTGAAAAATATCCATTTCTAATTTTTATTTTTTTCGATTTTGAATTTAAAATGGCGCTTGAAGGACAAAAAAAAATTCCTAATTTTAAGTAAGATTACAAACTTTTTTAAAATTGTTCAAATCTAATTGAAATTTGTTACTCGGGGGTTTTGGGGGTCGCTGATTATAAATCTGAAGCCAGATTCAAAAAATTGAAAATGGCGGATCCAATATGGCGCTCGAATTTTGTGAAACTCTTTGAATTCAGTTGAAAGTCGTTACTCGGAGGATTTTGGGGTCGCTGATCACGAATCTGAAGTCAGATTAAAAAATTTAAAATGTTGGAATCAAAATGACGGCTTAATTTTTCAAAATTACTCAGATTCGCTTGAATTTTGTAACCCGGGGGTTTTTAGGTCGCTGATTACAAATATGAAGTCAGATTGAAAAAATTCAAAATCGCGGATTCAAAATGTCAGCTTAATTTTCCAAAATTACTGAGATATGCATGAAATTTGTTACTCCGGGGTTTTCGGGGTCGCTGATTTTGAATATGAAGTCGCCTTTAGCCTTTAAATAATTAAAGTTGATATAGAGAATCATTTTTTTAAACTTTTTCAGTAATTTTTTTTTGTTTTTTTTATTGTTTTGCTTTTTTAATTTTATAATTTAATTCTTTCAACTTTTTATTAAAAACTATTTGAGGTGCAACAGTATTATAAAGCGCATTATACAAATTAATAATTTTTAATAAAAAGTTGAAAGAAGTAGATTGTAAAATTGAAAAAAACAAAAAAAAGAAGACTAAAAACAAAAAAATTTAAAATCACTGAAAAAGTAAAAAAATGTTTCTCTATATCGCTTACCTAGTCGTGGTAAGAATCGGGAAACTTTAATTATTTAAAGGCTAAAGGCGACTTCATATTCAAAATCAGCGACCCCGA
Source organism: Leptopilina drosophilae (assembly GCA_032873175.1). Classification (NCBI taxonomy): domain Eukaryota; kingdom Metazoa; phylum Arthropoda; class Insecta; order Hymenoptera; family Figitidae; genus Leptopilina; species Leptopilina drosophilae. Next base: position 32,269,596 of record CM065485.1, read on the forward strand.
AAACCCCAGAGTAACAAGTTTCATGCATATCTCAGTAATTTTGGAAAATTAAGCTGCCATTTTGGATCCGCGATTTTGAATTTTTTGAATCTGACTTGATATTTGTAATCAGCGACCTAAAAACCCCCGGGTTACAAAATTCAAGCAAATCTGAGTAATTTTGAAAAATTAAGCCGTCATTTTGATTCCGCCATTTTAAATTTTTTAATCTGACTTCAGATTCGTGATCAGCGACCCCAAAAACCTCCGAGTAACGAGTTTCAACTGAATTCAAAAAGTTTCACAAGATTCGACCGCCATATTGGATCCGCCATTTTGAATTTTTTTAATCTGGCTTCAGATTTATAATCAGCGACCCCCAAAACCCCCGAGTAACAAATTTCAATTAGATTTGAACAATTTTAAAACGGTTTGTAATCTTACGTAAAATTAGGAATTTTTTTTGTCCTTCAAGCGCCATTTTAAATTCAAAATCGAAAAAAATAAAAATTAGAAATGGATATTTTCCAAGTACAACTATCGGGAACACGTTTCTTATACTTTTTGTTCTATTTAAAAAATGTTATGACGGAAAAAAAATTCTTTTAAAAAAAATTGCATTAAAAACTTGACATTTTTAAATATTTTTGAAAAAAAGAAGAGTTTAATATAATTTTTTGAAAATTTTGACCACGCCATTCGAAAGAGCGACTCCAAAAATAGTAGGATATGGACTTTTAAACAATTTTATGGCTTCTTTCTACTAATTGTAGGCCTTTGAATTTCATGTTGAAAAGCAGCACATCTCGTCGTTAAAGGGTTAACATTGAAAGTTCATTAATGAAGAATAATCTAAAAATTACGTATTTTTCAATTAAATTTAAATTAATTTTATATAAAAATATTTAATGATGAAATTAAAATAAAATATAAATAAATGAAAAAATTGTACAACACGAAATAATTTTAAATATGTAATTTTTTACCTATTTTTTTTTTTTTTTTAAATAAGTAATTAATTTATTATTTATATGAACAATGTAATAAATTAAAATTTTTTCCAAGTATAAAATTAAAATAAAGTCAAAAGTAAATCTATATAAATAAAAAATATTTAAATATCAAAGTTAAAATTAATTATGTGAACAAAGGAATTTAGTGAATTTTAACTAGTATGACGTCACACACTTTTTAGAACAAATCACAAAAAGGACTTGGTGTGATTTTTGTTGCGTGTGAAATTAACCAATGGTAAACGACATAGAACGTGGCGCCGCCTACGAGGGTAAAATTTGTTGCGTGTTATTTTCACACTAAATTCGGGTTAAAACAACACTTATTATTTTCTGTGATGCTTTAAACAAGCATTCAAATCAAAAGAAATGTTAGGCGGGCATAAAATTTTGCATATGTAGACGGAAGAATAGTGACTACATTGCAATAAAATATTAATATAATTTAATTGATGAATATAAAAAGATTGCGAAAAAATATTGAATAAATAATTATTAAATAAATAATTGACTTACAGTGGTTGATCTCTGCTATACCCGAACTCCTTTCAGCACTCCTGTTGTTTATTTTTAAATAATGAAGTTTTTAATGAAACGAAAAAAATATTTTAGTTAAAAAAAATATGACGTTTATCACACTAAACACACTCGAAAAAAATTTTACACTTGGTGCTCTCCCGAGGACGCATCCGTTTCACGGTAACACTGTTCACTTGCCCGGCACACCGAATACTGGAAATTCCCAAAAAAAAATTTGAAAATTTGCTCCTCTCAACGAAGTGGGGATAGGTACGTCTCAGCGAATATGCCAAGCGTGGTGGGGAGAGGACCGGGCCTGCAATTCTCAAAATCCCCGAAGGTCAATAGTTTACAAACTCTGTTTATTATCGTTCAGTTATATGAAAACAAAGGATAATAAACAGAGTTCAACAACCTTTTGTCGTCTCGGGGCTCCCTGGGGCGAGATTCTCGGAAATCCCCAATACTAAGTAATATTTGAAAAATGTGAATAAAATTATTCAAAATTTGAAAAAATAAAATCACTAAAAATTTAATCATTTTAAACTATAACTGATTTATAATATAATAATATATAATATAATATAAAATTAAACTTTTTTAATTTCTTGGAAATTTACTCCTTTTTCGAAAAATGTTAAAATTTTCGAAAATTTTCTAATAATTAATTTTATTTTTCGCGTGTAATACAAAAGACAAAGGATATGTCGTAGAGAGGGTTATTGACGTAATATTTCTTGGAAATTTACTCTTTCTCTCTTACTCTTACGAAAAAATAAAACTTTTAAAAATTATTACCAAAATTATTTCAAAACAAATAAATATAGACTTTATATACATGAATCGATTTGTCTTCATGACAATAAACACAATTTTCACCATAATTAATGCATAGAATAATAAAAAAAGTTATTTCAACAGAATAAAAAAATTCTTTTTTTTTAAATTTGAAAAATTCCTAAAAAAGTTTTTTTAGATATTTATAATTACTTTGTTTACAAAATTACTTTGTCAGTTTCGAAAAGGTGTAAATATTTTTATTTTTTAATTCTCAATCAAAGTATTTTATCAACTAAAAATATATTAAAAAAAAAATTGTTTAATAGTCAAATTATCAAAGTTGTGAATTTATAAAATGGAAAATAATAATGCAGATTTGCGAAAGGAATAAAGAATGTAAACAATTTTTGATAAACACAGAAATTAAAGTTCGCTGGTGTTCATTAATTGTTTCAATTACCACTGTTATCGGATTAGTGATTAAACATTTATGTATATTTATTCCTTGTTGTAATCACTTTTACCAACATATTATATCTTATCACACGATAATTGTAATAATAATTTAAATTTCAACGTGTGAACAATTTTAATAACAAATTCCTTAATTTTATCGACTACAGATTTTCACGTAGTTCCTCGTTTTTTTCTCCGCCATGAAGATTAGAAATTAAAATTAATAATCATTCTATAATCAGTAATAATGTTACAAAATAGTTTTTTAAAGTTTAATCGAATTATTTTACTTGTACTATAAATAAATAATTGAGTAAATAAATTAATTAATCAAAAGTAATTAGTAATATTAATTAAAAAATAAAAAAAGCAATAATAATAATTAAGAATAATTAGTTATAATTATTTAAAAAATAAATTAAGTAAATTAACTAATTAATAAAAAAAATTTAAAAAATTAATTACTAATTTCAATTAGTAATAATAATTAAAAATAAAAATATGAAATAATTAATAATAATAAATAAAAAACAATAATTATCGGTAATATTTAATTATTATGCTGCAATTAAATTACGTTGTAATTAATAATTACACTAATATTAATAATTAATAATCATGTTTAAATTAATTCACATTTTATTAATAATTATGTTCGAATTAATTACTTTACTACTAATCAGTACATATACGTTGTAATTAATTATTTCAAACATTAATAATTACGTTTTAATGAATAATTAACAATTTAATTAAATTTTCAATTTTTTCCTTCTCTGCAAAGTATTTTTATTTATTTTTATATTTTTTGTTGAATTTTATTTTCCAAAAAAAAAAAATATATCACGTAGGCGTTTTAACACTCTTGTCAGCAATAAATTCCATCAGTTTAATGGTAAAAAAAAATAAGACAAATTTTTTTTTCCACTGCAAATCACCGAAATTAACATAAATCGTATAAAAAATTTTTTTTATAGACGCGTTCTTCATTAGCTTTTGACTCGATCGCATCCTGATTATCTGCTCGATTAGTTTAGTTGTAACGAGAGGAAACTTGTTTTATATCTTACATATATATGTAGATAATAACTATGTGGCCGAGTGTAAATACCATAGTAAATTATATAGGTGTATGTATGGAAACAGTTTGCTTCTAATTTCACACACGTATTAACGATCATAGAGAGAATAAGAAGAAAAAAATAAAAAGAAAATACACCGTGAAAATTGTCGAATAGTAATTAAATAATTATAAAGCTTAGAATCTGGTAAATTAGATATGCGCTTCGAAACATGGTTAAATATAATGTGATAAATATCGTACTTTGGAAAATTATTAATTTTCGTTATTAATTAATTATTAATAATTATTTATTAATTTTTTCTTATGGAATCCTTTTTTAGTTTTTTTTTAATAATTTAAGTTAGTTTTTCAATTTTTATTTTTTTATTTTTAATTTAATTAAAAAAAACTTTTATTTTATTAATTCGTTTATTATTTTACATATTTTTGTTGTATTTGATGTATTTTTTGTTGTATAAATTAATATTAATTAATATTAATATACAATTTAGTTGAATTTTGTTTAGTTTTTCATTGTTATATTTTTTAATGATCTCCGGACGTTTGGGATCAAACCACTGACCCGAAGTTCAACTTACTAATTCACGAGCCTTAGAGACTACGGCTACCGTCTACTATTAAATAGAACTTTATTTTTTTTTATCTTAATCTCAATTTTTATTTTATTGTTTAATTTATTTTTTATTACTCTTTTTCCATTTTCGCGATTAATTTTTTTGTTTAATAATTTTTTTATTTTATTCTTTAGTATTTAAATATAGTTATTATTTTCTTTCTCTGAAACTTTTAACAATTTTCTACTAAGAACAGTACATATTTATATATTATTTATTTATTTAATTTATAATATCTATAATATTTTTGATAAATAAAAAGTTTCAAATTAATATGGCGAGTTAAAAATTGAAATTCCTATTTGTTTAAAAAAATACGGATTAATTTTATTTCGAATTGGACGACGCTTGATAATGTCTTTCGTCGATAATATAATATTTAAGAAATTAATGAAGACTAAGTGTACGAGTTTATATGTATACATAAATGTATACATTTGCAAGTGTAGAAAATATATCGTGTACTTGATTTATGCAAATCTTCTGCGAATGTTTGCGGCGACCTTGAAACACCAAAGTAATCCCTCGTCACTTTATAACTTATGATCGTTCAACTGTAAAAGGGAGCTTTTTCGCTGTCCTTCGTTAATTATTATACCATGAACCATGATTAACGTCATATAAACTGCAAATTTCTTATTGGAATCTCATATAGTCTCTCAAGATGAAATTTATCGAGCGAGAAAGGTTTTCAAAATTAAAATTGATTAATTTTTTAATTTAAAAATTTCTTCTTCCTTTTTGTTTATTTCTTAAATTAATTTTTTAATACGGATTTCTGTTTGCCCTCGATTTTATTTTTTTAATTTACTTTTCGATTTTTAATTTTGGTTTAATTTTCAATTTTAGAATTTTTGTTGCCCTAGATTTTGTTTTTTAATTGCCTTTAAAAATTTGTTTCGGTTGAATTTTAAATTTCGAAATTTTGTTTCCCTCGATTTTCTTTAGTTTACTTCAAAATGTTTTAGTTTAACTTTAATTTTAAATATAGAATTTTTTGTTGGGCCTTATTTTTTATTTTTTTAATTTACATAAGTAAATTTGGAAATTTTGGACTTGTAAAATTTTTCCCCCTTTTTTGATTTTTAATTTAATTTTTCAATTTAGAATTTTGTTTGACCTGGTTTTTATTTTTTTAATTCACATTTAAATTCGGATTTGTTGTATTCGATAATTTTTTCGACCCTTTTCTGTTAATTTTTAGTCTAAATGGTAAAAATTAAGTTTGTGTTAATTATTCAAAATTAAGTTAATTTTATTATAATTTTATCGAAATTAAATTTAAATACTTAAAGGTAAAATTTCAAAAAAATTTAACCAAATATTTTTTTCCTCTGTTTCAGGTGAGTTTCTCGAAAGTTTCTTCGTTTTTCCTTAATATTTCTCTAAAAAAAAGTAAGTCCACATTTTTTAGAGAGAGTTTCAAAATAAAGTGAATAATTATAAACTGAAAAATATTAAAAAGTATTAGCAAAAATTTTCTAATCTTCAAATAAAAAATTCGACATCAAAAATTAAAAAATCATTGACAGATTAAATCTAAATAAATAATTTATTTGCTTAAGAAATATTTATTTAATGAATACTATTCGGAGAGTGAAAATAAATTTGCAAATATTTTTTAATAAAAAAAATTGAGATCTAATTTTTTTGAAATTATTCTCTGGCTTATTTTTTTCTTTACTTTTCGAGTAAATTATTAAGTTTCGTAATGTAACTTTGATAAAATGGAAGGAATAGTTCTAATTTTTCTTTTCGTATTCTTTAATGCGAATCTAATAGCTACATCATTAGGATTGCGGGCATTGCAATCAAAATTCACTTTTCGCGAGAAAATTTTCCCTGCAACTACATATTCGCAATTGCGTAATACCGTAATTTCAATTTCAAACTTGTGATTATTGACATTTTTATTTTCTCCAATCGATTAAAATTTTTGCTCTCATAACGAAATGTTATAAAATCAAATTCGAAAAAGTGAAAAAAGAAATGGGAGAAAATGTAAAATCACATTCGAAGAAATTAAAATCAAATTCGTAGGAATTAAAATCAAATCAAAAAAGAAAAAATTGAAAGCAAATTCGAATAAATTGAAATAAAATATAAAAATAAATTTAAACCTAGTTTGAAAAAATTAGTCTCAAATTCGAAGAAATTAAAATCAAATACAAAAAAAAATTTTAAATAAATTTCGGAAAACAATTTTGATATCTAAAATACAAAAACAAATCTTTTACTTATAATCACTTGTGTGCCATCTTTGAAATGAAACTTGCTTTGCGAGTAATTTTTTTTGCCTGGTGAACAAGAATTTCTTTTTTTTCTTTTTCCTTTTTTTTGCAAGTAATCACATTGAATCGCTGTGCAATTTTTTCCCTCCTCTCACCCTTCGTCTCTCTCTTTCTCTCTCTTCAAATTCGTATACGAAGGAGAAATCTTGCGCCTGGGTAAATTGCATTTTCGAGAGGGACGATTAATCAGGCAAGATATCTGTAAGAAAAAAAAAGCCGGCCACTGCAATGCTTTCACACGCGTTCAAAGTGTAGTTATACACATTCGTTGTGGGTCGTCGCGTGGCCACGAAATGCAACTTTTTTTTTCACTGCTCGACTTACAAATAAAGAAAGCAAAAAAATAAAATAAAATAAATAAATAAAATAAAAATAGAAAATAATAGAAAAAATAAAACAAGAAATTAAAAATACAACAAAATAGAAAAAATCGAAAGAAACATTTCTTACTTTCCAGGTCAATGTTTCTTAAATTGTTCTCTAAGGATAGGTTTCTTTTCCTAATTAGTTATTTAATTAAATAAATAAATAAATAATATTAATTATTAATTTCTATTAATTATTAATTCCTATGAATTATTAATTATTAATTCCTATGAATTGTTAATTATTAATTCCTATGAATTATTAATTATTAATTCCTACACTGAAAAAAAAATTTTATTTGATTCAAATAACCGATTATTTGACTATTATCAAATAAATATTTACTTGGAACAAATAATTTCTATTAGAATCAAATAAATTGTATTTGAATAAAATATTTCAGTATTTGAAGCAAATATAATTTAATTGATTCAAATAAAAATTATTTGATTCAAGTAAATATTTATTTGATAATAGTCAAGTAATCGGTTATATTTGAATCAAATAAATTTTTTTTTCATTGTATGAATTATTACTTTAATAATTAATTTTCTTTTTTTAGTATAGTATAAATACTAAAAATTTGTCAGACTAATAAAGTATATTAATGAATTTATTAATTAATTGTAATTATTAATTTCAAAATTAATTTTCATTTAAATACAGAAACAATTATTATACAGCAACAATGTTAAATTACAAAATTTCTTTTTTTATATAGTAACAGTTAATAAATATTTTAATAAAAAGCTATTCATTAATATAAATATTAGTTTAATAATTAATTGTCATTTATTAGCCAATTAACAATGAACGATAAAATAAGAATGAAAACAATAATTACAGTAATAAAAAAATAAGAATAATAAAGATTTACATTATCCAGTTTACTACTTAAAAAAATATATTTATATAAATATAAGTATATATAAATATATAATTGAATATATAAATATATAATTGAATATATAAAATATATAAAATAGTAGTAATAAAAAATAATTATAACAATAAGGTTAACAAATAATAATTAAAGAAATAATAATAATAACAATAAATTTGATAATTTGACAACAATAACAATTGCAGTAATAATATAATACATACAATTAAATTTTATAAAAAATTAAATTAAAAAATGACTGAATTACATAAATACAATATTTACAGCTAATATTCAAAGTATTTATTATAAATCATTCGCGAAATAAATGACAAATTATTTTTACCATTATTCTCAGCTTAAATTGTTAAGAGGAAAAAACGTGACGAGCTTTCCATAACGTCTATTATACAGATGATAAACGAATAAGATTGACAATAAAGAAAGAATATATTGGTGATAAATGGATAATAATGAAAATGTATAAAATTCACATGTTTCGATTTTTCTTGCCTATATATATATATACAGATATATATGAAAAACGAATGGATCATAAAATAAAATATTCATGAAATGATTACTTGACTATAAATTGTTGTTTTTTTTTCTCCATTTCTTTTCTTTTATTTTATTTTCTCCACGCTTGTATAATTCAATTCCTAAAACGTTTTGTCCATAAGAGAGAAAGAGAATAATGAAATTGAACGTCTTATGACTCTATATAACTGCAAATTTAAAGTACATTTAGTGTACATGTTACTTATATTTTTATATATATATATATATATATATATATATATCTATATATTTATTTATATGGGAAAAAAATATAAATTTGAAATACTAAATTTCTATACGTTTAGTGAGTGATAAAAAATTTTTATTGTTCAATAAACAATGGTTAAATGATTTATAACGAGCTCTTAAAATATTTATATTTGTGTGTATTATTATAGTCGCGTGAATATGTCGATGTTTTATTTCTTCTATTTTATTTTCCACTTAATCTTTTATGTAACAATGACAATAAAAATAAATATTTTTAATTTTTTTTCATTTCTTTCTTTTTTAATTTAAACTAAAAAAATTTGGTTTTGGTTTTTTTCAACTGAAAGACTTTATAACCTTATAAATAAATAAGTAAATAATAATAATAATAATAATAATAATAATAATAATAATAATAATAATAATAATAATAATAATAATAATAATAGTAATAATAATATTAATAATAACAGAAATAATAAATAATAAAAATTTGTTTTTATTTCTTTTTTTAATTAAATTTTTTTTTAAATTCAGGGATTGTTTTAAGTTAATTACTATTTTTTTGCAATAAATATTTTATTTAATAATAACAATAAAACTAAACAAATTTATAATCATTTTTTAAAATTTTGAATTAAATTTTTTTTGTTTTCGAATCGAGGTACTTTTTAGTTAAATAGCTATGAAATTAGAATTTAATTTATTTACTCTTTGAATTAAATAAAACCCTCCGGATGTTTTACACTCATGATGCGCAGTAACGTCAAGTTTAATTTTTTCCGCGCAGGTTCATTTTTCACTGCGCAGTAGTTTCTGGCTATTTTTTTGACTGCGCAGTTTGTCTTAAATGTTTAGTCTATACTCGCATTTTTGATATAAATTCGAGAATCTCTGAGAACTAAAAACAGTTTTATAAGAAGATTTACTTTTCCGGTTTATTTTTTTTTATTTTTTTATTTATTATTTTTTTTAATATTAACGCTTTGAGTGAAAATTTTTTTGAAGTTGCGTATTTGAAAGAGAAGAGAGATGGGAATTTTGATAAAAGAGGAGGATAATAAAAGGGAGAAATGGTACTTTATATGCTACTTGTAAATGACACCGATATAATGGATTCCCGTTAGGAAAAGTGTGATTTGAAATTTTTTTATAGTCCGAGTGACTGCAGCAGGATCAGAACAGAGAGAGAATTCTATGTAGACGCATAATCTTTCAGATTCTCAGTCACAGAGTGCAAGATCCTTCCGGCTCTTATGGACCAGCCACCCACGTGAATCCCTTCTCTTTCTCTCTTCCTCTCCCCCTTTTTCTCTTGATTTTTTTATCAATTTTTATTCTCTCCCCTTTTTTCTCTTTTGTTTTTTTTTCTTTATCAATTTTTTATTCTCTCCTCTTTTGCCTTGATTTTTTCTTTATCAATTTTTTATTCTCTCCTCTTTTGCCTTGATTTTTTCTTTATCAATTTTTTATTCTCCCCTTCTTTTTCTCTTGACTTTTTTTCTTTATCAATTTTTATTCTCTCCTTGTTTCTCTCTTGTTGTCTTAATTTTTTTCTCTTTCAAATTTTTTACTCTCGCTTTCCCTTCTAATTTTTGTTCTCTTTCTGGATTTTTTCTCTTCAGTAGAAAGAGGAAAAAAACAAGAGATTATTTTTCTCTCTCTGTCTCTCTTAAGTAGAAAGAGAGAAAACAAAAGAGAGAGAAAGAGAGACAGAGTGTAAAAATACTCGAAAAATTATTTTTTCTCAATTTTTATCCCTTTTCCACTTAAGAGAGAGAAAAAAGGGCCAAAAATCGAAAAAAAGAAAAAGAAGAGAGAGAAAGAGAAAAAAAGAAGAGAAAGAACAAAAATCAGGAGAGAAAGAGAGAGAGAAGTTAGGCTCCGTCAAAGTAGCCACTGATCCTTTTCATCCTAAACGAGCAATTCAAAGGTTCGAGAGACGATGCAACGACGACGAGGTAAATTCTCGCAGTCACGTCGCGGCCGTATTCGTATTTGAAGGTTTATTTCCCCTAAGAATGCTTATGCAACGTGTGTGGTCCTTTGCAATTTTGCCCTCCTCTTCCTCCCCCCACCCCTTGACCAACAACTTGGCTTATTTTCCCTATACGCACCCAACGCAACATACAAATTATGAGTCATTTCTATCCGAACGAGTCTATATAGTAATTGTCAAGAAACGGGAAAGAATTTTTTCTTCCTTTTTTCAAAATAATAAACCTTCACGAGACTGATTTATTTACAATCGGAAGTTGACAAAATTACGCTCAAAATCACTCTGCCAATGTTGGGCCAGTTTTCCATGAAGCAATTCGAAAATATTCTACTTTTAATATTAGTATAATTTATTCAAGTAATTAATATTACCATTTTTTCGAGGGGCTCTCAATAGTCGATAAAGTAGAGGAAATAAGTTTCTACTGTACTTACAGAGCCAATATTGGCCCAAGTTTGCAAATTTTTGAATACCAGCTAAAACGGTTCATTTCACTGTTGACTCTGGAAATAAAATATGAAAAAACAAAGTTCGGTTCTATTTAAAGTAATAATTTTCTAAATACCAAAATAGCCAGTGTAGAGCCAAGTTTGCCAACCACCAGCTGATAGAAACATTAAAGCAATTTTGACCCAATTAAAAAATCTAAAATTTGAAGCAATTTTGGAAGTAAAATATAAACAAACGAAATTCGGTTCTGTTCGGATTTTTTAATTTTTTAGGCAGTACCACAATAGCCAGTATAGAGCCAAGTTTGGCACTCACCATTTTTTATTTATTCAAGTACTATTAAAGCAATTTTGAACCAGGAAATTAGTTACAAAAAGAGACAAAAATTCGGTACCATTGGTAATAATCAGGGACCTTCACGAAAAATATGTGTCGTGCCCGTGCCGTGCCTAGCCACGACACAAAGTTCGCTTGGTAATTCGTGCCGTGCCTAGGCACGACACAAAGTTCGCTTGGTAATTCGTGCCGTGCCAAGGCACGATACAAAGTTCGTTTCGTAATTCGTGTCGTGCCTAAAAAAACACAAATAACGCTTGCAAGATTCTACACAGTATTTCATGCGTGTCTTTAAAACGTGCCTTGACACGACACGAATTACAAATTTGCATTTGTGTCGTGCCTTGGCACGGCACGAATTACCAAGCAAACTTTGTGTCGTGCCAAGGCACGGCACGAATTACCAAGCGAACTTTGTGTCGTGTCAAGGCACGACACGGGCACGACACGAATTTTCGTGTTTTTTCGTGTTCGTGTAAGTCCCTGGTAATAATATTTTCTCTAAAAAAAATATAATGGCCAGTATAGAGCCAAGACCTTTGGTCCACGATACCAATTACATACAAATATATGCATATTTATAAATATATTATATATGCTCGTATACATATAAATAAATAACGAATTTCCAAGCAAGAGGCAACAGAGCAAGAAATAAAGAGAGATTTACAATCGATTGCATGATTTATTGAAGAGTTGAAAGGCTCTAGATTGCTGTAAATTATTTTTCACTTCTCAAAAGCAGCACACAAATGCGTATAAATATATATTATATGAAATCCATCTTCGTTTGTTGTCACGAAATGTTTTATACACTCTATAAACAAAATGATAGATCGAGAGCAAAGGTTTTCGCTAAATAAATGCGCGTGTGAAACATCGAATTTGTATTGAGGATATCATGATGATTTTATTATTATTATTACTATTATTAATATTATTTTTACTATTATTTTTATTATTATTATTATTATTACTATTATTATTATTATTATTATTATTATTATTATTTGCTATTATTATTGTAAATTTTTGTCTTTTTTTGCCTCATAAGCTATGAAATTACCACGAATTTGATTAATTTTTTAACTTTGAATTTTCGTCAATTTTAATAAAATTCAATCAAAATTCAATGATTTTCACAATGACAATATTCGTCAAAAAATCTAATTATTTTCAAAATTAATAAAATTCTTTACTAAAAAATTTAATTATTTTCAAAAAATCTGAAACTAATTGTCAACATTTCAATTGCCTTTAGAAATAAAATTGCAAAATTCTTCGATAAAATTCAATTATTTTCAGGGATTTCAATAATATTCATTGTAAAATTAAATTATTTCCACAATTAATAGTATTGATTAGAAAAATTCAATTATTTTTGTAAAATTTTAATAAAATCCATCGTAAAATTTCAATTATTTTCAAAAATTGGTCTTAATTCACTGATTTTCAATATTGCACTATTTTAATAAAATTTCTCAAAAGAATTCAACTGTTAAACAAAAATGTTAATAAAATTCTATACACACAGACTTTAATTATTTTACAAAAAAAAAAAATGAAAATTTCACAGAAATTCAATTGTTGAAAATAGAATTATTATACACGGAGAGAGACTATATATTAAATTTTGTAAAAATATTTTCAAATTGGGGAAAAAGTGCAACAAAGCGAAATTTTGATATAGAAAATACTAAACTTTAAAAAAAGTTTTTTGATATTTATTAAAGTTATATTAGAATTTAATTAATATTCATGATATTTGATATAATTATACTAAATTTAACATAAGTTTTTTTAAAGTTTAGTATTTTTTATATCAAAATTTCGCTTTGTCGCACTTTTTCCCCAATTTGAAAATATTTTTACAAAATTTAATATATATTCTCTCTCCGTGTAGAATTATTTTCATACAAAATTTAAAATTTCATTCCGGGACTTAATTATTTTTATAATAAAATTTATAAAATAATAAAATCTTTTGACAGAAGTTAATTATTTTTATAAATTATAATATTTATCACATGAATTCAATTAGTTTTAAAAGTAATAATATTTAATTATTTTCTAAATTTTTTCTAAAATTCATGTTAAAATTTCAAATATTTTCGGATATATTTCTTAATTCAATAGTTTGTCTATGAATGATTTTAATAAAATTTTTTAAAGAATATAATTATTTTTATTTTAAAAGAATTTTGACGCAAAATTATACGCGAATATCAAATTATTTTCTAAATTAATGAAAATTAATGAGGCTGAAGTCCACAACGTTTTTAAAAACGAAAACACAAAAAAATAAGACGGTACTTTTATTTTTGATTGTAAATAATAATGTTATTTTTTGATAATTAAATCCTTAGTAACAACTGATTTCTTAAAAATTAAGGCAAATGAAAATTAGAGATGAATTTTATTTGAAAAAAACTCTTTTTTGATTTTTCGTTTTTAAAAACGTTGCGGACTTCAACTTCGTGAAAATTACAGATGAATTGTAATTTTTTTCCTTATTATTTGCCTTATAAACTATAAAATTAGCAAGAATTTGATAATTATTCAATTTTCAATTTTAAGAATTCAAATAAAAAATAATAATAATAATACAAAATTCAATTATTATTTTCATGAATAACCATATTTATAACAAGAAATTTGATATTTTTAAAATTAACATTCTTCGAAGAAATTCAATTATTAAAAATTTTTTTTTTTAACTGTCAATTATATAACATTTATAACTGTCAATATTTTAATTATCTTTACAAATGAATAGCAAAATTCTTCGACAAAATTCAATTATTTTCAGGAATTTTAATGAAACTCATTACAAAATTCAATTCAACTATTTGCAAAAATTTTACTAAGATTCATAACTTAAAATCAATTGTTTAAAACGAATTTGTTTTAATTTAATAATTTTGTATATTACGAATTTTAACAAAATTTCCCAAAAGAATTCAATTATTAAAGAACAATTTTGACAAAATTTTACACGAATATTTTACCATTTTCTAAAATAATGCAAATTTTCCAGGAATTGAATTAAAAATAAAATTTGCATACATTTTTTTTTAAAGTCACTTGTTTGAAACTTTTTTATAAAATTCTTCCCAATAATACAATTATTCTCATAAATAAAATTTATTGCAGAATTTCAATTATTTTTATCTACAATTTTAATCGAATTTCTCGGAAAATATAATTATTTTCAAAAATTTTATCAAAATTCGCCGAAAGAATTCAGTTATTTAAATATTCATTGGTAAAACTCTTTTTGTGAATTCAATTTTAAGAAACATTGATTTATTCAATAAAAATTTCAATTATAAAGTTTGAGATAACAATTGAATTTCGAAAAGGTTTCAAATTAGAATCTTTGAAAATCTGAATTCTTAATTTCTTATAATATAAATTTGTAAAATAATAATTTTATTACTTGGTCGTCTTTAATTATTAAAAAACATGAAAAATTTGAAAATGCTTTTGAACACAAAGACCAAAATGTTTTAAAATTTTGGTCTGTGAACCCAAATGCGATAAAAATTTGGAAATCCTTTGATAATTTTCCCTTTTTCTGAACCTAAACAATATTCTTATTCACTAAAAAAAAATTAGATCATCAAAAAAACGTTTTATTTGATATCGAAAGCAAACAAAATTTGAAAATACTTTGAAACCTAAAAACCTCTCAAATATAATGATTGAAACATAATATGATTAAATGATTATTTTAAAAAAAATGGTATTCATGTTTTCGGATAATTTTACACATCAAGAAATATTCGTAATTGTAGTAGAACATTTTTTTGATGATCTAATTTTTTTTCTAGTGAATAAGAATATTTTTTAGGTTCAGAAAAAGGGAAAATTTTGTCTAGAAATTAGGGGAAAGTGAGGGGAAAAGAAAATTTAATTTTTATGGCAACCCTGATTTTATTAGATCCAAAAAAAATATTACTAACACTAGTACCAAAAATAAAAAAAATAAAATAAAAAAATGAAATAAAAGTCAATCCCATTACTATCAAAAATAATAATTATAACACTGGTGGTAAATGATACTGACTAATGTTATTTCAATACCAAAATTTACAGTCAATAATGATAAAAAAAAAGTAAATCGATTGATTGACTGATTGATCGATCGACATCGTGTTATCGCCAGTACTTATCGGGGTCATTTGAAATGCTCATATTCACCAGGATTACCGGTCTAACGATCGTTTATAGCGCGCTCTCGACACCATTCAATTTTACACGGGACCGAGAAATCTCGAGTTCCCACGCGCGTTTTACCGACATTAGTTTCCTAGAGTGTGGTCCCCGCAGGAAGAATATCTCTCTCTCTCTTTCTTTTTTCCTCACGTTCTTGGATTAAGCACAAAGTATCACTAGGTTAGCCGCACAATAATTGTCGTCATTTGCAATAATAAATGTCTCTTCTTCTTCTTCATTTCTATTTTTATTTTTAAACAAAAAAAAGAAACAATTTTAATTTCACACGTATACGTATTTATATTCTACGAATGATGAACTCTCAAATAACGTTAATTCTTCATCTTAAAGTCACGATTTAACGTGTGTGATGCGGCGATATGAGAGACTCTTGTTACGTGAATATTGTAATACAAATCTCATCCATAAAATGTCAGAAGTTCTCAAATTCACACTTTTCCTTAGGAGCAATTTGTAAATGCGCATTTTATGCAATTATTGAATTTTATGCTGAAATTGTTTGTATGTGTATGTGTGTATTTACGTGGATGTAAAATAAATGATATTTTCGAGTAAATGTCATGAAGGTGAAGTTTACTGTAATTTCAAATGCAATTTAGGTTTTTTTTGTCGTCGTCGTTGTTGCTTGGTATTCACGATATTGAGAATATTATTTCTTCAAGTGCAATTTGTTTATGGAATTGTTGAAAGGGAATTGAAAATTTGTGAAATATTAGATAATAACGTACATTTATTATTATTTATTTTCCGATCGTTATTCAAGTGAACGAAATATTTTCCATCAAAAGATAAACCCTAAATTAACTGAGTTCCATTTGCAAATTTTAAATAAAATTTGTTAATTTAATTAAAAAATTTAAATAAAGTTTTGAAATTTAATTTAAAAATTTTAGTAAAATGTTTAAATTTAATTTAAAAATTTAAATAAAATGTTTAAATTTAATTTGAAAATTTAAATATAGAACTTGAATAAATTTGGGTTTTAGCTGTAGAAATTAATTTTATTAGATAGAAAAATAAATTGAAAGGTAAATATAGAAAAGAATAATAATGTACATTGTTTCAAGAGCAGTGAATTATAATGAATTAATTTCAACATATAGGAGAGAAATAATTTTTTACAGCAATAAAAAAGTATCGTTCGCACAATGTTTACATAGAGTGAATATTTAAACAATGAGTGAAATCTGCAAACACTTTCGTGGAAATTTCAGAAGATGCGGCAAAACTCAAGACTCTTCGAGACACTTGAGAGTATTTTTCAAGATGATAAAAAAATATTTTAAGTATCATTGGAGAAAATTTCTTACATTCTTTGGTACGATATTTTTTTTCCATAATATGTGTTAAATTTTTACCACTTGAGAGAGTATTTCGTCATAAGAAGAGTTAGAAAATACTTCAAAGAAAATAAAAGGAAAAAAATACTTGTAGAAAAAGAGAATATACTTGAAACAATTGAAAGAAAAAAATAATTGAACCAAATAAAAGAAAAAATACTTGAACCAAATAAAAAAATACTTGCAAAAAAAAAAAAATATTGAAAACAAAGAAACAAAGAAAACAAAATTGAAACAAGAAAGGCAAGGAAAACGTTATGAAAAAAGAAAAAGAAAGAAAAAATTTAATTACAATAAATAAAGAATAAATTCAATTCAGTTCAATTATTTTTAAACATTTTAATAAAATTCATTGCAAAATTTCAATTATTTTCAAAAAAATTCTTCTAATTCAATGATTTGAAAATCATTCAGTATTCTACTATTTTAATAAAATTACCAAAAATAATTGAATTATTTTCTAAAAAAATGAAAATTTTAAATGTTTCACAATGTTTACATAAAATTCTCAACAGAAATTTAAGTATTTTCTTAAATTGAAAAATTATTAAATACAATTTTCATACATTTAAAAAAAAATCAGATGTCTTAAAAATTTAACATTAAACACTTCGCAGTAATTCAATTATTTTCATTTTTAAATATATTTTAAAAAATTTGCATAAAATTTTTCAAAAACTCAAATTTTTGAAAAATTTGACATTAAATTCTTCGCAGTAATTCAATTATTCTCATGATTTTTAGAATTTCATTGAGAAATTTAATTTTCATAAATAATAAAATCATTCGGAGGAAGTCAATTATTTTCATGAATAACAATAATTATCATAGGAATTCAATTATTTACAAAAGAATTAAAATTCAATTATTTGCGAAAAATTTAATTAAATTCATGTAAATATTTCAATTATTAAAAAAAAATTTTCTTAATTTAATAATTTTGTACATTACAAATTTTAATGAAATTTCCTAAAAGAATTCAATTATTTTAAAAACAATTTTGCCGAAATTCAATTGTCTTCTAAAACAATGTAAATTTCACAGCAATTGAATTTAAAATAAAATTTGCGAAATATTTTGCTTGAAAAAAGTCAATTGTTTGAAACTTTGTTATAAAATTCTTTTTATTAATTCAATAATTCTCATAAATAAAATCATTATAGAATTGCAATTATTTTTAATTCTATTTGAAATAATTTCCTCGAAAAATGCATGTTTCTTAAAAATTTTATTAAAATTCGTCAAAAGAATTCAATTATTCTAACAATTTGTTTATAAAATGATGTATACGAAATTGAGAATTCAATTTTAAGAAACATTGAATTATTCAGTAAATTATCTATGTTTGTATTTAAATAATTTAATTCTCGTACTATTTTCTAATGAAAAATTTATTTGAACATTAATTTCAAGTAAAAAGCTTTAGATAATAATTCAATTTTGAGGAAGTAACTAATAATTGCAATTTTAGAAATATTTGAATTTTTTAAATGTAATTTTATTAAAATAAAATAAATAAATAAAAATAAAATAAATAATATAAATAATTTTGTTTATTTTTTTTTAAATTTGTATATTAATTATTTTAATAAAATTTTCCAAAGGAATTCAGAAAAAATAATTGAAACAGAAAAAAGAAAAAAAAACTTTAAGCAAAAAAGGAAAAGAATCTAAGCAAAAAAGGATAGAAAAAAAGAACATTGGTGAAGTTCACAAAGTTTTTAGTCAACGATATTAGAAAAAAAATATTTTTTTAATGAAATTTTTATAAATTTTTCTAAGGAAAATATTAGGATTAATTTGTTTTAATAATTATTTACAAAAAAAATATTTGTGAACCAAAAATATTTTTTTTAGTAGGAAAATAATTTTTTTTCTTTCAATCGTTGATCATAAACGTTGCGAACTTCACCGACGTAAGAAAGAAAAAAAAAGAAAATTACAATAAATAGAGAGTAAAAATCTAAAAATTATTATAATTGAAAAAAATTGTAATAAAAATCCAATAAATAAATAATTTTAAAAAATCAAAATTCCACGAACCCGATAATCGAGTTAAAAAAACAGAAAATAGAGATTTGAAAATAAATTTTCCGCGACAAGTTTTGATTACAAAAAGAGTAAATCGTCTCTTCGGAGACTTTCTTTCCCTCGAACGAAAACTATGCTCATATATTTATAAATACATTATTATGCATGAAAACGTTTTTTATTTATTTATTTTTTTTTTGCCGACTATACTTTTTCTTGTAAATGGGAAAATATGAAAAGTGTCTACATATATAAAGATATAAAGGGAGAGTCTCTTATTTCATCGAGTCATACAGTGTCCCGGGGCTTGCCAACATCACATCATGCGATTTGCTCACCTGGCACTTTCTGTATCGTTAGAAACGAGTCAAGTACCTCGTTGATTGGTGCATGCGCATAATGACTATCACAACAAACGAGGATTATGGTCCCACATGTATTTTGTCTTGAAAACCGCGCCTCGAACTTGTATGTCAGCACTAAGTGGCGATTTCATCTCTCTTATAATCTCCTTTTTTTTATTTTCTCTCTTTCTCTCTCTCTCTCTTTCTCTTTGGCTGTATTTTGGTCCATAATTGTAATTTGTCCTCTCTCAAACCACCTTGACTTTCATTCTGAACATTTCCAGGAAACAAAAGTGATATTGAAAGCGAAAGTTTCGTTGAGGAAAAACGATTCTTGTTGGCTTTATAAAACGGTAATTCACTAAATTGCGGACATTTTTTTTGTTAATTTTTATTTCATGGAATCTTGTCAAGATTAATTCATTCTTTATCTTTCGTTCAATTATTTTGTGTACATGCAATTTTTTCTTGTAGAATTTTTGTACGTTTGGCACTTTTGTGATTTGTTCTCTTCCTCTACTTTTTTGTCTTTTTTCGTATATTTTTCTTTGTTTAATATTTTATTCTATTCTTTTCTTATTTAAAGTATTTTTATAACGAATTTAAAAAAACCCTTATTTTGGTTTTTAGTGTTTAAAGCAGGGACTTACACGAACACGAAAAAACACGAAAATTCGTGTCGTGCCCGTGTCGTGCCTTGACACGACACAAAGTTCGCTTGGTAATTCGTGCCGTGCCTTGGCACGACACAAAGTTTGCTTGGTAATTCGTGCCGTGCCAAGGCACGACACAAATGCAAATTTGTAATTCGTGTCGTGTCAAGGCACGTTTTAAAGACACGCATGAAATACTGTGTAGAATCTTGCAAGCGTTATTTGTGTTTTTTTAGGCACGACACGAATTACGAAACGAACTTTGTATCGTGCCTTGGCACGGCACGAATTACCAAGCGAACTTTGTCTCGTGCCTAGGCACGGCACGAATTACCAAGCGAACTTTGTGTCGTGCCTAGGCACGGCACGGGCACGACACATATTTTTCGTGAAGGTCCCTGGTTTAAAGTACTGTTCCTACAAAATAATTGTTGAAAATATACAATTTAGTAGTTTTTAGTGTTCAAAAGGCGTCATTTTAGTCCCTAGGGCTGAAAGTGTCTGTTTTACCCGCACTAGTGCTTATAACGTCATTTTTCACCTTTGGAAAATTTAGTAATTCGTGCTTAAAGTATTTATTTTAGTTTCTAAGGTTTAAAGCGACTGTTTTAGTACCTAGGGGCAAAAGTCACTATTTTAGGATCTAGTGTCAAAAACGACCATTTTCCTCCCTAGTTATTTGGCAAAAACCAGAAGAAGTGTTTCAGAACAGTTCGAGAGCAAAAATATTCAATTGTTATGCAACATAATTCAAAATAATGGTTAATTGTAGTTAAAGAAACAAAAAAAAATTGAAAAAAGGAAAGGAAAAAGAGGAAAATCAATGAAAAATTGGGGAAAAAATATTGTTCATTATAGTTAAAGAAATAAAGAATAAAAAAAGAAAAGGAAAAAAGGGACAAAATGAAAAATTGGAAAGAGAAGACTAAGAAATGGAAATAGAGGGAAAACCGAAAAATAGAAAAAAAATTGTAAACAAGAAAAAGGAAAGGAAATAGAAAAAAGAGACAAGAGATAGAAAAGAAAAAAGAAGGAAATGAAAAACTGTAGAAAGAATAAAAAAATTTTAAAAAAATTTAAAAAAAAATAAAAATTAAAAAAAATTAAAAAAAATAAAAATTAAAAAAAATAAAAAAAAATAAAAAATAAAACAAAATTAAAGTATAAATAAATAAAATAAAACATAAAAATGAAAGAAAGAAACAAAAATTTTTTTTCTTATTTAAAACTGGAAATAAAGAAAATATTCGCAAAAATATGTAAATATTTTGAACATTCAAGGAGAGATGAAGAGAATTCCGCAGTGACTTATCGGAATGCCTGCACATGTGTAAAATATATATTTATATAAAAGTTCATGTACAAAACTTTATTCTCAATACAAACGCGATAATGAGCAGAGTGTTCCATTTTATCAGAGGGAGAGCGTCCTAATTTTTTTTTTCTTTCACTGGTTAATCTTGTGCTCGCACAGTGTAAAGTAGTGGCATAAAGCGAAACTCGTTGCCGCTGATTTTCTTATTCCTATCCGCAATGTAAAACACGCAAGCAAACATCGCGACACTCTTTTCGCGAATTTTTTCGTTCCCCTCCCTTCTTTATAAATACATCTTCTTTCCTTGCTGAAAATAATTAACCAACAACTTTTTTTTTATTTATATAAGAAATTAAGAATTATTCCGCGCACTATTCCAATTAGCGACAAATAATCTTACGTTTCTTCTTAATTAATCTTTAGTGGAACAAAAAAATTTCCTACATTCTACTTGAGAATAAAAAATAAATTAAATTTAAAGGACATATAAATTCCTCTTTATTATTAAAATGGAAAAAAATTGGAGAAAATGGATACAATGTGCAAAAATTGAGGAAATTGAGAATTTATTATTTTTGAGAAAATGGAGGAAATGTGGAAAATCGAAAAAATGGAGAAAATAGAAAAAAATAGATGAAATGATGAAAATTGAAAATTTATTAGTATTTAAAAAAAGGAAGAAAATGGAAGAAATGGATAAAATGAAGAAAACTGAGGAAATTGGGAATTTATTATTATTAAAAAAATGGAGAAAATAGAAAAAATAATGAAAATTGAGGATTTATTATTATTAAGAAAATGGAGAAAATAGTAAAACTAAAGAAAATAGAAGAAATGGATAAAATGAAGAAAATTGACGAAATTGAGAATTTATTATTATTGAGAAAATGGAGAAACTAGTAAAACTGAAGAAAATGATGAGAATTGAGAATTTATTATTATTAAGAAAATGGAGGAAATGTGGAAAATCGAAAAAATGGAGAAAATAGAAAAAAATAGATAAAATGATGAAAATTGAAAATTTGTTATTATTGAGAAAATGGAGAAAATAGTAAAACTAAAGAAAATGGAAGAAATGGAAAAAATAAAGAAAATGGATAAAATGATGAAAATTAGGGATTAATTAATTAATTATTATTAAGGATTTATTATTATTAAGAAAATAGTAAAACTGAAGAAAATTGAAAAATAGAAAAAATGAAGAAAATTGAGGAAATTGAGAATTTATTATTATTAAAAAAATGGAGAAAATAGAAAAATTGAAGAAAATGATGAAAATTGAGGATTTATTATTATTGAGAAAATAGAGAAAATAGTAAATCTGAAGAAAATGGAAGAAATGGATAAAATAAAGATAATTGAGAATTTATTATTATTGAAAAATGGAGAAAATAGAAAAAATGAAGAAAATGGAAAAAATGATGAAAATGAAGGATTTATTATTATTGAGAAAGTAGTAAAACTGTAGAAAATTGAAAAATAGAAAAATGAAGAAAATTGAGGAAATTGAGAATTTATTATTAATAAATTCTCAATTTCCTCAATTTTCTTCATTTTTTCTATTTTTCAATTTTCTTCAATAAATCCTCAATTTTCATCATTTTCTTCAATTTTCTTTAATAAATTATTATTGAAAAAATGGAGAAAATAGAAAAAATGAAGAAAATGATGAAAATTGAGAATTTATTATTATTGAGAAAATTGAGGATTTATTATTATTGAGAAAATTGAGAAAATAGTAAAACTGAAGAAAATGGAAGAAATGGATAAAATGATGAAAATTAAGGATTTATTATTATTGAGAAAATATTAAAACTGAAAAAAATTAAAAAATAGAAAAAATGAAGAAAATTGAGGAAATTGAGAATTTATTACTAATAAATTCTCAATTTTATTCATTTTTTCTATTTATTAATTTTTTTCAATAAATCCTCAATTTTCATCATTTTCTTTAATAAATTATTTTTGAAAAAATGGAGAAAATAGAAAAAATGAAAAAAATGATGAAAATTGAGGATTTATTATTATTGAGAAAATTGAGGATTTATTATTATTGAGAAAATTGAGAAAATAGTAAAACTGAAGAAAATGGAAGAAATGGATAAAATGATGAAAATTAAGGATTTATTATTATTGAGAAAATATTAAAACTGAAAAAAATTAAAAAATAGAAAAAATGAAGAAAATTGAGGAAATTGAGAATTTATTACTAATAAATTCTCAATTTCCTCAATTTTCTTCATTATTTCTATTTTTTTAATTTTTTTCAATAAATCCTTAATTTTCATCATTTTCTTTAATAAATTATTATTGAAAAAATGGAGAAAATAGAAAAAATAAAGAAAATGGAGAAAATAGAAAAAATGAAGAAAATGATGAAAATTGAGGATTTATTATTATTGAGAAAATTGAGAAAATAGTAAAACTGAAGAAAATGGAATAAATGGATAAAATGAAAATGTAGGAAATTGAGAATTTATTATTATTGAAAAAATGGAAAAAATGGATAAAATGATGAAAATTAGGGATTTATTATTATTGAGAAAATAGTAAAACTGTAGAAAATTAAAAAATAGAGAAAATGAAGAAAATGAAGAAAATTTGAGAAAGTAGGAAAAATGGATAAAATGATGACAATTGAGGAAATTGAGAATTTATTATTAGAAATACCCGCGAGTGTATATTTTAATGCAATTTAATTTTTTTTCTCCATGGCAACACACCTGGCTGGGCACGTGTTTGACCGTTACTGATCGGCAAGCAAGGTGTCCCACAAGAGAGTCGGTTAAATATTATCCATGCAAATTCGCTGTATTGCATCATTGTGCGTTAATAAAAAAATCTTCGAGCGCTATTATTGAGAATAAAACAGCTGCACGCGCGTTTAGAGTTCGATAATATTAACATTATGCTTTTATAGACTTGTTTCGTTATACACAAAAAGTAATCGACGAAAAAAAGGAATAAATGACTATAAAGATAAAATGTGTCGGTAATTTTCTTCATTATTTATATCGACAGGTGTTGTGCCTAATGAGATTTTTAATTGTTTTCTTAACGCAATCTGCCTCTCGATTTTCGTGAATTTTTAGTGTCGTTTTGAAAAAAAAATATTCACAGGAGGTATTTCTTTTAATTTATGCCTCGAGTTCAAAGCGAGTAATTTAGTCCCTAGGGTTTAAAGTCGATCTTTTTAGTACTTGGGGTTTAAAGCTGTTCTTTCAGTCCCTAGGGTTCAAAATTGACCTTTTAGTTTCTAGAGTCTAAAATTGCCTTTTTAGTTCCTAGGGTTTAAAGCTGTTCTTTCAGTCCCTAGGGTTTAAGATTTTCCTTTTAGTTTCTAGAGTCTAAAATTTCTTTTTTAGTCCCTTGGGTTTAAAGCTGTTCTTTCAGTCCCTAAGGTTTAAAGGTTTTTTAATCTTTAGGGTTTAAAATTGTCCTTTTAGTTACAAGGGTTGAAAGTTGCCCTTTTAGTCCCTAGGGTTGAAAGTTGTAACAATAATTATTAATTGCTAGTAATAGTTAATAAGTAGTAGTAATTATTAATAAGTAACAACTATTATTAATAGCTTGTATTAAATAATTAGTGTCAGTATTTATTAATTTTGCTAAATTCAGTTAATTAGTTACAGTAATAGAAAGTTATACAAACAACAATTTTCCGAATCAGATAATAGATAAAAAAACAATTATACACGAAGAAAAATATAAAGTAACTATTACTATACCTTCAGAGTAAATTTTGCTAAGTTTGAAGTAAAGTTTACTACGTTGAAAAAAATATTTGTAAAAATTTAAAATAATTTACTTTCAACGTAGCAAAATTTACCACTTCGAAAGTAATAATATTTACCAGAAAAAAAGAAAAAAGAATTCATAAAAAGAATTCATAAAAGAATTAAAAGTTACTTTATATTTTTCTCCGTACAAGAAAAATTACCGAACCTGTTCAGTACGAGAAAAAAAAGCATTTTTTAAAAAAAGAAAGTGCTTAAAAATTGCTCGATTAAGAGAAAAGAAAATGACAAAATGTGTTTTCGTTTTTTGTTTTGTTTTGTTTTTTTAAAGGAAAATGAAGGAATTAAGGGTCATTGCACATTGAAACTTGGAATGAATATTAAATGAGCTTCGATTCTCGTGTTCATTATGCAGTCTACTGGATAATTATGACAACGAGTGCTCTCTCTTTCTCTCTCTCGAATTAGTTCTAGATATAATATTGCTTGTCCTTGGATAAACTTGCGTGATTCTGCGATGGAACGAAAGCTTTAATTACGCTTCTGAGTGTATTCATTCTGTACATAAGAAGGCAATTTAAAAAAAAAAAATTTTTCCTCTTCTGGAAACTCTTGCATATATTAAAAATTGACTTGATCCTTTGAAGGAAAAAAATATAATAATTAAAATTCACGAATTTTGATTATATCTGTATATAGTATTTATTTATTTTCTCTTTTTATTATTGGCATTATTTTGCAAATAATCGGTATGCTTACAACAACAACAATATTAATAATAATAAGAATAATAATGTTATTAATTATTATTAGTATTATTATTGTTATATAATTAACATAATATTTTAAAAAAGAGTAATAATAAGTAACAATAATTAAGGCAATCTATAAATTTAAATTATTAAAAATGGTTAGGGTTACTAATTTCTACTAATTTAAAAGCAAAAATTCAGTCACCAATTTTTCAAATTTGTAATTTTTACTAATTTAAAAGACACAATTTAGTCACTAATTTTTCAAGTTAGTAATTTTTACTAATTCATTATTGGTCGTGTCTATTAATTAAAAAGCAAAACAATTCAAACACTAATTTTTTAAATTAGTCATTTCTATTGATTCATTATTAGTAATGTCTATTTTCAACTAATTGAAAAGCAAAAATTTAGTCATTAATTTTCCAAAAATTAGTCATTTCTCCCAATTTCTAAAATCTACTAATTTAAAAGCAAAAAATTGAGTAATTTTTACATTTAGTTTTTAACAATTTATTTTTTACATTTTTGGTAATTTTTTACTAATTCGACTTTTTAGAGAGAATCAATAATAATAATAATAATAATAATAATAATAATAATAATAATAATAATAATAATAATAATAATAATATACTAAAAGTCTAAAAGTAATAAATATAAAATTAAATAAAAATACCTAATAAAATTCTGGTAATAAAAGTATGAGGTTAAAATTATTATTTTGATGGATTGAAAAATCGAAGTGAACAGAAAATGGAAAAAAAATTAAACTTGACATTGAATGTCGTAATCATTTAAAGTCACACACATGTCGAGTATAAATGATCGTTTATTGCGCTGACATTTCAGTGGAATTAAATACGAGTTAGAATGCGTAAACTCGGCATTATCAAATGTTGTGTGTGTGTGCAGTTTTCTAAATTATTAACTTCCTGTCGACACAAACTGTCCATAAGTTTGCAATATTGACTGTTGAAATCCTTTTTTTTTCACACACTTGATTTCAAAGAACTTAAGTAAAAAAAAATGCATTTTTTCTGTTTTTATTTATTATAAAAACAATTTCTATAAATTATGAAAATCGAGGCTTGGGAATTTTTCAAGATTCATTTAATGGGTACTTAATGTATCATGGATAATAAGAATAACAACAACAATAATAATAATAAAAATAATAGAAATAATAATAATAAAAAAATTAAATAATAATAATAATAAAAATAATAATAATAAAAAAATAAAATAATACTAATAATAATAATAATATCACGTTATAAATTTGAAGTATTTTTTAATTAATTAAAACTAATTTTAACTAATTTCAACTAATTTGGACAAATTTAAACAGATTTAAACAAATTTTATCCACCTTTGAACTAATTTGAAATAATTTCAACTAATTTTAACTAATTTTAACTAATTTTAACTATTTTTAATTAATTTTGCCAAATTTTGACCAACTTTGAACTAATTTTAAGGGGGGGGTATAGTATTAAATTTTTTTTTTTTGCATTTTTTTTTTATTTTTTTAAATGAATGCATAATATTTCAAGAATGTTGTGTGAAAATAGCAAGTTAATCGGAGCAAAATTTACGAAGTTATGGGAATTTAAGGGCCCGTTGGTCCATGCCCCAAGAGTGTCATGTCACGCCTTTGATCAAGACCATATTTCTGGTTCATAAATTCGATTGAAATTGATTACTCAGGGGTTTTCGGGGTCGCTGATTACGAATATGGTGTCAGTTTTCAAAAATTCAAAATGGCGGATCTAATATGGCGGACTATTTTTTTAAAAATTAGTCATATTCGCTTGCAATTGGTTACACGGGGGTTTTTTGGGTCGCTGATTACGAATCCAATGTTAACGTTGGAAAATTCAAAATGCCCGTCCGCCAAATTAGATCCGCCATTTTGGATCCGCCATTTTGAATTTTAAAAATCTGACGCAAGATTCGTGATCAGAGACCTAAAAAACCACTCAGTATTTAGTTTCAAGTCAATCCGATGAGTTTTACATTTTTTTCATCCGCCATTTTGGATCCGCCATTTTGAATTTTGAAAATCTGATGCAAGATTCGTAATCAGCGACCCAGAAAACCCCTGAGTGCCGAGTTTCAAATCAATCCGACAAATTTTACATTTTTTTATCTGCCATATTGGATCCGCCATTTTGAATTTTTTAAAAGTAAATTCAAATCATAATCAAAGACCCCAAAAACCTCCGAGCGACAAGTATCATTCAAATCCTTCACGTTTTTAAAATTTTTAAAACTAACTGCATATTTGTTATTAAAAACTTAACTTCAGTCGCCATTTTGGATCGGCCATTTTCATTTTTATTTAAATCTATCACGCTATATTTAAGCTCGAACATTTTTGACTCGATTTTTCTACCTGACAGATGTATATCAAAGTGGAAAATTATCCGAAAATAATGTGAAATGAAAAAAAAACCTTGAAAATTCATATTTTTTATTAAATAATAATCTGTAATTTGTTTATTTTTAAATTTAAAATATTTTCCAAAACACTATTTGAAAGGGTGATCTCTAAGCTATAAAAAATGTCTACAACTAAATTTTTTAAATTGCGTTTTAATGTTTAAAAATAATGTTGACTTCCAATAAAATGTTTGTACATCTGGTCATTAAAAGTTTAAACCGTTTTTCTGAAACTTGTTATTTTTGAATTCCGTGTACGTTCCAACTCAAAATCTACTGGACCAATCGTTCTGAAATTTTGTACACTACTTCTTTACATAATTCCTCAGGTATTATCGAGAGCTTTTTTAAAAAAAAAAAAAAATTACTTATTTTACAATAACAAATTAGTCGATTTTTTGAGTGAAAATTGGCTTTTTAGCTTCTAAGTGCTACGTAAAATTGAAAAAAAAAAAAAAAAAAAAAATCGCTCTCGTGAATACCTCGAGAGATATGTCCTATAACAGATGCATTTTGATTTTTTTGTTTTAGATGATTCTGTTGCGAGTTTTTACGTACACCGCAGAACAACTTTTTTTCGAGGCGTCTCCGGAAATTAAATATCATTTGTTAAATTTTCAATATTTTTTAATAAAAATTTAGGAAAATATTCTTTAAATGTTGCATTATTATGTGAAAATTGATTTAATAAACTAACACTTTCTGTATCGACAAAAAAAATTCTTAAAAACATGCATTTGTTCCACCGAATTAACTATACCCCCCCCTTAAATAATTTTGACTATTCTTAACTAATTTTGGCTAATTAAAATTAGTAAAATTCTGATTTACTAATTCTATGGAAATTTTCCACTAAAAGTTCAATAATGAATTTAGAACTACAAACATTAAAATTTCATTAATTTTTAATAAAGTTTACACTGGAACTAAATTACTAAAATACTAATAAACTAAAGGACTAAATTTAAAACTACTGATTAATAAAATTGAATTGATTTTCAGTAAATTTTACATTGAAATTTCAATAAAAAATTTTAACTACTTAGTAAAATAGTTAAATTTCATTAATTAACTCTCTAATTTTAAAATAGTATAATTTTACAAATTAGTAAATTTTACTGATCAATTTTACCAATCCATTAGTAAGTTTTACTAACAAATTCTACTAATCTGTTAGAAAAATTAAGTAGTGAATTCTACTAGTTTATTAGTTAATAATGTTATTATTAATTAGTTTAATTTACCAATAAATTAGTAGAAATTATATTTATTAGTAAAATTTATCAGTTCTAATTTCTAAATCAAAAAGCAAAATTAGTAAACATTTGTAGTAATTAAAATTTACAGAGGAATTGTCAAAAAGAAAATTCTTTTCCAAATAATCTTTCAAAACTTGTAATCGAATTTCATTAAATTAAAAATTAAATAAAAATAATTTAAGTTAATAAATTAAATTGTAATTAAATAAAAATATTTATTAAATAACAATATTTATTAAATAACAATATTTATTAAATAACAATATTTATTAAATAACAATATTTATTAAATAACAATATTTATTAAATAACAATATTTATTATATAAAAAAATCCAAATGCTAAATAAAGGAATAATTTTTAACTAACAATTAGTAAAGCTTTGTTACTAATGTTAATTAGTCGCTGATTTTCAACTAGAATTTAGAATCTAAGCCCTTAGTTTCGAATGGAAATTCGTCACATTTTTTTTTACCAACTTTCGAAAAAATTCGAACGTCATTAAAACTCACTTTAAAAAGTAAGTAAAAAACATCCGCACCAAAAAAAAAAAATAAATAAATAAAGAAACGAAAGTAATTTTTCGCATATTACAAAAAGAGATTTATGCAAATCAAACATATTTATTTTTTTTGGCGATTGGAGGAAATTGACAAAGAATCGTAACGGTTGATTCGAAAAGTATATACGGTAAAATTATTCTTTAGCGCATGCAGCGGCCATTAATCAATATTGCGAACTTGTTGGAATTGCCTGAAACGATTTCGTCTCATAACTAAAAGTCTGTACATATATATATGTATGCGAAAGCTACTTGCCCGCAGAAAGTAATAATTCAATATTTCTCATGCCCATTTGAAATTGTGTGATCCACTTGTGCCGCAGTGAACACTTTAACTGTAACAGAATCTGAATCTGAGACACGTTCTGCTCGTATATATACGTATAAATACGAATGTATATATATATATATTGAAACGTATTTGTATCAGAGAAGACTAAAGCATCTAGTTTACGTTTATCGCCCTAAGGAGATTAACCGATGTAAAGGAAAACCTTCTCTTGACACTGGGTGCGCATTTAAATAACAATAAATTAGCCTCATGCCTGATTGGAGGTGACTTTAACCGCAAATTCTGTCGCCTTCACAACTATACGGTACTTGGGGCACTTTATAAACATGATCGGTCATTGATTTACCGAGGAAATTACACTTTGTTCTTTTTCGCGATAATAATAATCGAGTCACACAATTTATATCATGATTAATTTGCTAAAAAAAAAAAATTCGTTGGTGCATTCCAATTAGTATTTCGTCATTTCAACTTTTTTGCATTTTTCGCTCTTTTTCCATTTTTGCATTTCTTGTTCGTATTGATAATAAAATTAATAATTAATATTCAATGCTTATGATGACAGTTTTTATTTTTAATTTTTGTTTTCTTATTCATTACTTAATCAATTAATTAACCACTACAACTGGTATTTTTTATTCAACTATTATTTTTTAAATTTTTTATTCGTATTTTTTGTTTTTTTATATTGTTTCATTGTAATATAACTAATAATATAATAATCATGACAGTTAATTAATTAACTACTATTTTACTATTTTTTTAATTATTAAATTAAATCTGTAATGAATGTAAGGAAAATTTAAAGTTGCGGATTAGCTCGTCGGATCAGAGTTCGTGATTAATAAAATGAAAATTTACAAACACTACAAATTCAACGTAAATAAACAACGATTTAATAAACGAAAATTAACATTACATGCGAAAAATACAATAATCTAAAATAATAATAATACGATTGACGGAAATGACTTCGACGTTAAATGAAATACTAAAATTAATACGAAATATTATCAAACGCGACGAATTACGGCAAACACGACGAAATATTTGCTCGCGAACACGACGACTTTACCGACGGAAACGGGCGTGTATTTATAATTGTAGGAGAGTAAAACTCTCTTATCGTTGTTCTTCTTTCAATCCCTCGACGTTGGTACAAATATTTATTACGTTATAAAGTAGCGTAGCCCTGTAAAGGGCTGATTAATTTGCTGCGGCCTTCTTCGTCTTCGTCGTAGAATAAAACTCCTCGCCGTCTCGGAGTAAGATTCCTACCCGGGTCAAACCGCGGTGGCGAAATTCTTACGAGGGTAAAACCGCTCGTAGTGATGAGTTCTTACGAGGGTCAAACCGCTCGTCATGTCGTCGGCGTCAGGCATCTTGCGAGAGGGTCAAACCGCTCTGGCAAAGTGCGAATGTTCGTTCCGCGACCGCTTCTTTTATACACGCGCTACGCCAACGAGTAGCGCGTGATTGGTCGGTCGCGTGGTGGAGGGGCGCTCGGCGACTCGTCTCTGCGTCGCGGCGGGAGAGACCTTGATGGCTGCGCGGCGCCTACACTTTTCTCGTTGCTTCGCGCGCACGTTCGAGGTCGTCGTTTCTCTGTGCGTGCGAATTCGACAATTTCGAGATCGGCTCGTTTTCCACGCATTTTTACGTGTGTGTAAATTATCGACAATCATTACACCCCCCTTTCGTAAAGGAAGAAAACTTACGATTAAGTTTTCTGTCACGTTGATAATAAATAAATGCGATAAAATTCGACGGGCGTAAGTAACAAAAAAAACGGAAACAATAGTACGAAGCGTCGATACTATAAAATCGTGGAACGTAAAAAGAAAAACGGATAATATTCGTTGATATATCAAAAACGTAATGCATAAAATCAAAACGATGAACGAAGTATAATAATAATAATAAGTCGGACCAAACTTGCGAGCGATGTTTCTGCTGTCATCTCAAAACTTGAAGGTCAATGACGGTCGGCGTACGGGGAAATGGTGTTGCAACTGACATCTGTGTTCGACTTCAAACTACTGAACAGGAAAGCTCATCTGAACAGCGACTGGTAACGATACGGATGACGGTGACATCGGTAATATTGGTGAAGTTTCGGCTGATGTTTGGTGATCCAACCGAATTCTCACAGGACTTCGACTCGACTGACTTTGACTGGATGTCACAGCTCCTTGATCGACGTATTTTCTGGTGATGACCTTCATGGAACCTGCTTGGCAGACATTTTTGACTTCTTTGCGTTGACGACATCTTCTTTAGGTCACGACTTTTACAACGACGAAATAATAATCTGTATTTAATATAATAAACGCGTAATAACATAAGGTACGGATATAAACGACTTGACAAACAGTAACGGAGCACGAATGTAAATTACGATGCAAGCGATTTCAATTCAAAAATTTCTTACAAAACAAAATTTAGAATTATAGTTTCTCTGTAATTAAAACAGCGGTAACGAATCGGACGAAAACAACAAATAAAACTAAATACGAACTTTTCTATAAACGTAGAATGTGATTAAATAGAAAATATGTGAATATGAGCGATATTAAATACGCAGAATACAAAATGTGATTATGAATTACTGCGTAACATAATCAAACGATACGATTTATCATGACGAACGAACGATTACATTTTCGACGTATTTCTACGGCAACGAAATTTATAATTGTTTTAAATAACGTATTTAGATATGAATAAAACAATTTTACGACGACTATACATTTTAATAAAATCGACTAAAAACGAACAAACAATCTTAACTTCGGAATATCTTTGTACGACGGTAATTAAAACAAGATAATAGTTAACGGAACGGATTTATAAATTAAATTAACGAATGATACATTAAACAATTTTCGACGACGGGATAATAAAACAAGCGTGTTTTATTCGGATCGGATAGTACAGATGTGTTTCGCTACAGTGATCTGACTCAAACGTAAAATTACGAACGACGGAACGAATAGAAACTGTCTTTCGACGATCAGGCATGTTTCTCGAATAACGTGTTTTTCGAACAAATTGCAAACGACGAATAAATAACGTATGAAAATCGGTGCGGTCAGAACAAGGACCGACGATAGTTGCTATTAAACGATCTACGTAACGTGGCGATTTGAAACGGTTCAAAAACGAGGAACGTACGGACGAAATGAATGTGGCTTACGACGTTAGCACACATTTTAGTGAAACGGATATTTCGTGTACGTATTCGGGTGAATTGTAAACGATTAATAGTAACAAGCGATTTCGATGCGACCCGACGTATGACCGATGATAAATGCTACTAAACAAACGTACAACATAACGGTAACGACGGAACGGATTCGTTTAGAATGACGTGAAATAACGAACGACGAACGATATAAGAATGTCTTCTTTCCGACGATAAGACATTTCGTATGATACGATTTACGGATACGACAACGATAACGGATTCTAAAACATGTCGACACGATTAGTAGTAACGAACGAATTCTGTACGGCGAAAACTAAAGCCGACGATGATAGCTACTAAAAATCATAAAGACAAAATGATAACGGAACGAAACAGATCTATATAAAAACAAGAACGCGAAAACAGTGATTATGTGAATCGCCTAAACGTCTATGGATACGCAACGCCAGGTGAACTACTCTCATCGCCCTACGACAGCGCCATCCACACTACGACAGGTCGATCACACGAAATTATTTACATTTCCGGCGCGATGTAAATAAAATAATTCGACAGATTAATTTTTTAGAATTAAATGTAGCCTGGGTATGCGCAAATCTTTACGGCTAAACGCGACTAACATTTTCTCTCGACGAAACGACATACGGATACGATCACGTAATAATGAAATAACTCAAGAATTCATTATTGAAATAACGGAAATACGCGACGATTATCTAACATAACCAAAAATAACCTTGATTTAGTTATTTTCTAAATACTGAAAACGATTACGAAACGGCGATACTACTAACGATTACGAAACAACGATACTATTAACAATTACAAACGACGATACTGTTTAAGATTACGAACGACGATACGGTTTACGATTACGAAACGACGGTACGGTTAATTTCGAAATAATGGTACGATGTCTTCGAAACGACTACGACGGGTTATTTTTCTTTTTAACCAAAAGAATAGACAGGTACGAATGTACTGAACATTAAACGATAACGATACGGCATTATAACACGAGTAACGACAACGGTAAACGAATTAATGAGAATCTAATCAAAGATTTATTAATCGTCATTAAAGCGAGCGAATAAACGAATTAAAACGTACAGAATGTTTTCGAAAAATATTTACGAACAGAGGGAAACGACACGTGAAATTAAAAAAAACGTTTTTAAATAACCGACGATAATGAAAAATTACTTGAATTCTACCAACGAAAATATTTTACGACCGAAAAATAAATTTGATAAAATACAAGTCCCTGTTCGGGCGCCAGAAATCTGTAATGAATGTAAGGAAAATTTAAAGTTGCGGATTAGCTCGTCGGATCAGGGTTCGTGATTAATAAAATGAAAATTTACAAACACTACAAATTCAACGTAAATAAACAACGATTTAATAAACGAAAATTAACATTACATGCGAAAAATACAATAATCTAAAATAATAATAATACGATTGACGGAAATGACTTCGACGTTAAATGAAATACTAAAATTAATACGAAATATTATCAAACGCGACGAATTACGGCAAACACGACGAAATATTTGCTCGCGAACACGACGACTTTACCGACGGAAACGGGCGTGTATTTATAATTGTAGGAGAGTAAAACTCTCTTATCGTTGTTCTTCTTTCAATCCCTCGACGTTGGTACAAATATTTATTACGTTATAAAGTAGCGTAGCCCTGTAAAGGGCTGATTAATTTGCTGCGGCCTTCTTCGTCTTCGTCGTAGAATAAAACTCCTCGCCGTCTCGGAGTAAGATTTCTACCCGGGTCAAACCGCGGTGGCGAAATTCTTACGAGGGTAAAACCGCTCGTAGTGATGAGTTCTTACGAGGGTCAAACCGCTCGTCATGTCGTCGGCGTCAGGCATCTTGCGAGAGGGTCAAACCGCTCTGGCGAAGTGCGAATGTTCGTTCCGCGACCGCTTCTTTTATACACGCGCTACGCCAACGAGTAGCGCGTGATTGGTCGGTCGCGTGGTGGAGGGGCGCTCGGCGACTCGTCTCTGCGTCGCGGCGGGAGAGACCTTGATGGCTGCGCGGCGCCTACACTTTTCTCGTTGCTTCGCGCGCACGTTCGAGGTCGTCGTTTCTCTGTGCGTGCGAATTCGACAATTTCGAGATCGGCTCGTTTTCCACGCATTTTTACGTGTGTGTAAATTATCGACAATCATTACAAATCGTAGGGAGAAATTTAAAAAAACGTCAGTGAAGTTCTCAACGTTTATTATCGACGATTGAAAATATTTTTCTTGAAAAAAAAACAATAAAATGTTTTGTTTAGAAATTTTTGTATTTCAAATTATTAATGAAATAATTCACAAAAGTATTTTTGTGCAAAAATTTTTTAAAATTTGAATATAAAATATTTTTTCTTCTAAACCGTTGATTATAAACGTTGTGAACTTCACCAAGCTTAATAAAAAATTATTTTAATTTTTAATATTATTATACTAATAGTAAGAATTATTAATATTTACTTAAATTTGTAGTTTTTAATTATTTACATTTTTTACAAATCAACAATATTGATAAGTTAATTTTGAATTTTCTTCTAACGCGATTTATTATTAATTATTATTATTTAGTTTAATTACATCAGAATTAATTTTTATTTAGTTGTTTAGAAACTTTATAAAATTTCAATAATTTATTTAGAAATTTTATAAAATTCTAATAATTTATTTAGAAATTTTTAAAAACTTAGATTTTTGCTAAATGTTAATGATTCAAATTCTTCTTGAAATCAGCTACATTTGTCAATATGCATTTAATTAATTATTAAAAATAATAAATTTATAGAAAATTTTAGTTAAAAATATTTTTAAAGAAAGACCTAAATAACTACTATTTTAATAAATTGCCCCAAAAAATTCAATTATCTAAAAAAATTGTAATAAAATTATACTAAAACATTTAATTATTTTTACAAATAATAAAAATTGCGAAGGAATTCAATTAGTAAAAATTTTCTTCTAAATTTCATCGCAATAATTATTCATTTAATTTCATAAATAACAAATCTCATCGCAGAATTTCAATTAATTTTAATACAATTTTAATCGAATTCCTCAAAAAATTTAATTATTTTTCTTAAAAATTTGATCAAATTTTTCCGAAAGAATTCAATTGTTTGGTAAAATTCTTTATAAGAATTAAAAATTTTTTAAATATTCAATTATTCAATGAATTATTTACTTTTGTATTTAAGTAATTTAATAATTTTTGAAAAGGTTTCAAATTAAATTATTTGAAAATTTGAATTTTCTATGCTTTTAACTCTGTCAATTTTGAAGAATTAATTTTTTTGAAAAAGAGTAATTTAACTTTTTAAATAATTTAAAGTCACATGGAAGTTTTCCCAAATATGGATATTTTTTCCAAATTCTCGGAAAATTTCCTATATTTCCATAAAGAAATTTTCCTAAACGGTTAAGAGAAATTTTCCAAACTTTTTGTGATTTTTTCTACATATTATTTCATGTAGGTGGGAATATTTTTCTAAATTCATAAGAAATTTTCGATATGTTTTTGTAGAAAAATTATCTTATTTGTGTTGGTAAATTTTTCTAAATAATTATCGGAATTTGCTTCCAAAATTTTTTGGGGGGAAAATTTCGAAAATTTTTTTTTGCAGCGTATTGTAGAATTTTCAGAAACCTTATCCAAATTTCGCAAAATTCAATTTTAAATAAAAAATAAATTTTATTTAAAAAAAAATATTTGCAAAAGTTCTTAAAGAATTTTTTTTATATAATTATTTAAAATAGTTGATTTAGAGAAGATTTTTAGCTAAAAATTCTAGAAAATAAAAAATGAATCAAAATAATATTGTTTATAATTCTATATACAGTTATTTTATTAAATTATTTAATATTTTTATTTCTAATTTTCTATTACTTAATATTTATGTGATTCATTTGCATTTGTATACATAAAAAAAAATTTATTTATTCCAATCATACTAATAATATTTTTATAATAATAATATTAGGTATAATATTTTTTTCAATTTTAAGCAAAAAAATAGTAATAAACAATTAGAATAAAAAATTGTCGAAGAAATTATAAAATTAAACAAAAAATGAGAAAATATTCAACAAAATGAAAATATAGTAATTATTAAATTTTTGTAGTTTAGTTTATTTATTATTTTGTTATTTGTTTAATTTTCTTTTCCACTATTAGTTTTTTTAATTTTATTCTATTTGTAATTTCATTATATTATATAAATGAAATTATTTTTATATAAAAAATAATTGTCCGCATGCGGAATGGAAATCAAAGGAAAAATAAATTAAAAGGAGAGAATTATTATAAAAATAATTGTCCGCATGCGGAATGGAAATCAAAGGAAAAATAAATTAAAAGGAGCGATTTGTTATAAAAATAATTTTACGCATGCGAAACGAGAATCAAAAGAAAAAAAATTAGTTAAAACGAGAGAATTATATAATAAAAATAATTTTCCGCATGCGGAATAAGAATCGAAGTCGAGGAAGAAGAAGTAAAAAGGAATAGAATGATGAAGGGAGAAAAAGAAGAGTATAGTCGGAAAAAGAAAAAGAGGCCAACTGGGTGGTATCTCTTTTTTTGGGCCCCGAAGGTGTTCTCCAGGTGCACGCAGATAGACTTAGGTCCCCAACGGCGGATCTCTATATAGTCATTACAGTCATTTTTTTTATTTCCCTTTTTTCATCTTTTCTTCTTGTTTTTCTTTTTTTTTCGTTTTTTGCTCGTTTTTCTTGTTTATTTTCTTTTTCTTTCATCATATTTTTTTTTGTAAGTCTATCGCGTGCTGGCAACTGCGTCCAAGCATGACCACAAATTGCTCAAAGACTCTTGTACACTTGAGATTATTATGCAGCCTCACTGTGTGCGCGCCTCACAAAACGGGGAGAGGAAGCTATATTGGACTTACCACTAGTCTCGCGTGCTACGTGTTCCGGGTTTGATTGTCCGTTTACTTCGAGGCGATCAACTCTTGCTTCTGGCTATATAAAGCAACAAAGTCTCTACTATACTGTACGCGAGAGAATCTAATGCACATACTGTGGGGGACCATTTCTCGTGAATGTCTCCCTGATAAGCGACTTTATTTTCTTTTTTTTTGCAATATTTTATTTCTTTTTTTTTTGACAAAATTTATTTATTTCTTGGGGGGGGATGTTAATATTTTCTATTTTTGTTACTATTTTATTTTTGTTCAATTGTTTCATTTAATTAAATCATTATTAAATTAATTAAATTATTATTGTATTGATTTAATTATTATTGTATTAATTTAATTATTATTAAATTAATTTAATTATTATTGTATTAATTTAATTAATTTTATATTAATTAATTTAACTTGAATTATTATTGTATCAATTAATTTATTTCAATTATTACTTCATTTTTTATATTAATTAATTTAACTTGAATTATTATTGTATCAATTAATTTATTTCAATTATTACTTCATTATTTAATTATTTCAAGTATTATTATATAATTAATAATTATTGCTATTTATTATTATTTAATTATTTACAGGCTTTGCACTCGCCTACTAAAAGTTACTACTATTTACCATTTTTTTTTTCAACGAATTGCTTCTATTTGGATAATTATTTCTAGCTTTATTGACACTATATAAATGCTCCTTTTATTCTTCTTTTTCAAAAATTGACACAACTTTAAATTCCCTTATAGTTAAAATAAAACCTTATTTTCCAAAACTTTTAGAAACGATTAAAAGTTATTTTTACAAATTTTTACAAACGATTAAAAATTACTTTCAAAGATTTTTATAAACGATTTAAAGTTATTAAAAAAAAATTTTATAAACGATTAAAAATTATTTTCAAAAATTTGTAGAAATGATTAAAAATTATTTAAAAAAATGTTTACAAATGATTAAAAATTATTTAAAAAAATTTTTACAAATGATTAAAAATTATTTAAAATAGTTTTTACAAACGATTAAAAATTATTTTTAATAATTTTTAGAAACGATTTAAAATTAATTTCAAAAATGTCTACAAACGATTCAAAATATTTCAGCAATATTTTTAGAAACAATTTTAAAAAGTTTTAATAAAATTATTTCAAAATAATTCAACTATTTTGTTAAAAAAATTGAAAAAATTGTTGGCAAAAAATTCAATTATTTTAAATTTAAATAGTTACTATTTTCGTAAAATTGAAAAAAAGAATTCAATTACTTTAAAAGAAAAAACTAATAAAATTCTTTAGAAATATATTCAATTATTTGTCATCATATGTAATACATTTTTTTTACAGAAATTCAATTATTTGAAAATTGAAATACAATTTAATGAATTTTTTAGTTTTTAGAATTTAATTATTTAAAACAATTTTTAAAAAATTCTTAGTAAGGAAGCCAATTATTTTTTAAATGATTTTAAAAACATTCTTTGCAAGTGTTTAATTATTTTCTTAAATAATAAAATTCTTCCCAGAAATTAAATAGATTTTAAGGATTTTAAGGAAATTCTTATTGAAAGTATTTAATAATTTTAATATTTTTATTTACTTAAAGAAAGGTAATTTAATTTTTATTTCAATTTTAAGAAATTTATTTTTAAAAATTTTAGTACGATTCTTCTTTAGAATTTTTAATAAATATTTATATAAGAAATAATAATTTATTTATTTTATTTTTTATTAATATTAATATTTATATAAAAAAATTTTAATTCTTTGCAGAAATTCAATTATTTTGACAAATTTCAATGAAATTCATTGGAAGTATTAAATTATTTTCAAAATTTTAATAAAATTATTGAATTCGAAAAATTTAAAGTAATTGTCCAGAAAAAATTGTTAATA
Source organism: Leptopilina drosophilae (assembly GCA_032873175.1). NCBI lineage: Eukaryota > Metazoa > Arthropoda > Insecta > Hymenoptera > Figitidae > Leptopilina > Leptopilina drosophilae. Next base: position 32,310,165 of record CM065485.1, read on the forward strand.
AACTTCGTTTCAAGAATTTTCTTATTTTCATAAATAATATTTTTCCCAAAACTGAATAATTATTTATTTTTCTATTTAAATAATTGAATTCTTATATTTTCTAATTTTTTAGTGAAAATTGTTAAAAAATGAATTTTAATTAAAATTTGAAACAATAATTTTAATGTTAGAAGCATTGTAATATAATTGTTCAGAAATAATTTAAATTTCAACAAAATTTCCAAATTGAAGTCTTTGGAAATTGTAATTGTTGTAAAACTAACAATATTTCAATATTAAATATAAACATTTTTGAAATTAGTTATTGAAATATTTATTTAACAAAAAATTATTCAAGTATCGAAACAGTTTCATTTAGAAATAATGAAAAAAATTACTAATAATTTGAAAAATTGTAACTAAAATTGTTTTTCAAAATAGTCATAATTTCTCGTAAACAATTTAAAAATACTAAATTTTACCGAATTTTACCGAATAACTTAAAATTTTTACCGAATTTTATTAAAATGAAACATAAAAAAATTTTTAATTTTATTTTGTTACTTTAAAAATTATTTTTTTGTTTATTTTTTATTTTTTAATTATATTGACATTTTTGTAGAATTCAAATAAAAAATTTGGAAAATAACTGAATTGTCAAAAAATGTAGAATTGAAGTAACAATTGTTTAAATATTATTACTTTATTAATAATTTAATAAAAAAATGCCAAAATAATAAAAAAAGAATCAAATGAGAAATTTAGTTTAATTTTAATCGATAAAATCGATAAAGTTATACAAAGAAAATGAGAGAGAGAGAGAGAGGACTCAAGTAAAGTACATCATCGCTTAATTATGCGACTGTCAATCATTATATATTATCGGCTTCTTCGTTAACGAGCCAGACTCCCTCAGATAAGAGCATCCTGTTTCTGATTGGTTCCTTGTTATTCTCAGCAATAAACATACCTATATACACACATGCGAGATTCTTTAATCTCGAGACAAGAAAAAGAATTTTTTATTCTTAGAAATTCTAAACATTTCTTTTAATTTAGCGACAAAAATTTTGTCCAAAAAAAATTTTCTTAGAGATTTTTTTTGTCAAAAAGAAAACAATTAAAGGAAAAATATTTTTTTTTGCAAAAATACTATTTTTAATTATTAGTACAATTGTACTGGAATTAATTATAACTATATTTATAATTTTTAGTATAGTTACACAGAAATTTGTTACAAATAAAATTATTTCTATTGGACTTTATAATGTTAATGACAAATTAATTAAAATTAATTCGAAAAATAAAAAAAGTGCAAAGAAACCTTTTTGGTTTGAAATCATGAAAAAATTATTTAACAAATTCTTTTATTGAAGAAAGTGAATTTATCATTCGGTAGTATTAATATTAAAGGTGAAAGAATTTAACAATTATTCCGAATCAAATCTCTCGAAAATAAATTTCCTGAGTAAGCACTAGATTTCGTTATGAAAATACAATATAAATTAAAAAAAATTAAAAAAATTAAATTAAATTAAAATTTTAAATTCTTTTATTATTATGTCTATTTTATTTATTTTATTATTTATAATTAATTATTAATTTATATATTTATTTATTATTAATTTATTATTTACCGTAAATGAGGCTAATTTCGCTCAATTTTTCAATTCTTTATTAAATAACTTTGGGAAACGATGAAAATAAATATTGGCACTAAAAATATATAATCTCTAACCCTTTATCTTTCCTATTACTGCATAAAGAAATTAAAATATGTAACAGAAAACTATTTATAAGCCGTTTTGTTGTGAGCGACTTTACCTTAAAATGAGGGTAAATTCGCTCACCATTATTATTCTGGCAAAATATATTATAATCTGCAAAAATAGAACTAAATTTTCTTTAGAATCAATAAAGAAAAAAATTAAGAACAATGTCCACAGTTATTGGAATAAATATTTAATATTGTTTTATCAATAAGTAATTATATTCAATCATTCAACTAAACGTACTCATAACCATAAAAAATAAGGTTAAGTTTGACAATTTAGTGCTTAAACCGTTTTAAATCGTTTAATTTTCAGTTATAAGAATACTATTATTCAAAAAAATCTAATTATAAATTCAAATAATCAACATACTTAAAATATCCAGGCCCAAACATCTTTTTTGTAGACTTATTTCCTGAGCGAATTTACACTACAAATTTGAATTTTTTTTTAAATTGATTTTTTGCAGAATCTATTTATTGCTTTCAGTTTTGTGCTTTATGAAAATCATGTTGGCGATACAGGAAATGTAATGTTCAGAAGGATTCAACTTAAAAATTTTCAAGTAAAGCTTTATTACCTACGTTTTCATACTTTTTGTTCAATATGAAAATTACTAACTTGTTGCTTAAATATAATTTTTATTGAAAGTTATTAATGAATCTGCTGCAAATAAATTTTAAATTAAAGTTTACTATTTATATTAACCAAAACAATTGTAAATCTTAAATATTTCTCTCTAAAAAGTATGTTAATCGAATTTTAAAAAATAGATATCTGTTGAGCGAATTTACCCTACATGAGCGAATTTAGCCTCTCTTACGGTATTTATTTTTTTTTTTATTTATTATTTATTTATTATTAAGAATAACATTTTCTGCTAATTTCCCAGTATTATGAGTAGTAGTCAATGTGGGAGAATTAACTTATTATTATTTATATATTATAAATTCAAGAAATTTTAAATTATTTTTTTAAATTAATTAAATGGCTAATGAGCAAAAATTTTTCCCCTATAACACACACACACACACACACACAGACACCTTCTTATCGTGTCGATTATGTTATATAATTGAAAATATTATATGCGATAATGATGGTATAAAATGCTCGTCGCGCAAAAGTGAAACTTTCTCAGGTTAATTACTTTTGCTGATATTTTTTTTTAATCTCTTCGTTCAATAAATTTAACCATGATATTGTAGAATATAAAATATCAAAAAAAAAGGAAAATAAAGCAACATTAAAAAAATTGCGAAAGGAAGATTTTGCGATGATCCGGAAAATCATGGCGACTCTTTTTATGCTTTTTGACCTCATACTCGACCTCATCGCAGTCAAAAAGATAACAAATAGTGATAATTATAAGGATAATTATAACTCCCGCATTATAAAGTGTCACGTGCAAACTTTATAACATTATATTCTCCCTTTCGAAATTTACAGCTCGAGGCGTGTCATACAATTTTCACCTGAAATGTCATATCAGATAATGTGTCAAGTATTGCGACATTAAAGAAGGAAAAAAAAATTGTGGAAGGAGAAAAAGTTAAATTTTTAAAAAGACACGCGCGTGACCTGTTGCTTGAAGGGAGTTGAGAAAAAGAAATTGAAAAAATAAAAAGTATAGGGTGACTTTTAGTTTAAAATCATTTATTGTATATATATGTATGAATGTCCGGTGAATGACCCGCGAAGATTAACGACTTTGGGCGGTTTCATATTTCATCCCATGTTCGAAAACGAAAGTGTCTTTTCCTGACAACTCGTTAGTCCTTTTCAAGAACAAAATAATAATGTTTTTTTTTCTTCTCTTCACATTCATCATTTCTTTTCATCTTCCACGTATTATGTCGTTCGAAGATCGAAATTGAAAAAAAAGAATTTCTTCAAACAATTTTTTCCCGGAAATTGGGTTTAAATAAAGGAAGAAAATTTAAATCTCAAAAAGATATTGAGAAAAAAATTATTACAGTAAGAATATATAAAAATTGTAACAGTTATAAATTATTACAATAATAAAAATAATAATAATAATAATAATAATAATTAATATTAATATTATCTTCAAAACAAATAATTATTTAATGATTTTTATTTGTTTATAATATTATTATTTTATTATTATTTTATTATTATTTTATTATTTTACCTAAACATTTATTTTTACTCAATTATTACTACGTAATAGTAAATTATTACAACTTACTATTCGTCGATAAAATTTACGTTATTCAAAATAATAAATAACTAATTATAAGAAAATAATAAATATCAAATAATATTAGTGTCGTAGTCGCAAGTGACTAGTGCCTTGGATTGAAGATCGTCAGTCCTAGGTTCGAATCCCCTCGTGGGTACATAAATATTTTATTATTATTTGATTATTTTTCCTTAATTATTACTATGTGGTGAAAAAATTCTTTCTTATTAATGAACGATCGAATTTATGTTATTTACAATAAAAAATTAATAATAATCGTTAATAGAATCGTAAACAACAAATACTGTAAGTGAGGTAGGTTAGTGAATAGCGCATTGAATTTAGAATCTTTGGTCCTTGGTTCGAATCCCCTAAAGCGTAAATAAATAAATAAATAAATAAAAATATTTAAAAAATTATGAATAAATAATAAATAAAAATTAAAAAATTCTAAATAATATTAAATAAAAACTCAAAAATTGTTAATAGTAGTAAATAAAAATATTTTAAATATTGAGGAATAAAATAAATTGAAAACTTGAAATTGAATTGAAACTTGAAAATTGTAAACGCAGTAATAAATGAAAATTAGAAAATTATTTTTTTAAAACAATATACAGGCTTAATTTCTAATTGATTTAATTATAAATAATAATAAATTAAAATTGTTTCTTTTTAATTTTCGGTATTTATTTATTATGTTTGTTGTTCCTGTTGGAGAATGCGATATAAAATTAAACATCCCAATTAACACGACAGGAATTTTTTTCGCACTGAATAAAATAGTGTAGTGTAAAATGATGTTTACCTCTGGCAAACAGTGTTATAATTCAATGTCAATGAAAAGTTTTTCACTTCTTGGGGTTATACATAGAAATCGTTCCCACGATGTTATACTGCGAAAGTAATTAATGCAATAAGGCAATAATTTATTATCACTTGATCACGTGCATCGGTTTTATAATCGGGCACACAGAAGCGTTATGGGTTCAAAATTTTTATTTTGAATAATTATTTTCTTTTGTAAAAATGAAATTGTTTTCTTCGAAATTTTGATTCATTTCAATAAATATAATTTATTTATTTAAGCAAAAAAAGGAAAAGAAGAAGAGAAATTAAAATACAAAACTTAATTTACCTATTTAAATGATTATATTATTATTATATATTATTATATTTTTGAATATATTAATTATATAATTAATTATATATTTTTGAAATTTGAATATAAATTTTTAATTCCTAAGAAAAATTATTTACTTAAATATACAAAAATTGATGTTTGACCAAGAAAATTATTTACGTCAATAAAAAGATTGATTGATTAAAAAACGTTTCATTTGTTTAAATAAAGAATTGATTTTTGTCGTCGTTTTTTGTCGTTATAAAAAATAATTTTTATAATGGAATTAATTAATTTCTTTAAAATTAATTTGTTTATTTAATTAAAAAAAATTATTTCTGTCTAAAACAGTTATTTATCAGGAAAAAATTGAATTTATCTTTTAAAGAATTCATGAATAAAGAATTGATTTTTTGAGAAAATAATTATTTATTTAAATACAAGAATTCATTTATTAAAAATTAATTTGTCTATTTAAATAAAAATTTGATTTGTGATGAAGAAAATTATTAATTAAAAAAATTATTTTTTGGCGACAAAAATTATTTATTAAAATTAAAAAATTGAATGAATTTTAAAAAAATTGTTTTGTTTAAATAAAGAAATTAATTTCGGGGTTGTTTTGCCGCAAAAAGAATGTTTATCATGAAAAATCTGAATTTATTTTTAGAAATTTATTTATTTCATTAAAATAAATAAAAAGATTCTTGAGGAAGAAAATTATTTATTTAAATAAAAAAATTGTTTTTTGACTCAAAAACTTGTTTATCATGAAAAAATTGAATTTATTTGTAGAAATTTATTTATTTAAATAAGGATGTGATTTTTCGAAAACAAAATTAATTATTTATATTAAAAAATCCATTTTTTAAAAACCAATTTGTTTATTTAAATAAAAATTTGATTTGTGACAAAGACAATTATTAATTGAATATTTAAATTAAAAAATTGATTTTTGGCGAAGAAAATTTTTTTATCATATTAAAAAAATTAATTTAAAAGAAAATTAATTTTTTTTAAAAAGAATCGATTTTCACCGAAGGAAATTATTTGTTTAGGTAAAAAATATATTTGTTAAATAAATTTTTGTTTATTTAAATGAAAAAATGTATTTTGGGTGAAAAAAATTATTTATTTAAATATAAAATTTTTGGTAAATATCAATTTACAAAAAAAATATATTTATTTAAATAAAAAATTGATTTTTGACGTTAAAAATCATTTATTTACATAAAAAATTAATTTTCAAACCGCAAATGATTTATTTAATTAAAAAATTTGATTTTTACCACAGAAAAATATCTGTAAAAAAATGAAAAATTAATTTCTGTTATTAAAAAAGAAAAAATTCCGTTTTTTTGCCATGTGTCAAGTATTTATAATGAAGTTTCTTGCGGTGCGCACTGTCATTGACACTGCAATTGAAACGACTTCCCACGCGTGTATAAAATTTGCGATAAAGCGAAATTGATTGTAAACGTTTGACGCACAGGTGAGTGTATAAAGTGCAAGTGTGCATATTTTTTTTTTTTTTTTTTCATTGCGATTTATTAATTGACACGAATATTGCCAATAACATTGCGGGCTTCCTGCAACGTTTGGTGGGCGTTAGGGAGGAAATTGCAAAAAAAAATTTTTTTTATATTATAGGTAATGTCAATAATGCGATCGATCGATTGCCACATGAAATCGATAAACGTTCACTTCATTAGCATAATATATATTTATCCCATTTACAAAGCAGGTTGATTAAAAAAATTAATTAATAAATTTTCATTAATTTTACTTAATTATTAATTATGTATTCTCTTTTTCATTTGCTTTTAAATTTATAATATTTATTTTTTTGTTTTTATTTACTTCTTTTGTATTGAGTTTTTCAAGTTTTATTTATTTTTATTGTATTCTTTAATTTTTATTAATTTTTATATTTTTATTGTATTTTTTAATTTTTATTCATTTCTGTATTTTTATTGTATTTTTTATTCATTTTCATTTGTTTATTGCATTTTTTATTTTTGTTTCTTTATTTCTATATTTTATTATTTTTACTAAATATTTTGTTAATAGCTTCTTTGCTTGTATTTAATTGTTTTTTTTATTTGGATTTTTATTACAATATATTTATTGTTATTCGCATCTTTGCTTTTATTTATTTATTTGCTTTTTTTATTTAGTTCTTTATTAAAATCTTTTTATTTATTTATATTTCTTTGTTTCTATTTTAATTTAATTTGTTAATTAATTATTTGCTTATTTTTGTTTATTTTTATTGTTCTCTACGAATTTTTTTCTCAAGGACTAGAAGTAAATGTTTATTAATATTTATTTAAAAAGATTTTCAATTTGTTTGGTAATTATTATTTACGTAATTTGAATTAATCAATTAGATACCAATAATATTAATTAATACTCAATACTTAGTTACTTATTAATACTCAATAATCATTTATATTTATTAGTTATTTTATTATTAATAGTATTAATTAATATTTAGTTACTAATTACCTAGTAATAATTAAAAATTTAAAAACCACTAATTATTACTACTAGCGTTAATTAATAAGTAATTAATAATTAATAAACCAAAAAACGGATAAAATAAAAAAAAATAATAAATAAATGATAAACAAAAAATAATTATTATTTAAGTATTATCGCAAATTCGAAAAGTAATATTTTACTTTTATATCAACAGCACTTTTCCCTCCACTGCATATTAATTAATTACTAATGAAAGTGCTCTAAAGAATTTAGTCTTTCGTGAGAAGGAATTTTCTTTTTTTAAAGAATAAAATTTATTTCTTGTACAGTAAAGCACTTACTCCACAAATGAGAATAATTTTGCGATTATAATAAGAAAAAAAAATAGGGATTCGGGGAAGAAAAAAAATTCACTCTTGTAAAGAAGTCTCATTTATGGTAGTAATGCAATTCATTATCGTGGCATCTTCACACATATATATTGTATATAAAATGCTTGCTTCTGGTGAACAACAAAATACCAGCATTACATTTTGTATACAAAAATATACAATACACAAAAGCCAAGTCTGCATTTTGTGAATTACGATCTGCAAAAGTTGCGTTCCAAAGTGAGTGTTAAATATAATAAGTTGCACGCAAGTCCCGTTTTCCGCAGCTCTCGCATATAATAATAATCGATTCAATGATTTATGATTCGGTGTCACAAAGGAAACTATTGCCCTATTGTCTCTCTCCCTCTCTCTCGTGAGTGCAAATTTTTAACCTCTCCCGACAATATATTAAAATAGCGTGAAATTTTATAAATTGTTTATTACTCCATAGGACACGTGTTCATAAAACATTAATGTTTAAATATTATTATTAACTTTAGTCGCTATTTTTAGATTTTTCATTTTTATATATTTATATCTCGGACATATTTAACAGGTTTTGAATTTCGTTTTTTTGTATTTATCTCGATATTTACCATTTTTGTATTCACTTTTTTATTTTTATATTTATTTTTTTTTATTTGTTTCAATATTTACCATTTTTGCGTACTTCGTATTTTTACATTTAATATTTTTTATTTGCTATTTTGAAATATTACAGGGTAACAACAAAAATTAAATTTTGTTATTCCCTGACTTCCAGATAAAATTTTCAAAGATTTTAATTTGAAATCTTTTACAAAAGATTTTTAATTCAATTATTTCTAAAAATTGCAATTATTATTAACCTCTTTAAAATTCATTTATTATCTAAAACTTTTTATGACAGAAATTAATTTTGAACTAAATTCTTATTAGAAAATTCTACCAGAATTAAATTATTTTAAATCAATACAAATTTTTCCAGGGATTCGATTTAAATTATATTAGGAATAATTGAATTTTTATAATAAGTTTTAAAATATGCATTAAAAAAATTCTTCAAGCAATTCTTTCAGCAATTAAATTATTTTTATTAGCATTAAATATAAATTCTTCGCAGCAATTAAATTATTTTTATTAATTTTCTACACCATTTGATTTTTATGTCCCTAAAGTTTTGAACGTTCAAATGAATGACAATATTTTTTTTATTCTTCCAATTTATATTTTATTTATAGAAAAATTATTTTTTAAATAAAGTGATTTTCAAAAACAGTTGAAGTGGAAAAAAATTTCGTTCATTTGAACGTTCAAAACTTTAGCCCCATGATTTTTTGAAAAAATTTTTGCAAATTCTATTTTAAATAATTGAATTTCTGTGAAATTTTTATTAATTTTTTTTTAAATAATAAAATTGGTATGTATAATTTTTTGTTTAATAATTAAATTCTTTTGAACAATTTTAATACAAAATTTTAAGAATATTTATATTTTTTGAGAAATTAGACTAAACTTGTAAAAAAAATAAAATAAAAAATTTAAATCTAACAATAAGTTTTACTATTTATGAAAATAATTGAAATATTATTATTAAGAATTTTATAAAAAAGTTTCACAGAATTGACTTCTTTTCGAAAAAACACTTATGCAAATTCCATTTTTAATAATTAAATTCCTGTTAAATTTTCATTATTTTATAAAATGATTGAATATTTGTATAGAATTTAGTAAAAATTGTTGTTAAATAATTCAATTCATTTGATAATTTTTATTATAATAATAAATTTTATTAAACATTTTGAAAAATAATTGAATTCTTGTGATGAATGTTGTTATTTATGAAGAGACTTTCTCTGAATGCTTTTATTATTTATGAAAATAATAAAATAATTGAATTTCTGTGAAATTTTTACTTTTTTTGTGAAAATAATTGAATTTCTGTAAAATTTTTATTTTTTTTGTGAAAATAATTGAATTTCTGTTAAATTTTTATTTTTTTTAGGAAAATAATTGAATTTATTTATTAAAATCTCTGAAAATAATTGAATTTTGCTATTCATTTATAAACTTAATTAAAATGTTGACATTTTTTTTAGTTTTTTTTTTAAATAATTGATTTCTGCAAAAAATGTTATTAATTTTGAAAATAATTGAATATTTGTCTTTGATTAAAAAAAATTTAAAAGTTAATAAAATTTGTGCTGTAATTTTATAGTTTTTGAGTAAAAAAGTTACAAAAAGACAAAAAATTGCGAATTTTCTTGTAAATTCCAAGCATTTAATTTTTTCCATTACATTTAATAAAAATCCCTAACTTCTTCCTGATTTCCCTGACCAATTCTACTTTCCCCGACTTTACCCTGAATTCCCTGACCTGTGGCACCCCTGATTAACTACTTTTTATTTAGCATTTTTACTTTCGTCATTTTTATATTAACTATTTTTTATAGACCACTATAAATATAAAGTACGACTCGATAGACAACTATTATTATTAGTCATTTATTATATACACTGTACACAAAGTTATATACTTCCATTGTTACGTATTTACGTAAATACGTAATACCAACAATATGGATAATATCCGAACAGTATTATAATAGTCTAGTATTCAATAAAGCGAGACGGATTAAATCATTCACTGTGGTGGCAAAAAGTCTCTTGCAGCACGGGAAAATTATTACCAAGATTAATTGATTTCTTATTCAATTATAATTTTTTTCCTATTCAAAAGATAATTACTTTCTTGTTTGTAATAAAATGGCGAGTTATTATTTTCTTTTTTTTATAAATCTTTTCTTTATTAACAATAGTTTTATGTCCGCTTTTTCAACTTGGAATGCTTCACATTCTATGGAAGTAAAATCTATCCGGGAATACGAATTAAAACCGTTTTTCGGCACGGTTAGGACTAGGCCCTTGTTGAGCCATGATAGATCCAGGTCGAACCATTTTTCTACACTATATTTATTATTAATAGTATTATTCTTGATCATTATTATTATGACCGAAATTTTCTTCATATTTTAGCCTAATTATAGTCAGGCCCTTTTTGAGCCATGATAGAGCCAGGTCGAGCAATATTTTTACACTTTTTATTAATAATACTGTTATACTTATGAAGAATCGATTTTTTTCTTCATGTTTTCACCTAGTTATAGTCAGGCCCTTATTAAGCCCTGATAGTGCCAGGTAGAGCCCAAGACTGTCCCACTTCCAAAAATACTGTCCTAAATGCAGTAAAATGAAATGAAACGAAAAAAAAGAAAAAAGGAAGGAAGGAAGCAAAACTCGGTGACCTTAAGGCCTACCGATCGTCGTCCACCTGACACCCACACTTCCGCAAAAAGCGAAGAAGGTGTGTTTTCATCTTGACAGTGAAGTTGTATACGTGCCTTATATGTTATAAAAGCCGGTTTTACAAGCGCATTCGACGACGCTTTCTATTGTCATTATGTGTACATGTAAACATACACAGAAATACACACAGATATATAAATATATATATATATATATATATATATATATATATATATATATATATATTGAAAGAGTAAACGCGGCGGCTTTATAAAAGCACTTCTCCTTGATGTTCACCGTGTGTATTGTGCGATATCGCCTTAACTTTAAACATATACGGCGATACCGTAATTTCCTTACAAAGGAAGTCCCGGAAGAGATTCAATAAATTCTCATGCATGCACGCGCGCTCGCGCCTGTTAAATATATCTGTGCGATGAAAATTTCCACCTTCTTCTTTTTTCGTCCAATTAATTTTTTCCTGCAATCTTCTCCTTGTGTTTACAATTAATATTTCGTATTTTTTGCGTTAATTTCTGATTTTTTTGAGCTGTTCTAGTTAGAGCCAAGTTTGGTCCTAGCTTAGAATTGGTTGTCTCACTTTCGAACTTGGCTCAAAGTAGAGTCCTATTTCTTTTCTATATTTATTTCTGTATTTGATACAATTTTTCGTTTGCCCTAGTTACAGCCAAGTTTAGCCCAGGCTTGGAACTGGAAATCTGTTTCACTTTCGAGCTCAGTTCCAACTAAGGCCAAATAGGCACAAGAAAAGAACTGAGTCGATTCTATTTTTTGTGCCCATTTGTGTATTCAAAACAAGTTTTTCGTCCGCCTTGGTTGGGCCAAGTTTGCCTTAAGCTTAAAAGTTAAAACTGAAACCAGTTTTACTTTCGACCGTAGTTCAAACTAGCTAAATTGAATTAAAGCTTTAAACTGTAAATCTCTTTCTCTTAATTCAAACTAAGCTCGAAAATAAAACAGATTTTCACTTCCCAATCCTGGGCCAAACTTGTCCCAACCAGGGTAGAGACGAAGAATTCTAGTTTAATACAGAAATGCACCCTGTAGAGTCACTTCTTATTTTCGTTGTCCCTATTTCTATAGATAACTTTTTCCCCCGTCTGTCCTGGTTAGAACCAAGTTTGCCCCAGGCTTGGAACTGAAAATTTGTTCAAATAACAATTAGGCTCCATTGAAAAATTCGAATTAAGCCAAATGAAAGCAAACATTACAAGACGATGACATTAGAGAAGTAACTCGTAGTGTCATGCCGATTAATTTGATCGCAAGTACAAAACACGAGCATGAAAGTTTCCAATGTCGTATCTGGCCTTTTTTCCATCTCGGGTCGATTTGATATCTTACAACGAAGTCTCTCTTTCTCACTCTGTCTCTCTGTGATCGGTAAAAGATGCCGATCAAGATCAACACTTTATGGCAACTTTCATCAGATATATATTTACTGATGTTCTCTCCATGCGGGGGACTTGTTTGCAAACGCACTTGTGCATTTCACGTGATACACAACGTATTTATATTTGATATACAGAAACGCATTGTCCTCTAATAACACATTCGATTCTTATAGTAATCCGATCTTGGCACGACATTTTAGTTTCCTTTTGATCTTGCGGGGGAAAAAATTCATTTCGATAAATCATTACACGAAACAATGGTTTTTATTATTTTCGTCACTGGGAAAAATTTTATTAATTTTATTAATTTTATTATTAAAATTTTATTAACTTTATTTTAATGAAAATAAAAAATTTTAATATTTACCCTCTCGCCTTTTTCTTAATAAAATTCTCAATAGTTAGAGGAGTAAATTGTCCTTTGAATGGAAAAAATACGATTGTTCCAAGTTTGGACCATTATTAGGAAATCTCTTGCCAAGTTTGGGCCAATATTCGACAAGGATTGGGAATTTTTTGAAAACGAGTGGCTTAAACCCAGGAGAGGGAAGTAAATACAATTTAGATTGGAAGTTGGTTTCTAGAATCAGAAACTTGGGTCAATATTGGGGCCAAGGGGTTGAAAGTAAATTGAAAACGTGTCAATTCACAATCTTGTGTTAACTTGGCAAAATTGATAATATTTACTTAATTATTTAAATTCTAAGCTTAAGATCGATTCCAAAAAATTTGAAGAAATATTGTCGGTGAAAATTAGTTCAGTAAAGTTGCAATACTTTAATTTGGAGATTCGTCTTTATGTTTCCAAGCTTGGGCCATTGCTGTCAGTAAAGTTTCAATTCAAAACTTCAGATCTTTCACAACCTTTAGAATCTTGGTCAAAGATTGGTCTAAGATAGACCAAAAGTTTATAAATTCCAAACATGATTATTTGCAATCCTGGCCCAATAATGCCAAAGAGAGCTGATTTCGTCATTTTATTCCTCGTTTGGGATTGCAAACTAGGCAAGTATTGTCCATAAGTTTATTTAAAAAATATTTCCAAATATTTATATTCGAAACTTTAAAGACAGTTTCTTCATATTTGCAATCCTGGTCCAATATTGGCAATATGTATAATTGAAGATTTTTTTCTCGCATTTAAATTCATAGCTTGAAATTAAATTAAGAAGCTTGGTCCAAATATTGTCGATAAAACTAGACCAACAATTAAAATCGTAGTAATTTAATTTTCAGATTGGCAATCTTGGGCGTATATTGGCAATAACAATTCTACGAAATATGAAGGAATTTTTCGCGAAAAAAATAGAAATATAGTCTAAGGTCAAGGCAAGATTGGCCATTGTAATGTCATACGATGAAAGGGAAAGAAAGAGAGAGAGAGAGAAAAGAGAGAAAAAGAGAGAAACAGATAAGTAGATGGTGAGATAGTTACAGGAAATAGGATTGGTATAATTGAAGCATTTCAAGGCGTGGTTTAATCATTGTTTAATAATTTTTCAACGCGAAATCATTCTCAATCAAAATCAATCAAGTCGATATTTTTGTCTCTACATAATAAACGAGCATTTTTTATTTTTTTAAATCAATTTAATGAATTATTAATAAAGTAAAATGTTATAATAATAATAATTATTATTATTATTAATATTATTATTATTATTATTATTATTATTATTATTATTATTATTATTATTATTAATGTTATTATTATATTTTATTATTATATTCTTAATAGAAATAATAATATTAACATTATTATTATTTTTTTCATTTTTATTTATTTTTATTCTATTCTTATTTTTTTACTTATTAATAAAATTATTATTAATTTATTGTCAATTGTTTCGTGAATAATTCAAGGAAAAAATTCAAACTCTTTATTATTATCATTGAATAAAAAAAAGTTTTAATAATTATTGCGTCTGACATATGACAGCAAATTAAGAAATAATAATTGTATATATTATTATATTAAAATACACACAAGCACATATATATGCATGTGGTATCAATTTATTTATTGTACATTTTGATAGAAAGAAAGTGAGAGCCGTCAATTAACATTCATCGGTAATATAATCCTTTTAGAAAACTGATAAATTATAATTTATGACAACGATAAATTATCATCTAGTCAATAATATGCCTTAGACCTACAAGTCAGAATCTAATCAAGAAAACTTGTTAGACTAGTTATTTTTTTTCTTCTTTTGTACATTTTTCGTTGTTTTCTTTTTTTCTATATATTTGCATATCTTTTTCTATATATATATGTATATATAAAGCAAAAAAAAAATGCAGAAAAACAAAAATAATATCACAGTTGATTGAAGGCTAAAAATAATAATATAAACTGCAAAATCATCACTGTCAATGAACTTAGTTTTCCTTAAGTTAATAATTATTATTATTCGCAAACAAGTAATCATCTTATAGAAAGTTTTAGACTTTTCGCATAAAATGTAGAGGTAATTTTTTAAATTAAACATTTTTTCTTAACAAAATGTGTATAATTTTGTTTATATATTTGTGTATACAATATTTGTAGTTTATTTTTTAAAGAAAATTGTTCCTATTTACCTAATAATTAATCATTTTTATTTACTATGTAGATTTACCTAATAAATAACAATTATTATTTTCTGTTTAATTTTTGTTTATAATTTTCTAGTAATTAATAATTATTGATTGCTGTTTCTAGTAATTTGTTTATTAATAATTATTTAGAATTAATTATCAGTTATTTATTGTTTATAAATTATAATTACGTAAAAACAATAATTTTTATTCATTGTTTATTGTTACCTAATGATTAATAACTATTATTTGTTTATATTTACCTAATAATTAATAATTATTATTTGTTTATATTTACCTAATAATTAATCATGATTATTTGTTTATATTTACCTAATAATTAATCATTATTAATGCCAACTTATAAATTTACAATTAATATTTATTGTTTATTTATAATAGTAGTAAAGTGTTCTTTGTTTTATAAATAATCCTTGTAATTATTAATAATGATTTGTTATTGTTTAAATAATTAATAATTAATTATTATTAATAATTAATTATCTACTGATTAATAATTATTATTTGTTGTTTACTATTTATAATTACGTAATAATGTATTGATTCATAATTATTAGACTTTGTTTATAACAAACAAATAATTAATCGATTTATTATTAATTATTATTATTATTATTATTATTATTATTATTATTATTTATTATTATTTATTTATTATTTATAACGAAATAAGTGGATAATTAGTCATTAAAAAAATGAATAATTAAAAAATTCTTGTTGATAAAAAAATATTTGCGTGGGAGGCGCAGGTTTTATTTTGAACAATCAAAATTTTTCGCCCGAAAAAAAGAAATGAGAAGGCGTTTCCCATCTGTCAGTGTTGAGATTAAACCATCAGAGCCAAGATGCAGACGTCTACTGCGTCTTTTGCATACGAAGGATAATTAATTTGCAGACTAGCGAATGTGCCTAATTGCAATACGATTTACGATCAAGTTCTCTCTCTTTCTCTCCATCTGTGTATGTTTATATATATATGTGTGTGTTTTGCTGTAACAATAATTATGTCATATCCACTGCTGCCTAATTGCTTATATATCTGGAGTACGTGGGCGAGGTGTGTTACACGTATGCACTTTAGTAACCTGAAACACCTCCTAATTGCTTATGTATGTGCTGCAAAAGAAACGTGGGAGCACAACTCACCACAGTACCAGATTCTTAAATTGACATTTACAGAGTTGTTGTTGCTGTTGTTATTACAATAGTCTGTAAAATGCCACTCACCATTTTTTTTGTTCTCCTCTTTTTTGTTCTTTTGGAGAATTTGGCATAAATTTTGAAATTCGAAATTTAAATTCCCCTTTAATTCTTTTTTTAATATTTTCTTTTCTCCAAAAAGTTGCAATTTTTATAGTTTAACAATAAACAATTAACAATTTAATTCTTTTCGTTATCAATTTAATTAATAATTTAATTAATAATTTTTTCTCATGCGGGATTTGGTATCAAATTTGCAAATTTTTAAATAAAGAAATTAAACTCGAGAAAATAATAAATATATACCTAATAAATAATTGTTTAGGACTAATTAATTAATAGTTATTATTTGTTATTTATAATTATCAAATAATTAACAATTTGTTGTTGTTCCTATTAATCTGAGTATTATTTATCACTTACGAATAATTAATTAATAATTATTAATAACTAATTAACTTATAATGATTTACAACTCATTAATTTATAATTATTTACAACTCATTAATTTATAATTATTTATAACTAATTCATTTATAATTATTTATTAGTAATTAATTTACAATTATTTACAACTAACTAATTTACAATTATTTATAACTAATTACTTTATAATTAGTAATTATTGTTCCTAATTATTTTATAATTAGTAATTATTGTTCCTAATTATTTTATAATTAGTAATTATTGTTCCTAATTATTTTATAATTAGTAATTATTGTTCCTAATTACCAAACAACTAATCATTTTTATTCTCGGCTTATAGTCATCTCAATAAATAACAATTATTATTTGCAGTTTATAGTTAATAATTGATAATTATTTATAAATATTTAATTTTCAATTATTATTTGTTGTTTATAATTTGCGAATAATTAATAATAATTTACTCATTAATTAACGGGACCAATAATAATTATTAATTTCTGCTGTTCCTAGAAATTTGGATATTATAATTTATTTACAATTTATTTATAATTATTATTTCTTGTTAATAGTAACCTTATTATTTATTATTATTTATTTTTAATTGACTACTAATTATTAATTGTTGTTTACACAAGGCTAATTATTAATAATTATTTGTAATTAATTAATTTCTAATTATTTGTTATTAATTAATTTCTAATTATTTGTAATTAATTAATTTCTAATTATTTGTCGCTTGTTGTTTCCTAATAATTAATAATTAATAATTATTGTGTGTTAGTTCTAGTAATCTTGTCCATAATTATTATTTTCAATAAATTAATTAATAGTTATTTGCAGTTATAACTATTTGATAATAATAATTTTCATTCATTGCTTGTAATTAATTAATAAATAATGATTATTGTTTGCTGTTTATGTTTACCTAATTAATTGATAATTGTTCATGATAATTTGTATTTGCTAGTTATAGTTTATAATAATTTAATTATTAATGATTATTATTTGTTGTTTATTGTTTATATTTACCTAGTAATTAATTAATTCTGAATTGTATTAAAGTAAGGACATTAAATTAATAAATTCAATTTATTAAATTACACTAAATAAATTAGTTTAACAAATTAAATGAATTAAATAAAAGTAAATAAATAAATTATTGACGAGTATTGTAAGCTGAAGACGTGTGTACAACCAAATAAATAATTTAAATAATTAATTAAAATAATAAATTAAAATAATAAATTAAAATAATAAATTAAAATAATAAATTAAAATAATAAATTAAAATAATAAATTAAATTAATTACACTAAATTAAATTTAAACAAAATAATTTAATTTTAAAAAGTAAACTTTAATCAAATAACTAAATTGTAAGAAGCAAAGAATTACAAACTGACTAAATTGAATAAATTTTTGCCATTTATATCAAATATCCCGCTAAATTAGATTAAAATCCAACCAATGGAAAAAATAAGAAAAACGCAAAACATTAAATAAAATTAAAGCACAAGGACAAGTAATAAACAACTTGATAAAATTGTTAAAAACAAGTGTAAATTCTTTTTTCCCAACGATTGAAAATGATGATTAAGGGAAAATATATAAAATATCCGGTTATACACACGGAAGGACATTGCAAAAAGCAATAAAGATGGATGCTAACTTGGATAATGCCCTCTTTTTTTCAAGAAAGAAAGAAAGAAAGAGAGAGAGAGAGAAAGAGAAAAAATTATACTTCTCTCTCTTTCTGAAACGAGTCTTACCAGTCTTGGATTTTGATCTTGTGCGGATATTTTCTTGACGACCACCCTGTAGTTGTCACATGGTGCGCGCATGTTCGCTAGTTACCAGCAAGAAAACCTCGCCCAGTGCTACCAACTTATTGATATACTTACATATATATATCTATATCTATATGTATATATAAATATTATACATTCTCCTGTTTTTATATGACCGTTAATTTCTTTCGTTTTAAAATAAACTCTCAGCACTCATTCTGCATACGAGACACAATTTCGATCTGATTAAATTCCAACTGCATTCCAATGTGTCTTTTCAGCTCGCTTTTCAGCTTGAGCCAGTCCGCGTGCGTGGTTTGTACTTTTCGAATAAATGTCCTCAGTTTTGAAATTTTCTTGGAATTATTGCCAGGAATTTTTTTTTGTTCGTTAATGAACAATTGTATCAGAAATAATGTTGGTGGTAAACATTACTAGTGGAAATTAATATTTATGGTAAATATTACTGGGGGTAAATACTACCACGGGTAAATACTAATAGGGGTAAATAAAACTAGGGGTAAATAATACTAGTGGAAAATTATACTCGTAAACATTACTAGGAGTAAATAAAATTAGTGGCAAATACTCTTAATGTCAAGCATTATTAGGGGTAAATAAAACTAGTGGTAAATAATACTAGGGGTAAACATTACTAGTGGTAAACATTACTAGTAGTAACATTACTAGTAGTAAACATTACTAGTAGTAAACATTAATAGTAGTAAACATTACTAGTAGTAAACATTACCTTAACCATCATTACAATCGTTACCGAAAAAAAATGTACTCCCGTTAAAATTTCCACAACTTTATCAATTTGTTGTTTAAAAACTTTACTAGTAGTAAACATTAATAGTAGTAAACATTACTAGTAGTAAACATTACCTTAACCATCATTACAATCGTTACCGAAAAAAAATGTACTCCCGTTAAAATTTCCACAACTTTATCAATTTGTTGTTTAAAAACTTTGAGAAAAGTGACAATTTTTGGAGAAGATAAAAAACTGTCTGTTCTAATTGTTGTTTGCTATTATTATGCAAATAAATAAACAACCATAAATGCATATATAGGGAAAAGTGAATCGTGAATGTTTCATCCTTCACGTTTACTTTCACCGCCAACAACTTTCATATCAAAAGGCCCCGATATCGGCACAAATAGAGCAGCATCGATTAAAGGACTATTGAAATTGCACAATTTAAATCTCGATTCTAATGTTGTTGTTGCTGTTGTTTTTTTTTAATTCGCATATATATATGCGAGTAGAAAAAAAAATGAAAAATGTTAGCTTTACAATTGTGGTAATACTTATTGAGTGTTAATGATTTAATAAAATACTGGAGAAATCTACGCAATGAATCAAACTTTCATAAGGCTATGAATCACCTTTCAAGCGTGAAGTTTGAAAGCATATATATATATATATATATATATATATATATATATATATGAAGATTTTAAGAACATCACATCAAGAACATTGCACCAGGAAAAGGCCTTTTCAAAAGTTGTAAAGCAATGGGAGTAGTAAAGATAGTAGTAATTACACTGTGATTTATACCATTAAGAAGTCTAATTATGCAATATTTTTACAAAATAAACGCAAAAGCGTGTTAAAGTTATATGTGGGAAATTTGTATTTTTCAGAATTCGGCTATTTATAAATGGTTTTATAATAAGACTTTCAATTAGTGGCTTTTTAGTCTATAGTCGCCTATTGAAAGTGACTAAGTGACTAATTGAGGGAATTTTTAAGTTTTTTTTTTATTCATAATGTCACTTGGCGAAAATGACAAATATTTAACTATTCAAATTTTTTAATTTACTTTTTAATGATTTTAACTATTTTTGTTATTCCTTATTTTTAAAGATGATTGACACAAAAATTTAATTTTGTTTTCCCTAACTTTTTTCTGATTTTAAAGATTTTTTTTTTTCTTTTTCTCTGAACACGAAAAAATATTATGATTCACTTTAAAAATTATTAGGTGCTCATAAAAATGTTCTATGACATTTATTTACCAATAATATAAAATAATATAATAATATAAAATTATAATAATATATAATATTTTTATAAATATAAAATCATTATTTTAAAATTTTTATTGTATGAATATTGTTATTGTAATTCCTTTAAAATAATTTTCATTATTTTAATTCAATTATTATTTTATTGAATCAATTATTGTAAATTAATTATTTTTTAACAAAAGTTTGAAAAACTGTTTAAAATTTTTTTTTTTTGAATTTATTTGTTTACAATTTATTTTTACGAAATTTCGATTATTCGGAAATTCTTTAATTTAAAAATATATATTCAAAAATAAAAAATTCAAAACATTTTTTTAAAACATTGAATTACACTGTTTTAAAAAAAATTAATTAATTACACTTTTTGACAAAAATTAATTCTACAGAATTTTTAGTTAAACAATTGAATTATTTTAAAAAATTCACTCTGTAATAATATTATTTTTCAATTGTAATCTTAAATTTTTATTGAAATTCATTTCTAAATTAATTTTTATTACAAAATCATAGGAGTTTTCAGTTATTTAAAAATGAAAATAAATAATTTTTTGAATAATTAAATATTTCATAAAATAGAATTTTCAAAAAAAAATTAGTAAAAACAAAATTTTTTATTACATAGTATTAAAACTTTAAATCTTCAAAGATTTCAAATTAAAAATTTTTCAAAATTTAATTACTTGTAAAATTTTAACTGAAATTCATTTTTAAATCAATTTTTATATTAAAATTCTACAAAAATGCAATAATTTAAATACAATACTTAAAATTGAATTATATCTTTCGATAATTTCGATTAAAATCGTATTAAAAAATAATTGAAAACTTAACTCTTCGAAGATTTCAATTTGAAAACATCAAAATTCAATTATCATCAAATATTTTGACTGAAACTCGTTTTTAAATAAATTTTGATTACAAAGTTATACGAGAATTCAAAAATTAAAATACAAGTATAAATAATTCATTAAACAATTAAATGCTTCCTAAAGTTGAAATTATGACAAAAAAATTAATTCTAAAAAATGTTTTATTAAAAAGTATGAAAAATTTAAATCTTCAAAGATTTCAATTTGAAAACTCTTCAAAATGCAATTATTTTTTAAATTTTAACTGAAATTCAATTTTAAATCAATTTGTATTTCAAAATTTAATAATAATTCAATAATTGAATTTGAAATACACGAATAAACAATAATTTATTGAACAATTAAATTCAACTTAAAATTGTGAATTGATCTATAGTGAATTATATCTATTCGAAAATTTCGATTAAAATCGTATTAAAAAATAATTGAAAATTTTGCAATGAGTTTAGTATTTTCAATAATAATTCAATTCCTAACAAAAATCTTATTGTTTATGAAAATAATTATTGGAACCTTAAAAAAAAATTTATTATTTATGAAAACAATTAAATGTTTGCGTAGGATTTAATAAAAAAAATTTTTAACAAATGAATTCTATTGAATAATTCTTAACAATAATTGTAATTTCGCCAAGAAGTTCATTTAACTTTGAAAAATAATAAAATTTTGAAGATTCATTTTTGGTCCTAATTACCCATATAGAAATAATTACTGCTAATATTAGTGGCGAATAATATTAGTGTCAAGTGCTACAAGTGGAAAATAATTGTGACGCGCTCCGAAGAAAGGTACCTAAAAAGCAAACGAATTATAGGTTAGGGTCGTGTTAGATTTCTCTTGATTAAAAGTGTATTTTTAATTATTTGAATTTGAAACTAATTTTTATTGAATATTTTGTATGTAATGAAGCCTTGAAGATAAATAATTTTCAATTAATAATTGATTTTCTTTCTGTATTTTTACTTGAAAAATTAAAAACATAACCTCAAATTTTTTGCTTCTTAAGTACCTTTTTTCGGAGCGCGTCACAATTACTTGGAGTAAATATTACTAGGGGGTGAATAAAACTAATGGTAAACATTATTAGTTTTAAATATTGCTATTGCTGTTAATAATACAACCGGTAAACATTGCTAGTGATAAACCCTATTAGTAGTAAAATACTACTAGGTAAACTAAATAACACTATTTGTAAACCCTGATGGTGGTAAACACTACTAGTTAAAAATACTACTAGTAGTAAACACTACTAGTTACCTTTAACCGTAATATTATTTACCTCTAGTAATAATCACTGCTAATATTATCTGACTAATACTAATAGTGAAAAATAATACTTGAGGCAAATATTACTAGGAGGTAAATAAAACTAGTGGTAAATATTGCTGGTGGTTACTAAATCTAGTGGTAAACACTATTATTGGTAAATATTGCTGGTGATTAATAATTCTAGTGGTAAACACTATTAGTGGTAAACACTATTAGTGGTAAACACTATTAGTGGTAAACACTATTAGTGGTAAATATTGCTGGTGGTTACTAAAACTAGTGGTAAACACTATTATTGGTAAATATTGCTGGTGATTAATAATTCTAGTGGTAATTACTATTAGTAGTAAATATTGCTGGTGGTTACTAAAACTAGTGGTAAACACTATTATTGGTAAATATTGCTGGTGATTAATAATTCTAGTGGTAAACACTATTAGTGGTAAATATTGCTGGTGATTAATAATTCTAGTGGTAAACTCTATTATTGTAAATATTGCTGATGGTTAACAATACTAGTGGTAAACACTATTAGTAGTAAATATTGCTGGTGATTAATAATACTAGTGGTAAACTTTACTAGTGGTGAATACTAGTTGTGAATACTACTGGTGGTAAAAACTACTAGTAGTAAACTCTTCTAGTTGTAAACTCTTCTAGTTGTAAATAATACTAGTGGTAAATAATACTAATAGTAAACACTACTATTTACCCTTAACCGTCGTATTATTTAGTACTGATTAGTAATATTCACTACTACTAGTTTTTGCTATGATTTACCAGTAACTTTTTTTATTATCTCTATTCTTTTCCTTTTTGCCCAATTAAAACAAAGTAAAAAAAATTAATTACCTGTTCGTTTTGCCTGCTTCCAGGGAAATGAATCTGTGGTTCCTAGGGGCTGGCCTTTGACTCTAAATGGAAGCGGTCTTGTCCTGCGATTAGGCGAAGTTGAGGCTTCATCATTACGTCTTGGGGAATGTTACCTTTGCATCAGGAGTGCAGCTGCTGCGGTTGCAACTGCGAAAACTCCTTCCGCAACGGCAACATCAGCAGACGCTGAAAACGTGGAAGAAAACACTGTTGAGGTGAGTCTAGTTTTAAACATGCGAGCACGACTTTCCTTTTGTGATATGCGGTATATGTATACAAGGTGGAGGAGGTGGAGAAGAAGAAAGACTGTGTATGTGTGTGTGTGTGGGGAGATTTTTTATTTCTCACGAGCTTTTAAACGCTATATGAGACCACAGAGTAGTGTTTGTGTTGTCCTTGTTTACTTTGTTTTGATATTACTTCCTGAGAGTTTGTTGTGTTGTGCGCTGCACGGTTGAAACACGTCGGTTAAATTCCTATCGTTTGTAATGCCTGTTATACTAAAATTGGTATAACTGATCTCTTGACAATACCTAATGAGAATATGTTACTGTTCACTTGGAAAACAAAGGGAAATAGGAATGAGGCTTTTCAATCTTCAAGAGGAAATTTTTTTTTTCATTTTCAGAAAAAATGAATTGTTTACAGTTAGATAAAAGTATTTTCTATTATGTAAAAGAATTGATATAATATTAACAGTTATATTGAAATTAATGGTTAGTAATATTACAAAAGTTTTTAAGGTTCAAATGAAGGACATTTTTTTCAATTATTTTACAATTGTATTTATTATGAAAGAAATTATTTTATTTATCAAAAGGATTAAATGGATTAATTCCCAGCTAAGAAAATTAATTATTAATTAATAATTAATAATTAATAATTAATTATTTGTTCATTTCTATGCATTTTATTTATTAAAAGGATTATAAGAATTAATTCCCAGCTAAGAAAATCTTGATGTTTAATTATTTGTTTATTTCTATGCAGAAATTTTTCAAATATTTTATTGTTAAATATTAATTTAAGTATTTAATTGTTTAAACAATTGTTTATTTGTTTATTGTTTTTATTCTTTTCTCTACTATATTGTTACCATTACAAATTAATATTAACGGTTAATAAAATATATTTAATTATATTGTTAACAAAATCTAATATTACCAATTGTTTAAATAATCGATTAGTTGTTTATTATTTTTACTCCTTTTCATATTATTGTTGCTATTAAAAATTAATATTCTTCTAGACTCTTAATTTGTTGCTTTTGAATACTGTAATTTTCGCAACAAAAGAAATTATTTAACTAAAAAAACAATTGTTTAAACAAATCTTAACATGGTATTATTTTCTAAAACTTTTAATTCATTGAAATTGTTTTACTTTTGTAATTTTCATTATAAAAAAAAATCGATTTTCAGAAAACAACATTTTATAAACTTAAAAAACGTATTCTTTTTTTTTGTCACAAAAAAATGAATGAAATAATGAATTGTTTAAACAAATGTTAATGTTTTATTAATTTTGAGATTCTTTATTTCTTAAAACTATTTCAATTTTGTCATTTTTAATGTAGGAGAGAATTATTTTTCATAAAACTAATTTTGCATAATAAATTGAAAATTTTTTTATCATAAAAAAATAAATAAAATAAACAATTGTTAATATTTTTAAATTCTTGTAATATTTTAACTTCTACATTCTTTCATTTTGGGATTTTTAATTAAGAAAAAAATAATTTAAATATTATTTTCAGAGACTAATTCTTTAAATAAATAAAATTTCATACATTAAGTGTACTTTAATATTTAATACTCATTCAAAAATTAAATTAATATATACCAATTCAAATTTCAAATAAATATTCCCCTGGGGAAAAAATTTTAAGCAATTAATTTATTTAAATAAATATTTAAAGCTAAATTTAAAATTTCATTAATAGTTTTAAAATTAAGAAAAAATTGCAATAACTCTTTCTTTATATATAAATAATAGTGAATAAATAACAACAGTAACTAGGGTAAATAAAACTTTGTAAGATTATTAATTAGTAAATAAATAATATTAGAAAATAATTTTCCACAAAAGTATAAATAAATAAACAAAGAAAATATTAAATAAATAATAATAAATAGTTAAATTAAATTAATTTATTCAACTACTTACTTAATATGATATTAGCTTTAGTAAAATCTTAGTAAGAAATAAAAGCAAATTTAATAAAAAACGTCCCTCTTTTAAAATGTCTGAGATTAATGTTTAAATTTTGTCCCCTCATCTCGCTAATAATATGTGCATACTTTCTTCATCTATAGAAAATTTTTTAATTAGAAATATATTAAACGCCATTTGAATGGGATTATACTTGCTAAGCAGGTTTTATTCACTTTATCATTGAGTCTATAAAATGTACCGTAATATAATCAATGTTTTCTTAATTGTGGGTTAATTTTATCCCTATAGCGAAACCCAACGACATTAATATATATATTGGGGATTATGACGCAAAAAAACAGAATAAAAAAAAATCTTGTGTCCATAAATTAGCATAACACCTTTAATAACTTTACATTCATTCTCCTAATTGAATAGTTTAAACTAGAAAATAATTCCATATAAAATGAATGTGATAAATCGATTCGAATTTATCAAGATTGAAATTCTCTTACGAGGAAGTGTTCAATTGCGCGACATCAATTATTAGGAAAAAAACAGGAATGACAACTTTTTTTTATGATTAATTAAACAACTTTGATATTTTTTTTTCATTGTAAATAGGGATAAAAAGTTTTCTTTTCGAGTAATTATGAATGTAAATAATCAAGTATTTCTCTTGATTGCAAGAAGCAAAAATTTGTTCAAGAATTTTAGTTCCACAAATTCTTTTTTCAATATTCATTTGAATTGGTAAATATTAACTTAATTTTTGAATGAATGTTAAATATTAAAGTATACTGTATTTATGAAATTTGATTTATTCAAAGAATTAATCTTAATTGATTAAATGAATTAGTTTTTATTTAAAGAATTAATTTTTAATTTAGCAAATTAATTAATTTTGCGAGTAATTTTGCTTCGTCATAGAGGAAGGATTGTATTTTTTAAATTTATTTGAAAGGAAATACGTGGGAAAAGAACGCACGAAAAAGGCGCATGCGCCAAAAGACAATGAGAGTGAGAGAGACGTCGCGGTTTTTCTCTCTTGCACTCGTTGCCTCTCGGCGCACGCGCTTGAGCATTTTTCCCTAAGTAAAACAATCCGCTAGCATATGTAAGCAGTTGTAATCAATTTTCGAATATTTATTTTACTTACCTTAAATTTTCGAAACAAAAGTAAATTTTTTAACAAAAATCCTGACTAATAATTTATTTCTCTGATTACTTCCAGATAGCCCTTGTGTGGCGAGCCTCGTCGATGCGGGCCCCGGGGTTCCTCGGCTGGGACCGGGAGGACGAGTTCATGGATTGGCGCGATACAACGAACAAAATTTCCTCCTCATCGAGTACAGTGGTACAACATCATCACCACAATACAAATCATCATCATCATAATCAAACAACATCGGGTCTATCAAAGTGGCGACCACGTCGAAGATCGCGCGAGGAAACTCGTACGCGAACACGTGAGACGAGCGCCGATAATAATCCCCACGAGAGTAGCAGGTCATCAGAGAGACTTGAATGCTCACGTGTACTCGAGAATCATCAACATCACCACCACGATCTTGCTGTTGTCAAATCAAAATCATCGTCAAGTGTATCCGACACGTGGAGGGACGATTTGAGAAATAGCGAAAGTCGTCGTTCAACAAGCAGCAGTCGATGCAGCAGCACAAATAATAAATCTAGTCTCACAAGTGGTAGTGAATTTATCAACAGCAATAACAATAATAGCAGCAGCATTGATTCAAGATCACGTGTTAGGAGGAACGCCAAAGTTGTCTCATCATCAACAATGGAAAAGTGGAAGGAGACAAGTCGATGTGAGACGAGATGTCGAATACTTCATGCTGTTGATATCAAGACGCCGTCTTATTTGGAGAATTTGATTTGTAAGGAGTCGACTAGGTATCAGGAGGCTGTTGAGAGATTGGAGAATATTCATCCCGATCAGATTGCTGACGATGAACTTCCGGCTTATATACAATCGCTTCTTGTCACTGTCGAGAGGAAAATTGAGAGAGTTTCATTGGATGATTTAACATTCCCTTGTACTGCGTGCAGAAATATTGACACTGATGATCCTTTACTTGGATGTCGTTGCGGTAACGAGTCTTGTGATTGTGGAAATGATAATTGTGAGTGTAATTCGGAAAAGGAGGAAGCCAGGACGTTCGAGGTCGCTGGGATCAAGCATATCGACAGTGATGACGAGGAGGAAGTGCGGATGGGCTTCGGTGAGTACCACTTGTTTCTCTTACTTTTGTACGAATTTTACTTCTTTTTTACTAAATAATTTGGAGCAGAATAGGCAACTTTCCCCCAAGAATTATACTCCTTTGTATTCTTGATTTTGGGTCAAAGAAGCAAATGCTTCTGAAAGTGGTACAAAATTAATCTCGATTGGCACATTTGGAGCACAAAAATCAGATGTTTTGAGAAAGACTAGAAGTGTCCTATCAGGTGTGTGCTTTTTTAAATCTATGAACAAGTTGGTTGTTTAGTGCGAGGGTTCGACTAGACCTGAAGTAGGTTCGCTGAAAGCTGTACTGTTGTCTCTAGTACTGCAGTCCGACATTGTCTGGAACTGAAAGCAGCCTTGTACTGTTGTGTAGGCAAAACAGCAGATGTACTTGTAGCAGATGTACTACTTCCGTTTACTTGTTATCTTCTCGTGCCGGTTGAGAAAGCAAGTAAGCAAACAAACCAGAGGAATTTAAATCTCCACAATAGTAGCAATCAAAAGCTCTTTCTACCACTTGTAAACATTTCTTGTCTACATTTTTCGCCACCCGATTTTGACCAGCATAAATTTTTACATAGCATTTCACAATTAGCAAACTAAAATCAGTTACTAAATGGTGTTAGCATCATTTAGTAACTGATTTTTGCTTTGCTTCTCAAAGTCCCTCTGAAAACTGTTCCGAAACAAATCAAATAAAAAATTACTGCAAACCGAGAGGAACAAAATAGTAATTCTGTTACGGATTGTACAGCAAACCGAACAGAAGAAATTAATAATTACCTTACGGATGCGGTATGATAAACAAAACCGAAAAAATTAATAATTAAGTTGCGGATGGTACCAAATAACCGAATGGAAAAATTAATAGCCTTTCTATTAGGGATAGTATGGAAAATAGCAGGTAAAAAAGATCCAAAAAATTATTTCGACATTATTATTTTGTGAGGGCGTAATTGTGGCAATGCAGCAGATGCAATAATGTTTTGATATGAATTCGCGTGTCACATTGATGGTGGTTGTTGAAAAGTGAAGTAAGAAGCTGAGTCAGGAAAGCATACATTTAGGTTTCACTGATGTGTACATATAATGTCAGACGAAGAGAAAGAGGAACGTTGAGAAAGCGAAAAGACGTACATGGTATCGCTTGTGATTAATCAAGGACCTTTCTTTCACTATACTCCCACATACTTTCCTCTAAATTCCTCGTAGACTTCAACTTCCCTTTCAAGGTCGTTTCTCTTCTACGAGAGATAATCTCTTCAGTTTTTAGAAATTTGTTTCTTTTCTCTATTTTAACAGGTCTTTGTTATTTGCCTTCTTGTTTGTGGTTTATTCTTTTTGTTGTCGTTAGTAATATTTAGCAGTGGTATTATTTACTACCAACAATATATTTACCACTACTAATATTTATTTTTGGCTAATTTCAAACCATTCTGATTCGGATTGGTACGCTTTTACTTTTTTGTTTTGCTTCACGTTTGCTTTTGGTTCAAAATGCAATTTGGTTATAACTCCTAATCATACAACTTAGAAATGCTAACCGTAAATAAATAAATTAAAATTATAGCAATCAACGACTTTGGATGACAGTTTTGAATGTGAATAAAATTCCTAACTTGAAACTGCTTTGAAGATATTTTATTTAGATGAAAGTTATAAGGACACTATTTTGACGATAAAAGCAACAATCGCTTGTCAGGACAATGGTTTTGTTTTGCAATAAAGGATATTGTAACAAGAAACCTGTTACAATTCGCTTCTGTTTCGCTACTCAATACATTGTTTCACATTAGGAAATGCACAATTTCAAAGAGTTGGTTTACAGAAAATGCTCAATTTCGCCCACACATACTCGTTGAGGCCACACCCTGTGCGTGCCCGCCAGGGATTCATGGCAGTTTTTGCTCATGTTCACCGCCTTCTCTTCTTTCTTTCTTTTTCTCAACTTTCATATAAATAGGGTTCAACATACTCCCTATTTATACAGATATATATGTACACTTTATTGTATGCATGATGATGCTCAGTGTCCACGTGTATTTCCTCTCACGTGAGAGAGATGTTTTTGTTGTTAATCGTCAGATGGATACCGTCAATTATATATAGTTGAACAATAATTAATTAAATACTGTCGTATTTGATTGATTTCTGTTCAAATATTATTGAGGATCTCTATCTGCTGGTTAATATAATTTTTCTTATTATAATCATTTGTTAGTTATTACTACCGTGAGTTATAAAGTTAGTCAGTTCTTATTACCGTCGGTTATAACTCATTTTAGTTTGACCACCGGCTGGTATATAACTTACCCACGGGTATAAACATGGTTAGTTAATAATTATCTTTAGTTATAACTTATTATTCACCACGATTGTAACCATTGTTAGTTATTTCCATCAGTTATGACTACAGTCAGTTCTTGTTACCGTCAATTTCATCTATAGTCGGTTATTATTACAGTCAATTTAATCTGAAGTCAGTTATTATTACCGTCAGTTATAAACATTGGTTATAACTGATAAAACATTGATTATAACTGATAAAACATTGGTTATAACTGATAATAATTGTAGTTGACAACAGTAATAACTGACGGTAAAAATAACTAATGGCAATTATAACCGACGGTAGTTATAACTGACAGTATAATAAATAACTATTATTTTTACCGTAAGAAATAAGAACTATGGTAGTTGTAAATAAAATGATAACTAATAACTAACAGCAGTTATTATTGACGGTATTTGTACCAATCGGTAATAATTAACGGCATTAATAACTGAAGCTAGTTTTAACCGATATTAGGTATATTTTCAAACAAAAACAAAAATTACAAAAAATATTAGGTATAATGGACGGTAGTCATGACTAGTAGTGGTTTGAACAGTAAGTACTTATTACCCAGGGTAGTTAAAACAAAAAAAATAGAAACCCTAACAATTTTTTTTTAATTCAAAAACAGGAGCAAGTGAAATAGAAAACCAAAAGTGTCCTTTCTTTTTTTGCCTTTTATTTTCTGGTTTTGCGTTGAGAGCAAACACGAGAGTTGATTGAACGTTATAATAGTTCGTGAACTACACGTTCTTTAGTTGCTTCGATTGGTTGCATCTGTATAGAGTGCGGCGCCCCCTTAATCATCTACTTAACTGGAAAGATAAAAGCGCGTCCATAGAAACTGTGCGGGAGGCTATTCACCTCGCTTCTGTTGCTTCGATTCTTCAAAGTTTTCAATCCTCATATAGGTTTTATAAATACATATACATATTATAGGCCTGTGTGAGTGGGTGTGTGCGTTTGCTTTTTAGAAAATATCCTCTCTTCGAGCGACGATAGTTGTTGCGTACAAGTGCAAAAGACGGGAATTATCATTTATTCAAGAGACTCGTCGCGACATGCCGTTACGATGTACTTAGAGTCGAAAGACCTTGTGGTACATGCCGCAAGAATCGCGAATGAAAAGATCCTTTCAAGAGTCTTCGTGTTAAGGGATAAGACTGACTTAAGTAAGACCTACAGCGAATTGAATTTAAATTATGTCTCCTGCTTTTTTTCCATTCTCATTCTTTTGTTGTTTCTTTGTTTAATTTTTTTTTTGGTTCTTCTTTCTGTAATTCTTTTATTCTTTTGTTTTGTTTTTTTTTGTTTTTAATATTTTGTTCTTTTTTATCTGTATTTAGTTTCTTTTTGGTTGACTAATACTGACGCTTGACATTCTACCGCGACTGACGGTAGTTGTAATTGATGGATATTACCACTGACGGTAGTTTAACATAATAGTTGTTTTAGCTGACGGTAGGAAACATTAATGTTTGTTTCAAATCGCAGTTGTTTCTAACCAACAGTGGTAGTGACTGACGATACTAATAACTAATGGTAAATATAACCAAGGGTAATAATAACTGACGGTAATAAGAGCTAATAGACATTACTACCGGCAGTTATTATTTCCCATGGTTATGACCACTGTTAGTTATTATTACCGTCAGTTATAAATACAGTCAGTTATAAATACAGTCAGTTATTACTACCGTTGGTTATAACTAACAATGTGTATAACTGACGGTGAGCATAACTGGGCAACAATAACTGCCGGTAGTAGTAACTAACAATAATCGTAGTCATGGGCAGTAATAACTAAAGTTCTTTATAATCGACGGTAATTGCAAATGCTTCTTGCACCCGACGGTAGTTGTATTTAATACTACTTTTAAATGATGGTAGGAAAAATTAACTGACAGTAGAGGAGTGAAGTGAAATGACGATACTGCGAGAATATTTTTTTCCCGTATTGTAGAATTGTTGTACTGTAAATTTTGCAGATAAAGAAAAGTTTATTTAGTTACGCACAATCAAGAGGAGCATTTATATAATGTATTTGTGGAAGTGGGGCGAATCTTTTTCGATGGCAAACAAGAATTGAAGAGCTTATTCAAGGCCCCTTATCTGTGGCAGCAATGACACCTGACGAGACGTGGGATTGACCATGTCCCTCAAAGCCGGTCTTTCGAGTCGTGCTTCATTATCAAGAGGGTTTCCCATTGACGTGTCCATTCCATGTATTCCATTCACAATCGCCCTCACAATAGTTTTTCAAGTTATGCCACTAACTTTTTAGATTAGCATAAAAAAAAGTTCCCTCGTTGTGTGTACCTCTGTTACCATGCCAAGTGTTTTTGACCCCAGATTTTCTTCTAGGGGAAGAATTTACAGAAAAATGGTTCTTTTAATTCGCGAATAATGATAGACTACGATCTATTGTTACTGGGAATTAATAGAATTGTTTTTCTGTAAATTTTTTAAATTACCGTCTGGTATCGTTGGTTGATAACAACGGTAGTTTTTCGTTTTACTTCTAGTGGTAGTTTTGCTTTTTGGTATTTGCGACTGACGGTAGTTTTAATTAGTAGTCCTTACAATTGACGGTAGTTATAAAATCATAAAAACTCTCTCCTTGTTTATTGTAGCTGTAATGATTAATAGTAGTTCAAGTCCTTAATTTTTACTCCTGGCGGTATTTTTAAGTATTGGATTTTACGACTGACGGTGGTTTTAATTGCTATTTGTTACACCTGACGGTAATTATAAATACAAGTTCCATAATTTATAATAATTCGTTATTTTAACGGTCAGAAGTTTTACTTTTTAGTTTTACATTTACGACTGACGGTATTTTTGTTTTGAAGTCTTTACGACCGACGGTATTTTTTATTTGAAGTCTTTACGACCGACGGTATTTTCGATTCTCACTCTTTACGACCGACGGTATTTTTAATTCGCAGTCGTTACCACCAACGGTGGAAAAAATGGTAATTAATAAAATTGAATGAAAGAAAGAAATTAAATAAATAAACAAAAGGAACAAATAAAGGAAATAATTTAAAGAAAGAAAGAAATGAAATAATTTAAAGAAAGAAAGAAATGAAATAATTCAAAGAAAGAAAGAAATTAAATAGTTTAAAGAAAGCAAGAAATTAAAGAAAAGTGACGGTAGCTTGAGAGCAAGAGGAACTTGTAAATTAAATTTACGACAGTACTTAATTAAAATAAAATATTTTTGAATATATTAGAGAAAATATTTGCGCAGCGTGTTACTTTGTATTGAGAGAAATGCATTCGAAAGAGAGGTGGTGTATCGAGTTAAATATATATCGGCCATAATCAAAATTAATTAGGTACTTTGAGAGTTTAGTTAACTAAGTAGTTTTTAACTAATTACATATGGCGGCGCGCTGACATTGGAAACTCGACTCCTCTGGGGCAGATAACAAGACGATTCGTATTCACCGCCAATAGTCGTTATAATCGATTCGCGAGAATAAAAGGTGTATATCCCCCTTTTAAATCGAAATGCAACCGAGAGAGTCAAGTTTCCATTTGTGGCCCTAATCGCTTCCGTGGAGTAAACTTCATGGGGTAATGTGCCAGATTGTCAAGCTGATGCTGTGTAAATGGACCGAACTATATTTTTATGTGGGTTTTACGATGCGACGTTCTTTTTTTTTCCTTTTTGCAAACGAGAATATTACTATTTCTCTCTTTCTCTCTCTCTTTCTTCTTCTCGCTTTTCACTTTACAGCTTTTTTATCGTGTGAAATTTGCTAATAATTTTTAATTTATGTTTACTTCACTTTGCTCTGAAATATGGTGAATATTTTATTGGGTTTTTTTTATTCAAAAGAATTGGCTTTTTTGCTTTTGTATTTTTTTCCCTTCTTTTATTTATTATTTCTTTTTCTCTTTTTTCTCTGTTTTCTCTTTTTCTTCTTCTGAATAGTTTACTAGTTTTTTCACATTAATGTACTGAATTCCTTTCATTCCTAAGGTGATTTAATTATAGTAATTAGTAATTACAGCGCTAATAAGATTAGCGATTTTTGTAATTAACTTCAATAATTACTTTCCATTTAATGTTATTTTTATAGTTAATTTCATTCAATTTTTTTTCTCAATTTGAAGTAGTGGAAATTCGTTTAGTAATTCAAATTACTCATATTTTTAAAAAACTAATGTAGAAGTATTTAGTTAATTACTAATTAATTAATTAGGTAATTAATTTAATTAATTTAATTAGTGCTTATTAACTAATTAATTGTTTTATTTCTTATTACTTTTCTAATTTTTAATTTATTTATTTCTTTCTTTCTTTTCTAATTTATTTATTTTCTTCTTCTTCCTTTGTTTACATCTTTACATAAATAAAATTTTCTTTATTTATTTACTTGTTTTTAATTAATTTTTTTATTTCCTTTACTAAATTATTTGAAGTAATAAGAGTTCATTTAGTAATTCAAATTAGTAAAGAATTTTTTACTAATTTTGTGGTATTTAATTAATTATTAATTAATTGACTTCCTAATTAATTATTTTTTTATTTCTATTCTTTTCTTCGTTGTTTATTTTTTCTTTCATTCATTCTTTCTTTCTTTTCTTTCTTTCTTTTTTTCTTTCTTTCTTCTTTTTTATCTTTACATAAATAATAAATTATACTTGTTTACTTGTAAATTTTGTAGAGAAAATTGTTTAAAGTTTTGAAAATAATTATAATTAATCAGTTAATATAAACAATTATTATTTTTATTACCAGCATTAATTTCTTATTACTTTAAATATTTTTCTTAACATACAATTTTTTATAACTTTTTTAGTGACAATATGAAAGTTATTTTCGTATTTTTATAAATAATAATTTTTTTTATTGAACGTATTAATTACAATTATTATTATGAACAGTAATTATAATAATTTTTATGAATAGTACTAATTATTAATAATTATTTTTGATAATATATTATTCCTCTTCACGGTTGGTTAATATTTATTTTTTTAATTATAATATTAACGTTAATTGTTAGTCAATAATTATCAAAAAATCATCAATTAACCGGAAAAAAATCTGAATTAATAATTAATAATTGTTATTTTAATTAATATAAATTATTTCCATAGATTGCTGGATTGATAATTATTATTTTAATTAATATAAATTATTAAATTATTTCCATTAATTGCTGATTGATAATAATTATGTTGATTATTGGCGATTATTTCCCTGAATTGGTAATTAATAATAATTATTACCTTTATTACATATTAATTAATAATTATAATACCACCTAGTGATTCAGTTTATTATCAATTACAATTTTCGAAAATAAATTAAGAACACAAATTTGACGGTACCGTGAATTTTTTTAATTAATTACAATTTTAAAGTGAAACAAAAATCATAAAGCGAGAAATTATTTACCAAATGCATCTCAATATTTATCAGTTCGTTAAAAAATTTCCATTAATTTTGTAATTATACACGAAGATCTCATAAATGATAGTTGCATTGATTAATAGATCTCATTATTCCGATAATTTATAATTTAATACCAAGTGAAAAGGAGGCAAATAATTTTTTTTCCCCTTCTTTTTATAATATAATAAATTTATTGAGTGTCGTTTAGACGTAAAGGAAAGCGAACTCGTGAATTGGTGTATACATAAAGCGAACAACTCGCCCTATAATCGACGGAAGAAGCTAATTATTCTAAACTGTTTTTTTATTTTTTATTTTTTTTATTTATTTTTTTAATAATTTCAAAGTATATACTTAAATTCGCTATTACGTACATTAGTTAAAATTAACAACCTTCAAGCAAAAATATAATAATGTAAATAATGTAGAAGTTATTTTTTCCCTCTTTTCGAAACGAGTCGTGTAATTTCTGCGATATTTATATATTTAACAAGTTAAATATATTTCAAATATTTTAATACCGGTGTGTATATAATTTCCATTTACCGCCATTACACACATATGAGGCATCATGATCGTAAAGATCATCAGTTCGATCGCAATTCTGACTTTCATGTTGGCTTTATGTCTACATTTTAAAAAGTTAAGTTGTCCCGAGAGTATATATGTGAAACGTGACAGGGAACGCGAACCGGCTTCCCATTTCGCATTAGTAGCAAAATATAACGATCCATAGTGACAGGATATTATAGTTGGATGTATATTTTTCTCACATATATATATAAAATATACATACATTTAAACATTGCCCTTTGAAGTGTATCAGACATGGTGCGCTTTTTATTTAACTCGCGAAAACTTGTTATGAGTGAAGGATAAATTGTAGTGAATTATAATTCCAAACACTTTCACTATACGCCACAAGAGAATATTTCTATATCTTTCATCTTAATTTGCATCTTGCGAGAAGCTACCCATTTTTTTCCTTCTTCTTTTTCTTTTGCAGAATTATAAATATTCTCTCCATTTTCGAATCGTTGTCTTCAAAATGTGCAGAGGGGAAAAAAGAAAGTGTTATTTTAACACCCAAACGTTGTGTTCAAACACCTTCTTTTCTGTAGAAAGAATCTTTTCAATCTTTTCTATAAGGAATCTTTTCTATTTATAGAAAATTTGTCTTTAAAATCATTCTCTAAATTCGAATTGAATGAATAAGTATAAAATTCAAAAGTTGTTCATTTATTGAAATTAGAATAAAATTTTAACAATTTTCTTAAATGTATATGTATTGAAGGTGGTTATAGTTATAATTACCGTTCGTTATAACTGATGGTAGATTTAGTTATTATATTGTAAAACTGACGGTAAATAAATAGAAGTAATAATAATTAGTCACATTATCGAGAAGAATTTTGATACTTAAGACAGACGGTATTTTTGACTCGAGATAGTTACAACTAACTATAGTTTTAATTCGTGATCGTTGTGAGTATGACTGACGGTAATTTAATTAGTATTTGTCACAACTGACGGTAATTTAATTAGTATTTGTCACAACTGACGGTAATTTAATTAGTATTTGTCACAACTGACGGTACAGAATGTGTTATAATTCGTAGTTCTACTCCTTGGCTTCTACCCCTGACGGTAGTTTTAATAAGCATTCGATATAACTGACGGTAGATTAAAATAATTACATTTTAGAGCTGACGGTAACTGAAAGCTGTAAAAATTATAATAATTCGTCACATTTTCGGTGAGGAATTTTAATATTTAAAAATGACGGTATTTTTGACTAGAGAGAACAATTTATTATTATAATTTATTTATTATTTGTTCGTAATTTTAAAATAATAAGTAGTAGCATATTTTTTTCACGAGTTAGAAAGAATAAAATGCAGATGATTTAGTTCTCTCTTCTGTAGCAGTGGTGAGTGAAATTTCTTTTTTTTTCTCGAAGTTTAAGAGTACAACGAACCGAGCAGTTGTTGTTTCGCACCAACTGTCGCGCTTCATTAACACTTGATTGCCATTGACGCTTTCGATCCTCACTTCATTCATAGTCTGCACGTAAGTTCTGCGCGCAACCCACTCGCGTCTGTGTCTGACTGGCAAACATATAAGCACAACCACCAAGGGAGACGCTTGTAAACGCAAGCCCACACCACTCACACAGTTTCTGATAATGTTGTTCGACACGATAAAAATTTTTCCAATCCTGCTTTTTTGCATTCTTTCGAAAAATTCGAGGCTTTTGGTATTTATTCTTTTGGATTATTCAGTTTTTCTATTTTTTTGTTTAAAATTATGTTCTGTTATAGATTTTTTCCTATTTTTTTTATTCATTATGACAACTTGTAAGGTATTACTACCGTTAGTTATTATTATTTCTACCTTGGGATATAACTATCTTTTGTTATTACTACCGTCAGTTACTATCGTGAATTATAACTAACGTTAGTTTTAACGAATGCCAGTTATAACTCTCTTTAGTTAATATTACTGTCAGTTATTATTTT
The DNA here is from genome assembly GCA_032873175.1 of Leptopilina drosophilae. NCBI lineage: Eukaryota > Metazoa > Arthropoda > Insecta > Hymenoptera > Figitidae > Leptopilina > Leptopilina drosophilae. Next base: position 32,348,539 of record CM065485.1, read on the forward strand.
CATCGGTTATAACTAAGTTTAGTTATTATTACCGTCGATTGCAATGTTGGTTGCAACTAACGTCAGTTATTAATACCATCAATTATAAGTAACGTCAGTTATTATTACCGTCGGTTATAAAGTTATATCTAACGGTAGTTATAACTTCAGTTATAACTAACGTCAGTTATAACTTCAGTTATAAATAACTAACGTCAGTTATTATTACTGACGGCTACAACTAACGTCAATTATTATTACTATCAATTATAACTAACGTCAGCTATTATTACCGTCGGTTATAACTGACGGCAGTTATAACTGACGTCAGTTAATATTACCGTCGATTACAACTGTCTTCAATTATGTCTACCTTCAATTATTATTATCGTGGGTTATAACTTATAACTACCATTAGTTAAAAGTAAACTACCGTTGGTTGTATTTAACTTTAGTTATTACTACTGTTAGTTATTACTACCGTCGATTAGGGCCAACTTCAGTTATTAAAACCATCAGTTATAAGTCATAACGTTATAAATACTGACACAAGTATCAAATACGATAGTAATTAATTATTGTCATAAATAACTGAGTGCATTTGCTATTATAACTGGTAATAATAACTAATGACAATTATTACCTGTAACCGATGGTAATAATAACTAAAGCGTATTTATAACCTACGGTATTAATAACTAACTGATATAACAGGCAGTTATAACTGACGGTAATACTAAGTAATAGAGGTTATAACTGACGATAATAACTATAATGGTTGTTATAACTGACCATAATAACTAATGTTAATTATTACCAACGGTAGTAATAACTGACGGTTTGGATATCTGGAGGAAATAATAACTGCAGTTATTATTTCCTCCAGTTATAACTAAAGTAATTAAAACTAAAATCGACGGTAGTTATAACTGATTGTATTTACAACTGATGGTAATAATAACTAACGCTGGTCATAACCTTGGGGAAAAGTAATTGCAACTGACTACTTTGGTCTATTTATTTTTAATTATTGTTAATTTCAATTCATGCAGACGGTCATTGACGGTAATAATACTAATAATACTAAGAACTAAAAACAATGTCAACTTTCACTGACTACGACTGACGGTAATTGCAATAACTCTCAATTATCATCGACAGTGCTATCGATACAAATTTAATTATACATTTCTGATTATTATTCGTTACCGGATACCTCACACCGTGCGAATTGTGTGAGAAAAAAATAATTTGTAATATAATATTGAAAATATGTTTATATATATATATATATATATATATATATGCGATTTAATCTTTCAATTCGAAGATTGATCGCGCCAAGAATCGATATCGATTTCCAGCTGCGGATTTTGTTTCGTTGATTTTTCGTATACGGAACTGATTGCACTCGCTTCAGGAGGTCCGTGTCTTTCGTTTAAGTCCCTGTCGCAATATAAACGATCGATGATACATGGCGCCTTTTCAAGCAGAGTTGTCAAACTCGCTTTTCTTTTTCTTTTTTTTTACCCCTCTTACATTTTATTTACAATATACGTGTGTAATGGTTGATCTTAGGGACATACTTATTTCACGTTTGGAAAACACGTGTTTCTCTTTGTAAATCCTCTTTTTTTCGTCTCGTATTTCTCTCACATTTTTGCGTATTTTCCATTTTCCTCTTTTTGGGCCTTTTTTCGTGTATTTTTTCTCATGGGGTAAAAATATTAGTGGATTAATAATTAATTAATTGTTAATTAGTGGATTTTTTGGGGCGATGGAGGGAATTCTTTAGCTCTGTGTAAATGTTGTCTTCTAAATTACAATCTTCTATAAAATTTAGTTTGAAAATGTTATTTATTTGGAAAAAGAAGTATTTCATCAAAAGTAAAATTTACTGAACAGATCTGGCAAAATAAAATAGACGATAATGTCAATTTTTTCTACCTATTTCGCTTTTCAAATTTTTATTCTTAATTTATTTTCACATTGCGGTAAATATGTCGCGCAGGTTAATCATATGCTAATGGAACGCACGATATAGTGCATCATCTGCTTTGTAGAAATTTTTAATTGGTACAAAAAGCGAATCCAATGGAATGCGCGTTGCGATTCGAGAATAATGATTAATCGATTTGTATAAGGAAAATTTTTAATTGCCTGTACGTGAGTTTACTAAGCGGGTCATGCGACAGCTTCTTCGTCTTCTTCTTCCTCCTTTTTTTCTTCGCTGCTTTTTTTTATAAACCATCTTTGTCAGCTGGATCTCGTGGAATAAGTTTCCCTCGACTTCTGGGAACTTTCGCGACTCGGCCGGAAAACACGCAAAGAGAAGCGACACGTCATATAAGAGGCCACCCAGAATTTCACCACACGTTCAAAATTTACACTTTTTTTTCCCTCAAATTTGACAAAAGCAAAAAGAAAAACAATTTTAGAGGGGAAAATATTTTCCAAATATTTTCAAAATATTTCCTTCAAAAGGAAAAACAATATTTTAGGGAATATTAATTATTATCTATACTAAATAATAACTAGTAGTTATTTTGTAAAACAAAATCAAAAAGTAGAGAAAATTATTCATTTACATTATTATTAATGTTAATGATCAATAATTTGATTTAACATTAATCGATACTGGTAGAAAAGAAAAATGTCCATAATTGCTTGAGAATCTGTTTGTGAACTATTTTTTAGAATAATAAAATTTTCATGTGCGAATCGCGAGAATTTCACAAATGCTCCTCGCACACGAACCTTTGAACTGTGTGCAAGAAACAAAGAAAAATTTTGCAGAGAGAAAGAGAGAAAAAGTCGTAGCACGCGAGAATGTGCATCTTCCTAGTTCCGTTTGAGAATAAATAGATGTGTTTAAAATGCAAGGAAAAGAGAGAGAGAGAAAAAAAAACAACGTCGTAAAGCCAAGATCCAATCGACCTTCGGCTACGAGTCAATCGACCTATGAGAATGTTTGATTTATGCTAATGTTTGCGGGCAACATGTACATATATATGTTTAAATATATTATAAAAGAAATTTTTTATCCACATGCAAAATTTTACAGTTGTAAATGAAAACATTTTCATTCTAAAAACAATCATCATTTCTAAAAAAAAATCGTAAATTTTCCACAACAATAATTATACCGTTAAGTTTATTGTCTATTTTCTCCTTTTATATTGTTATGTAGTCATATAACCGACTGGTCATTTTCTCTCTGGATTATAGCTGCGAAGTATTTTTTTTCTTAGACGAAATATTGATTTTTTTATTCAATATGAATTGGTTAAGAAATTAAAACATTTTTTGTTCCTTTTTTGTTCATTTCTAAATGAAATTTTCGCCAATAGTTCAAACTACCGTCGCTCGTTAAAACCATTGTCACTAACAAGATATAATTGAAAGTACCGTCATTAATGACAAATTTTTTTTAAAAGTACCATGGTGATAAAAATAAGCACTACCGTCACGATACTGTCAACATCTAGAGTTATAACTGTCAGTTATAATAACTGACGGTAGAAATAACTTACTGTATTTTTAACTAACAGTGGTAATAACTGAATTTTGTAATGAGTGCAATTATAACTAACAAGTAACAACAGTTATAATCGACGATAGTAATAACTGACGGTAATAATAACTAACTGTATTTACAACTGACAGTAATATTTACCAACAGTGGCCATAACCGTGGGTAAAAATAACTTACAGTAGTAAAAAGTACAGTTAGCTATAACCGACGGTAGTTATAACTGATTGTAATGACAGCTGACTAGACTTATAACTAATAGTAATTATAACTGACGATAGAAATAACTGACGATAGAATAATAACTTACTGCTTTTTTAATTAACTGTAGTAATAACTGAATTTTTTTAAATGACGGTAATAATAACTAACTGTAAGTCGAACTGACAGTGGTGATAACTGACGACAATAATAACAACTTCAATCAGTTATTATTGATGGTAATAATCAGTACTATCAGTTATTATTAATACTTATTATTGACTGTATTTGTAGTCAGTGGTACCAGCTAACGGTATTAATAACTAAGCATAGTTTTAATGGACGGTAATTATGATTACCGAAAATAAAAACAGTATCTAAATTACAACTACCGTCAATTGTAGTTTCCATACAATGATTCCAGGAAAAAAATACTTGCCAAGTAATTTCCAACCGAAAAAAAAAATTTCAAAGCGTGGGTAGTTCGAATCGAATGAAATTGAAATTGAATCTAATGGGAAAATAATACTGATAAATAGTCATTATATTATCTCTCGAATTCTTAGCAAAATGAGGTGAATGCATTTTGTTATGCCTTATCTAGAGATTCAAAAATAGTTTCATTTCACAATACAGATGTGCATCGTGTTGCTATTTTCAGCTCGTTTCTCTATCCGGGTCATATAAGATTGCGTCACGCAAAGCAACTTCTTAACGGCGCAAAATTAGAGGGGGCTAAGCTTCGCAAAGACGAGGAACGTGCCTGTTATCAAAGTTCGTACCGCAGACACCAACTTCGCTCTTTGATAAAATTCACTTTACAAAAACATATATATCTATATATTTGTTTACACACGGGGTTAAAAATAAAACCTCTTTCCTGTAATGAAGTTCACTTTTTATCGCATGCAGCCGGAAATTCCAATTTCAAATAAAAATAAACTAAAAATAAATATATCTGCGAATTTTTATTACTAGTAATAATTATTTTATTAATTAAGAGTCTAAATTTCTGACGGTAATAAGTGAAAGGTAATAAAAATGACTGCATTTTTAACGAACTATGTAATAATAACTGACGGTAGTTATAAATTTATAATCGAGGGTGATAATAACTGACAGTAAAAATAACTGACAGTAATTATAACTGACGGTAATGATAACTATATGCTGTCATAACTGACGGCAATAATAACTGTCGGTTGTTATAACTGACAGTAAAAATAACTAAAGGTAGTTATAATCGACGGTAGTAATAACTAATAGAAAATTAGAAAGTATTAGCGACGGTAAAATAAGCGATTGTATTTATATTTATAACAAACGGTAGAAATAACTAAAGGTAGTCATGTAGGACGGTAATAATAACTGACAGCAGTAATAACTAAAGGATGTGATAGTCGACAATAATAATAACTGGCAATAGTTAGAACTTATAACCGACGGTAATAATAATAACTGTTGGTATCAGGGACTTACACGAACACGAAAAAACACGAAAATTCGTGTCGTGCCCGTGTTGTGCCTTGACACGACACAAAGTTCGCTTGGTAATTCGTGCCGTGCCTTGGCACGACACAAAGTTTGCTTGGTAATTCGTGCCGTGCCAAGGCACGACACAAATGCAAATTTGTAATTCGTGTCGTGTCAAGGCACGTTTTAAAGACACGCATGAAATACTGTGTAGAATCTTGCAAGCGTTATTTGTGTTTTTTTAGGCACGACACGAATTACGAAACGAACTTTGTATCGTGCCTTGGCACGGCACGAATTACCAAGCGAACTTTGTGTCGTGCCTAGGCACGGCACGAATTACAAAGCGTTATTTGTGTCGTGTCAAGGCACGACACGGGCACGACACATATTTTTCGTGAAGGTCCCTGGTTGGTATAGTTATAACTATATGCTGTCATAACTGATGGTAATAATAACTATCGGTAATTATAACTAAATGCTGTTATAAACTTATAACCGACGGTAAAAATAACTAATGATATTTTTTACGAAACGGTATTAATATAATTAATTTTTTAGTATATATTAATTAATAAGTAAATTTCTTTAATTAAATTTGTGGCATATTTTTTATAAAAGAAAAAAAAGTTGTAAGAAATAAAATTAAAAAACCAAAATTTAAATTAAAATTAAATTCTTTCAAAAAAAGTTTATACGTTTTTGAATATTATAAAACACGTAAATACGTAATCAATTTTAAATAAGACCAGCAGTCAATTAAAATTTTTTCTGACGAAGACAGCTTAATTTTCTCTTTTTAAAAATTTAATTCTCAAAAGAGAAAGAAATCAATTTATATTCATGAAAAAAAAACTTGCGAGGAAGCATATAGATCTTTCAAGAAGCCTCCACAGTGGCACATTACTCACACACACACACACAGACACTCAACTTTTGAAATTCGGGTTAAACCGCAATATTCTCAAAATTAGCTTTAATCTGATATAGAATGAAAAAAAAGAAGACGGTTATTTTTTTTTCATCATTTCATCGCATTACATTCGTCTCTTTTATAACAAGAACGCAGGCGGAAAAAAAAGAATACGCATTCTGAAAACGATTCTTCACTTAAATCATCAATTTTACTCCATTTAAAGAGAATATAATCTCTTAAGAAAATATTTAAGATAATAATACATTTAAAATGGAGAACATCTTCAAGATTAAATTTACGATCGTGAAGAAAGAGAAAGAGAGAGAGAGACAGAGCCATATTTTTTTATAATATGTATTGTGATTTACCTTAATCGAAAGTAATATGAACATTTAATTAGCAATTTAAAATATTAACGAAAACAACAATTTTTTTCATCAAATTTCTTTTCATTTTGTTTTGCACCAATATTTACCCAATCTTGGAGGGAAAAGAAAAAAAAGCAATTTACTATAGACACGATCGTAATTCAATTAGGTAATAAGTTAAATACATAAATTGCACTGAGAATTTAATATTAATAATTAAAATCAATAAATAAATTTATGAAAACAATTAAACCAACAATTAAATTACAAACTGAATTAAATATTAAATTAAAACAATTTTTAAAAATTAATTAAATTAATTACACTACCGTCAGTTGAGATAGATTCGAATGAAAAATACCGTCAATCAAAACGACCCCGAGTTAAAACTACCGTAAATCCAAAGAAGCAAAACTACCGTCAGGAGTAAAACTACCGTCTATTGAATTAAAAATTATTTCAGTAATCAAATTATCATTATTGAAACAAATAAATATTTCAATCAACAATAAATGTAAAATAATTAAAGTAAAAAAATTAATTAAAAAGGTTTATGTAAATTTCTATTAATTAGTAAAATTAATATAGTAATTGAAAAATTCTAAGAAAATAATTCAATTTATAAAGAAACGAATTAAAAGTTTTTTTTTGAAAATAAAGTAAACTTTTCGATATACAACTTTATTAGAACAATCAATATGAATTATTCAATTAAAAGCATTGACATTAGAAAGAAAAAGAAGAAAAAAAATAAAAAATTGTTTTTAATGACGCATTAAAATTTTTTTTTTCCATTATTAAATTGAAAGTAAACTACTCACGAGTGCAATTAACAGTCACGGATAATTTCGATTAAATCAACAAATTATCTCACGTTTTAAATATTATTATGATTGAATGCATTCTCTCTCTTTGAATCAAATAACTTTTATATTAGCCTGTATATATACGTGAGATATTTCCATCTCTTTATTACTGCCATTACCTTTTTAATTGAAGCTGTGCGTTTATATTTTTTAATAAACATATATACGTATGTATGTGATATCGAACACTTGCCTATCTCTTAATCTTTATTCAACTAAAGAGTCAAACACAAGAATTTTTGCTTCAAGCTGTTAAATTCTTTTTTTTTCATTTTATATGTATGTCTTTCATTATAGAATTTAAAGAAGTGAAAAAAAAGAATTCGAACTATATATAGAATAAGTGAGAGAAAGAGGGAGAGGGATGGAGAGACAGAGAGAGAAAGAAAGGGAGTGAGATTTTCATCTAGCAATTTTAATGATTTCAGAATGTTTCAAGAAACAGGTTCTTCTTATTTAAGCTCGTGCTCGACAGCTCGACCAAATGATTCCTCTCTGATTGAGTCAGTTTAATCAAGACAACATACAAACCAAAGTGATTTGTTAACACCAATGTTTCTTCTCGCGTAGAGAAAATTTTTTCCTTTTTTTCTTAATTCATAACAATAGGAAGAAATTTTTAAAAATTTTATTTACTAATTTATTTATTCAAAAATAATAAAATTATTTTTATTTTATTTTCAATAATGAAGAATAAATATTTTTAATATTGAAGAAAAATTTGACAATAATTCGGGAAATTAATTATTATTTAACTTTATTGTTCAGTTCAGAATTAAGTAATTAATATTTCTAATAATTAATATTATCAAAATTAACGAAAGTTTGTGCAAATTAATCGTTGGAAGTGAAAAACATTTATAATATTAATAATAATATTTAATAATATTAACATTATTAATTTTAATAATAATTAATTAATTTAATTTTTTAATATTTTTTATTTTTTAGTGGTATGAGTGACGGTAATTTTAATTATTCTTTTTTACGAGCAACGGTAGTTTCTATCGTAAATCGTAAAATGTGACGAATTTTATTAATTTTTTAATTTTTTATTTTTATAAGTAATTTTTACAAAATTCATTCCAAAATTAATTATTTTCAGAAATAACAATATTCATCACAAAAATTCAATTATTTTCAAAATTAATAACGTTCTTCGCAGAAATTCAATCATTTTCAAAAAATCTAAAGAAAATTGTCAACATTTGAATTATCTTTTTAAATAAATAGCAAAATTATTTTTAAAAATTTAATTATTTTTATGAATTTTAATAAAATTTGTTGCAAAATTTCAATTGTTTTCAGAAATAATAGTATTTATAACAAACATTTAATTATTTTCCAAAATGTTAATAAAATTCATTAATGCAAAATTTCGATTATTTTTAAAAAATTTTCTAAATTTAACGATTTTTCAATTTTTACTACTTTAATAAAATTTCTTAAAAGAATTACAATATTAAACAAAAATTTTCATAAAATTCTTCACAATAATTTAATTATTTTCAAAATTAATAACATTCTATATGCAAAAATTTCAATTATTTACAAAACTTCTGAAAACAATTGTTCAACTTTTCAGTTTTATTTACAAATAATGACCAAATTCTTTTTGACAAAATTTAATTCTTTTCAGGGATTTTAATAAAATTCATTGGAAAAATTGAATTATATTTAAAAAATTTTCTTCATGTAATGATTTTCAAAATTCTACTATTTTAAAAATTTTCTTAAAAGAATTCTATTATTAAACGAAAATTTTGTTAAAAGTTCTACACAATAATTACAATTATTTGCCAAATAATAAAAAATTTGACAGGAATTTAATTAATAAAAAGAAAATTTGCATAAATTAAAAAAAAATCAAATGAAATTGTGGCGTTAAATTCTTTGCAGTAATTCAATTATTTTAATTAATTCAAAATATTCTTTCTTGAATTTAATTATTTTTGTAAATAATAAAATCATTCGGAGGAAGTCAATTATTTTCATAAATAACAATATTCAAAATAACAATTATTTAAATTAATTTAAAATTTTCTTTCCTGAATTTAATTATTATTTTTATAAATAATATAATTATTTGGAGGAAGTCAATTATTTTAAAAAATAACAATATTAAACACAAGAATTCAATTATTTTCAAAAGTAATAAAATTTAATTATTTTCAAAGATTTTATTAAAAGTCATTTGCAAAGTTTCAATTTATTTTCGAAAAAAATTTCTTATTTTTATAATTTTTGTATAAATTAATTTCAAAGGAATTTAATTATTTGCTAACAATTTTGACAAATTTTATAGGAATATTAAATTATTTTATGAAATAATGAAAATTTCGCAGGATTCCAATTATTAAAAATACAATTAACATACATTTTTATTTGGAAAAAAGTCAATTGTTTCAAGTTTTTTTTAAATAAAAATCTTCTTAATAATTCAGTAAAATTGATTACTGAATTTTTTTAGTAATGTTTTCAGTTTTACTTGGAGTAAAACTTATTGCATGATTTTAATTATTTTTTATTCAATTTCTGGAAAAATGTGAATTATTCTTTAAAATTTTATTAAAATTTTCCTAAATAATTCAATTATAAAATAATTTGTCGATAAAAATATGTATAAAAAATAAAAAATTCAATTTCAAGAAGCATTTAATTATTCAATAAATTATTTATGTTTGTATTTCAATTATTGAATTCTCGTAGAATATATTAATTGTTTATTATTGTTAAAAAATAATATAATAAAAATATATTTAAAAATTAATTTCAGTTAAAAAGTTTTAAATAATAATTGAATTACGAAGAAGTTACAAATAATTGCAGGTTTTATTTTTTATTACAGTCATATTTGACTTTTGTAACGTTTTCAAATTAAAATATTTGAAAATCCGAATTCTTAGTTATTGATGTTTAAAAATGTTTGAAAGAATTTTACTTCCTGCTGAAAAATAATAATGATTAAATATTTATTTGAAAATAAATTTATTGGTGTTTTTTTAATAATTTTAAAACTAACGAAAATCGTAAATAAATTTAAATAGAAAATTTTTTTGAATATCTAATCATTTTTCGTGTGAATCAGAATATTATTTAGGGTCAGGAAAAAAATGAAAATTTTGTCCCAAAAAAAATCAAGGAAAATTCAGAGAAAAACAGAATAAAATTTTTGTTGACAAACCTGTTACAAATTCCATTGAATTTTAAATTCCCCAAAAAGCACCCGATTTTGTGGAAAAAGAATTTTATTAATAAACCATCAACCAGATAGAAAAGAAAAAAATGTTGTTTCTTTAATAAAAATTGACAACAGAAGACAAGACGAAAATCCACAGCTTCGGGGAATAAACACCATTAATCAAAGTTTGAAAAACTCCTAAAGCCTTATTAAAACTGTATTTTCAATATATTGGACAATAAGTCACTGGAACGAATGATAATGATGTTGATTATGATTATGACGATGATGATGATAATAATAATAATAATGATGATGATGATGATGGGAGATAAAATTGATTTCAAGTTAACTGTATTGATAACAATTGAATACCTGTAGGTGGTGACCATAATAAATTGTCATCTTGTAAGTTGTGTAAGAGTTCATCTTCAGCTATTTGACAATGTTTACCTCTTTTTTTCCACACCTCACCTCACATGTTTTTTTCTATTCATCTATTATGTCAAATGAACGTCGACACATTGGGAAAAAAAGGGAATACATATATTATTGACAATTACAATCAAGAATATATTTCCAGAGATCATTATACTTTTGATAAAATATAAAATTCTAAAAAGCAACGGAAGTTGCGTAAGAGAAGAAAAAACCTAGCCTTTCATGAAAATAATTTTTATTTCACATGCGGTAATGTATTAGAGAAGGAAAAATAAGAGAAGGAAAGAAAGAGAGAGAGAGAGAGAGAGAGAGAGAGAGAGAGAGAGAGAGAGAGACAGACAGACAGACAGAGAGAAAAAGACAGAGAGAAGATTTTCAATCATGATTGTGTATTTCAATTTGTATCTACATTATGGATAATTAATTTCTCATTTTACTCTCTATTACAATGTTATTTTATACTTTGATCAAATATCCCGCAAAATCGAACGAATGTAATTATGTCTATAATTTATGTTTTTCATTTTTTTCCATTTCTTTTTTTTCCTTCTTTAAATATATACCTTTAACCTCATATTTCTCATTGGAATTTCTCGACAGAAATCTTAATTTCATCGTGCTTTATAATCAAAAGACAAAAGAATATATAAAGAAGGGGATGAAAAAAAAGTCATTTAATAAATCAATAATATATCATGGCAATATTAAATAAAATTATTGGGTTTTATTCTAAGACGTATGTGTGATAAAGATTAACAATTTGTCGACGCCATATATATTTATTTCGAGAACAAGTTTTCAATATATATATATATATGAATATACATATATATATGGCGTGTTCAGAAATCATTTGTCCATTTCAGCAGGAATTCCTATCGCGATTTCGCTCCGCATGAATAGTCCATTGTATATTATAATATCGTTGTATACTTGTGCCATTCAGTGTTTGGAAAAGTGATACGCGAAAAAAAGAAATTTTTTCCCGAAATTACAATTCGATTAGCGATAATTAAAACTACCGTCGCTGATACCTCTGAAAATAAATACTACCGCCATTCCCAAATAATCCATTAATTAAACTACGATAGAATCTAATGGTGGTTAAAATTGACGGTTACAATAACTAAAGGTTATTATAATATTATTTATATATCTACTACCGATGATTATAACTGGCGTTAGTTATTTCTACCGTCAGTTATTAATAACTGACGGTAATAATAACTGACGATAGTAATAACTTAAAATAATTGTAACCGACGATAATAATAACTGACGATAGTAATAACTAAATTTAATTATAACATTTATAACCGACGATATTAATAGCTAATTGTATTTATAACTGAAGGTAGAAAATTAGGAATAACTGAGGATAGTTATAACTGACGGCAATAATAACCGTCGATAATAATAACTGACTTAAATAGTCAATTTAATACTAAAGGTACTTTTATAACCTACGGTTATAATAACTGACAACAGTTATAGGCGACGATAATAACTGATAGTAGTAATAACTAAAGATAGTTATAACTTATAACTGACGGCAATAATAACCGACGATAATAAGAACTGACTGATAATAATAACTGACTTAGAAAAACAATTTAATACTAAAGGTACTTTTATATCCTACGGTTATAATAACTGACAACAGTTATAGGCGACGATAATAACTGATAGTAGGAATAACTAAGGATAGTTATAACTGACGACAATAATAACCGTCGATAATAAGAACTGACTGATAATAATAACTGACTTAAATAGTCAATTTAATACTAAAGGTACTTTTATAACCTACGGTTATAATAACTGACAATAGTTATAAGCGACGATAATAACTAATAGTAGTAATGACTGACGGTAGTAATAACTGAAGGTAGTTCCTTATAACTGAAGGTAGTTATAACAAACGTCAGTAATAACCAATGATAATAATAACTGACGGTAGAAATATCTAACGCTAGTTATAATCATCGGTAGTAGATATATAAATAATATTATTGGGGAAGACAAGCGAAGAATAATTAGAAATAACTAATGGTAGTTATAATCATCGGTTATAATAACTAAATGTAGTTATAACCGACGATAATAATAATCGACGATAATAATAACTGACGATAGTAATAACTGACAATAGTAATAACTTAAAATAATTGTAACCGACGATAGTAATAGCTGAAGGTAATAATAAGTGACGGTAGTAATAACTAAAGGTAATTATAACCAACGGTAGTAATAACTAAAGGTAATTATAACCAACGGTACAAGTAGCCAATTGTATTTACAACTAACAGTAGTCATAACTAAAGAAATTTATAACCAACGGTAGAAGTAGCCAATTGTATTTACAACTAATGGTATGTAGTTATAACCAAAGATATTTATAACCAACGGTAGTATCGTGTAGTTTAAATAATTACTCGTTAGGAGTGACGGTAGTGTAGTGAAAAGTACCGTCCCCAAAAACTTTTCATCCAAATGTCTGTCGCATTTTTCCATTAAATTCTTCCCCAAAAAGAATTGCAAGAGAAAATAATAAATATCAATAAAAATAATTTACAAAGTTTCACCAAGAAATTTTTTTTCCGGATTTATTAAAAAATGTCGATACTTTAGTGATTTAGTGGTATATGAAAAGTATTTACCTACGCCTGAAGGAAATTGTTTTCTAAATGTTCAAAAAGCCGTCCGACTATATATACATATATTCACACAACACACAAATATAAACACAAATAGTATTTTGTCCGAAGTAAATATGTTTTGATATCAAAGTAAGCGATCTTTTCACGCTAATGATATATTCACCAGCAATTATCACATTAATCTTGCGATACGCATCGATTTCCTTATTAAATTATTATATATCCCATATTGTATAAATATACTAAACGCCTAGATTTACGATAGGCAAAATTGCCTAAAGCTTATTACATATATACACACCAGCATCAGCATAAAAACATATGTAAACGTGTATTAATATAGAAAACGGTTTTTGTATTATTATTATTATTATTATTATTATTATTATTATTATCATTATTATTATCATCATATTATTATTATGAATTTTACTTTCGATTTTCACGATCTTCACCTTCAAATCAACATCTTCAAATGTCAAAGAGTAAATTTCAAGCGTGTTTTTGACATTAGTTTATGGTAGTCACTTAATTAACAATGCTTGTCGTGTTTTAGGAATTAATTATCAATTTACTCGATCGCTTATATTGTTGTAATGGGAGTTTAGACGAGTAAATATCAAGTGTATCTCTATCTTGTAAACTAAACCTACCGTGGTGAATATATATTGTAGAGGAAAGTAATTATGACTTTATTCTTTATTAATGATCTTCTTTTTTTTCTTAATTATTTTTTTTACATTTATTAATTTTTTTTAATTGTCTCATTAGGTGAATTAATTTTTTAGCTCATTAATATTAGGGTAATATAATCATAGAGTGTAAACTAAGAAATGTTTATTGAACAACTGTTAATGACAAAATTAAACAAAATAATTTCTTTTTCTAAATAAATAAATAAAAAATAAATAAATAAATAAATAATAACAATAATGATAATAATAATAATAACAATAAATAAATAATAATAAATCACTCTCTAAAATTTGAATTAGTAATAACTAAAAAAAAACATTTTACTTCTTAATTAGTAAATTTTATTAATTTATTATTCTACTAATTTATTAGTCAAATTTACTCTTTTGCTCTTGAATTAGAAAATTTTACTTATAATTAGAAGAAGTTATTATTTATCAATAAAATTTATTTATAAATAAGTAGAAAATAATATTTTTTAATGAAATTTACTTCTAAATTGGTAGAAATTAATATTTATTTGTCAACTCGAATTTACTACTAAATTAGTAAAAATTACTATTTATCAGTAACATTTTTACTAATAAATTAGATGAAATATCTATTTGCCAGTAAAACTTTCGAATAAAATAGCTAAAAGTCAGTAACTAATTTAGTAAACATTTTTAATAATTCAAATTTAGAGAGTAATTTTTTTTTAGTTAAACAGATTTTTTGGTTCTTTAATCATTTTTAGTTCGTATTTAGTATTTTTTTAGTTATTTACTCTCCACACAGAGAACTCAGTGTTGTTTTTGATGCAGGTAAATTTCGGTAGGGTAATTTTAGTGAGGATAAATTTTCTATAACAGAAAATTTACCTTATTTTCGGTAAAAAAATAACACTTCCGAGCTAAAGTTTGATGCAGACACTTTTAACACTGATTTCAGGTTGAAACAACACCCATTTTTCTCTGTGTCTAAATTTGAATTAGTAGCTAATTTTTTGCTTTTGAATAAGTAAATTTTATTTTTATAAGTTAGTATAAAATTCTATTTCTATTTGAAATTCACTTTTAAATTAATTGAAATTACTACATGTTAATGAAATTTATTTATAAATTATAAATAAGTAGAAATTACTACATGTTAATAAAATTTATTTCCAAATAAGTAAAAATTACTATTTATTAATAAAATTTACTTGCGTATTAGGAAAAATTATAATTTAAATTTTATTCACGATAAATCGTTAGGTATTAAAATAACACCAAAATGGATTAAAATAACACTAAATTGGATTATTTTAATCCTTTTTGGTGTTATTTTAATACCTAACGATTTACCGTGAATAAAATTTACTTATAAATTAGTAGAAATTACTATTTATGATAGTAAAATTTACTAAATTCAGAACTAAAAATTTAAAAAAGTAAATTTTATTTATGAATTAGTAGAAATTACTATTTATTAGTAAAATATTAAAATTACTAATTTAAATTTACTAATTCAGAAGATAAAAGTCAGTCACTAATTAAAAATAATAGAAACGTTTTTAACAATTTAAATTTAGAGAAAAGAATAAAAATATTATTCATCATAAGTTAAAAAAGAAGTAAATATTTTAAATAAGTAAATAATTATTTTACTAATATAACAATAATTATCGTAATTCTTGAGATCAATAGTAAGAATAATTAATATTCAAATAAGGAATTAAATTGAATAATAAAATATTTTTTTGTAAAATTATTTATTTGAAATATTTTTCATCTTGAATAGATTTTTATTAGTTTTACACTTAACGATTCGAATATTAATGAGTTAAGAAATTAATTCACTTAATAATAGGGTAATAAATATGAAATAATTAATAAAGAAAAGTATGGATTCATAATTATTATTGTAATTATTTTTTAAATTTTCTTTATTTATATTGTTACTAATAATGAAAATTAGTAAAACAATAAACTGCAGAAATAATTAAAATAAACAAAAATCTGACTTTAATTTTTAGTAGTTAAAAAATAATTAATTATATTTATAAAGTGCGGAAATTAATAAAAATTTATTAAAGAAAATTTACCAAAATTTCAACAAAACCAATTTCTATTTTATGGAAAATATATTTATATAATTTACAAGTTCTGTTTATATTGAAATAAAGAATTTATTCTTTAAATTAAAAATTTTAACTGGAAACAATCAAAATAAATATTTTTTTGGTAGAAAATAGAATAAATTTTGTAAATAAATTGCACTGGGAAAAAACTTTTTTTGATTTAAATAATAAATTGCTTGACCATTATTAATTAAATATTTACTTGAATCGAATATTTTTTATTGAAAACAATATTAAATTGTATTTGAACCAACAAAATTTCAGCATTTAAAGCAAATCACATTTAATTGAATCATAAATAGAAATTATTTGATTCATGTAAATATTTAATTGAAAATAGTTAAGTAATATTTTTATTTGATTCAAATAAATTTTTTTCAGTTTATATTATTTTTAATATTATATTAATAAATAATAAATAATAAATAATGGATAATAAATAATAAATAATAATAATAAAGGAATGAAAGAATAGTAAGAATAAAAATTAATAAAATAGTGAATAGATAAATTTTTTGAAATTTAATTCGTCTTAATTTATTTTGCGCACATAAATCAGGACAAAATCGATAAAATAATAATAATTGACAGAGTGCACAGCGTAAGTAGATCAGAAGAAGAAAAAAATTCCCCTTTTTTTCTCTAATGAATGAATTTTGCAATTCCCATTTGTTAATTGCAAATAATCAAAGTGATTAATTATTTCCTAGTAACCGTATAACGCTCGAGTGATAAGTGCGTTGATCGAATTCTGTCTTCAATTTCTGTTTCTTTTTCATTTATTTCTCTTTCTTTTATCTCATGCAATCCTTTCTTCTTCTTCTTATTCTTCGTTTTCTTCTTCTTTGTTATAAATTATAATAAAGTGTATAGTCTGTTCTCTTTTTTTTCTCTCCTCATTGTAGTGGTGAATAATGAAATGTAACTGCGAGAATTCCCATATAACTATATATACATTATGTAGATGTATGCATCATAATTGACGACGATGCATTAGTTCGTCGTTATAATCTTGCGTAATATTCTCCCTGTCACAGTTGGCGAAAGGTCATTAACTTCTAATTGACTTTTCACATCGCGCATAATAAATTTAAATGTGTGTTATAATCATTAGGTTCGCGAGATTTTTTTTTTCTTTCTTTTTTTCACTGACTGAAATTCATTAATCTTTGTTTGCTTTGAATAATGTGGAAAAATTGAATACTTAGTTTTTTTTTCTTTAGAGGAAAAAAGGAATATGTTTCCTTTGAAAAAGGAAAATATTGTTTTTATTTATTTCGAAAATTTTTATTTTTACACTCAATTTTCGAGGACTTAATTTTACATTAATGTTTTTTTTTAATAAATTAAATAAATAGATAATAATAAATGTAGAACTAATAATAAATAAATAATTAACCAAGAGAAGTAGCGAAACAATTTTGTTTTCTTATCAAAATCGTAATATTTACTTTGGAAATTTTCTTTTCAGTCACAATTGTTTTTATTCGTAAAAATTAATTTCTAATATTTAAAAAGATTTTTTATTTCAAGAAAACACTGAGAAATTTTTATTTATTAATTTTGAACAAGTTTTAAAAAATCGTCTAGAATTAAAAAAAATCGTTGAATAAAAAGTTAAATAGTAAAATTTATTTTAAAAAATTTTTCTTCAAGTAAAATTTTACTAAAATCAAAAAATACCAAAGAAAGAGAAATAAATCTAAATTAACCATTTCATCACTCGATTATTATTTATTTTTAATAAAAACAATAAAGAAATAAATAAAAAACAGTAAAATTTTTATTTTCGAAGTAAATATTTTTTAGTACTTCAAAATTTATTTATTACATTTTGTTATAAAAAATTTTTTTAAATTCTTGTAACAAAGTAACAAAGTGAAATACGAAGGAGTGTATAAGTTAACATTGAACAAGTCGAGGAATAAGGTGATATATGAGGTGCTTCTTCAAGTGCGCATACAATTCGTGAGTTCATTTCTTTATATTGCTTTTTCAAAAAAAAAAAAAAAAAAACCCTCGAGTTTTGCGCGCCGAAAAAGAAATGCTTTTGAGTTCATATGGGACTCGTAAAACAATTTTCAATTATTAACGCCCACGAGTTTTTGCAAATGGCCACGGAGGCGGCATTAACGTTTCTCTTTAACAAGAAATCGCTTGTACGTTTTTGCGTAACTGCTGTGCCCGATGCTCATAAAAGTAACAAACTACCATTCATAAAATGATACACAAACACGAATATAATATACATACTTGCACTGCTTTACACCTTCGTGTAAAATATATTTTTAATAATAAAAAAAAAATATTAAAAAAGGAAAATATTTTTAAAAAATAATAATAATAATAATAATAGAAATAACAATATAATAATAAAAATTAAAAATAACAATAAAAGTGAGAATAATAAATTAAAATAATAATAACAATAATAATAATAATAATAATAATAATAACAATAATAATAACAATAATAATAACAATAATAATAACAATAATAATAAAGATAACAATAGAAAAAAATATTAGCAACAATAAAAATAACAATAGAAAAATAATAACAACAATAATAACCAGAAAATAATAGAAATAAATAATGATACCTAATAATAATAATAATAATAATAATATAAACTTTAAAAATTTTTTTTGAAATTTGAATCAAATAACAGATTACTTGACTATTATCAATTAAATATTTTCTTGAATCAAATAATTTCTATTTATGATTCAATTAAATGTGATTTGCTTCAAATGCTGAAATTTTGTTGGTTCAAAGTTCAAATACAATTTAATTGTTTTCAATAAAAAATATTCGATTCAAGTAAATATTTAATTAATAATAGTCAAGTAATTGATTATTTGAGTCAAATAAAGTTTTTTCCCAGTTCAATCTATTTACAAAATTTATTCCATTTTTTATCCAAAAAATATTTACTTTAAATGTTTCCAGTTAAAATTTTTAATTTAAATGATAAATTCTTTATTTCAATATAAACAGAACTTGTATATTACATAAATATATTCTTCATAAAATAGAAATTTATTTTGTTGAAATGTTGGTACATTTTTGTCATAAAACGTTTCAATGAGTTTGTAATTAATTTTATTATTATTATTATTATTATTATTATTATTATTTTCTCAATTAGTAGAAATTAATAGCAATACTAGTCTCAATTAGTCGCTTATTTTTCTGATTTTTAATTTCGTAAATTTTACCAATAAAATAAATCACCAGAATTTACAATTTATTAGTAAAATTTTCCAGTTAAAAATTTCCTAATTCAGAAGCAAAAAATTACTCACCAATTGAAATTTGTAAATATTTGTAATTTTTATTAATTCAAATTTAGAGAGTTTGGATGGATTTTATTATTATTAATTCAAATTTAGAGAGTTTGGATGGATTTTATTATTATTAATTCAAATTTAGAGAGTTTGGATGGATTTTATTATTATTAATTCAAATTTAGAGAGTTTGGATGGATTTTATTATTATTTTACGACAATTCTTTATATTTGTTATTTAAAAAAAAAAATATTGAAGTGATACTTGCACAAAGTGAAATATACATAAGTTCGAGGTTTCAATTTTCTGTCTTATTTTATTGTTAGCTTGTCAGCATTCGTTTCGCTTTTTTTTGTTTGTTTAAATATACGTTCGGGTTGAAAATGTTACGACACAATAATATATAGGTGATTTCGTAAAGAAAAAATGTTATATAATTTGAAAATAATTTTTTTCTCCTTTTTAAATATACAATGCAACGCATTTTATGACGCGACAATTTTATTGTATATATATATTTTCGTATGTGGAAATAATTCTTTTGGTCAATTTTAAGGACGCGGGCTATAAAATGAGATAAGGTTGAGAGATTTTTATTTCTTCTTTTTTTTTTGCAAACGATGAAAGATAAATTTTGCTTAAGAACCTGCGTACAGTTTTACGAATTTTTGTTTCTTTGCGAAAGAATTTAAAAAAACATTTTTTTTCTTTTTCAATTTTTTAATAAAGTATTTTACAAGCTTTTATTTTGTGTTTGAATTTTTTTAAAATTAATTTTCTTTTAGAAAAAAAATATCGTGAATTTTTAATTTTAGGAAACTCTTTATTTTAGTTGTAAATATTATTAATTTAAATAAATATTATTACTTTAAATTAATTTTTTTTTATTTTAAGAATAAATGTTTGTGAATTTAAAAATGTTAATTATTTTTCAAATGAATATTTTCAATTTCGAAATATTATTTTGTTTGCGAATATTCTTAATTAAAAAAAATATTTGTTGGACAGAAATAATTTTCTTCGTTTAGGAATAAATATTCTTAACTTTGATTTACATGCAGGTAAATTATTTTCACACTTTAAGAATTTTTTTACATTTTAAGAAAAAATTTTTTGAAGTTGTGAATAATAACAATAAAAAATAATAATTATAGTCGTAATATTGACAAAAATATACATTAATTTTTTATTATTATTATTATTATTATTATTATTATTATTATTATTATTATAAGTAATTAATAACTATTACAAAATTTTATTTGTGTGAAACTGAAAAATGTTTGCATTTTATGAACAGAGATGCGGAATATATTTAAGAGCACATTTTGAAAAATGCACCAATAGTGGAACGATATTTATTATGAAATAGGAATTTTTTTTTTGAAGCAATACGACATTCGTTAAAATGTGTTCCCTCTTTAGGCTTGGAGGCAAATTCTATGGAAAGTCCGATATATATGGACATAAATAGCACCGTTTATCGGTCATAAAAAAGACTGAATCTGAGAAAATCTTTAGCTTATATGTGAATCTAAGCAAATAAATAACAAGAATGCGCAATAAGTGAGGATAATTATATATTCTTGAGAGGCATGCAAATGCACTTTGTGCGTAAACGTGTATAACAGTCGTGGCGCATTCTTCCGGTGAGAGAAGTTCAGGGAGCCCCTTCGATCTTAGACCATAAGGGCCGATATGGCTTTTCTAAATTCACCTTTCTGACCCTTTCTTTTCACCTTCTTCTTCTTCTCCCGTTTTTTCCTCTTCTTCTCCTTCTACTAAAACTGCTCCTGCTTTTACTTCTATTTTGTTTTTTTTATTTTATTTTTGTTCTATTTTTTCTACTTCTATTTTAACCTCTATTTTTTCTGTATTTTTATCTATTTTTTCTTCTATTTTCTATTTCTTCTTTTTTCTGTTTTCTATTCTTTCTTTTATTTCTTCTTCGCTTTTTTCTGTTCCTATTTCTTCTATTTTGTCTTCAAATTTTTTTTTTTTATTTTTTCTTCTACTTCTTTAATTTTTTCTTCTACTTCTTTTATTTTTTCTTCTATTTCTTCTATTTTGTCTTCAACTTTTTTCTTTGATTTTTTCTTCTGCTTCTTTTATATTTTCTTCTATTTTTGCTTTGATTTTCTCTTACATTTTTTCTTTCGTTTTCTTCTATTTTTTTTCTTTTTCTACATTTTTTCCATTTTTTCTCCCACTATTTTTAAACAGAAAGGAAAAAAATGCGTTTGACTTTAATTTCTCCCAGCGAGCACGATTCGTTGCTATTTTATAAAAAATAAAAAATAAAAATTACGGGCCAAGTGTGATAAAAAGGAAAACAAGTTTATTTTTTTATTTATAACAACCATTCATGGCTATTTTGTCATGTAAATCAAGGGAAGAAGATAAAGGAAACAAGGGATGTTTGAGACAAAGAAGGATAACTTAGGCGGCATCTTTGGTATTTTGATTTTTTTTCTCACCTTCCTAGTAAACTGTACTTTCTTTTCTTTTTTTTTATTGTTGCTTGTTTTCTTTTTTGAACGACGAAATTTGCATTTACTGCTGAAGAATGCAGAGAGTGAGGTGCGGTGATAAAATAAGAAAGATATTTCGTACAGGTGAATCTTCTTCGCGCAAATTTACAATTTCTTATTTTCGTGAGAACATGAACAAAAAATTAACAAATTTCGATTTTTAATATAAATATTTCAAGGTGCTTCTTTATTCTATTAAGAGAAGAAAATTAACCCTTAAATTTTTTTCCCTATAATTTAAATTTTTTAAACTTAGTTTTGTTGTTTTAATTCTGTTGCGATAATTTTATGGCGTTTACTTTTTTGTATTAATTTTGTTGCATTATTTCTTTTGTGCTATTTTTATTAAAATGACAAAGTATAAATGAAAAAAATTAATAATTAACATAAATCAAGACGGTACAAAGATTCATTCATGTCAAGGTAGACCACTTTTTTTTTTGTTGTTACTGCTAACATCATTGTTATCAACGATGCGTGCCACAATAATGTATATAATTTTCCCTCTCAGTTCCGCCGTTTCTTCAAGGTTAAAATATCGCACAATGTCACTTGCGAAAATTTCTTTTTTCAAAACGACTTTAGAAAATACTTTAAAAAAAAATAATTCTCTTCGCAATTATTTTCTCACTAATTTCTCTTTGGTAAAAATAAATAAATTCTCAAAAGTTCTAAAAAAAAGTTTACAATTCTAAAATCTCAATTCTTTTTCTACGATTTTTCATTTAAATTACCGACGAAGTACTTATATTTTCGAAGCAAGAGAAAAAAAAATTAAATGTAATTAAATAAAAAAAGTTACTTCCCATTAAATTAAATAAACGTTAAAATTAATTTACAATTCAATTGTTTGATTAAAATAAATTGATTGATTAAATTGAAAAAAGCGCATATTTTTACCATGAAAATATTTCACGCGCAAATAAAATTCATTTCTTCTCAACACTGCTTGATGTTCGCAACAACAAAAAAAATGAGTGTATTAGCTTAAATTGGCATTATCTTCATTGATTATTGAGGTTAATGTTTGTCTTGAATTTGGATCATTGATGAAAGAAAAAAGATGAGGAAAAAAGAAACGTTAAGTATATAAGTTCACTTTAAAGAATAGCGAACGATGAGTAATTTCCACGTAAAAGAAAGCATTATTGCTTATAAACCGTTTTGCGAGCGTGTCAAGTGCATCTTCTTTATTTGGAAATGATTTTTAGTTTTGGCGATTCGAATATATACTCCGCGGCATGGCAAGTGGATATAATTTAATAGCCTTAAAAATTTTTACCGACTTTTTCGTTAGGTATATAAATGCGTACGAAATGGGCAATAAAATTGGCCTTTTACCAATTCTCAGGTGTATAGTATGTATATGGACGTGCTCTCACTTTAAATGAACGCATTATTCTTATTTTGTCCAACAAGTTGTCCATACTAAAATTTTCACGTACCGACATTACACGCACAAATCACTTTGGTTTTCGAAAAAATTCGAGGAAAATATGAATAAAAGTGAAAAAAAGGGAAAATAAAAATTCTTCTCTTATTAGAAATGACAAAAAAAATTAAATGAAATAATTATAAAGAATAATGAGAAGGAAAGTAATTTTATTAACCAGAAGAGGAAAAAATGCAAAAAATAGACAAGAAATAAAATTTAAAAAAATAAACAAGTGAAATAAAAATAAAAAGTCAGAAAAACAACATAAAAATAAATAAATAAAAATTAGAAAACTAAACAAGCGGAATAAAAATAAAAAGTGAGAAAAATATCAAAACAATAAATAAATAAAAATTAGAAAACTAAACAAGCGGAATAAAAATAAAAAATGAGAAAAATAACAAAACAATAAATAAATAAAAATTAGAAAACTAAACTAAAAGTATAAAATCAAAAAGGAAAAAAATAAACAAAATGTATTAATAAAAATTAGAACAAGAAACAAATAGAAACAAAATAAAAGTTGGAAAAAGTAAAAAGAATAAAAATTAAAAATAACGAAAATAAACAAAAGGAATAAACAAAATGAGACGAAAAGAAAGAATAAAAGTAGAAAAGGACAAAAATAAATAAAAAGCTAAGAAAAAAAATACAACGTGACAAAAATAAAAATATTTCACCAAATTCCTTTGCGAAATTTCTCAAATCTACATTTTATGTTCATAAAAATTCTTGTTTTAACAAAATAGCAAACTTTAGTTCCTATTTTTTTAATTCGTGGAAATTTTTTAACTTCTGTTAGAAATTCTCCACTTTCTTCTAATTAGAAATTCTCATTCATTCTTTTTACTAGAAAGTCAAAAAACAATTTTGAAAATTCATATCTCGAGTCTAAAAAAATTTCTCACTAAAATATTGTCTTCCTTATTTTTTGATTTTGTTTTAGAATTGAAAAAACATTTTATTTTTGTTCGATTATTGAAAAAAGTATGTTCGTATTTTTTTCCTAAAAAAATAAAAGAAAAATTTTCATTTTCATTATCAAATTTGAGAAACTATTAATTCACTAATTAGATGAGCAATTAATTACGTCACCAATTCAACTTATTATTTATTTTAATAAATAACTAATTAAATTACAAAGTGTCTTTATTAGTGAAATTCACGAATTCATTTTTTAAAGAAACAAATAAATTAATGATTTATTAAAATAATAGGTAAGTTAATTAAATTATTTCAATCAATTAAATTAAGGAAGTCATTAAAAAATTCTGTTTTTTGGTAATTAAATTCTTCAATTAATAATTAGTGGAATAAATTAATAAATCCACTAATTACCAAATCTATTAATTGAAATAAAATTGTGTTGAATTATTAATCTGGTTGGTTTAGATTAATTCCAAAACTACTAATTAATTTAAATAATTATTTTAATTTTAATTAATATTTTAATTTTAATTAATATTTTAATTTTAATTAATATTTAATTGTATTAATTATATTTAAATATATAAATAAATGAATTTTAATTGTATTTAAGTTTAATTAAAGATATTCATTAGCTAATAAAAAAAATTTCTAAAAGCGAAATGATTCCTCGAATATCGAGAGCATATTTTTTTGTCTCCTTCAACTTACGCACTGTTGTGCATTTTAGTGTGAAATGACAAATAAACTGGAATTGTTGGAACAAGTTTAATAATTAAATTAATTGCATTTCAACACATTTCATAAAACTAGTGTTTTTAGTTATACACACGTCCATTAGATTAAACTAATACATCAATCAAATTAATACTACAGTTGCGAGTATATATTCTCAAAGCCTGCTTGTCAATCCGGTTATTCGATACTTGTGATGAAATCAAACTACAATTTATTCAGCTGTTCTGCACTCCGAACCCTTTGCGTACACAAGTCAGATCCGATTACTCTTGAATCCACAGCAACATAAAAAAAAATAACACGTTTCACAAACATTGAAATGTAATTTGATTGATTGATCGATTCATTGTCGGGCTTCATATTGCCAAAATGGGTTTTTAATTATTATTCCACTCTTTATTTGCTTTAATTTCTATTGTCTTTTTTGGTATTGCAAAAAATTATTTTTTTCCAACAGAAAAAATATTATTAATAATAAATAATTTAATTAATAAATAATTTAATTAATTAATAAATTAATAAATTAATAAATTAATAATTAAATTATTATAACTTAATTATTTGTCTACTCTAATTTCTATTGTTTATTTTGTATTATAAACAATTATTATTTTCTTGCAACAAAAATTAATGAAACAAAATATATTATCTATTATTATTGTTAATTAATAATTCAATTATTATAATTATTTATTTGCTCCAATTTCGATTGCATATTTTGTACTATAAACAATTATTATTTTGTTGCAAGTTACAACAAAAAACAATATAATTATTATTATTCATATTAATTAAATTATTAAAAATTATTTATTTGCTGTTGCTCTAATCTTTATATTGTTTATTTTCTATTATAAACAATTATTATATTTTTGCAACAAGCAACAATATTTTTATTAATAAATAATTAAAAATTATATTGAATCATCATAATTATAAAGAATTTATTTATTATTTAATTTAATTACTAATTATATTAGTACCAGATTTTGTAAATAAATAAATAAATATAATTGTCAATATTAAAAATGTTATGAAAATTATATTAACTATATAATTAATAAAAATTTCGTAATTGTGAATACACTGAGAAAAAATTTATTTGATTCAAATAAAAAATAACTTGTCTATTATTAATTATTTATTTGAATCAACTAATTTTTATTTATTTACATTAAATTTTATTTGAAGCAATAAATTCAGTGTTTTTACTTTAAATACTGAAATGATTGGTTCGAATTTAATTTATTCTGTTTAAATAAATATTAGTTGATTTAAATACCGAAATAATTGATAATAGAGAAGTAATTGTTTATTTGAATCAAACACCATTTTTTTCAGTGTCTTAATTATGTAAAAAATAACATTAATTATATAATCTATTACCTTTATTAATAATATTTATAACTAATTTATAAATAATTTTAAAACAATAATTATTAGTTATAATAAATAATAATTGAATTATAAACATTATAAATAGCTCTAATATACTTTTTTTATTTATTTTAAATATTAACAAAACAGGTCCTTCAATATAAAGAATTTATCAAAAAGAAAAAAATTCACTATATTAATTAAAATTACAATAACTATTTTAATAGCGTGCGCTCCATATTTAAGCTAGAGAATATATGTATGTATAGTTCAGTTGTCGAATGACTTACGATTGAAAATAATTGACTCGCTCGTTATTGGTATGTGAACTGATTTTATTATTGTTTAATGATATCGTAAAGTAATTTAGGTATCAATAAACCGAATGGACAGATAATTGACAGAATAATTATTACTGTGAAACTAAATCGAGATATTAATGAATGTTTCATTTTTTTTTTTTATTAATTTTTTCATTCGTTGATTAATTGTACTAATCTTTTGATATAATCTAATACACGAGATGTTAATGAAATGTGTTAGCATTTTGTACATTGTGATTAATTTTCTTCTCTATTTTCTTGTTGCAGGTACAAAGAAGAAAATAGAAGACGTTTCACCTCCCAGGACCATTCACGATATATCCGAGCATATTTTGAATTGTGGTCTCACACTGCCTGGTGAGTAGAAAAAAAAATTAAAAAATTATTAATAACTGTTTATTATTTTATTTAGTAATTAAATTAAAATCAATTAATTTTAATTATCAATTAATTATCAATTTTTGTAATCATTAAATTCTTTGTTAATTACGTATAACAAATTACAAACAATTATTATTTAATTCATATTTGTTTATTTATTCATATATTTACTTATAATTATATTTGTTAATAACAATTTATTAATTAAATAATTAATTATTGTGAATTTTGTAAATTACTTTTTTACACTTTTATTATCTAATGTTTATTTATTTAATAATTGTTCTTTAATTTATTTTTGTTTGCTAATTATTTATTTATCTATTGACATTTAATTTATTTTTATTCATTATTTATTACTCAATTACTGAATATTTAATACTTATTGTTGAATAATTTGTGGTAATAATTGTGTGTTGTGGTAATAATTGTCCGTTTAATTTTTGTTTCGCAAATTATTAACGATAATTAGTCACTTTGAGTAATAAATAAATAGGAGTAAAATAAAAACTATTTTCAAAAGACATGAAAATAAATTTTCCAAAAAGAAAAAATGAAATAGAAACTAAACGTCGAATACTTGGAACCAGTATTAAATATAGATTTTTAATATTGAGAATTCTTATCATAATTCCGGTTCTTTGGGTGTAAGGCAATAACACCTTGCGAAGTAAATCAACTGTGCGAATGGACATAGGTGTCACTCAGGGAATTTCATAGAACTTGGTGTATGTGTAGTTATATTGGAAAAGGGACAGTATATACTGTCGGTAAAATAACTTCTAAATAGTATATTTACTGTAGTATTCACTTGTATTTGCCACCTACGTCAAAATGCTTACACACACATACTTTGGCAAAAATAGTCGAGAGCGTGAAGAATGTATTAAGGGGAAAAAAAGAAAAATTAGTGTGTGTGTGTATATAAACATCTTTCTAATGTAGGTAGGAGATAATGTGGTGACCGCCAAGGAGTATGCGGAAGCAAGGACACACCCAAAGAACGTGTTGAATCTTCAAAACACAATTCACACGCCCTCAAACATCCTCGCGACTAAATTCTATTTGCGTACGTACATTTACACTCAAGTTTCGCGTGATTCCCTTTTTTTCTATTACGTGTGTCGCACACATTTTCTTATCCCTCTTTTCCCGTTCTTCTTTCTGTAATTTTTCCCCTTTGTCCCTATTTTCCTTTTTGTTCTTCTTCTCCGCCTCTACTTTTTTTTCCTTTCTTTCTCTCTTCCCTTTTTTTCTTGCCTCTATTTTTTCCCTCTACTTTCTTTTCTTATTCTTTTTTCCTTTCTGTCTCTTCTTTTCCTTTACTTTTTCTTTTTTTTCCTTCTTTGTTTCTTTTTTGTCTTCTTCTTTGACTTTTTTTCTTCTTTGCCTTTATTTGTTCTCTTCTTCTTTGATTTTTTTCTTCTTTCCCTTTATTTTTTCTTCTTGTTTTCTATTTTCCTTATTTGTTTCTTTTCTCCTTCTTTGCCTCTTTTTTCCTTTCTTTCCCGAATTAAAAGACCCCAAACGTAGATAAATAACTACCAGAGAAAAAATTCCCAGACGCCAGGAATTGAACGCAGGACCCTCAGACTCGCAAGCAGCTGGCTTAACCTCATGGCCACGCCACATATTAATTTTTGTCTCTGCATTGTTCCATTTAAATAAAAAAAATTCAATTATTATCCGATATACTTGGAAAAAATAATGTTCAATGAACTTTATTCGTTCTTCTTGTAATTTAAATTAAAGAAAATTATTTTTATAAAAAAATGATTAAAACGTAGAGTGTAATAAAGAAAATAGACTTTTGTGGAAGAAAAGGATATAAAGTTTCTAATATAAAACAAATAATAATAATTAAATAACAACAACAATAATAATAATACTAATAATAATAATAATAATAATAATAATAATAATAATAATAATAATAATAATAATAATAATAATAATAATAATAATAATAATAATAATAATAATAATAATAATAATAATAATAATAATAATAATAATAATTAAATAACAATAATAATATAAATAATAATAATAATAACAACAATTCTAATATAATTAAAAATAATTAGAATTTAATAATTAGAAATTAGTTTAAAGACTGAAAAATGATCGAAAGGAAATTTGGTTCCGCATTTTGAAGGAAAAACTTTTTTGCAACAAATATTCGAAAATTATTTTTGTTCCACATGAATGAAACAATTTTACATTCCGATTGTATATGGCGAGTGAATGTTGAACTCTATATATATACTCGCTGATATGTATGTTTGTGTATATATATATATATATATATATATATATATATATATATATATATATATAAAGCAATATTTATTAGAATTTTTTTAATTTGCAAATATTCAATTGACATGAGAGTGAATTTTAAATGGCTAGTTTATCTTTACTTGTGAAGAAATTCTTCAAAGTCGAACGCGCGATCGATATCTCTAATGCACTTCGCCATAGAGTTAAAACCAAGAGAGCATAGGTATCTAATATCCATCTATTTGACCTATTAGATTCTAGTTCACAGTGCATAAAAGTTGGTCATTTTTATTCTTCTCTATATAAACTTCTGTTTCAATTTTTTTTTTCCTTTTCGAATTAATTGCTCTTTGTTCGGGTTTATTTAATTTGAAAAGCAATTTTCTTATTGAAACTTACGTTTTCTAGATAAATATTTCTAAGTATATTTTTTCCTCCTCGGGATTTTTTTATACTTTTTTTTCTGAATTTTATTAATTTATTTTCTAATGCACTTTTAGTATTTTTACCTTTTCTGAATTTTATTTTTTCTTTTTTTTCTTTTCTGAATTCATTTTTCTTTTTTACCTACTTGAGGATTTTATTTTATGAACATTTTTCGTCCTTTTCTGAATACTATTCTTTAGGGATATTTTTTGCCAAATTGTTAATTAGAATTTTTCTAGTAATTTAAATTATAAAAAAAAATCAATTAAATTAATTATATTTTTGTTTGAGTAACAAAAGAAAACAAAAATGTTAATTTAATTAACATTTTTTGAATAGCTTTTTGAATAGCTTTTTGAATAGCTTTTTGAATAGTAGAAGAAAAGTTTATTAAAAATTTTCCATTGATTCGAATAACAAAAATTAAACAAGTTGATAAAATTTGATTCTTTAATTTTTACCATCTCAAGACCAAAATAAAAAAAATAGAATAAAAATAAAATTGAAAGCAAATAAAAATAGGTGTTAAAAAAACAGAACGAATAATATATCTGATTAAAAGAAGAAAAAGGAAAACTCGGTTTAGTTTGAAATGCGGTTAGTCAAGCTCTTATATTATAAGAATCTCAAGATAAAAGGGGGATGGAAAATGAGATAAAGTGCGCGCGGAAAACAAAAAGCTGCAAACGAGAGATAGACGCGCTCACACAAAGTCTTCTCCGGAAAATACCGGGAGAAAAGAAAAATAAAAAGAAAAAAAAAAGAACCTTAGGACGTCTTTATCTCGAAACTGGCTTCTCGTAAAGTACTTGAAAAACTTTTCATCGCTCGCCAACCCTCTGAAGAAAATTTTTTTTCTTTCTCCTCTAAAGAAATTCTCCTTTAGGCAAACTTATAATACACATTTTCGCCTCTATGGTCAATCTTTATGTACGAGGAGAGAGAGAGAGAGAGTAGACTAAGCCAGTCTAAGCACTGTATTAGTCGTGCGTGTTTCTCTTGTTCATACAAAGTGAAGAAAAACGATGTACTCCACCCTCCTTATTCTGACACTATGATCTTCCCTCACTCGACAGCCCTGCCAACATAAATCGTAAATCAGATCTGAGAAAATTTACTGTATCGTTATATTCTACGTTCTCTTGCGGCTCTTTAATATTAGAGAGAGTAAGAGAGCTTAGAAAATTGCCCACGTCAAGTGTTACACACAATATTCCGAAAACTTTATCAGTCAAGTAAATCAAATTAACGTGCGAGATGAAATGAAAATTTTAAGAGGTGGAAGTTTTTCTAATTCAGAAATTACCTTTAATGCATTTTTGGCTTTTTTTGAAAAAAGTATTTTTATTTTTCATCTTAAGACAGTAAGAAGAATAAAATTTAATAAAGTATTTTTACTTTTCGTTTTAAAACAGTAAAAAGAATAAAGTTTAATAAAGTATTTTTATTTTTCGTTTTAAGACAGTAAAAAGAATAAAATTTAATAAAGTATTTTTACTTTTCGTTTTAAGACGGTAAAAAGAATAAAATTTAATAAAGTATTTTTACTTTTCGTTTTAAGACAGTAAAAAGAATAAAATTTAAAAAAGTATTTTTACTTTTCGTTGTAAGACAGTAAAAAGAATAAAATTTAATAAAGAATTTCATTATTTATTTTATCATTAAAAAAATAAAATTAGAAAGTATTTTAATTTTTTATTTTTAATGTAAAAAAAAGGAAAATTAAAAAATTATTTTTATTATTTATTTTAACAGTAAATTATTTATTTTAAAACAGTAAAAAGAAAAAAATTTAATAAAGTATTTTTACTTCTCGTTTTAAGACAGTAAAAGGAATAAAATTTAATAAAGTATTTTTACTTTTCGTTTTAAGACAGTAAAAAGAATAAAATTTAAAAAAGTATTTTTACTTTTCGTTGTAAGACAGTAAAAAGAATAAAATTTAATAAAGAATTTCATTATTTATTTTATCATTAAAAAAATAAAATTAGAAAGTATTTTAATTTTTTATTTTTAAAGTAAAAAA
Organism: Leptopilina drosophilae; assembly: GCA_032873175.1. NCBI lineage: Eukaryota > Metazoa > Arthropoda > Insecta > Hymenoptera > Figitidae > Leptopilina > Leptopilina drosophilae. Next base: position 32,380,692 of record CM065485.1, read on the forward strand.
AGGAAAATTAAAAAATTATTTTTATTACTTATTTTAACAGTAAATTTTTTATTTTCAACAGTAAAAGAGTAAAATTTAAAAAAGTATTTTTATTTTTTATTTCAACAGTAAAGAGAATAAAATGAGAAAGTATTATTTTTTATTTTAAAACAGTAAAAAGAATAAAATTAAAGAAAGTATTTTTATTTTTTATTTTAAAAGTCCAAAATAAAGAAAATTAAAAAAGTATTTTTATTTTTTATTATATAGTACTAGAAAAAATAAATTTTTGAAAAGTTACAAATCATACGCGAGAATTCAATTATTTTCAAAAGTAATGAAAATTCATTGCAGAAATTCTTTTAAAAAAGAATGTCGTCAATATTTTAATTATCTTTTGAAAATATTAAAATTCTTCCAAAAAATTCAATTATTTTCAAAAATTTTAATAAAATTCTTGTTAAAACTTCAATTTTTCCACAATTCAATAATTTTAGTCAAATTTTTCAAAAGAATTCAATTATTTAAGAAAAAAAAATGTCGATAAAATTCTAAGCAAACATTAAGGTTAGTTTCATGAGTAATCAAAATTCCTGTGGAATCAACTGTTTAAAAATTTTTGATATAAATTTCCTTCGCGATAATTCAATGGTTTTCGCATAAATAACAAAATTCTTCGCAAAAATTCAATTACGTTTAAAAAGATAAAAAAAAATTCGCACAAAATTTCAATTATCTTTAAAAACAATAACATTTTTCTCTGAACATTCAATTATTCTATTCAAAATTTTTTACGAAATTCTTGACAAAATTTCGGTTTTTCCTTTTTCCTAAATTTACCGATTTTTAATGTCTAATATTTTATTGAAATTTTTCAAAATTAATTATTGTTTTGAATAATATTAAAAAAGTTATTTTAAAAAAATGTTGTTAAAATTCTAAGCGAACAGTAAGTTATTTTCATTAATAATTTAAAATTTTACAAGAATTCAACTATTTACAAATTTTTATATAAATTTCTTAGCAAACATTAAATTACTTTTATGAATAATAAATTTTTTTAAGATATTTAATTATTTTCATGAATAATAAAACTTATAGAATTTCAATTATTTTTAATTTTTTAACACAATTTCCATCGAATTCCTTGAAAAATAAAACTATTTTTGAAAAGTTTATTAAAATTCGTCGAAAAAATTCAATGAAGTTATTAAAATCTTTATGAGAAGTGAATTTTGAAAAATTAATTTCCTTCATTTATTCAATTAATTTTTTTAAATTCATTTAATTAAATTCAATTAATTTTTATTTTTTGTATTGAAATAAAAAAATTTTTGCCGTATGTTCTAATAAAAATTAGTTTAAAAATTAATTTCAGTTAAAATTTTAGATAATAATTGAATATTAAATATATTATAACTATAAGCGTGAATTTTTAGAAATAATTGTTTCTTAAAAAGATTTAAAATTAAAATCTTTGTAAAATTAATTTTATTTTCAAAAGTTTATTTGAATTTTTTTTTGTAATTAATTCAAGTTTATATTTTTTAGATATTTTATCGAAGAATTTCTGAATTTTCAAAGATTGTAAAAAGTAATTAATAATTCATATTTTAATTCCTCGAAAAATTTTTATAAAATTTTAGAAAATAATAATTGTATTTTTCGAAAAAATTGATTTCAAATTGCATAAAAAGTCATTTAAATCTTGTGAAGAATTTTATTATTTAGGAGAATAATCGAATTCTTGCAACGAATTTTATAAAAAAAATTTTTAAGTATATGAAATTCTTTAACGAATTTTATCACTTATGAAAATAATTGATGTCTTACGTCGACGATTATTACATTTTTTTCGAAAATTAAATTCATAGGAAAAATTTTATTACTTGCAAAAAAGTAATTGATTTTTTGCGAAGGATTTTATTGAAAAATTCAGAAATTAATTTTTCTTCGATAAATTTTTTGGGAAATTAAAATTTATTATTAGTTTTACCTATTTAGTCAGTTATTTCTTTTTTTTGTTTATTTTTATTTTTACCTATTTCGGCATTTATTAATTATTTTTCTCTATTTGTTATTAATTTTTTTACCTTTTCAGTCATTTATTTACTATTTTTCATTAGTTATAATTTTTTTTTCTATTTGGACGTTTATGTATCATTTTTTTTTTCGTTTTTTGTAAATCGTGTGCCATTTTCTGCAATCATTTCGAGAATATGTCTCGCAGTGCGGCAATAAAACTGAAACGTTCGAGACATAATAAGACATGACAGATTGATGGAGAGAAAGAGAGTGAGAGAGTGACAGAGAAAGAAAAAGAAGTCGTGTCAGAATGAGAGAATTTAGAAAATTTTATACCCGCGTCTAATAAATTATTTATTGACTTCTCAATATGTCGCGGGGGAATTTTTTCTCACGTTTCCTGATTTTCGACTTTCGCGTCAACTCGCATATAAAGACTTATAAAACGCGTGACAAGTTCCATCCTCCATATATACACTATCGCAAAACGAATACAAACATACACTTAGAAATAAATAATAAAAATAAAAAATAAATAAAAAATAAATAAAAAATAAATAAAAAAAAAATAAATATTATTTTTATTATTATTACTATTTTTAAAAATAATAATATTACATTTGAGAATAAATAGAGAAAGATACAATCAGAAACTAAATACAAATAAATAGAAATATAGACGAGAGAGTGAGAGAGAAAAAAATAGAGAGAGAGGGAGAATTTTCAAATGTGTGTTTATAAATTTTTTTCCCCGCTTCTTCGTGTTTAAAAAAAAAAGAAAAAAAGAAAAAAGACAGACAGATTCTAAACAGAAAAGTTGAATTCAGGATGCGACCTAGATCCCAGGAAAGGTGATCGTGTATATTCACCTGTGAATATAGCCGGCGCTCTGGTCAAGTTTCGCCGTGACCAATCGTTAATTATTTATTGAGCTTATCTCAGAGTGATCAATGGGACTCAATCGCTGACACTTTTAAAACGACGATTTCAATTTTAATGCCGATCATTTAATTCTTCACACAAACTGGGAAAAGGAAATCGCGATTTCTCGTCTCAGATTACATGCGATTAGAAGGAGCGTTAAGATGAATAAATTTTCAATCTGTGACAAATAGATTTTATATTTGCACACGTGCAAAACTATTTTATCTGTAATTATTCCTCTCAATTCTGTATCTTTCAATCATGATTTTTTTTTCTCGCAAAATTATATCATTTTTTTCTATAATTGTTAATTTACGTTTTATTCTACAGCTGCTTTTATAATTATTTTATTTTACAATTATTTTTACACCTTTTTTGCAATTATTTTATTTTACAAATTTTTTCTTCAATTTTTTTGTCAATTGTTTTAGTTTACAATTTTTTGTACAAATACTTTCATTTACAATTTTTCCTACGATTTTTTATTAGAGTTATTTTATTTTACAATTTATTTTACAATTTTTTACAATTCTTTAAATTTATTTTCTTCTACAATTTTTTCTATAATTTTCCTACAATTTTTTTAGAATTATTTTATTTTAGAATTTTTTCTACAATTTTTTACAATTCTTAAGAATTATTTTCTTTTGCAATTTTTTCTACGAGTTTTTTTACAATTATTTTACAATTATTTTATTTTACAATTGTTTTACAATTATTTTATTTTACATGTTTTCCTATCCTATAATTATTTTATAATATTATTTTATTTGCAAATATTTTCATTTACAATTTTTTGTACGATTTTTTTAGAATTATTTTACAATTATTTTATTTTACATGTTTTTTTATAATTTATTACAATTATTTACATTTATTTTCTTTTACAATCACTTTACAATATTATTTTATTTGCAAATATTTTCATTTACAATTTTGTCTACTATTTTTTTTTTAAATTATGTTACAATTATTTTATTTTACATGTTTTTCTATAATTTTTTACAATTATTTACATTTATTTTCTTTTACAATTTTTTCTACGATTATTTTACAATGATTTTACAATTATTTTATAATTATTTCATTTTAAATGTTTTTTTAAACAATCATTTTACACAATTATTTTATTCGCAATTTTTTTAAACTTGTGTTTATATTTATTTTCTCTTACAATTTTTATACAACTTTTTTGAAAATTATTTTACAATCATTTTATTTTATAATTATTTTATGCAATTGTTTTAGAAAATAATTTTATTTGACATTTTTTACAGTTTTGCCAATTTTTGTATTTTACAGTTTCTTCTGTAATTTATATACAGTTTATACAGTTTTTTTACATTTATTTTATTTTATAATTTTTTTCTACAAATTTTGGCACTTTAAAGTTTAAAATTATAATAGTTGTATTTTTTTTATTTTATTTAGATTAAAAATAAAATTAAGCTAAAAATATCGCTACACGAATTACTTTTTCTTATAATAATTATCAGTAATTATAAGTTCAACTATTGTTGTACAGTAGAAAAAATTGACTGTAATTATTTTCTTCGAAAGAGTTTTGATTTGATGAAAATTTGCTTAATAAAATTTTTATATTTATAATATTATTTAAACTCAATTAATAATTAAATATTGTATTGAATAATTGAATGTTATAACTAATCAAATAAACAAATTAAGCAATAAATATAAAATCAACAAATTTAATAATAAATAAAGTAATGAAATTAATAATATAAATAAAATGGAAATATATAAAGAAATAATGAAGTAAATAAGTAAATAAATTAATAAAATCAGTAAAAAATAAAAGAGAGCAATTAATAATAACTTTAATTAATATTCAATTCAGAAATTAATTTTTACTCGATTTTTTTAATTTCAAGATTTAATTTATTTTAATTTATAATTTTTATTATAGATTTAATGAATTTTTATTGAGTTTAATAACAATTTTCCAACTTCTAAGAAAACCAACTTTCATATCTTTAATATCAATATAAATTTTCTAATATCAAGAACATAATTTTGATTGAAACAAATAAAAGTAAAAACTTAATAGAAATATCGCTTTATTGAATCCATTTTTTTCTGCACTCTCCAAATTTGAATTAGTAAATCTTTACTAATTTGAATTAGTGACTGACTTTTTGCTTTTGAATTAGTAAATTTTACTGATAAATAGTTATTTCTACTAATTTCTTTAGTAAAATTGACTAATTCAAAAGCAAAAAGTCAGTTACTAATTCAAGTTAGTAAAGATTTTTAGTTTTACTAATTCAAATTTAGAGAGTATAATAATTTATTTATTAATTACATATTTATTTTGTTACAAAATGAACTGAATACAAATTTAATAAAATTAAAAACTTCTCAACTTTTTTATTTAATTAATTAATTTTAAATAAATAAAAAACAGTTTTAACAAAAGACGAATATTATTACACTTAATTTTTTTTCTAATTCGTAATTATTAACCTCGATAAAAAGATTTAAAAAAATCAACCAACAATATTCTTTCACGTAACATTATTTAAAACGATAGTAATTGAGTTGAAAAATTATTGGATATATTGTTATTAATGGGAAATTTGTAGTTTGCACTTTACGTAAAGGTGGAGTAAGCCACTAAATCTTGGATTATAATTAGTGTCATATTAAAGGTCACTAGAGGCTAGGTTAAAAGGAAATGAAAAGTTCAGTCAGTAGACGCAATGAAATTGTATAGAAATATATATAGATGTGTGTATATTTAGAGAGAGGGAGAGAGAGAAAGAGAGGTTTTTCCAACATTGAAACGATTCACGGCTCAATCCGCTGCTAAAGAGCTTCAACAAGCGTGACTCGCGTTAATTACCATTCGAGGAGGCGAAACATTTTCGACTCGAAGGTCTCGTGATCTCCCCGCTTATTCTCTCATTAATCAGAGAGAGAGACTGCAATTAACGCCCTGAACACACTTTGTATGTCTCGCTAATATGTATACATATATAGTCACACAAACGCAACTATAAATCGGTAACCGTGAAATTTAATAATTATCAAGACTCCGCTTTTATACTGTCAATTTTTGACAGTTTTCCATTTTTCTCAATAAAAGGATAATTTGTATTTAATTATATAAATTTTCCTCTTCCAATTAACTTACATCTTTTATGCGCGGCCATTTTAATTTTCCTTCTCCTCAAAGTTCAAATGTATGATTGTGATTTCCTTTTTGCCATTTTCAACAAAAGTTATACTTTCTACAATTTTTTTTATTTGTATGTAATATATTCATTTTCTATTTATTTATTTATGAAATTAATTATTATTTAATAATAATAATAAAAATAATAAAAAAAATAATAATAATAATAGTAATAATAATAATAATAATAGTAATAATAATAATAATAATAATAATAATAATAATAATAATAATAATAATAATAATAATAATTTTTAATTGTAAGATGATTGATACTAAATAAATAAACACGTAAAAAAAGTTAAAACGAATGATCCTAAAGTTCTGAACGTTCAAATGAACAAAATTTATTTATTTCTTCTAAAAATTAAATTTTTATTGCAACTATTTTGCGTCACTGTCCAAAAAATTAATTGAAGACTTTCTAAACGTGAAATTTTAGTTTTTAAATTTTTTTATGATTAAAACTTTATTAAAATATCTTTAATAAAAAATATTTCGTTCATTTGAACGTTCAAAATTTGAGGATCATTAAAACAATAATAATAATAATAATAATAACAATAATAATAAAGAAATAATAATAATAATAATAATAATAATAATAATAATAATAATAATAATAATGCGGAGTAATGCTTCGGCTGAATCTCTCACTGGTTCCGATCATCAAGCGCTTTCGAGCGTGAGGATGATGGCCAGTGGCCCAAGGATGCAGGAGGGCAACAACGCGTTGGCAGTTCCACAGATCATCGTGGAGAAGGTGGAGAGACGAGGGAGTACGAGCAGTGTGACAAGTCAGGCTAGCTGCATTTCTGTCTTCAGTAATGCTTCAGCGAATGACATTGCTAGCTGCAACAAGGACCGAGATGAATGCATAAAGCTGCGGGAAGAAGAGGCAGCATGCATTCTAGCAATAGAAGAAGAGGTCAGTAAGATGATAAAGTCCTGCGAAGTCCAAAGAAATGTCAATATGACAATCAAGGATGGACTTAAAAGCATAACATCGCTCATACAGCAGACCAAGGTGAAGCACGCAGCTGCTACAAAAAAGGACGAGATTTTCTACCAGGGTTTGATCTGGTCGGAAGAAGCTAGACAAGATCGCAGAGTAAGAAGAGATCGTTGTAACGCAATCGTGTTAAGAAACGTCGTCTTAGATGCTCAGAAGAGGAAGAGAAGTGATCCTGAGCCTGCGAAGGATCCAAAAAGGAAAAAGGAGGAGAGACTTAAAAAGACTGAAAGTAAGGGGATCAAAACGGTTCCGAAGCCAGATCAGGTCAAGAAGGGAAGAGCCACAGTGATCGTTAAAGTGGCTGAAGGGAAAACTTTCGCCGAAGTGCTGGCGAAAGTTCGAAAAGAGGCTGACCTGGAGGCCAGCCAGACAAGGGTTGTGGGAGCTTTACCCACAAAAAAGGGAGACCTTCTCATTAAAATTGGAAGGTCTTCAAACAAGAAGCTGTTCACCGAGGAGGTGACTAAGGTGATCGGTGACCTGGGTAAGGTGCAGATGGCGGACCGGCAAACTACGCTGGAAATCCGCGATATGGATGCCCTTACCGAACAGAAGGATGTCAAGGAGGCCCTAGACAAACTATCTACGGTTCCAGCAGGAAGCAGGAAGGTGACGGTCCTCGGACCAAATAAGCGAGGCATGAAGCTCGCTGTCGTGGTCACCACCCAGGAGGACGCTGCCAGATTGGAGAAGATGGGGCACATTAAAATCGGTTTTGTGTCCTGCAGAATCAGTAAGAGAGTTATGGTCACAAGGTGTCACAAGTGCCTTGACTATGGCCATATAGGCAGAAACTGCCAAGCAGTAGATAGGTCGGCTGCGTGCTTCAAGTGCGGAGAAGCTGGCCACAAGGCAGCAGATTGTAAGAAGAGCCCATGCTGCTTCTTATGCAAGGCGAAGTTTGGCGAGGAGGAGAGTATCCAACATGTCGCCGGATCAGGAGGATGCAAGGTCTTCAGATCTGCCCTAGAGGAAGCCAAGAAGACTTTGTCAAGGACAAGGAGGAAATAAGGCCAGAACAAGAGCGGCACGGAAGAGTCGCGTATGCGACTAAGTGGGACCATTCATCTACGAAGTCTGAAGCCACTAGGTAGTTCCGTAGGTGAATAATAGGTCTAATATAAATGGGTTTTTAACATGGTATGGTCGATGTCAGTCCTGATGTTTAAACAGCAGGCAATCGACTGAGTCCTGTATGATTCAATTTGTAACAAATTGTTTCTCTATAAAAGATTTTACTGTTTTCATAACCTTTCCAATTGGATTTATTCGGTTGTAAAGTTTATGTTAACTACCCTGCAGAAAGCTAAAAAAAAAAAAAATAATAATAATAATAATAATAATAATAATAATAATAATAATAATAATAATAATAATAATAATAATAATAATAATAATAATAATAATAATAATAATAATAATAATAATAATAATATAATAACATGGATAACAATGATAAATAATAATAATAATAATGATGATAATAATAATTTTTAATTGTAAGCTGATTGACACTAAATAAATAAACAAGTAAAAAAATTAAAACGATAATATTAATATAATAATATGGATAATAATGATAAATAATAATAATAATAATAATAAATAATGTTAATAATAATAATGATAATAAAAAATAATAATAATATATGTTTATTCAAGGAAAGGAAAAAAAGATACAAAATAATAATAATAATAATAATAATAATAATAATAATAATAATAATAATAATAATAATAATAATAATAATAATAATAATAATAATAAAGATGTTACATAGCAATAGATATAAATAATTATTACCAACAATTGTAGATATTTGTAAATTATTTTACAATTTTACAATATTTTACAATATTTTACATTGTAAATTATTTAGGCCTTTCATTATTTTACAAATTAATTAATTAATTAATACACTGGAAAAAAAATTTAATTGATTCAAATAAACGATTAATTGACTATTATCAATTAAATATTTAATTAAATCAAATAATATTTATTAGTGTGAATTAAATGGTATTTGCTTTAAATACTGAAGTTATTGATTCAAATACCATTTAATTGAATCCATCAAATATTATTTGATTCAAGTAAATATTTAATTGATAATAGTCAATTAATCGGTTATTTAAACCAATTAAATTTTTTTTTCAGTGTACGGTAAAACAAACAAAAATTAGAATTGTCAACATTTTTGTTTCTTTTTAGATCTTTCACCTTAATTTTTTTTAAAGAAAAAAAAGACTGAGAGAAGAAAAAACAATAGAAAAAAAGAAAGAGAAAGAGGTAACAAAAAAAGAGAAAAAGGTATAAAAAAAGAAAAAGGTATTAAAAAAATAAAAAGGTATAAAAAAAAGAGAAAGAGGTCTCAAAAAAAAGAAAAAGAAAGAAAGAAAATAGAGAAAAAGGAATAGAAAAAGGAATAGAAAAAGGAATAAAAAATAGAAAAAAAAGAGAAAGAGAAAAAGAATAGGAAAAAAAGAAAGAGAGAGAGAAAAAAAGAGAAAGAGTAGGAAAGAGAGAGAAAAAAGAAAGGGAGAGAAAAAAAGAAAAAAAAATAAATTTATAATTTATAAACGCACACAACTCTGTAATTTCCCAATTTGTGATTCGCGACTGAAAATTAATTTCAAAATTCACCCAACTTATATACGTTTAGCAAAAAAAAAGAAGAATAAATTGAGAGAGTGTGAAATTACAGGAGAAATGACACAAATGCTCTGTGTCTATAATATAATTATGGAATTAATGCGAAATTTGTTGCATGAAAAGATGAATTGACTCTCACTATTATAATTTTCATTTTGTGTCTAATTTTTTTTTCTAAGTTGCTGTTGTTGATGTTAAGAGTTGACCGTTATTGTTTTGTTGAGATCAGCGAGCAATGGCACCATTCTGCAATATAGACTTGATTAATAAACGCCCTGTGAATGGCCAGTAAAAGATCTTTTCCAACTCGTAAATATAGTAATAGGTATTTGTTAGCATGGGGGCGTGAGACACGCCACAGGGGCTTGTATACGCTCGACTTCGAGAACTGACTCATCTTTTTTTTTTTTAATTTTTATTTTCTAGCTTTTTGTTTTCCATTTTCTTTTTCTTCTCTATTTGACAATATTGAGTACTCAAAATTACAACATGGCTGGAGTGAGAGGAAGGCGGGAAATTGGAACTGGAATTATTTTGTTTATTTGGGGGAATTAAATTTTAAACGAAAGTTGTAAAATTTTGCTTCTTAACTTCTTGCTTCTTTGTGGTTGTTGATGGAAAAATTGTGAATTTGTTTCTTTGATAGTTTGAGTCAATGGTAATTTTTATTTGTGGTTGTCAGAAAAATTATAAATACAGTTCCTTGGTAGTTTTATTTATGGTTGTCAGAAAAAATGGTAGATTTATTTATGGTTGCCAAAAAAATGGTCTATTCAATACCTTGGTAGTTTTTTTACTTTTTTTATTTTTGTCACACAAAAAGTAAATTTCGCTTCTTGGTAGTTGTAAACGTAACATTTATTTATGGTTGTCCAAATAAATAAATAATGATAAATTCAACTTTATGGATTCGTTATGGTTTTATTTATTTATGGTTAGAGACATCAATAAATTTAAACTATGGTTGTCACAAAAAATAGTAAATTAATTTTCTTGGTAGTTTGAGATGATGGTAAAGATTATTTTTGGTTAACAAAATTTGGTAAATTCAGTTTCTTGGTAATTTTCGCTATTATAGAAAAAATAAATATCTTTTATCTATGGTTGTTGAAAAAATTGTAAATTTAATTCGTTGGTAGTTTTATTTATGGTTGTAAAAAGAATGGTACATTAAATTCCTTGGTTGTTTTTATGACTTTTATTTCTGGTTATTTTTTATTTATGGTTGTCAAAAAAAAAATGATAAATTTGATTCCTTGATTTATGGTTGCTGATGAATGTTAATGGTTGAAACAAAAATTCTCTTTTAAATTGTAATTCTTTTTTCCCCGCTAATTTTATGGACGATAAACACCGTGTGGTAGTTACAGATAATAATTATGGTACTTGGTGAATAAAAAATTAAAAAATGGTGAATAAACGGTTTTTCGCTGAAATGACGTCAGATGATGTTACGTGAAATGCCGTTGAAAATTTCACCTCGATTAACCCGAAATCTTTCACGTTCTACCCACTTTCAGATATTAGTGTCTCTGTCTGCCAGGTGTGTTTCTCGCGCGCGCGATAAACTTTGTTTTGCCCTTTTGAACCTCACTCGACATAGTAGTGAATGAGAGAGACGGAGATATTGCAATGCTCACACAGTGTGCGACGTTTAAACAACATTAGAGAGCCACGCCTCAGGGTTATCCGACATGTCCGAAAGGTTTCATTGGTATGTGTGTCAGGCAATTTTCCCTAGTGACATAATAAAACTGGTTACTCTCTCTCTCCTTAATTCTCAATTACTCTTCATATTTTTAATAATTAGTCATTATTACTAATTAGTGTTAATTAATTAATTTACAATTATTACTAAATGTGAATGGTTAGTAATTATATAAGTAATTAATTTTAATAATTAATTTTAATAATTAATAATTAATTTTAATAATTAATAATTAATTTTAATAATTAATAATTAATTTTAGTAATTAATAATTAATTTTAATAATTAATAATTAATTTTAGTAATTAATTACTAAATATAAAAAAATAGTTACAGGAAAAAAAATCTTCGTCTGGAACAACTACAAATTTCACTATATTAGCGAAATTTTTAGTTATTGCAGCGTTATTTTCGCGTTATTTTCGCTATTTTAGCGAAAGTTATCGCTGTTATAGTTAAAAAAATTTTTCCGTGAACAAGTAATTAATATTACTAATTCATTACAAAATTAATTGCAAAATACTAAAATAAAGTTTGTAACTGTAAGTAATTAGTATTATTTAGCAAATTACTAAATATCATGAATTAAAAATAGCAAATAGTAAAAATTATTATTTTAAAGAAATTAGAATTAATTACTTATTTATTAATAAATTAAATTATTAAACTATTAAATTACTACAAAAAAATTAATATTTTTAAAGTATAAATAATTTAATAAACTCAAATTCCCTTTTTTCATTTCCTTATTTATTTATTTATTTTTATTTATTATTTTCATTTATTTATTTATTTATTTATTTATTTATTTAATATTAAACAAAAGAGATTTTCATCGTAAAAAAGTATTATTACTTATTTATATACTTATTTACAATAAATTGTATTGTGAAAAGATGTAAAAACAAAATTATTTTCTTATTTTTTACTACCACAAATTAATAAAATTATTTATAAAAAAAGCCTTTTATTTTTTTATTGAAAATTGAGTAAAATACCTGCTTTTTTAATTTTCAATTTAAATTAAATAAAAAAAAATTGAATAAATAAAAAAACAAATACAAAAGTAGATCGATAGTAAAAAATAAAATAACAATTAAATATTTAAGTAATACAAATTTTTTTTCAATTTTTCAAAATATATTCTTGAATTATACACATATATAAAGGAGAGAAAAATCCTTGACTTTCACGGATTAGAGATTATTAAGAAATAAATAATTTTTCTTTCTTTTTTTAAAAAAGAAAATAACAGAAGAAATTGCATTCATTAGTGGCAAATAAATTTCAGCGCCTGTGTCTCACCGTAACTTGATTTTTCTACTTGCAAGTGGAAAAGGTCAACCATTCACTTTTACAGAATTGAAGATCTCTTTACCATAGACGCATGTTTATTTATTTATTTATTTCTAGATAATTAAAATTAATAAATAAACGTAAGTAAAGTAAATATAAATAAAATCGGAAAGTAAAAATTTAGATTTTTTATTCGCGAAACGAATGCAAAATTAATTGAAATAAATAACTGATTAATTATTATTAGATGAAATATTGGACTCTCATGACTGGGGAATTAAATTTTAATAGGTAAAAATTTTCGAAATTTCTTTTTCGTTATATTTAATATAATTGTTTTTAATATATTTTACTATTTAATTAGTTATTGTTATTATAGTTTCATTTACTCTTCTTTTTTTATTTATTCTATAATTTCTCAAAGTTATTTATTGTTTATATTTATATTTATATTTATATATATATTTATATTTATATTTATATTTATATTTATATTTATATTTATATTTATATTTATATTTATATTTATATTTATATTTATATTTATATTATTATTTTTATTATTATTATTATTAACATTATTATTATTATTAATATTATTATTATTATTATTATTATTATTTTTATTACTGTTATTAATATTATAAGTATCATTATTTTTATTATTATTACACAAACTATATTTATGATTTATTTTTTTTAACCGAATTATTTTATTCATAAATTTTCTACGAACAATTGCAATAATTTTGTAATTGTTTTCATATATATTTCATGTGACACATTTACATTCGAAATAAACCGTAAAATTTAATTAGACACTTAAACTTACGAGGAAATTAATTTTAAACAATAAAGAATTTTTTTGAAAAAGAAAATAATAGTTAAAATAAGAAAGCGCGCAATTTTATTTTACATTCGCTAATTTAAATAAACGACACATAGGTAAATATTTTAAAAATGCAAATTGTTTCCTCTTGTATATTTTTGCAATTCTCTTTCTTTTTTATTCTCTTCTTCCTTTTTTAATCTTCGTTTTTCCTTTTTGAATTGCGTTTTCTTCTTTTAATTTTTTTTAATTCACTTTTTTTTGTTTTTTTATTTTTTTGTATTATTGCAATTATTTTTTTTCTTACTTCTTTTTTAATAAAAAAAATTATTTTTATTCTCTTTCTTCTTCATTATTTCTTTTTCAATGATCTTTTTTTCTTTATTTTTCAAATCGGTTTTTTACTCTTTTTTGTAGCTGTTTTTGCAATTATTTCTTTTCTTTTTTCTATTCTCTTTTCGGCCTTCTCTTTACAATTCTCATTTTTCAAGTTCCTTTCTATTCTTAATTCGCTTTTCTTTTGTTTTTTAATTTTTTTTTTGTTCTTTTTTGTTGTTTTGTTACTTTTACGTTGACATTAAGAAACGGTATAAATAGCCATTCATATACTAATTATTCCTAACGGACAAAGGAAAATTTTTCGCCTTTAAGAGAAAGAGAGAGAGAGGGAGGGAGAGAGAGAGAGACAGAAAATGTTTAACGAGTAGAGGCCCTAAAGAAATTCATCCTCTTTTCCCTTTCACCGTTAGCGACCGGCAGAAACGTCATTAATTATCGTGTATACCGATCTTTCCTGGATCCTGAAGCGATCCTGCCGCGGGTGAAAAGCAGGCCGACACATTTATATGTATATACATTTATTTTTTTTTATGTATCTATATACAACACATTCACTTATGCGCGATTCTTATGCATAATAGCAAAAAAGGGTCGTGGTGATTCAAAAACGAGTTACATCTATACGGAAATCGTGCGTTGCTAATGCACTTATCTCTCCTATTGCCGCACATGTGTTCGATAATCGCATAATCAAAAATATTTATCAAAACAGGTACCTTTAAGCGTAACGCTGTAAAAAAAAATTTTTTTTTTGTTAAAGTAATATTTATAATTTTACTTTTGCATTTATTTTCATTCCCCCTCTCGCTCTCTCTTTTTCATTCCCTCTTCTTATGAAAATTAAACCCCCCCCCTCTAACTCTCTTTCTTTTTCAACCATTTATAAATAAACAAACAAATAGATAAACAAATAGATGAACAAATAGATAAATAAATAGATAAACAAATAGATAAATAAATAGTTAAACAAATCGATAAATAAATAGTTAAACAAATAGATAAACAAATAGTTAAATAAATAGATAAATAAATATATAAATAAATAGTTAAACAAATAGATAAATAAATAGTTAAACAAATAGTTAAATAAATAGATAAATAAATAGTTAAACAAATAGTTAAACAAGTAGATCAAGAATTAAAACGATTAACAATTGTACAAAACAATAAATAAACAAATAGATAAACAAATATATAAACAAAAAGATCAACCAATAAATAAATAGGTAACAAAATAGATAAACAATTATACAAAACATTGAATAAATAAATAGGTAGCTAAATAGATAAACAATTATACAAAACAATAAATAAACAAATAGATAAACAAATATATAAACAAAAAGATCAACCAATAAATAAATAGGTAACAAAATAGATAAACAATTACACAAAACATTGAATAAATAAATAGGTAGCTAAATAGATAAACAATTATACAAAACATGGAATAAGCAAATAGATAAACAAAACAATTAACAAATAAATAAACAAATTTCTTAAATTAACAGATAAACAAAAAAATAAACGATTAAAAAAACAAACAGATAAAGAAGTAGGTAAATAAATAAGTAAAATTTAAAGAAATTGATAAACAAATAGATAAATAATAGACAAAACAATAAATAAACTAATAGATAAACAAATAGATAAATAAATAGTTAAACAAATAGATAAACAAATAGTTAAATAAATAGATAAATAAATAGATAAATAAATAGTTAAACAAATAGTTAAACAAATAGATCAAGAATTAAAAAGATAAACAAGTATACAAAACAATGAATAAACAAATAGATAAATAATAGACATAACAATAAATAAATTAATAAATAAACAAAAAATATACGAATAAATAACCATACAGATAAACAAGTAGGTAAATAAATAAATAAAATGTAAACAAATTGATAAACAAATAGTTAACAAATAGATGAACAAATAGATGAACAAATAGATGAACAAATAGATGAACAAATAGATGAACAAATAAATAGAAAATTATACAAAGAAATAAATAAACTAATTTATAAACAAAAAGATAAACGAATAAATAAACAAATAAAATTGTAAATAAAATATAAACAAATTAATAAACAATTAAATAAATAAATAAATTGTGAACAGATTTTCTTTAAAAAATCCACCTGCCTGAGATAATTAGTAAACATTTTTACTTATTCAAATTTAGAAACAATAATAATAGTAAGAATAATAAACTGAATAATAATAATAATAGTAATAATAATAATAAAAATAAAGAAATAAAAAATATTAATAGCAACTACTATAAAATTTATAAATACATATACATATATATAAAAATAGAAAAAAATGCCATCAAACTCGGCACGTATAAATATTCGTAAAGAGAATTTTTCTTGTTTCATTACTCAATAAACGTGAAAGAACATGAATGTAATCATCGAATGAAAATGCAAATTTATCGCGTTATTTGATTACAACAGTTAAATGGGATACACAGACATCCCTGGTGTGATAAAAGGCGTAACTTCCTATTTGGTATTTATTTCTCTGTAAATGCCGTTTTTTTCTTCTTCTAAGTTTGATAAAAAAAAAATGAAAAAAGAAGGAAAAAATTAATTCTCATAAAACTTCCAACTTAAAACCCACGACTTTAAAAGCCAATAGCATATAATCGCGCAGAAATCCATTCTCACAAACACACACAACACACAGGATTAACGGCATTTTCTAACCTATATATGCTATATGTGCATAATACAAAGATAATGTGTATTACGTACATTTTACAATTGTGATAAATCCCTGGAGAAATGGCTAAAATAGCCATACGCATTTGACGTTTCTATCTACCAATCGTCTATCCTTTCTCACGAGTTACGTTTATACTTGTACATTTATATAGTTGTAATTATATATGCTCAAGGCATTATTATGCATTTTATCGTCAAGTATATATCCTTTCGTTCACTTACATATTAATTGAAATCAAATTTCTGTTTTTTTTCTGCTTGCTTACTCATTCAGAAAATTAATCTACCATTCTAGTTGTTCATTCAGGAAACTTCTATGAACATTTTTTCGACATTTGTTTTCTTCAATTAATTATTATTTAGTCAATTATAAAATTATTGGGTAACTTTTTAATTAACTGATCGTTAAATTTTGTAATAATTAAATAATTCATTAATTTTTCTGTAAGGTAATTTTTCTTAATTTTTTTAATTTGTTACTTTTATTTATTATTGAATTGATAACACTGATTTTTAGTATCATGGACAAGTGCTACCATTAATTATTGGTACCACTGATTGTTGGTAACAATAGTTATTGGTACCACTGATTACTTGTAACAATAGTTATTGGTACCACTGATTACTTGTAACAATAGTTATTGGTACTACTGATTACTTGTAACAATAGTTATTGGTACCACTGATTGTTGGTGACAATAATTATTGGTACCACTGGTTTTTGCTAACAATAATTATTGGTACCACTTATTTTGGTACTGTTAACAATTACTACAATTAATTATTCGTACTACTGGTTGTTGGTACCAGCGATTATTGAAACCAGTAATTATTAGTAACAATAATAAATATTTATTGAAGTATTTCCTGGTACTGTTGACAGTCACAATAAATTGTTGGTACCACTGTTAACGGTACATATAAATATTGGTATCGACAATTCAATAACAATAACAATTTATTAAACAATTCAAGTGACAAAAATTACTGGTACCAATAATCAGTGATACCAATGTTTATTGTTACCAACACTTACCAGTACTAATCATTAATTTATTTATTGGTACCAATAATAAAGGATATCACTAATTGCTGGTACCAATAATTAATGGTATCACTAATTGCTGGTACCAATAGTCAATGGTACCACTAATTTCTGGCAATAAAAATTAATGGTACCACTAATTTCTGGCAATAAAAATTAATGGTACCACTAATTTCTGGCTATAAAAATTAATGGTACGATTAATTAATTAATTAAACAGTTAACTGTACCATTAATTGCTGGTACCAACATTCAATGGTACCACTAATTGCCTGTTTTGTATCAATAATTATCTATACCAATAATTTATTGATATTAAATATAATTTTTTACATCTTCAAAAAAGGTACAAATAAATAAGTCACAAAATTTACAGTAAACGTGTTAAATAATGAAAATTTATGACATTTAGAACGTTTAGAAAAAAAATTTACAAAATGAGAGAAAAATTTTGATATCAAACACGATAACGGACAGGAAATATTCGTTCTCATTGCTAATTGAATTGCACGTGTTTTAATATCGTTTATAAGTTGATTCGCTTGTTTTTTTCTCTCGAAAAAGTCGATTCAGAAGCTTATATATTACCATAACTGATCGATTATCGGCTGAAAAGTCTTCAAGCAACGACAACGACAACTTGCCAACCAGGAAGATGAAGGAACTGGTTGGTAGTTTGTTTTTTTATTGTTGAAATAATTAAGAGGAGAAAAAAAATTAAATTTACATTCTCTATATCGTGGCGTGCTTTAAATTTATCAGAAAGTTGGATACATTAATTAGTATTTTTAGTTTCGGACAAAAGTATTTTTTTTATGGCTGATTATTATCGATAGTAGTGGTATAGGTAGAGGAAAATGTTGCTTGTAATTATTGGTACCAATAATTTTTATTCTAATAATTTTTGGTACCACTGATTGATGGTGTCGTTAATACTCAGTACCGTCAAAATTTTGGATACCACTTGCTTGAACTAATATTTGGTTCAAGTAGTTACTGGTACCACTGATTATTGGTATACCAGCAATTATTGGTACCATTGACAATTATTGTCATTAATTGTTGGTACCAGTAAATTTTGGTTCCACTGATTACTGGTACCACTAATGATTCCTACCGTTATCAAAATAAAAAAAATGTAATATTAATTATAATTAGTACCATAAATTTTAATTGAGACAATTAAATACTCTCCCGAAATTTAACTGCTACTTGAAATAATAATCAGGCTAATTAAAATTTAAAGAGGTGCGAAGATCAAAAGTGCAATTTTCGAAAATTTCTAAAGTGCGTCACCAAGAATTAAAAATAGAATTCACTACTGAGAAAATTATTAAAGTTAGAGCTACCAGGGATTAACTGGAGCGCAATTTAGCTGACCACTTTAGAAGCGCGGCAGTATTTGCAGTGGACGAAGAAAAACAGAAATAGAATCTTCTCAACTGCAGAGAGATTTATAGATGGCAAGTGTTTTATCGTTTGAAAGCTTATCTCGAAAGACGTGTTTAGCATTCCTCTCGAGAGACCAGTTTCAAACTTGACACTTTGATAAGAATTTTTGCAATAATAATAATAGCAGCAGCGGCAACAATAAAAAAATCCATTACTTTGTTATTTTAACTTTCAACTGCCATTGCATTCCTCAATTAATTTTTCTTCTCCTCTTGCATATACATATAGTGTGTATTAATTACAATCAATGACAATTTTTTCTTCATGTACAATCATATCTCTCTTACTCTCTTTCTCTCTCTGTAGAAAATTACTAAAGAGTCAACGATCGCCTTCAATGCCGAAGATGATAAAAATAAATAGATCTATTTTTTTAAGAGGGAAATGCAGAGTAT
Organism: Leptopilina drosophilae; assembly: GCA_032873175.1. Taxonomy (NCBI): domain Eukaryota; kingdom Metazoa; phylum Arthropoda; class Insecta; order Hymenoptera; family Figitidae; genus Leptopilina; species Leptopilina drosophilae. The sequence goes on from CM065485.1 coordinate 32,400,286, forward strand.
TGTTTATTTGAATTCAGGTTTATTAAAATTAAAATCTATTAATGAACAATAAAAAAATTTATAAACAAATAGATAAACAAATAGATAAACAAATACATAAATAAATACATAAACAAATACAAAAACAAAAATATAAACAAATAGATAAACAAATACATTAGCAAATACATAAACAAATAGATAAACAAATACATAAACAAATAGATAAACAAATAAATAAATAAATATGTAACCAAATAGATTGACAATTGTACAAAACAATAAGTAAACGAACAGATAAACAAATATATAAACAAAACGATTAACAAATTAATAAACAAATAGATAAACAAAAAGATCAAGAAATAAATAAATTGATAAACTAATAGGCGAACAAATATACAAATAGGTAAATAAATAAATAGGTAAATAAATAAAAGAAATATAAATAAATTGATAAACAAATAGGTAAATAAATAGGTAATCAAGTAAACGAATAAACATTTAGATAAACAAATTGATAAACAAATACATAAATAAATACATAAACAAATACAAAAACAAATATATAAACAAAACGATTAACAAATTAATAAACAAATAGATTGATAATTGTACAAAACAATAAATAAACGAACAGATAAACAAATATATAAACAAAACGATTAACAAATTAATAAACAAATAGATAAACAAAAAGATCAAGAAATAAATAAATTGATAAACTAATAGGCGAACAAATATACAAATAGGTAAATAAATAAATAGATAAATAAATAAAAGTAATATAAATAAATTGATAAACAAATAGATAAATAAATAGGTAATCAAGTAAACGAATAAACAAATAGATAAACAAATATATAAACAAAACGAAATAAATGCAAAGAATATAAACAAATTGATAAACAAATAGGTAAATAAATATGTAAGTACGTAAATGAATAAAAACTAATAAAACGTTTAATATAAATTAAATTTATTGTTTAAAAAAAGTGGAGATGAGATAATTATAATAGAAGTGTTAAGAACAGTGTTGCGGCACGTGGCTCTTTATTTTATATATATACGTTCATTTTCTGTCTTTGTCTTCAGGACGCGTCGCGAACTCCATACCGCTTTTAGAGGTACTATGGCTTTCAAAGACAGTGGCTATCGTACCAACAAAAAACCCACACGTTGCCATCTGAGTGCAACCCAATGTATTATCAACGCATGTTCCCTTCTTTTGCGCACGTGATTTTCCCAGCTGTTTCAACTTCGCGGTGAGAGAATATTTCTCTGGAGTTAAACAATACTTAGGCATTGTCAGCGTTTTAATGGGAAAACCTAGTGTTTGAATATAAATATCCTATAGTTGAATACACTCCAATCATAAATTCTCAGTATATAAAGGGTTCGATGCTATTTATATAGATATATTTAGACGACGCAAAGTTTCTATGCATTTTAGCTCGAACAGTGTCTTCTCTCGTTTGAAAATTGTCTCTTCCGCCTGCTCCACTTGTTTGAATAAGTAAATAAATAAATATATGTATAAAAAAATAAACAAAAAAAAAATAAAGAAGAAAATAATGGAAAACTCGTAAAAAATGTATAAACAAATGATAAACAAATAGATAAACAAATGAATTATTTTAAATGTATACAACTATAAATAAAAGGCAAAATAAATAATCAAATATGTAAATAAATGCCAAGAAAATAAATAAACAAATAAAAAAATATATAAACAAATAGATAAACAAATAAAATAACCAAACTGATAAACAAATAAATAAATAAATTAATAAACAAATTATTAAACAAATGTCAAACAGATATATAAACAAATGTCAAACAAATATATAAACAAATGTCAAACAAATATATAAACAAATGACAACAAATAGGTAAAAATATAAATAAAATAATAGATAAACAAATTAGAAACAAATTGATAAAAAATCAAAAACATGAGAATAAACAAATGACAAACAAAAAGATTAACAAATGGATTTATATGGAAATAAATAAAAATGAACAAATAGATAAGCAAATTAAAAATAAATTAATAAACAAATTAAAAGAAGTGCATAAACAAATGATAAACAAATTTAAAACTAATTGATAAGCTAATTGATAAACAAATTAAAAACAAATGAATAAACAAATTGATAAACAAAATACAAACAAATGGATAAACAAATTAAAAACAAATTGATAAAAAAAATACAAACAAATGGATAAACAAATTAAAAACAAATTGGTAAACAAATTAATAACAATTTAATAAGCAAGTAAATAAACAAATGACAAACAAAAAGATTAACAAATTGATTTATAAGATTATAAGTAAATAAATTTATATAAACAAATAGATAAACAAATTAAGTTACATAATTATTATTTAACAAATTAGTAAATAAATAAATAAAAAATAATTAAATTGTTCACAATTGGTATAAGAAATGAATAAATAAAAATTAATTGAATAGATAAATAAATGAAAACAAATTAAACTTAATTATGTAATTGTGAACAAATAATGAAGCAAATATGCAATCAAATTAATTCCCAGATTTGTTGAAACTGTAAATTGTAAAAAAAATAATGCACAAAAGTATTATAACCTGAAAATTAAATTTCCTCATTTTTTTTTAATTTCAGGCTACTCGGATTCTTCAGGGCGACCAGTTCTGGAGTTCGACAGTAATGTTAAAAGGACAGAGACTCTCTCCGCACGGGAAGTGGCGTCCTTTCTCCTCTACCTCACTCGTTTACCAAGGTAAGTGTCGTAAAGTACTGTACACCACAAAAGGCGTCTCGTCTTTTGACCATTTATGATATTTTTCTTTCTTTTTCTTTTTTTTCCCTCGTGTCTCTTCCTACTTTATATTAACACAAATATACCAGAGTACATTTTAAAATCAGTATAAGAATAAGACAAACAATGAAAAAAATCATGTAAACTTAAAAAAAATATGTAAATCTAAAACAACAACAACAACTACAAAATAAATAGTTAAAGAAATATGAAGAAGAAAAAGAAATATTTGCGCAAATAAGTACGAAATGATGAAAGAAGCAAACCAACAAAAGGAAGAAACGGTATAGCATGGTCGATCATTTTCAGACTTCTTTCTTTCTCTCTCTCGCGAAAGTCCTAGATGGCTCATAAAATATGGTTTTGTATGGTGTGTGCGCGCCCGCATCGACATTACGTTACTCGCCCTCCTCGACGCTCGTTTAACCGCATTCGCATACTCTCTAAACCATAAAATATTTCATGTGCAAATGTATAAATATTAGGAAGTTGGAAAAATGGAATTCTTTTTCTATATTCTTCTTAAAGTTCTTCTACTATTTTTAAGTTACAGTAAAGGGCAAATAATTTTTTCCTCTATCCATCTGCATGTAACCCCTTAATATTATCTTTGGCATATTTTTTCACTAAATAGGTAATAAAACCAAAAAAGAAAAACTAAATGTTGAAAAAAATCAGAAATAGATGTTAGAAATAGAAAATAAAAAAGTAGAAGATGGTAAAAATAGTAATGCTAAATAAAGTGCAAAATCGAAGAAAGCGCAGAGTTTGCAAATAAAAGAAAACGAAAGGAACGAACTTGGAAAATAGAGAATAAAAATGCCAATGTTATTGGTCGTCTAGTGTACATAGAAATATACATATAAATAAATACAGTGATAGTTGAAGTCAAGAGTGTTTTTGTTCAAGTTCATGTGTATACAGTGAGTATATTGCATATGGAAAAGATCCACGTGGTTAGATATATAATTCATGTTCATTATACAAGTGTTGTTACGCCATTGCGTTGGTTATATCGTAGAAACTCATGCATTAAGTAACCTCATTGTAAACCTAGACCTTGCAGTGCCGGTAACATTCGTATCGCAACATCTCCTCGAATACCTTGTTACATTGGATAGTCAGTAGCCTAAGGTACGAATAAGAACTTCCAAGCACCTCTTATAGTCCTCACATTTTCCCTCATACAATTTTTTTTTCTTTTTTTTTATTCTCCTCTCTACATTTACCAGCAATAAATGCATTCACCCACAACATCCCCTTCTCTCTCTCTCTGTCAGCTTATCTGATTCCATACAATAAAATCATATAATTTACAATTACCATTTTATCTCACTGGGTCAAAGGTAAATATGCTTCCACGATTGTTTACATCGGAGGATTTATCACGATTTTATGGTCTATTGATTTTTTTTATATTTAATATTTAATTAGTGGATTTATATTGATAGTGGGGAAGTTTTTTAATTGGCATTTTATTATCTCATCTTGGTACCAGCAGTTAGTGGTAACACGAAGGTACCAAGGAATAATGGTAGTAATTATCATTGGTTCCAAAAAAATTATTGGTACCAGTGATAATAAGGATCAATGATACAAAAGATCATTGGTACCAAGTATTAATAATACTAAAAATCATTGATACCAAGCATTAATGATACTTAGGATTGTTGGTACCAAGTATTAATAATACTAAGAATCATAGGTACCAGCCATTAATGGTACTATAGATTGTTGGTACAAAGCATTTCTGGTAGCAACGATCATTGGTACCAAGTATTAATAATATTAAGAATCATTGATACCAAGCGTTAATGATACTTAGGATTGTTGGTACCAAGCATTTATCGTACCAAGACTTGCTGCTACCTAGCATCATTGGTACCAATTATTAACAATACCAAGAATCATTAGTGCCAAACATTTAAAGCACCAAAAATCGATGGTACCAAGCATTAATGATACTAAGACTTGTTGGTACCAAGGATCATTGGTACAAAGTATTAATAGTACCAAGAATGATTGGTACCAAAGATTAACATTACCAAAACTTAATGATACCAAAAATCAATGCTAAAAGAAAGCAAAAAAAGTGGAAAAATAAAGAGAAAAAGGACAAATAAAAATGACGAAAAATAAGAGACAAGAATTAAAAGCAGAAAAAATAAGGAACAGAAACAAAATTGATCCATGCATAAAGAATGAGTTTACGATTTCACCGCTATTATCCTATAAAGCAAAATTCGCACGCAATGGAGAGAGGAGATGGAGGAGGAGCAAAAAAAAGAGGGAAACACATTACGAAAGACACACCAAAGTTTATTGGGTGTTATAACTCATCAGAAAATGCGGTCAGGTGCACAACTAGATCAGCGAAAGATCTCCCAAGTGATCCTCTATCGTTGAATCTTCATCGTGACTATGTCTGCACGTTGTCATGATATACGATACATGATGAGGTGCTACGTGAGGCAAAGATATGAACTCGACCGTTACACTCACTGTCCTATAATATTAATTACATTCGCAAAATGCCCTCTCCTTTGAATCAATATTATAGATATCAAGAAGAGATTTTTATAATATAATATTAAATTGTGCAGTCGCTTCGAGCCGTTCAGATGCGTAAAAAATAAATAATTAGGCAAATAAATCTATTTTCTATGAAAATAGTAAATAATAATTGGTACTGATAATGTTTAATAATAAACTTTTTACAGCACTAATCGTTGGTACCATCTTCTCTTGGTAGTAACATTTATTTTAAATTATTTGATCTTTGATATCACTAATTCTAGTTTCTATTAACCTCTGGTACCATTAATCCTTAAGAATATAATTCTTTTCACTGTTAATGTTTGGTACCATTAATGTCTAGTACCATTAATGGTTGGTACCATTAATGTCTACCAATAATCCTTGGTACCATTAATGACTAGTACTAATTACCCTTGGTACCATTAATGACTGGTACCAGTTACTCTTGGTGTCATTAATGACTGGTACCAATGGTTCTTGGTACCATTAGTGACTGGTACTAATGATCCTTGGTACCATTAGTGACTGGCATCAATGATTCTTGGTACCATTAATGACTGGTACCAGTTACTCTTGGTGCCATTAATGTCTGGTACCAATGGTGCTTGGTACCATTAGTGACTGGTACTAATGATCCTTGGTACCATTAGTGACTGGCATCAATGATTCTTGGTACCATTAATGACTGGTACCAGTTACTCTTGGTGCCATTAATGACTGGTACCAATTACTTTGGTACTATTAATGTCTGGTACCATTAATTCATGGTACCATTAATGCCCGGTTCTATTAATTATGACTATTAATTTTTTCTACCATTAATTTTTAATATTATTAATTATTAATAAATTTTATTAGAGAAATTAAAACATTTAAGAGAATTTCAAATATTTTTAATTATATTGAAGTAGATTAAAAATTTCCCTTGGAGAGAAAATGAATAAAAACTTTGATAAAATACAATAAAGATATCATTTGGCGAAATAATAAACAAAGTAAAAAAAAGGAACATAAACCAGCTGCTACTAATAGGAAGAAAATTTCTCGCGTTTACTGCAAAGATATGTAGTATACACCAGTGAATGACGATCGTAAAGAAGAGAATTCCAATTCGGTTCGGTATTATTTCTAAATTGGAATTTAATAGCAGCTTGTTAGTATTGACAGCTTCTTTTACTCCATGAAAGACTTAGAGTCTATAAAACATGTATTGAGTGTGTCTTTTTTGTCCTTTTCTTTAAACTATCTCAAAGCATAAGCGGCTCTTTTTTTCAATATTTTCTTTTATTTACTGTCTTTAAACTTTAAAGTGGTAAATGCAAATGTTGCATATATATATTTACGCGAAAAGAAGCTGTGAAAACTAATACAGACATTTTGGCACATTGCTCGTAAATTGTTTTAAAAGCTTTTATTTATGTACTCCATAATTTTGCCTATTAAGTTCTCGCGAGAGCGCGCTCGAGCGCGATTGAATATCAAGAAAGATAAATCAATGGCTATTAATTCGCGCTTTGAAAATATATATATACAAAATCAAATGAAGACAGGGAATTTTGCTTGGCGTACGAGAGTGCATTTATATACTTTTATGGGCACATTGGAAGTCTAACATCGTTTCTGTTTAGATTTTATGATATCGTTAGGAAGCATATAAAGTGACACGCTGCTAGTCTTATATTTTACTTATTGACAATTTCTTCAAGGCGGATAGCAACAAAATATTTGCAAATATTAATTCTCTTTTCTTTTTAATCAATAATTCTGTTCTTTTCTTTCTTTAAAAATTAATTCTATTTTTGGTCTTTATAAGCAATTCTGTTTCCTGTTCTTGATAATCAAGAATTAATAATTCCACTCATTAATCGTATCAGTAATTAATGGTACCAATAAATAATAGTACCATCACTTATTTTTACAATTAATTATTGGTACCATAAATTTTTAATACGATTAATTAATGATATGATTACTGAGTGGTATTACTAATTTTCAGCATCATTAATTTGTATAATCATTATTTATATAATAAACTATTGGTGCCATTAATTATTGGTACCATTAATTCAAGGTAATGTTAATTATTGGTACCAAAAATTAGTGATACCAATTATTAATCCTTACAATAACTGATGATTTTAATTATTAATGATATTAAAAATTAATGGCACTAACAAATAATCATACCAGGAATTAGCAATACCAATCATTAAAGGTACCAAGAATAAATGACAATAATTATTAATTGTAGCAATAATCAACGGTACCAAGAATTAATGGTACTAATAACTAATTTTAGAAATAATTAATTGTACCAATATTTAATAATTACAATAGTTAATGTTGCGAATAGTTTTTGGTATAAATAATTAATAATTACAGTTGCTTGTGTTAATAATAATTGTTGGTACAAATAACAAATGATACCTATAACTATTTGTACAAATAATTAATAGCATCAAAATAGTGGTACCAATAATTAATGGTACCAAACATTTTTAGCACTTATTGTACTGGTTACCAATGATGAGTGGTACGAATAATAATTAATAGTAGAAAGAAACATAAAGATAATAAAAAAGATAGAAATAATGAAATAAAGACACCAGTGATTAATGTTATCAGTAACAAAAAGAAATTAATGATAATATTGCTACCAATGATTAATGCTACCAAAGACTAATACTATCAATTATAAGCGTTAGTGAGGATTAATTGTACCAATAATCGTTGGTAAATCTTCTAATTTTGTTGTCTGACGTGAAGATTGCTTTATAAGCAATTATCGACGCCCACTAATTAGCGTCCCTCTTATAACTTTCTCAAGACATTATATGATCTTTTACTACTCTTTGCAATGCACTCATGTTAAAATTTACCTTTTTTCAAACATTTTATCGTGCGTCTAATATGTGTATATACGATTATAGAAAACTCAAAGTTGTATTTCTATTTATATACTCTGTGTACACGTGGAGAAAGTAGAGCTTCCGTGTATATCACATCATTATTTTCGCTTTAACAAACGGACATTAATAGCCGGTATAATAATAAATTATTTATTTATTAATTTGTCTTGAAGAAACCAAAAAAGCGATAAAAATGTAAAAGAGAAAGAGAAAAATAGATTTTTGTTAAAGTGTGTCTTGAAGTGGTAGATTGACTTTAAGTATTCATATCGATATACATTCCTTTATGGTTATAAATTATTTATGTATATATAATTTTTTTTTTCATTTATACACCACTGATAATAATTATGATTCACAGCAACTATGCAAATTCAAGATCCGGTCGCTTCGGATCTATCGTGTTGCATGTTCCGTCGAACTACTCTAATCATCAGTTCTGCTAAAATTACAGGCAGCCATAATAATCAGCACACTTAAGCAACACTATCCGAAGTGATCCAATGTGGAGAAAAATCGTACACGCTCAATCTTTTATAGAGCACTTGAAGTACGCACCGGTTTATCTTTAAGGAATTTTTATTTCTTGAATCACTTCACCAATGCTATTTGGATACATTCTTAAATACGCAAATCAATTTATCGAATGACGAAATTCAATAATTATTTTGCATGTAAATTATACAAGTCTGATATTATTTATCTTACATTAAAGAGAAAATTGTTTTCACTGAACAAAATAAGCTAAATGGATTTTACCAAACATTATTGGTATCGAGAATTAATGGTGCCAAGAATTAATGGGGTAACAAAGATTAAAAGATTTAATTAAAAAAAAAAAGATTTAATTAAATTATGGTACCAGGTATTAATAGCAGAAAAATTAATCATGTAAATGGTGAATGGTAGCAATAGTTAATATTATATTTTAAAGAAGATGATGGTACCAAGTATTCATAGCACCAAGGATCATTGATGCCAAGCATTTATAGTATCAAGAATTACTAGTTTTAAGTAATATTGGTAACAGTGAGTCTCGGTACTAGAGGTAATTAGTACCAAGTATGAATGTTACCAAAGATGACTGGTATCAAGTATTATTATTACTAAGAGCCATTTGTACCAAGCATTAACGGTACTAAAGATCATTGGTACCAAGTATTAATGGTATTAAGGATTAATAATATTAAGAATCATTGGTACCAAGCATTAATGGTACTAAAGATCATTGGTGCCAAGTATTAATAGTAGCAAGGATTAATAATACTAAGAATCATTGGTACCACGCATTAATGATACTAAGGATTATTGGTACCATGTATTAATAGTATTAAGAATGATTGGTACCAAGCATTAATGGTACTAAAGATCATTGGTACCATGTATTAATAGTATTAAGAATGATTGGTAACAAGCATTAATGGTACTAAAGATCTTTGGTACCAAGCATTAATGGTACTAAAGATCATTGGTGCCAAGTATTAATAGTAGCAAGGATTAATAATACTAAGAATCATTGGTACCAAGCATTAATGATACTAAGGATTATTGGTACCATGTATTAATAGTATTAAGAATGATTGGTACCAAGCATTAATGGTACTAAGGATTAATAATACTAAGAATCATTGGTACCACGCATTAATGATACTAAGGATTATTGGTACCATGTATTAATAGTATTAAGAATGATTGGTACCAAGCATTAATGGTACTAAAGATCATTGGTACCAAGAATTAAAGATATTAAGGATTAATAATATTAAGAATCATTGGTACCAAGCATTAATGGTACTAAAGATCATTGGTGCCAAGTATTAATAGTAGCAAGGATTAATAATACTAAGAATCATTGGTACCAAGCATTAATGATACTAAGGATTATTGGTACCATGTATTAATAGTATTAAGAATGATTGGTACCAAGCATTAATGGTACTAAGGATTAATAATACTAAGAATCATTGGTACCAAGCATTAATGACACTAAGGATTATTGGTACCATGCATTAATAGTATTAAGAATGATTGGTAACAAGCATTAATGATACTAAAGATCATTGGTACCAAGTAGTAATGGTACTAAGGATTAATAATACTAAGAATTATTGGTACCAAGCATTAATGGCATTACAGAATATTGGTACCAATCATTAATGTTACTAAGTATTATTGGTACCAATCATTAATGGTACTAAGTATTATTGGTACCGATCATTAATGGTACTGAGGATTATTGGTGGCAAGCATTAATGTTACCAACCATTAATGGTACTTAAGATCATTGGTACCATGTACTAATGATACCAAGGATCATTGCTACCAAGTATTAATAAAATGAGGTATTGTTACTACCAAGCATTAATTATACTAAGGATTATTGGTACCAAGCATTAATTGTACCGAGGTTTGTTGGTACCAAGCATCAATCGTATGAAGGATTATTGGTACCAAGTGTTAATGGTGTCAAGAATCGTTGGTACCAAGTGTTAATAGTGTCAAGAATCGTTGGTACCAAAAAATTATGTTGCTACAGATGTTTGGTACCAAAAATTTTCAATACCAAAAATTATTGTTACCATATTAATAGTACTATTAATCATTGGCACCTAGGATCATTTGCTGCATTAATGTAAAAATGGGGCCACGTAAACGAAGAATAAAACGAAGAGGATAAGACGGATAAGTGAATCGTTAAAGAAAAAGAAGACGAATAGGAAAAAGGGAGTGAAAATGAGAAAAAGAAATTGATTGGAGGAAATAACAGTTTTTGAAAGTAGGAAGTGAAATATTGCACAGGCCGTTGAGGGATATCAGTTTTGGAGTATGATTACTTATGGATTTGCAGGTGCAGGGGTGAGAGGGCCTCTCAGTAGTGACACAGGAGCCGCGTGAGAAACGTAGAACACATAGGTGAAACCGCCCACGTGTCATAACTCTAATGCCAGCAATGTTTATTCTACACATTTTTCTTCCTTCTTTTTTCTCCATCTTCTTCTTCTTCTACTTCATCTTTTTATTGTTGTTGTTTAAAGATCTCATCGCAAATCTCATCGATTCATCGCCAAGTCAACTTATATAGATTTTATCTCCATTTATATATAAACACACAGTTGACAGAAGTTATAGTAACCCACTACTGAAACGTGGGAATCGTTCACGATATGTTTTGTACGTGTGTGTGAGTCTGTTATTCTGCATTATATTCGATTTATGTGTTCTAGTTTTGAATCCCTATAATATAAATATAGATGCATCTTCGACAATATATTATATTCTATTAAATGCGCGCATCCTTTTCCTGCTTTGAGTTTTCGAATCGTACAATATCAAAGAATATTATTAGTAACGAAAAAATAATAAAGTTGTTGTTGGTAATTTTTAATTTGAATTTAAACTTGTTTTTATTTTTAAAAAAAATTAATGCAAAACATAATAAATTTGATTTTATTTTGATTTCAGCTCCGACCAAACAAAAGATGGCTTCACGATTCTTCTCTTAGGCAAACTTAATGAAAATGTGGAACTTCTAGACCGGGCCCTATTTTTAGTTCAGGTAAATTTATTTCCTAATAATTAATGATTTTGGTTTGTAATTAATAATTGTTCTGTAATATTTTTTTTCTAATTCTTTTTACCAAAAATGTACTTCTTGTTTTGTTTTGTTTTATTTTCAAATTTCAATTTTATTTTTAATGAATATAGACTGAAAATGAATTTATTTAATTTATGTAACGAATCACTTGTCTATTATCAACTAAATATTTACTTGACTCAAGTAATTTTTACTTTAACTTAAATTTTTTTTGAATTTGTCTTTTATTTTAAAACAACTTTTAATATTTGAAGCAACTACAATTTTGATGAGTTAAATAAAAATTATCGACTAGAAGCAAAAATTGAAAACTTATTCTTTTGAAGTAAAAATAAATTTTTGTTTTGTTTAAAGGCCAAAATCAATGTACCTCAGGTCCTCCTTCTGCAACCAATGGAAGGTGTGATCAATCCTTTCCCACGTAGTCAAATCAAGGTAAGAGGAAAAAAGTTTTCAACTGCTTTAAACAATGCTAGGTTTTAGTTTTTGTTTTTGTTTTTTTTTTAAAACAAAAGTACAATTACCTTTTTGCTTTGAAATTTTTGTTTTAATCAGAGTATGTATAGTAGAGTTCCTTGTTATGGCTGCGGGCTTTTTTGCATTGTAAAACATTTCGACGTAATGCAATTGTGACGGCAATAAAGTACCCATTTGGTATTTAACATGGGGTAATTCAAGTCGATTTGTTCTCCCCACGAGTTCTTAACGTATCTCCCCCTTTGAAAATCACACAAACAATGCATTTTGTACGAATACATATTAGTCTTGATATAGGCGTGTCACTCTCCGTGTATGCCATATTTTATAATTCACGACTTTAGCTTTCCTGTCGCGTCTAAATGTGTCGTCTCTTGTAATTGAAAGGCAACTAGAAATGTACTTCGCTTATTTTTTCCTTTTAACTTTAACTTACATTTTTTGCATTTTTAAAATTTTTTCACATTGTTTTTTACATTGTTTTTTACTTTATTTTTTTTGATAGATTCTTTTCTGTTTTTTTCTTTTATGAATTTTCTTTTCTGATTTTTCTTTTTTTCTTCTCTTTTTCAGACCGTTGTCCTGGACCAATCGACCCTGGACAAATACATCCCTAGGCGAGAAACGAATTACAGTCATGCTCAATGGGTAGCCTTTTACAAGGTAAATATAATCCCCTTCATCTAATCTCCGTACAACAATCAAAGCCGTTCCTTTGTTTTCCGAATCAAGTTCAAGTCTACAATCTTTTACTCAAAAAAAAAGAAAAGAAAAGGAAAACAACTCTAAAAATTTTTTCTCTTCTTTTTCTGTACATTTTGTTTTGAATCTTATCCTTCTTGTCGATCTAGACAGTATTTTTTCTTGTCGTTATTTTTCCCTTCTCTTTTTGCATTTAAACGACGTTTTCTATTGCCTAGAATTTAGTTATTTTTAGGGGAAGAAAACGGTGATAGTGTAGATTTTTACAAAAGTGTTTGCAGAAGAATTTAAGTTTTAGAAAATAAAGATTGACAGTAGAGTTGATTTTCGGTGTTAAAACGGAATATTAATTATTGATAGGGATAGTTTTTGATATTATACGTTTAGTATCATTATTCTTTAATATTATTAATATTTGTTACTCCTAAAATTAGGTAGCATAGATTTTCAGTACTATTAATATTTAGTTTAGTTATGATATTTGATAGTATTAATATTTAGTTTAGTTACGATATTTGATACTATTAATATTTATTACTATTAATATTTGTTGCCAGTAATATCTTATAACATTTGTAATTGTTACCATTTATACTTTGCACCAACAATTTTTACTTCATTTAATATTTAGTACAGATAATATTTAATACCATTAATATTTGTTAGCAACAATACTTGTTACCATTAATATTTTGTTAGCCATAGTATTTGGTACCATTAGTACCTGGTCCTATTAATATTTGATGCCTATAATTTTTTCAACATTTTTACAACACCTGTTAATATTTTGGTACCGTTAATAGTTCAAACAATTAATTTTCAATATTATTAATCTTTGGTACCAATAATGTAAGTTGTTGTCAATCTTTGGTACCATTAATCCTTGGTACCATTAATCCTTGGTACTATTAATTCTTGGTACTATTAATTCTTGGTACCATTAATCCTTGGTATTATTAATTCTTGGTACCATTAATCCTTGGTACTATTAATTCTTGGTACCTTTAGTTCTTGGTACTATTAAACTTTTGTAATATTGATTAGTACCATTAATGCTCAATAATGTTAACTGCTATTATTAATATTTGAAACCGCTAATTTTTTGGTACCATTTATTTTTGGACCTTCTTGTAATTGGTATTGTTGTTGTATTGTGATTAGTCTTGTATTATTCGTACTTGGTATCATTAATCTTTGGTAGCATTAAATCTTGATATTATTTATCCTTGATACATTACTACTTGGTAGTTATTTATGTCATTTATCATAAATGATTGGTACCATTTATGTTTAGTATCATTATTGCTTGGTACCATTTATGTTTGGTACTATCAATGCTAGATACTATTTATTTTTGTTACTATTAAGCATTCATACTAGATACCATTTATTTTTAGTACCATTAATGCTTGGTACCAATTATCTTTGGTACCATTAATGTTTGATACCATTTATCTTTGGTATTATTAGTTGGTACCATTCATCTTTGGTACTATTAGCTTTGGTACCATTGATTTTAGTACCATTATTGCTTGGTACCATTAAACTTTGGTTTATTTCTCATCTCTTCTGTACCTTTTGGTACCATTTATCAAGATTCTAGCAATTCTTGCTATTTTTTTCTCCGGTAACATAAATGCTTGGTACCACTACTTTTGATACCACTAATTCTTATCATTAATCACTACCACTATTAATTTACACTACGAATTTTACTATGATTTTATATTTCGAAATTTGCCAAATGAGTCGAAAGGAATTAAATTTTTTTTTGTTAATTAAATAGAAATAGTTAAAAAATAGTGCTATTTTAACGAAATGGAATAATGAAGATAATTTAGTTTTACTAGAGGAAGGAGACGATTAGAATAGAGAATCGTGTGGAATATTTTTCTGAATGCGCGTCGCGTTATAATAATAGTGAATTGAAAAGTGTGATACACGCACGTGAGTGCATTAAAACAGACAGTGGGTAGACGGCAGGTGTAAGTCTCTTCCACATTCCAGTCTCGTGTGTCGACGATCGAACCTTATTTGACAGTCAACGAGATGTACAAGCTTTAGATGATTTATGTTTGGAACATGCGAGTTGTCCAAACGAATTCCAATCAATACACCATATTTTAATGATATAAAATTATCTCTTCTCTCTACCTTCATCAGTTTCATTTTTGATTTCTGTCTTCCTCCTCCTCCTCTTTCTCTTCTTCTTACTCTTCTTTTTTACCTCAGAATCTCATTTTATGCTGCATTCAATTTTTTAATTAATCGATCATGTGAAATTTTTGCCGATTGAGGTTTTTGGGTAATAATTTATTTATTATTTCTGAATAAAAAATATTATATTATTATTTATTATTTATTCGTAAACAAATAAAATACTTATTATTTTCTTCATACGGAAATAAATTTTTTTTTATTTCTGTATGGGAAAGAAATTTAGTGAAAATATTATTGAGAGTAAATTTTTGATCGTGATTGGTGAATATATGCCTACATATATATTTTTTTCCTCTTTTTTTGGCGAATTTGTTGTTGACCTGGATTTAAATGTTACACATAGGAGTACGACAGCCTGATGACCGAGTGGCAGGCTGCAGGACGACGGTTAGCTCTGGAAATGTCTGAACTCAAGGAATGTACAAACCTGTCCGGAAGTCTGACATCCCTGAGTCGACTACTTGCCGACCCCACATCGCGAAGAACAGCCCGTGATGCCGATGAGACGATGACTTCCCTCGAGGAACGTGCTGTTCCACTATCACATGTGGACAACGTCAGGTGAGCCAAATATTAAAATTCTTTTTCATTTTTTTCACATTTTTTTTTTTTTTTTTTTTTTTTTGCATAAAGCGTAACCTTCTTTTTCTGATGAATAATTTTAATTTTCGACCAGTTTCTTCTCGTTTCGGAAGGAGAGGGGGGGGAGGGATTTTTTTTCATCATGTATCCTACTTTATTCAATAGCAGAGAGGGAAAAAAATTCTTGGTTAAAAAAATGGTTATTTGTATTTTTATTAGGAAGGAAAGTTAATTGATTAAAGAAAAATTATTTTAGGCGAAAGTTAGTTAATTAGAAAAATTTTATTTTAGACGAAAATTAATTAATTGAAAAATAAATGTTGTAAGAGTGATGAGAATTGGGAAAATTATTTGAAAACCAAATTAATAAATTTTTAATTTATTTCGAAAGCAAATTAGTTATTAAACAATTTATTTTAAACGAAAATTAATTATTTGAACATTTATTTCAAACGAAAATTAATTATTTGAAAATTTATTTCAAACAAAAATTTATTACTTAAAACATTAATTTTATACGAAAATTAATTACTGAAAAATTTATTCTAGAAGAAAATAAATAAAATTAACATTCGTTCTACAAAAAAAATTAATTAATTTAACATTTGGTATGAAAAAAAATTAATTAATTTAACATTTGTTTTTAAAAAATAATTATTAGTTAGATGCAAATTTAATTTAAAAGAAACTTAATTTGTTAATATTAATTCCCTCTTAACATAAATTTTTCAAGAATTTGTTCATGTTAATTTCTTCTTAAAATCAATTTTTCAATAATTAACAGAAAATTAAATTAATAACAATTTTTTATTAAAGTTACAATTAATTAATTTTCTCTTACATTAAATTTTTGAATGATTAATTTCCTTCTAAAATAATGAATTAAAAATAATAATAATAATAATAATAAATAATAATTTTAATTATTTTTAAATAATTAATTTTCTTAAAAAAATTGTGGAACAATTAATTTTGTTTTAAAATTAATTTTTAAATAACAAATTTGCTTTTGGAAACATTTCCTAATTAATTAATTTGGTTTTGGAATAATATTTCAAATAATTATTTTTTCTCACTTATTTTATTTTTATTTATCCTATTCAATTTTTTATTTATTAATTAACCAATTATGTTTATAATAACAATTATTATTATTTATTATATGTTATATATTTATTTTCTTTATAATTATTATTATTATCAATATTATTGGTTATATTTTCAATTTTAATTAAATTATGAAATAAAAATTATAAATAAATAATATAAAAATGAAAACCATAGAAAATTAATTTAAAAAATAAAAATTGTTATTAGTATTGTTAATGTTATTATTATTATTAGTATTATTAATTTTCGTTATTATAATTATTTTCGCCAAGTATTTCATTTAGAAAAAAATATTAAATATTGATTTAATTTTTTATAAAATAAATGTAAAATATTTATTTATTGTCCAGTTCACAAATGATTTTTATAATCAATAACAATTAAATAAAAGTCACCATTAATCAAATAATATGATTAGTGGTGTCATTATGATATTGAGATTGAAATTCTTTTTTTTCTTTTTCTTTTTTAATATTGTCATGTATAATGAAATACGCACTGTCGTCATAGTGTATATATAGTGTTTGAGAGATGAAAAAAAAGCACCCGACAAAGTCGTTATACTTTCTCGAAAAGGACATCCTGGAAACTCAAGTTGTGAATCGTTTACTTTGTCTCTTCTCGTCAGAAAAGAATTTAGATGAACTAAAAAGTCGTTCGCGAAACACAAATGAGAAATCTTTACTGTACTTATTGTTAGAGACTCAATATAAAAGGCAAGAAGTAAAAGTCGAGAGTTCTCGTTCCATTTAACCCTAAAGAATGGATTGTCATTTTATGATATATGTAAATAAGAATAGAGGACCTTTCCTTCCTTTATATTTATGATCGCTCTTCAATAATAATAATAACAATAATAATATTCAAATTTTTCATTTTAGATCTTCTGTTGTTTTGATCAGAGATTAATTTCGTAGGTTTAATTTTTAATTATAATAACAAATCAATAAAATTAATTATAATAATAAACTAATTAATAGTTGACAACAATGATTAAATATTGATTTTAATTTTTATTTGCAATAGAAAATTAATATTTTCGGTTTTTTAATCTAAACAAAATAATTTCAATTTTTAATTTGAATTATTTTTTTTTTATTATTCTATTTTTAAAATTTTTTTTTGTAGGAGTAGTAATAGCGTAGTATTTAATATTTATTTTTCCATTGTATACATTTCAAACAGGAAGTCTTAAAAACTTTTGTATTTTTTTTTATTGTTTGTTTAATTTTACTTATGTTATTTATTTTTTTTTGCCTTTTTATATTTAATTATCTGTTACTTTACGATCGCTATGTGACTTCTTTTGTTTCTATTTTGTTTTATTTACTAAAAACTTGAATTTTCTTTCCACTCGACTTTGACCTTTGAAATCATTTATTATTTTGATTCTTCGAAAATTTTATTTTTGGCAAATTATTATTCACTGAAAATTAATAGTAATTGAGGAATTTTATTGGTCAATAAATTGTATACGAAATTTTAAATGCAGAAATAAATTTCTTTTGGCGTGTATATTGTACAGAACTTTGTGAAATTGAAGGTCACTGTCAGTCTTTCCATTGCCATGGTTGAGGTAACTTCTCTCTGTCTCACGATAAATTCTCTATTTTTGAAAAGAAAAAAATTATTTATCCTCCGAAATTTTAATAGTTATTTTCCCAGAAATTTATTATGATTTATATTAGTCGTTGGGGAAATTTAGTGATGCCGGTGAAAATATGATTTTTTATGTATTGTGAATAGAAAGTGTTTTTTTTTGTTTTGAATCAAAATTTATAGATTTTTCCCCCTTTTTGTTTTCTTTTTTAGATTTTGAAATATTGTTTGTAGAAATTGTATAGAAAGTGAATGTTCACAGTGAAAATTTAGTGATTTAGTGATTGAAAATTTTAATTTTGATGATAATTATATATAATTAGTAAAATATAGTGAATGGGAATTTTAATTTTCGTTTTGACGAATTTAGTGATGTGCGCATATTTCTCTAGTTTAATCGAAATGGTAAAATATTTTTTATTAAATTTTATTTAATTGCATTTTTTTTAATTTCACACTTAATTTAAAAAATAATTTTCTCCTGAAATTTAAATTTTGTTGTATTCACCTTTTAATATTGAATTTATTATTTTTTTCTGGAATATTTGTTTTATTTTTGAATTTTAATTTGTTTTTCTTCTTTAATTACTTGTTTTATTTCATTTTAATATTTTGTATTTAATTTTATTTTTTAATTTAATTTTATTTTCAGTATTGAATTTAATTTTTCAAATTAAATTTTTCTATTGAATTGAATTAATTTTTTGATTATATTTAATTCAGTCGAAAATTAATTTTGAACACTTTTAAATAATTTAGTTTATTTTTAAATTAGTTTATTCGTATTAAATAAAAATTTCATTTAACAAATTAAATTAATTAGTAAAATATTAAAAATACAAAAATTTGAATAAAGAAAGTCCAGAAATTGAACAAAATTTCTAAATGACAATTAATGAAATTTTCAATAAAGTTAGTAATTAATTTACTGTTAATTAATTTCTAAATTAATGTTTCGAAATTAATATTAATTATTTCTAAATAGTAATTAATGAAATCTCAGTAAAGTTAGTAATTAAATTAATATAAATTAATTATTAATAATAGTTACTGTAAATTCATTTATAAATTACTTTTGTTCCAATTAATGATTTATAATAATTTATAGTACATTTAATTTTTTTTTTTGTAGTAATTCTGAATTTTATTTATAGAAATTTTAATTCCCTTTATAGCAATTTTAATTCTCTTTGTAGCAATTTTAATTTTATTTCCCCTAATTTTCTAAAAAAGGAAAATTATTTTTTGTAAAAGGAAAAAATTGTTTTAAATTAATTTAGCAACGAATTGAACGAAAAAAATTAATTCTCAAAAAAAAATTGCAGATTATCTTTGGAGCGAGCGCAGAGACTATTGGAGGAAGTGGGAACAGTCGCCACGAGATTGGAATCATCATTCGAATCACGACGAGCAACCATCAGAAATCTCGCCGTTCTTCGCAGTATTGAAGACCAAGCACGAGAGGTAAGTGGAAATAATTTTTTTTTCTCTCTCATAATATGACAATAATAATTCAAATAATTATTATTGATTTTTTTCTTTTTCTCTACTTCGAGAGAAAAGAAATTTTCTTAGAGAAATGAAATTAAAAAAAATTTGCAAAGAGACATTTTGAAATGATTCATATGGGAAAGAAATGGTTTATGTGTATATATACAATGACCGTGCCCTTGAACCAAAAGATCCTTCGCTTCAGGACGTGTGCTCATTATTCCAATGTGTATATATGTACTTAGCCTCCCATACAAGGGACGCTTCTAAATTTCCACCCAACGAATATAACTCTCTAGTCGTTTCATTATTTCATTTTCATTGCCATTTCATGCTCATGAATTACGAGGCAACTTTCTTTTTTACTATTACACTATATAGTCACAATAACCAATAGCGATTGACAAAAGTGTCTTTTGTCATATTTTTTTTTCTTCTATTCTCCTAACCGAAGAAACTAATTTATTTTATTATTACCAATTGACAGTTAGATTATAATTTTGCGTACGATAAATTTGCATTAGAAAATTTAAGCGCAATTATTTTTCTTGTTATTATCTTGTTTTCTTCTCAACTTTTTCTTGTTTTATTTATTTTTTTTACGTTTTTTTCTTTATTTCTTTCTTTATTTTTTTTTTATTATTTTCCGTTTGCTTTTTCCATCGTAAATTAAATAACTGGGTGCTTTTCTAATCTTTCGAAGAGACAAACAAATTGTTTTCATTAATAAAAGTAAGATTGTATGTATATATGTATATGGAATGCTATAAAATCGCTTTGGAATATTACTGTCACGAATAAATCTACTCTAGCGAAAGTTTATTTATTTATATAAAGATGTGAATCAATCTTGTCACGTATTTTTTTTGTTTCTTATAGAGAAAACAAAATTTATTTTACACTTGAAAATAAATTTTTTAAGTTCAGATGAAAAAAGATTTTATGTTGCTTTGAAATAGTAAACAAAAGTTTGGAAAAAGATCGAAAGTTGAACAGTTCTTTTTTTATGTAATTTTATAGCAGTGCAATTGTCTGTTTAGAGTGGAATTTAAATCAATGTTTGAGTCAATGAATTGGAAAGTATTTGAAATTCGAAGAATTTATTGTTTGACTTTATTACCGATTTGTTTGTTTTTGTTTATTTTTTTTTTTGTTTCTTTTAATTCATTTTGTTTCTTTCAATTTATTTTGTTTATTTTTATTTATTTTTTTTTGTTTCTTTTAATTCATTTTGTTTCTTTCAATTCATTTTGTTTCTTTCAATTTATTTTGTTTCTTTCAATTTACTTTGTTTCTTTCAATTTATTTTGATTCTTTTAATTAATTTTTTTTCTTCAATTATTATTATTTCTTTAATTTTTTGCATTTTTCGTCTTTATTTATTTTATTTACTATTCTTTTCTAGTTTTTTTTATTTTTATAGTCTTTTTCCTAAGCGACATTCAATTACTTTGAAGATTTATTCACCTTAAATATTAGACTCTTCCGGGAGGAAAAGTTAGCCTTTCCATTTTATCCGAATATTAAAAGATTATCACTTTCACTAATCTCATCGCGAATGAGAGAAATAATTGACGAAATTATTCAGAATTATAATTAAAGCAAAAATTTGAACACGCTTTAACGCTTTAAAAAAAATTAATTGACAAAATATTTGTGAAAAGGCATGAAATGAAAAAAATTTCTCATTTCGTCAATTTTAATTTAACTATTTGCAATTAAAATTAATTAATTTTAACTGTAATTAAATTTTTTTAATTTCGAATCAATTAATTTTTCTTGCAATAATTTAAATTGAATTAGTTTCAAATGAATTAATTTTATATTTAATTGAATTAATGTCAATTTTAATTTAATTAATGTTTATGGAAATAATTTAAATTAAAATAATTTTAATTACAATTCAATTCATTTCATCGAGCAAATATTAATTAAATTAATTTTAACTGAATTTCTAATATTAATTTTATTAATTTCGAATTCGATTTAATTAATATTAACTTCAATTTAAATTATTTAATACATTTGAGATTCAATTCGATTCATTTCAATTTCAATTATTTAAATAATTTTTCAATTCAGTTAATTTTTATCGTAATAATTGAAATTAAATTATTTTTTACTTGCATGAAAAAAATTTTATGATATTAAATTTAATTGCATTAATTTAATTTTTTACTACACTTTTTCATATTAATTTAAATTAATTAATTATTAATGCAATTGAAATTTTTAATTTTATAAATTTTTTTCCTTGTTTAATTGTGTTTATTGGAATTGTGTTAGTGATAACTTTATTCAAATTATTTGTAATAACAATAGATTTAATTAACTAAATTGAATTAATTTTATTTTTTTTCAATCAATTTTAATTTTAATTGAATTGAATTAATTGTATTGCCTTGAATCTGAATCGAATCAATTTTAATTAAAATTGAATTTCTCTGAATCTGAATGGAATTAATTTTAATTTTTATTGGATTTGTTTTAACTAAATCGACTTAAATTGAATTCGTTTTAATTAAATCGATTTAAATTAAATTTATTTTAATCAAATCAATTTGAATTTGAATTTAGTTTTAATTGAATAAATTTGAATTTAATTTTAATTGAATAAATTTTATTTTCATTTGAATAAATTTAAAGTTGAATAAAATTCTTTACAATTGCATGAGTTTGAATTTAAATTAATTTTTTTATAATTGAATTAATTTGAATTGGAAATTATTAATGAACAAAAATAATTATTCACTTTAAACGTATACGAAATAAATTTAAAAGAATTTATTTTAACTTAAATCAATTCAATTTAATCTTTAACTGAAATATTATTTTCATTACTCCGATTTATATACATTTAATTAAAATTTTTCCCACATAATTAAGATTTTAATTACTCTAATTATAATCACCTGAATTGTTATAATTCGAAATTTCGATAGAATTTAAAAATAATGTATTGCTATAAGAATAAAAAAATTGTGTTATTTAATATACTTACAGTAAGAGCAACACAGAATAACACGAATAATGTTACAAAAAACCTCTGTAAATTCTAAAAGCAAAAAAAGTCAAGTGATAAATTTTCTAGGTTTATTGAAATATTCTCTCCATAGACGATGATTATTCACTTAGAGTTAACAAGCCTATAACAGTATCTCGAGATGACGGGGCAAAGAAAAGTTCCTTTTTTTCCCAAAACCTTCCTCTTTAAAAAAAAATATGACAAAATAGCGAAGGTGAAAAAAAATTTCTCACCATTAATGTCTGAATTAATAACTCATTGCGTGAGCGTTATATGTCTCGAAGCAATAAATGTCAAAATATTCCTCTTCTTCCTCTCCTCAATTTGTCTCTCTGTACACTCATCTCTGTATATATATGTTTCGCCTAGAAAATTCTAATATTTTATTAATCATAAGTCATCGGTTAGCGCCTTATGATCAGTGATCGTTAGATAGAAAATATCTTTCTATTCTTGTATATCAACAAAACAACAATAACAAAAAATAAAATTTTCTAAAATTGCCCCATTTGCCTGGGCAATAAAATTCTTTGGCCTCAACTCATATACCGTTAAAACTATCAATAATGACACTTGTGGACAAGTTTACTCTCGAGATTTTCAATGTTGTTGTCTTCATTTGATTCGTTCGTAATATTGTATTATGTATGTAGATTTCAGTGCGTTTTCTCGGTGAGAATCAGCATAATGATTCGCGCATCAATCTCTATGGGTTTCTCTCTCTCTCTCTCTCTCATTTTGACTCCGCCTTTCGTCAATCCGGATCCCATGGTTTTCCGCGACGTTACTTTAAAGATCCATAACCTCGTTCGGCCCCTCGCCTTAAGCGACCTTTCGTGATGTCGACCTCCTTTATATCCAACCACGTCATTGACCTAAACCTTCGAGAACTTTTTGAGATATGCTACTTTGTTCGAGTTGATATAATCACGTTATTGGTCTTTTCTCCTCGCGTTATATGATATATTTGTGTAGTGTTGAAAATAATTAGTGATGATTAATTTCCCTTTTATCAATTTTTTTATCAATAAATATGCTAGTTCGAATTCCTCCTGTCAATATTGGTCCATGTTTCGAGTTATTCGATTTAAGAAGATAGTCAGAATTGGGCCAGGATTGGAATTATTTGGATAAAGAAGGATTTTTAACTAGCAGGACTTTCGACAGTATTGGCCCAGGATTGAAATGATTTGGGTAAAGAAAGGGTTTTTGATTATAAGTACTCCTATCGCCGATATTCACCCAAGACTACTACGAAAATTAATTAATAAATAATAAATAAATAGGATGTTAGTAGAAAAGAAACGTCTGGTTCTGTCTCTTTTAATCCTACTGCCAGTATTGACCCAAGACCACTAGACAATAGTGGCTGAATATTCGGCCAAGTTTGTTTGAAAATTAAAAAAAGACACAAATTTACAATCGAGTAGATTTATGTGTATTTGTTATATTTATTTGCAAAAGTTGAAACTATTTTCTAGCTTCAAGTGTTAATAGTGAATCAATTTTGACCCATGATTGTAAAAAAAACACCAAGTTTCGTTCAAAAATATTCGTGTTGCCAAGATTGTCCCGAGTTTACACAAGTAGACACTATATTCTGGTCTCAAGTATGAATATTGAACCAACATTAAGCCAGGGTTATAAAAAACACTAAGTTCGATCAACAAATATTCCTATTGACAAGATTGAACCAAGAGTGAAATAGTAGAAAATATTCGCTAGCTTCGAATGTAAAAATTGAACCAATTTTGCTCCAGGATTCTATAGAATGATAACTTTTTCACAAAAATATTGGCCCAGGACTGTAAGTGTATAAATTAACCTCTAATTTATATCTAGAACCAATCTTGGCTCTAGGTTCCAGAATAAAAACATAATTTTACAGTAAGAAAAAAATTTTCGGTTAATACCGTTAAAAATGTAAAAATAAAATTACTTAATTACTGTAGGAATTGATAAAATTATTATGATCCAATCCTGGCGCTACCATCATTTCTAGCTTGGCTTTAAGTTTGCTAGACTGTTTCGTGTAATTATGTTAATTTATTTAAACAAGAAATCAACAAAAAAATTCTTATAGTAATTCTTGAACCGAATATTGTTCAATCCTGGCAGTAGCCTTTAATAGATTCAAACATGGTTTTAACTTTGATTTAACTAGACTCTATTGTGAAATTATTTTAATTTGTTTAAACTGGAAACTGACAAAAATATTCTAATAATAATCCTTGAACTCAAAGTTGTCCAATCTTGGCAGTATTTTTTCATTCTTGGATCTAAAGTGGTCCAATCCTGGCGTACTGACAGTTTCAAACAATTCAATCCTGGCAGTACTAATGGTGACAATTAGGGGCTAAAGTTGTCTTATATGGACTGATGGTAAAAAATAGTGACTAATAGTGACTAATAGTGACTAAAAGTGTCTGATAGTGTCTGATAGTACCTGATAGTACCTGATAGTACCTGATAGTACCTGATAGTACCTGATTGTGACACGCTGCAGCTTATCATTCACAATAGACCCATCCCATGAAAAAAGTGTCTCTCCATTTGTAATAGACATAAAGCAAAAAAAAAAAAAAAAAAATTAGAGAGCTTGTAAGAAACAGAGCAATCGTCAAGTTTCTGTTGTGTTCCAGTTCCGAGACACGATTTCCTAAGAAAGTTTCAATAAACTGCACAGTGAGAATCGCAGTGAGTTGTGCCCCGGAGATGAAGTTATAGACTCACATCGTGTATATAGTCGTAAAATGTAGGTTTTTGCATCACAAGTTTCGATTCACTCTTCTATACGCAGAAACATGTGTGCCTGTGTGTGCGTGTGAGTGTGTCTAGGCAGAAACGAGGTTTTATTTCTATATAGACACACGCATATATTTTCGCATAAACACATACACACACACACGTGTGTGCGTTAGTAAGTTAAACTCACGTGGAACGCATCACGTATCTAATTACCAAGGAATGCTTTTGTGCGTGAAGGAAGCCGCACCGCACTCGCAACTTGCCCATTCAGAAACTTAACGACTTGACGCAAGAAAGGGGAGCCATGCAAGGAATTGAGTTGTATTTCAACATTTCATGGGACACAAAATAATCAGAGTGATAACGACGTTTCTTCTCATCTAATTTTTACCTATTGGCGATGGGGGAGAAAAATTGTCAAGGTATTTTCAATTAGTAACGGGAATTAAAAAAAATTGTTAAATTGGGGCAAAAGTGGTCCAATCTTGGCAGTAGAATTCTGTAGATTCAAAGATGTCTCCAAAGCGGCTTTATCTAGACTAAGATTAGTTCAATCATTCTTGGAACTAAACTGAAATTTACTGAAGTTTAGACTAGACTGAAATTTACTGCCAAGATTGGCAAATTCTAAGATGGCTCCAAATTGTCTCTATCTAGACTGACTAGTATAATAATTTCGATTAATTGAAACAAAAAGGCGGCTAAATATTTCCGAAGTCATTCTCGGACCAAAAGGGGACCAATCTTGGCAGCAAGCTTCAGTCAATTCACAGGTAGCTCCAAATTCTGTCTACCTAGACTGGGTAGTTCAATAGTTTTGATTTATTTAAACAAACTGTCGACTAAATATTCCTAGAGTCATTCTTGAACCAAAAGTGAACCAATCTTGGCAATAACTTACGAGGATTCGAAGATAACTCCAAATTGGCTCTACCTGGACTACTCAGTCTAGGTAGCTAAATCGTTTTCATTTGTTTAGGCAAAAATTCGACTAGATATTCCTTCTTGGACCTAAACTGGACCAATCTTGGCAGTAAGCTTTAGGAAATTCAAAGATGGCTATACGAATTGGTAACTTTTAGTAAAAATTAGTGAATATTAGTGAATATTAGTGAATATTAGTGAATATTACTATTGGAATTAGTGCCTAATCGAGCAAATATATTACTAAATTAACCAATTCAGAAAATTGAACAATAAAAAATAATTTATACTTAGCGCACTATTTTCTGATTACTAGACGATAATAAATTGTTGCGAACAAAATACAAAATTGTTCCAACGCTCTGAAAATTCCTTCCAGTCATTGAAAGATGATGCAGAAATAATATCGTACCGTTAGAAATTGATTTCTCACAGGAAGATTCACCTTATACACAACAACGTCACTCTTGTTTTACATATAGGTTAAAAATTTATTTTCGGACATCAAGAAATAAATTTAAAAGTGTGCCACTCGATGACAATTGTTTAATTGTTCAATGTCTATTTTTATATTCACAAATGATGCTGGATGTGGAACGAAAAAAAAATCACTCGCAATTTGTGTCAGTATTTTTTTTACTTGTATTTTTTACTATCAGCTACTATCAATAACTGCTATTTTTTACTATCAACTGTTATTTTTAGTTGATATTTTTTTACTATCAGCTACTATTTGTTGCTGCTATTTTTTACTATTAGAAACTATTAGAAACTATTCGTAACTATTAGAAACTATTCGTAACTATTTGTTACTATTAGTTACTGTTTTTAATTGCAGCTACTATTTGGGACTGATATTTTTTACTATCAGCTACTATTTGCTGCTGCTATTTTTTACTACTAACTAATAATTATTACTACTAACTAATAATTTAAATTAGTAAACAATTAATTAGAATTAATTTACAATGAAGTAAATTAATAAATAATGAGCAAAGTTAATATATTATTATTATTATTATTATTATTATTATTATTATTATTTGGAGTTATCACTGAATCAGTAAACAATTAGTTTGAATCAATTTATGATAAAGTAAAATTAGTGAATATTTAGTAAAATTAATTTATGTTGCAGTGATTAGTAAGCATTTAATTAAAATTATTTTATGGTAAAATCAATCCAGTAAATAATTAATTAAATACATTTTTACTCGATTGAATTGATTTCCAATTAGTAAAATTCGTTTTAAATACAATAATCGAAAAAAATGATTAAATAAATAAAATAAGCATAAAAAGTGCCGCATGATTTAATATCGTGGTCGTCTCGTGATATCTCTCGGAATCAGTTATTATTAATCATTCTATCGTCTCTGCTCGGATGTGATCTTGTACGTGTCAGCTGCACGTGCACGCAGTACAGGTGAATCGTATCGCATCAGAAAGATATAGAAAATAAATATATGCGAGAATGCGTGAAACACGTGAGAACGTGACGCAAAAGGCTACAACAATCACGCACTTATACAGCATCCCGACTAAATACAATCTCCACGTTTTCTTCGATTCTTCTTATTATACTTTAACCATCGCGAATTGCCTTTTTTTATCACCTTCCTCTCATCTCCGCAATATTTATTCCGGCGCTACAAATCGACTGTTCAATGTATAACATTTCAATTTCTTTTTCTTTTTCTGTTTTCTTTTCTTCTTTTCTTACGTCTTTGATTCCATAATACACTGAAAAAAAAATTTATTTGATTCAAATAACCGATTATTTGTCTATAATCAAATAAATATTTACTTGAATCAAATAATTTTTATTTGAATCAATTAATTAATATTTGCTTCAAATACTGAAATATTTGATTCAAATACAATTTATTTGATTCAAATAAAAATTATTTGATTCAAGTAAATATTTATTTGATTATAGACAAATAATCGGTTATTTGAATCAAATAAATTTTTTTTTCAGTGTATTATTAAATAATAATAGAATAATTTTTTATATTAATTAATAATAATAATAATAATAATTATAATAATAATAATAATAATAATAATAATGATAATAATAATAATAATATAATATTTTATATTAATAATTATGTAAATTTGTCGAGGATTTTTTTCTCAAAACAAAATTTTTATTAATATTTGAATTAATTAAGAAAACATAAAATAAAAGAAATTTTTACCATAATGGTCTAAGGACTGTTGGATTAGATCTAAATAAATATTTAGTAAAATTAATAAAATATTAATTAATTAATTTATATCAAATAAACGATTATTTGTCTACTACGGATAAAATACAATAAATATAATAATAATAATAATAATAATAATAATAATAATAATAATAATAATAAGAAGAATAAGAATAATAAGAATAATAATAATAATATTTACGGAATAAATATTAATTTCTATGAAATAATTTTTATTTAAATCAAATAAATTGTACTTTTTTGAATTATAAAATTTATTGGTTTCAATATTTGAATAAAAAAAGTTATTTGATTCAAGAAAATATTTATTTGATAAAAAGCAAGTATTTGATTGCTTGAATAAAATTTTTTTCTGCCTTTTATTAACAAAATGTATTAAAATATAAAGGAAAATTTCTAAATACAAATGTAATTAACAAATTAAATGTTTATTAAATTCTATAGCAATATTTATTATAAAAATAATTAAACATTATTTTAAATTAAAATTTTTAAGTTCCTAAAGTTTCAAACGTTCAAACGAACGACAATATTTTTTTACTTCTTCTAATTTGTATTTCTTTGCAAAATAATTATTTTTTTGATTAAAACAAATTAATTCTAAACTAAATATCATTTAATTGCAAATATTTTTCTTTTTTTGGATAGTAATCTTCACAAACACTTAAAAGGAGAATAAAAATTCTTTCATTTGAACGTTCGAAACTTTAGCTACATAAATTTTAATATATATTCACTAATTTATAATTAATAATTTATTACTAAAATAATAAGTAAATAATATATATTTATTTTTTGTTTGAAAATTTGTTAATTAAATTTTCCATTCAACTTTTACTTTAACAAATTATTTATTTTAATAAACTTTTTGAATTTTTTTAATAAAAATTTATTTACAATTCTCTCACGATTTTTTCAGTTAAAAAATTTATTTTTAAATAAAAATTAATAAATTTTTCAACTAAAAAAATCTTTAGAGAAATGTTGAATAATTTTTTTTTTAATTTTCTATTTCTGTTATACTTTTGCTAAAAAAAATAACTTTCGAAAGGTGAAAAAATAATTAATTTTAATAAAATAATAAATAATAATTAATAATTTTTTTTTAACTTTCTTTTTCTGTTATACTTTTGCTAAAAAAAATAATAACTTCCGAAAGGTGAAAAAATAAGATGAGACTAAAAATTGCCGCTACATTATTTCAATGACAACAAAAGTCTTTTGCCCCCTAATTTCTGAAATCACGTCTCTTATTTTTTGGTTACTTTAAAATTTCCGCAAATTATTTTTCCAAGAAGCGACAATGTCAAATTATAACGAGAATCCTTTTCTAGAACCCTTAATAATAATAATTTTACTCTTCCGTTATGGAACTTTGGTTCAAAAGTTGAACCAAAAAAGGAAAAATTTATTTATTCTTTACTGAATTTAACAAATTTTATTTATTGAATAAAAAATAGTAAAATAAATATTAATAGAATAAATAAATAATAGAAAAGGAGGAGGGGGCCTAATTAGGAACAAAGTAAAAATATACAATAAAAAATAATAAATAAACAGCAAAAAAACAAGTAAATAAAAAATAATTAATATAATAATTTATTTTATCGAGAATATAATATTTTAAAAAAATTCCAAACATCTCCATGAGAGAAAAAAGAAAAAAACAGAGAGAGAGTAATATGTTGAAGGAGAGGAAAATATTAATAATATACATGAAAAGATAACATCTGCAGCAATATTATAATTAAAGATATGAGTGTGCAATGCTTAATGGTGTGTGGAAGTGACAAACTAATATTTAATAATAATTCAGAAGCAACTTTTCCTTTCGAAGGAAGACATTAAAAAAAATTTTTTTTTCCCTTTGTCATTAAACAAATGTTCAACTAATTTATATTGTCGTTTGCTTAATCATTTTCAAATTGATAATGATACGCGGATCTCAATATATTTTAATCATAGAAAGCTCATGTATAATTATAATTAGTTTACGTTTTCCACGCATTGATTAATAATTGAACGATCGTTTATTATATTTTGATTGACTATATTTATTCATCATTGTGATTGATCGGTTGTTAATTAATTAATTGACCCTATGGTCGATTGTAATTTAGAATAATTTATTTTCCTAAATTAAAAAAAATACTTACTTAAAAATTTGCTAATTGTTGGTAAATGTAGTTTATTTTTAAAAATAGAAAAAAGATTCTAAAATAATCAATTGAAATGAAAATAATAATTAGATAAAATTGCATATTGTTATAAAATGTAATTTATTTTTAAAAATAGAAAAAAAATCCTAAAATGTTCAATTGAAATGAAAATAATTTTTTTCTGGAAATACAAAAATAAATTTGCTTAAATGTAATGGGAACTAATTCATTTTTGAAATTAAAAAAGAAAAACTAAAATTAAAAAACGGTTAATTGTAATTTAATATAATTTATTTTTGTAAATGTGAGAAAAAAAATTTTGATCTAATCGGTCAATTTTAATTTATTTTTGAAAATAAAAATTTGCTGAATTGTAATTTCAAATAATTTAATTTTTAAATTAAAAAAAATATTCTTGTGGAAATTTAATTAAATTAAGTTAAATATGAATTATTTAAAAAAAAGAAAAAAAAACTAAAACTAAATAACCGAAGAATCTGAACTTGCAAAACAGACAAAAAATAATGGAGAGAAGATTTAGTCGATTTGCGGTTAAAACTTGGTTATTGCGTATCTTGCCGTAAAATAATTTAGAAAAAAATTTAAGAAAAATTAATTTGTTTAAAAGAAAATATTTTTTAATTAAAAATTAAAAAAAAAATTTGTTTCTTAAAATTTCTTGAAATTAGAATTGTTTAATAATTAAATTTCTTTTAATAAATTTTTTTTGTTTGTTTTAATGTTTATTTATCTAATTAATTGTTAGTTTAATAAAACTTCAAGCTGATTTTAATCTGGGAAATTTTAATTTAGAAAATAAATTTCCTATGTTAAACGTTAATGAAATTAAAAAATAATATACGTAATATTTAATTGAGAGGAGAGAATATCCTCTTTTTCGCCCCTTTTTTTTGAATCGAAGAAAGTTTTATTTATAAATATCATGAAAATTGTTAATGACATTTTGCAATTGGCAGAAAACATCAGAGACAAGTACCGCACGTGCTATATAAAAGCAATGCTGAGGCCTTTCATTCACTTGAAAAACATTAAAACCAGTAATGATAGGAGAGAGACGCGCTGATTTTACAGGATATTAGAGAGATCGTTAGCGTGAACGTCATTATTTCACGGTAAAATGCGCGTGTCAATCGTAATAACCAAGTTTTATCCGCAAATCGACTAAATCTTCTCTCCATTATTACGTTTATTATTTATATACGCCAATTTTTATTTCCTCGGAGAAAAAAAAAATATTTTTACCTAAAGTTAATAAACTCTAAATTTTATTGCAACATTTATCTCTCCTCTCTTTCTGTTAGTTTTATTTGTTCGTTTAATTTTATTTTTTGGTTCCTGAAAGTTGGTATTAGACTCTATTAGTCACTATTGCCTGCTATTAGTTACTATTTGCTGCTAAAAACTACTATTACTAATGTTTTGCTAATTGTATAATTATTTTTTTTATTACATAATTATTTCTTTAATTAAATACTTAATTTAAAATTTTTATTGATAAATTAAAATTAAAATTGAAAAATTAATGAAATAAAATTAATTAAAATATTAATGAATAAAAATTAATTTAATAAGTAAGGAATTAAAAATTAATTGGAAAATGAATAAATCAGAACTAATTCAATAATAAATAAATTAAAATTAAATTCGTTTCGTTTGATTTTGTTTATGAGAAAAGGATAAATAAATTATTCAATGAGTAGAAAATTGCTCCGGTGGAAAAAGAAAATGCATTTTTGATGCAACATACTTTCCTTTAGTGAACTGAAATCGCGATTAAAAGCGGTTTCTTTCTATCGGATAAGAAACTTTAACTGGTATTGGCCACATTGAGAGCGAAGAACCTACGGGCTTCTTTTGATATATAAACTTTATAAAGTGTACTTTTATATATATATATATGTACTGATCAGAATTTCGGTTACTCGATCATCAGTTTAAAAAAAATGAATCATGTTGGAACAGTTTTCTCTTTTATAATATTATACATTACAAGAAAAAAAAAAGAATGTTAATCTCTTCCATCTTTATATTTTATATAATTTAACACTTTTGCAGACGAATATAATAGTTGGTGAGGAATAATATGGTTTTACTTTTAATAGTACATATTTGCACAATGAATTTTTGGCAATGCTTTTAAGGAATATTTTTTGATGAATTTTGGGTCAATCATGGCAATAATTTGAATGGAGAATATTTGGTTCAATATGTAGTACAATATTTGGTATAATATTCGGTATAATATTTGGGGAAAAAATATTTAGCAATATTAGGTTCAATATTTGGACTTTGGTACAATATTTTATAAAATATTTGGTGCAATAATCAGTGTTATAATTAGTACAATACTTTGTAGAATATTAATTATGACATTTAGTACAATATTTAGTATATTTTGTGAAATATTTGCTATAATATTTGGTTCTATATTTAGCAAACAATTAATATAGTATTTAGTAATATTTGGTAAAATATTTAGTAATATTCAATTAAATCCTTAGCAATATTTGGTACAATATTTAGTACAATATTTAGTACAATAATTGGGGCAATAATCAGAAAAATATTTAGTTCAATATTTAGTAAAATATTCGGTGTAATATTAGATACAATATTTATTACAGTATTCAGTGAAATATTTGGTACAATATTTAGTAAACTTTTTTTAAATCATTGGTACATTATTTTTTACAATCTTTAGTACATAATTTATTGCAATAATTGGTACAATAGTCAGTAAAATATTCCGTGTAATATTTGGTTCAATATTTAGTACAATACTCTGTGGCATATTTGGTATAATTTTTAGCAAACAATTGTTAAATAATTTGAAACAATATTTAGCAAACAATTTTTAAATTCTTAGTAGAATATTTAGCAAACAATTGGTCAAATATTTAGTCAAATATTTAGCAAACAATTGGTCAAATATTTAGTCAAATATTTAGCAAATAATTAGTGAAATATTTAGTAATATTTCATCAAATATTTAACAATATTTCATCAAATATTTAGCAATATTTGCTAGAATATTGAATAGAATATTTGGTAAAGTATTTAGTAAAATATTTAATGCAGAATTCAATCAAACGTGCGGTGTAATATTTGTCACAGTTTTTTTAATAAATATTGAGTAGAATATTTAGCACAAAATTCTGTGAAATATTTGGCACAATATTAAAAAAATATTTAGTAAATTATGACCGTCTATTATTAATAAAATTGTATAATATTCAGTAGAATATTCCTGGTATTTAAAAAAAATATTTCCCCGAAATCTTTTCCTCAGTATTAGCACAATATTAAAATTTAAATAACATTCTCTTTATTACAGTTTCTATCAAAACGATAATTTTTTTCTCTCCTTAATTTACATTTATTATTTTCTATTTTTATTCTCTTCCCAGTACAATAATAATCTTTGACTAAATTTGTATTTTTTTGTGAAGAAAAAAAATGTTGTTATCTTTAGTTTAGAATAAGAGGAAAAATATATTTTTCTACAATAGATTCTTTGGATAATTTTTTTTTCTCTATATACGGTCTTTGATAGCATTGTTGTATGAAGTAATGCTTATGCAAATTAGCGCACAGGAACCATTTTAGCGTCATAACGCCTTTTATAGGTAGAAAACACGTTTCCTGGCGGTAACAGATCGAGTAGCGATGTTGACGACAAGAGAGGCAATTCTTTAGGCTTTTATCGTTTCCAAGAAGGTTTAGTCTGGCCCTTGAAAAAAAGCCTCCTTCTCCCCCCCCACCCTCCTCTCAACACAAACACTAACTTACAATAAACGTAGACGAGAAACGTAGTTTTATTTTTTTAATCTCTTTTACGTTTTTTTCGGAGTTTTTACTTTTCTTAAAATTTTATTTTTACATTTTTTTACATTTTAAAATCTTCTTTTGTATTTTTTGTGTTATTTTTGTCTTTATATTCGTTACTTATTTTATTTCTTCATTTAAACATTTTTTGTTTGTTTTTTTATGGTTTTGTTTTTATTTTTTGTTTTCCTTTCTTTTTTTCCTATGGTTGTTTTTCGCTTTTATTTTTTATTTATAAACTTATTAATAGAAAAATAAAAAACAAGCAAGAAAAAAAAATTCAGAAACACTTAGAGAGAAATAAAATAATAAACATTAAGAAATAAGAAAAAATTATTTATTATTAAAATATTAGAAAAAATATGTTATTTACAAAATTCATTTGTAAATAAATAAAATAATAAAATAATACTAATTTAAATAATAAATAATAATAATAATTTCGCGATGCTATAAATATTGAAAAAGAAAAATTGTTTGCAAAAATTTTTTCGCTCACTCACATCGGGTCAGCATTCGGAAAATAGAAATAATAAAAGTCAATTCAGTTTTGAACTGTTAAATTGACGAGATTTTAAGAAAAATAAAAAATAGAAGCTGAACTTGAACCTGAATAGTATTAATATATATGTATATGAGATATGTAACAGTACGTCCATGAAATATGGTTTGTCCATAAAATAAATTTATGTTACCACTTGTGGAACACTTTGGAAGGACCAACAAGGATCGTATTGAAATTTTATTTTTGCCCGTAAATCATTATTTGAAGGCCACAGTTCAAAGGGTTTCTTTATTTTTCACGTAATTATTTTGATACACACACACACACACATACAGATTTATATGGATAAAAAATGTAGAAGCAAAAAATTTAAATAATAAAAATAAAAAAAATGAAAATAATAAAAATAATAGTAATACCTAACAATAATAATAAAAATAATAAAAATAATAAGAATAAAAATAATAAAGATAATAGAAATAATAAAAATAATAGTAATACCTAACAATAATAATAAAAAAAATAAAAATAATAAGAATAAAAATAATAAAAATAATAGAAATAATAAAAATAATAAAAATAATAGAAATAATAATAATAATAATAATAATAATAATAATAATAATAATAAAAAAATAATAGTAACAATACTAGTAAAAAATAGTGATAATAAACAATAATAATTAGCAACAGTAGTACCTAAAGTAAACAATTTTTATTTTTACACTATTAATATTAAATTTAATGATTTTATTTTATTTAATTTTTTAGCTTTTGTTTGTTGTTTATATTAAATCAAAAGTCATAATAAAAACAACAATTTTGAGGAGGGAAAAAATAGTTCACGTGACTCACAGAGTTATTTTAATTTTCGCACCTATCTCACGTGTATTGTGCACTGTGAATATAAATCGTGTTGTTTGAGATTTTGTAATGCGAACGATTGTGAAATAATTGACCACTGTGTTTGTGAGTTGGCTGAACAAGAGAGGAGGTTTCACTAATCTGTTAACTATAAAATAATATGTTGATATATATACATGACTCTCCTACTTATTAACTACCGTAAAATGGCGACATATTTTGCCCACACACGATTAAATGATGTTTTATTGATTCCCATATCAAGATCAGACTGATCAAATAACAATATTATTTCTACATTTATATACGAACGAGAGAGAGAGAGAGAGAAAAAAAAATTGAAAATGATAGAAAACCGATTATAATTAAATTATAAAACCCCGCACTTCGAGAATTGTTTGTAAATCTTAATCAATTTAGATTTTTCTATTCTAATTCTTATCTGTTAAAATCTCTCTCCACTAATAATAATTAGTGTCAAATCGCGTGTATTTTATTCTACTTCGAGATTAATTTTCTTTTCGATTTTTCTTCCAGTTCTTTCTAATTCCTTTTAATTCCCTTTATTTCTTTTTTTCAATTTTTCTCCTCTAGTCTCGCTTCTAGAAAATATTTCGCAATAGGAAAATAGTTGAAATTCCCCTTTGAGTCAGCGTACAAGTTATGAGAGAATAAAGCTGCAGTAATTATTTCTTGATTAGTAAAACATTATTTGGAATTTACGAAATATAATATTTTATAAATATTTTATTGTAAAGTATTTATTACTATTACTGATATAAATTAATAGAATCAAAGAAACGATATTTTGCGAATTTATTCAACTTTTGGTTTCATTCAATTTGAATTTGGCGCCAATAGTTTCCATGACGCCTCCACCAGATGGCGAGTAAGTTGCTTAGACAATTTTCTTTTCCACGGCAAGAAACGAAGGCTTGAAAACATTCTTTTTTTAATCAGAAAAATACTCTTAATGTAAATTAATAGAAGCTGTTTTCTATTAACGAAAATATTTTTAATAGTATTAAAAAGGAATATTTCTTATTCTAAATAATTTTATTATTATTATATTAATTAATAGAATCGTAAAAACATTTTTTTTTACGAAATCAATCAATTTTTAGTTTTATTCTATTTGAATTTGGCGCCGATAGTTTCTATGACGCCTCCGACAGATGGCGAGAAAATTTGTTTTCTCAATTAGAAGTTGAAAATAGTAATACTTTGTACAATATGAATATTCGACAACAGTAAATTATAATAATTATTAAATTTTTAATTTAGAAAACAAATCTAATTATTTAAGAGTAAAATTAATTCAACAATAAAAGCATTTTCAAAAAACACTTTCAAGAAACAAAAAGAAAAAAAAGGATAAAAGAAGCGAAAAAGGAAAAGTTTTTTTTTACAAAGTCATTAAATTCTCAGGACATGAGACCTCATTTTATACATTATGAGAAAATCACTGAAATTACAACGACCCTAATTACACGTGATTATCTCACTTATCTTCGATTAATCGGTCCGCGAAAACATCCAAAGAGATTTTTTATTTTATTTTATTTTTTTTTTAAAGATATACACGAATATATCTTGATGATCGCTATACATATTTTTAGAGAGGGAGAGAACAAAGTTTTTAAAAAAATTTTATATCACAAAAATTTATTTATAGTCTCACGATATTTAAATACATGTAATGACGAAAAGGCGTCATGCAGGCTACTTGTACGCGCTTTCCCAACGAGTTTAGTGTTTATTAAAAACAGGTTGCACATCTTTGGTTGTATTTTTCTTCATACGACACCTGCTCCCGGTCCTGAAATTCCTTCACGGGCACAGTAGGTACTTGAAGATTCCTTATCCACTTTGATCATCTCCAATCAACTTTACCATCCTCCTTCTCCTCTTCATCCTACTCATACCTCTACCCTCCGTCAATATGAATAATTTTCCCGTTTTTTAATTCTCTCGATAAATTTACTGCCCTCACGTATTTAACCCAAGGGAACCTCAGGGAACCCAGGGGAGGAAAAAAAGAAGCAGATTTTTTTTCAAATTATATTTTCAATATAGTATTTGTTCTCGGAATTGTAATTATATTGAATGAAGAAGTAAATCAGATAATTTCTCAATTTTGAAAAAAATAATTCTTAAATTATTTTTAAATTATTAAATTTAATATTATTTAAATTATTTTATTCTTTAATTTATTCTTTAAATACTGTTTATTACTTAATTGTATAATAATATTGTTTTTTTTTATTGTAAATATTGTAAAGATATCTAAATGTTTCTAAATTGTAATGTTCTGTTGTTTTTTTTCTCTCTCCCTCGATTGGGAGCAAGAAATTTACTCGCCATCTGTCGGAGGCGTCATAGAAACTATTGGCGCCAAATTCAAATAAAATGAAGCTAAAAGTTCAATAAACTTAGGAAAATATTAGATTTTTTCGATTCTTTTAATATAAATCCATAAAAATGTTTATAGTAAAAAAATTCATTTATTAATTTATTAAATAAAAAATATTTTCATAAAAAATATTTTCATTAATAAAAAAACCTGTTAATTAAAAATAATATTTTTCTAAATAAAAAAAAATTGTTTGCACTCCCCTCTTTTTATAGCGTCGAAATAATCAATATTGTCTGAGCAACTTACTCGCCATCTGTCGGAGGCGTCATGTAAACTATTGGCGCCAAATTCAAATTGAATCAAACAAAAATTTGATTAAATGCAAAAAATGTTTCTTCGATTCCTCTAATTTATATTAATTACAATATTTTTAAATAGAATAGAAACAAAAATAGAAATAAAATTATAATTAACAATTAATATAGAAACAGAATTAAAACTGAAAAAGTAAAATACAAAATAAAAAAAAGAAACCAAAAAATTCGAAAAGAAATTCAAGGAAAAAAATTGAATTGAATGCACCAATCGAAAGAAGAGAGTGGAGGGCAATCACACACGTTTGTTTGTTGCGCAAAAAAATTATAATTTTGTTTTGAAAATGATCTTATTTCGCAAGTACGGTTAACACAATTTTGCTTTGGCACGATATCAAACATAGATTATAACTTGTAGAAGATTGGATATAAAGATATGGCATTAAGATTAGAGAAAGGCACTGGCCGTGCATCATCAGAAATATTTACACCCAACTCGCGTATAAACAAGTGTTCGCGATAGTTTAATCGACCCTTGGATTTAATATATCATTATAAATTCCTTAAAACATCATCTTCCATATATATATGATCCATTCATTATGTAAAAGCATTATCCACCTGGATTTTATTTGTGGAAATTTACCGCAGAAATCCCTTGAGAAATAATTTGATATGTTTTTCCAATTTTTAGATTTAAAATTAGAATTTTAATTGGGTTATTTTTTATTTATTTATTTATTTTATTTATAACCTTTTTTAGTGCCGAAATTAGAATTTTTATTTTTAGCCAATTTTCCGCCAGGATTTCGTAGAAGAATAACTTTTAAACTTGACTATTCATACTGCCAATATTGACCCAAGTTTGCGAGTGGGAAAAATAATATCAGATTTCGAATTTATTTTGCTAATTTTTCATCAGGATTCATTGAAATATTATTTTTTAACTAGAACTATTCGCGTCGTCAATATTGGCCCAGGTTTACGATTGAAGAAACCATTTCCTAACCTCAAGACTAAATATTGAGTCAATTTTGACCCAGAATTCCAAGGAATTATTCCTTTTTAGCCAAAAATAATAAAATATACCAGAATGCCAATTTTGCCCCAAGATTGGGAACTAATTTCTAGCCCAGAAACCCAAGACTAAAAGTAAAAAAATAAACCAACATAGAGCTCTATTAACATAAACTGCAAAATTTCCA
Organism: Leptopilina drosophilae; assembly: GCA_032873175.1. Classification (NCBI taxonomy): domain Eukaryota; kingdom Metazoa; phylum Arthropoda; class Insecta; order Hymenoptera; family Figitidae; genus Leptopilina; species Leptopilina drosophilae. The sequence continues at coordinate 32,440,477 of CM065485.1, forward strand.
TGCCAGGATTTGACCAAGAAAAGAAATTTTCCTTTTTTTGAAAAAATGTTCCATTCTAGAGAAAATGGAGACAAAAAAAATTAACATTAATTTACGAAAACTCTGCAAGTGGGAGGATTTATTGTTACTTTGCGGGGGAAAAAAAGAAAAAACAATAAAGATGATGGAAAATTGCGCTATCCGCGAAACCACAAATGCCTCGACAGTCTAAAGCGCGGTTAATCCCATTAATCTTTGGTTTCATTCTGATTGCATGAACGAGAGACACTTGATATTTATCTCTATTTTGACCCTTCTCCAATCCGCAAGCTCCGTTTAACATGGTTTCTGTCGGTTAACGATTAGATGGATAATGCGGTAAACAAAACCTAATGGCCTCTCTACCCTCGCTATATTATTCTTGTCACCTGATTCCAGTTTCATGTCACGCGCATACAATTCACAAGATTCAAATTCCAATTACATTAGCTCAATATTTACATTGAGACATTCACTTGTTGATTTTTTTTTACTTTACTATTCCATTCAATTTTTATTCACTCAAAAAAAGAAGAACAGAAAGAATGAAAAAATTGAAAGAAAATCTAGTTTAGAACAAATGGTTTTTGGTAGGGTAAAATTTGGCCAATATAGGCCCATGTTTTGGGAATTTTTAAAACAAATTTTTATTTTTATAAAAAAATGCAAAAAGAAATACAAAAAAGATTCGGAATTAGATTCTGTGAGATTTTTGGAGCAATTTTTGTATAGTAGTTCGAACAATCTTGGGTCAATCTTGGCAAAAAACCGTGCAGTATTTGATCAAATATTTCGAACAATATTTGGTTCAAAATTTTCTACAATATTTCGAATAATATTTGGTTCAAAATTTTTTTACAATATTTCCTAGAATAATTGGTATTGAAAATAAACATATTTAGCAAAAACTTGGGCCAATATTGGCAATATTTAATGCAACATTTGCTGTAAAATTTTTTACAATATTTGAAACTTTAGTTAATTTAATATTTAGCGAAATCTTGAGCCAAAATGGTCAATATTCGGTGCAAAATTTCGTACAGTAATTCATTGAGTATTTAATACAGTATTTAGAAACATTTTTAGCACAAACTTGGAGCAATATTGGTAATATTGTATTTTTTAATTTTGTGTAATTATTTAGTGAAATATTTTCTATAGTATTTAGAAAAACATTAAGACGAGAATTAGTTTAATACATAATCAAATTATAGAGGATTTTCTAGAAAATTTGTCAGAATATTTAAATTCAAATTTCGAAATTCGTTTCTATATTCGCAATCTTGGCTCAATATTGTCGAGAAAATTTTGTCTTGTACTTCAATTTTGAACCTGAAATAGATTTCCATTTTCCTAATTTTTTTGCCGAATAGTTTAAGAAAAATTTACTCAACTATTTATATGTGACACTTGCAATTTTAATTTCTTTCAATCTTGGCCCAGTATTGCCCAGTATTATTATTAACAAATACATTAATTAGTATTGTCTAATAATTAACCAAATTTATCTACAAATTTTCCAATAGCAAACATATTTTAATTCTTTTTTTTTGACAAATCTTCGTCACTGTTTTCGGAACTCACAGTGAATAATGGGCCAATATTGGCAAACAGTTTACTCACAATATTTCTCGCATAATCGCAAATTTCCCACCGATTTCAAAAGTCAAGGGAAAAAATACCTTTAATTGAAATCAATTCCATCCAAAGTGGTACAACTTTGTCACGACAAAAACAATGCATATTATTTTCCATTTCCGCTATACATTCAATTCGAAATCAAACGAAAATCGTGAGGTGTGTACATATATATGCAAATGTCAAGAATGTAATTTAATTAACTGTCAAATTCTTACTTTTGAATGTAATTTTCTTTTCGGTTTTTTCTTCTCAGATTATAAAGAAAAAGGGGGAAGGAGGAGGAGGGAATAGGGATTTATATGCGGATGCTGTTATAAACACGAGAAAGGTGTATTATATCTCTTTAACGAGTATATGAATTTTCTCATCTTATTGCGATATAGATAGGTTTTCTATTCCCTTGGGAATAACGTGTCATAAGCAAAGCGGCGCCATCGGCAATGCTTGCTGTTTATTTTTTTCTCTCTCTCTATTTTTTACGCCCACGTGAAATTGAGATTTTTTTTCTTCTCCATTTTTTTTTCTTTTGCAAAATAGCTCGCGCACGTAATACACTTGGTAGTAACCACAACGTAACTGTGAGACCAGATTATGCCGCGCGCGGTAGCTTCTTGAATCGCTTGTAACCATTCTCTTCTTCTTCTTTTCTTATATATAGACGAGAGCCATCCACTATACCACATTATTACACTCCTTACCGCACTTGCCATAACACTCAAAAGCATCTTCCACTTGGAACAACGCCGATAAAAGAAAATTTATGCCAAGTTCCGTTTAATTCTGAAATTTTCTCGAGTCACGTTTCAAATGTTTAGGCGAACATCACTTTCTTTCTTTATATCCACGCTGTAAAACGAGGGTGTGCAAAAAAATGTTGCTTTTTCTATTAAACACAATATTATATAAATTAATAGAAAGTAGTTTTAGCGAAAAAAAATATTTTGTGCAAAAATATTTAATAAAAATGTGTCTTTTGGTATAAGTTACAAGAAAACGTTTTTTATTACAAATATTTTTGTTAATTTAAATTAATAAAGTCGAAATTCTTTTTTTTTTGAAGTTATTCAACTTTTGGTAGTATTTAATTTGAATTTGGCGCCGATAGTTTCTATGACGCCACCGACAGATGGCGAGTAAACAATTTAGACAATATTTATTTCCATGCTTTGAAACGAGGGGCGTGAAAGAAATAATTTTTTTAATTAAGGAAAATATTATTTCTAATGCAAATTAATAGAAGGTTTTTTTTGTTAATATAGATTAACATTTTTTATTCTAAATATTTGAATTTGCCGCCTATAGTTTCTATGACGCCTCCGACAGATGGCGAATAAGTTGCTTAGACACTATTTATTTCCACGGTGTAAAACGAGGGGCGTGAAAAAATACTTCTTTAGTCAAGAAAAATACTATTTCTAATACAAATTAATATAACGTATCTTATATTGAGTTCTATTAATATAAATTAAAAGAAAACACTTTTATTTAAAATATTTTAAAATAAATAAATGTAACTAAATTAAATTTGTTACATCGAAGAAATAATATTTTTTCAATTTATTCAACTTTTGGTTTTATTCAATTTGAATTTGGCGCCAAAAGTTTCTATGACGCCTCCCACAGATGGCGAGTAAATTATTTTGTAAATATTTATTCCCATGAATCGAGGGACGTGGAAAAAATAAATTATTAATGAAGAAAAATATTATTTCCAATGCAAATTAGTGGAACGTATTTTTTTATTAATTTTTATTAACAGAAATTAATAGAAAACTTTTTGTAATCTAAATATATTTGTATTAATACAAATTAATAGAATCGAAGAAACCATTACTTTTAAATTTATTCAACTTTTAGTTTCATTCAATTTGAATTTGGCGCCAAAAATTTCTATGACGCCTCCGACAGATGGCGAGTAAATTATTTAGACAAGATTAATTCCCATAAATAAATCTTTTTTGTTTAAATATCCTCTTATTAAACAGTTTTAGGAATAAATAAATAAAAATTTACAAATTCTAGTCTTGGATAAAAATAAATAAACAAAATAAAAAAGGTTTTAAAAATTAAAATAGAATAAATAAAAATTAACAAATTTCACTCTTGGATAAAAATTATTTTCTAACACTAATTCCCCATCATCAAGAAATAGTTTCTCTTCCCGCAACCTTGGCCCAATATTTGCCATTCAGGTCCATTTAATAACCCCACAATTTTCCAATTGCAAAAAAAGCAAATTTCCCCTACTGCTCACAATGAACACCATAATCATAAAGAAACTTCAACAGTGTATAAAATCGATTTTGTCTGGCATTTAAAACTGAAATTTTTTACTCTTTCTTCTTCTTCTTCTTTTGCGCAAATATCAAGTCATGCGGCAATCATTTCTAAATCATGTTTTGACAAATGAGTTTAAATCGTCCGGCACTTTTGTTCTTTCTCTTTCCATTCAAAAAAAAAGAAAATTTTTTTTTCTTAAGTATTAATATACAAAAGATATTTTGTATATATATGTGTGTGCACTATTAAAACAGGTCATTCGTAATAAAGTCGCGCCCGAACCCCGGGAATAAAGCGTTTCGCAATATTTGCCGCGACGATAATTTATATGGGTTCAAAGAGAATTGCACAAGAATCAACTGTCAAGGAAATATATCTGTTTAACAGGACTCGTGATTCGTTCTTATCGGTTACACGTCCGTGTCACGACGGGACAAAGGATTCGACGAAAAGAGAGAGAGAGAGAAAGAGAGAGAAAAAAATCTGACGTTTAGATTCCATTGTACAAAATTGTTCCACTAATTTTTTATTCTTATCGAATTCATCTGCTGTACGCAAATTGACAATTTTTGACACTAGATGATAGCGAGGAGAAAACAAATATTTAACATTTGCTTATTAATTAATTTAATGATTTTATTTATTTGAATTGCTAACTTTATTCTAAGTCACTGATTATTATTTACAATTATTTACTTCTATTATTATTGTTATTATACTTCATATTCGCTTATTAGTTTGAATTTGGCGCTGATAGTTTCTATGACGCCTCCGACAGGTGGCGAGGAATCGCCGTTTCAATTCGCTCGCCATCTGTCGGAGGCGTCACTGAAGCTATTGGCGCCAAATTCGAAACTGAATGGTTTTTCTATGAAAGTTTAACTTAATATTCGTTTATTAGTTATTCGTTTATTAGTAAACTTGTTTATTAACTTTGGATACTCTTAACTTTTGATTACTTATTTATTTTCTTGTTTTCATTTTCATTTTAATTTTCTTCTTAATTTTAATTTTCTTCTTTATTTAATATTCTTCTTTATTTAATTTCTATTAAGTACTATTCTTTTCTTTATTATTAACAAATACATATAAATATTAACTCTCTTGCAGCGTTTATAATTCCAACTGACTTTTGAAATAGTTGAAAAAAGTGCGTAACGCAATTTTGCTGAGATAATTATATAGCAGACGATTTTCGATTGTATATTGTAATTCTTTTTTTTTATTGTTCTATAACGTTGGCGACATTGTTTTATTGCAGTGCGACTAAATATAATAATAGTAATAATATGAAGGTGCGCGAGAGAGCATGTGGTCGATTACATAAGTGTGCGCAGAGCACAGACTTTGAAAAACCGAAAGAGAGACCTGATCGTGTGGATCGTCATTATTAAACGATTGACCGGCACGCGAGGCATTGTGTGACTCATTCGGCTTTAAACGGTCAATGAATAATTAAACGGCTCCTCCAGATCTCTTACCTCCGCTCACATTGTTCCGCCTGACACCCGGTTCTCGCGATTAATCACTTTTTTTCATTCTTCTTATCTTTTCTTTTTGTTTCTATTAAATTAGTTTTTTCTACATTACTCCATACATAGAGATTTCCGTTTTTTATTCTATTTTTTTATTATTAATTTATAACTAATTAAAAAAATTAATTTATAACTAATTAAAAAAATTAATTTATAATTAATTTATAATAATTGAATTTATTGAAAAGAGTAATTTTTTTATTTTTTATATATTTAATAAAATAAATTATAATTAATAATGAGCAATTCGCTAATAGTGATTAATAATTAATTACCAAATTATTAATAGTGAATAATAATTAATTAATAATTTGTTTTTATTGAATGAATAATAAAATAATAATGTTATATTATTGAATAATAGATTATTAATTTTAATTATCAATAGTAATTAGTAATTAATTATTATTTTGTTAATATTGATAAATAATTAATTATTAATTTGTTTAAAAATATTAATTTGTTGTTAGTGAACTATTGTTCATTATTAATTTGTTAGTAGTGAATAATAGTTAATTATTAATTTGTTATAAGTGAATAATAGTTAATTATTAATTTGTTATAAGTGAATAATAATTATAAATTTATTATTAATAAATTATTATTAATTACTAATTGTTCTTATTGAATTATTATTATTATTCACTACTTTTTTATCATCGAATAATAATTAATAACTAATTTGTTATTAGAAACTAAAAATTAAATAATAATTCATTATTACTTATCACTTATTAGTTAATAATTAATTGTTATAATAATTAATAACTAAATCCTTGAGTAGTTTTACTAATTAATAATAATTTATGAATCCATTGAAATTAGCAATAGTAATTAATTACTAATTTATTATTAGTTTATAATAATTATTTATTAATTTTTTATTATTGAATAATTATTAACCTATAATTTGATATTAGTGAACAAATATAAGTAACAAATTTTTTTATTAACGAATAATAATTACTAATTTGTTATAAGGGCCTTAATAGTTATCTTGTAATTAATTATTATTAGTGAATAATGAATCCATTAATTTTTAATCATAATTGATTATTAATTTGTTTTTCCTGAATAAAAATTATTTACTATTTTGTTACAAATTAATTAACAGCTAATTATTATTAGTAATTAACAATTAATTATTATTAGTAATTTACAATTAATTATTATTAGTAACTAACAACTAATTATTATTAGTAATTAATTATTAATTTGTTATTAGCGGAGAATAATTAATTACTTTTTAATAGAAACTTGTAAATGCCTAATTACTGATTTATTAATTGTCAATTGTAATTAGTTACTAAATTGGTTATAATAATTATTTGTTATTTAATAGTTATATTATTTATAATTCTCGTAGTAAATAAATTTGAAATATTAATTACAATCCACGAAATGAATGAAAAATATTAATTAAAACTCGATAGATATAAAGTACCTGGAAATATAATTTTAACTGCAGTGTAATTACAATTTTGTAAATAAATATTAAATATCAATTAATATTCAACAATTAAATGTAAATTAATTACAGAAATATTAATTTTTATAATAATTCGTACTGACTATTCTTATACCTGTTGGCACTAATTATTGTGATTAATTATCTGTATTAATTGTTGTTATATTAATATAATAAATTAACGAAAAAATTAAATTGTTATCAATTAAATAAATTCAGAATAAACTGAAACTGTTATTAACTAAATAAATTGTAACAAATTAAGTAATTAAATAAACAAATTAATTAACAAATGAAATGAAATTAATGGAATAAAAGAAATTTATAAAATAAATGAAATAAATGAAGTAACAAGTAAATGAAATTAATTACAATTTTTGATATTAATTGTTAATAATTGTTATTAATTGTAACTATAATAAATTATTGGTGTTAATTAGCAGTAAACATTTGATTGATATATTAAATAAATATACGGTAAATATGAAATATTACAATTTGCATTTTTCTTTTGCAAATAATTAATTTATTTGTAATTAGTTTAAAGTATATAAATAAATTGAGAGTCGTGAAATTGTCGGATAAATTTTTTCTCAAACGAATATATATTATATATGCATATAAACGATCGCTAATCTTCGTAATCTTGTGAAATTACATAAGTATCTATTTAATTAAGAGATTCGTGAATCATCATCATCATCATCATCATCATGATCATGATCATGTTAATTCATTCCCCCGCAAATCGAAAGGCAGAAAATATATAATTTCCCGTTATGAGACTCTGGTGGCACAGAAATTGCATTTGCCACTTGCAATTAATCTCTACTCACACACTTTCTTGAGAAATTTAAATAAAATAAGAGAGAGAAATATGAAATTTATCCAAAACTGTAAATTTTCTATTTTTCTTTTTTTTCCTTTTTGATTCAACAACCATTTTTTTTCCTTTTTTGGTTTATTTTTATTTCATCAAATGAAATTAAATATTTTTTCTATTATAGAGACAATTTTCTAGCTACTTTGAAATTCAAAAAGAAAAATCGAATGACTAACGGAATTTGTAGTTCTTCTTTTTTTTTGATAAATTAACTGTTTATCATGTTTTTCTAATTTTCTTTACTTCTAATTTTCTGTAGCTTTTGAATCGAAATTTTTTTTTTTAAATAAAATACTTTTTGTTTATTTCTTGATTATTGTTATTATTTCTATAATTTTCTCTTCTTTTTTTGTCCCTGTTAAAAATGAATTAAAAAGTAATTTTATATTCAATTTAATGTTGTCTTTTTTTAATTTTATTTTTGTTCTATTATTAAAAAAATAATTATTGTATTTTTAATTTTACTTTTTAACTATGAAGTCATTAGGTTATAAATAGGACAGAAACCAATTTCAGTAAATAAATTAAAAAAAATTTTTTTTAACTAAAATACAACTTTCTTCTTTCAAATAAATGTATTTAATTTATTTAAAAAATGTTGTTTATAAAAATGTTGTTTTTCATTAAATGAATAAATAATTAAAAAATAATTATTTTACATACTTTCTACTCAAATAATAATAAATTTTTTGTACAATTACAATTTTTAAGAATTACAATACAAATTGAAATTGTTATTTTAATAAAATAATAAAATTGAGGTATAAATTAATATGGAATACAAATTTTTTATAAATCAAAATTTGTTTAAATTAATTTCTTTAAAACATTTACTTAAATTTATTTAATAAAAACAAAATATTAAATGAGAAAGAAAAAAATGAAAAAAAACAAAGTATATTTTTTTATTTTTGTAAATAAATATAAAATACAAAAATTTATTTAAAAGGCAAAGAAGTTGAAAATATTTGTTTAGTAAAATAAAATATTAATATTACAAAAAAAATTATTAAAATGATTTTTAATAAAAATAAATCATAAAAAATTTGTAAATAAATATAAAATACAAATTTTTTAAAAAATTTATTTAAAATATAAAAAAGACAAAAATATTTATATAAAAAATTAATATTACAAAACAAGTTATTAAAATTATTATTATTAAAAATAAATTACTGAAAATATTTATTGATTACTGAACAAAATATAAAATATTTTTCTTTCTTGTTTTCTTTGAGAATTCTTTTCCTTACATTTTGTTTAAAAACCGAAATTGACAAAACCGTCGACAAATTCTTTTGGTATTTTAAGTTTCTTTTTTTATTTTTTTTTGAGAGCGGGAGAGAGAGAGGAGATATTTTTGACAGATTAGGGTATCGCTGCTCTGCCTCTTTCAAAGTCACTCCATATAATGTAAACTATGTATATATTTTTCTATTTGACTTTATCTAAAAGACACACTAATCCATCAAAAAAAAAGAACTTAAATTTGAATTTTTCAGAAAAGAAAAACTGTTACGAAGATGTAACGTTATTTTTTTCTTCTTTCTCGGTCACATTAGGGGCAATGGCCACTGAAAATGTTGAATAAATTTTCTATCCCTGCTCGAGATCTTGTGTGTATTTTTTTTTAAAGGAAACGGTATTGCGTAACATAACATCATGTATGCAAGTCTCGATTCGTGAGCATTTACCTTGTGTGGTTAAAAGAGCATCTTATATTATAATACGTCATATGAATTCTTTTATTCAGTAGCCTCTTTCTTCGAATTCGGATATTTTTTTTTTTAAATTTTTGTTTATTTAGTTTTCTGTTTTTTTTATTTTTTATTTTTAAGTTTTTATTGTTTAGTTTTCCAAATTTCTAGTTTTCTATTATTTTTATTTAGATTTCTACATTCTGACATTTTTATTTTTTATTTACTTTTCTATATTCTTTACTATTTTTCTATTCAAGTTTCTACTTTTTTTAGCTTTTCTATTTTTATTTAGCGTTTTAATTGTTTTTTTATTTTTATTAAATTACTTATTTTATTTGTCAATTGTCATAATTTATTTTTTCTTATATTTTCCCCTTCTTTTTTATTCGCGATATTTATTAAAAAATGTTTATTTAAATAATTCGTACGATTGAATTTGAATTTCGCGCCAATAGTTTCAGTGACGCCTCCGACAGATGGCGAACTTACTTTTCACTCGTAATCGAAATGAAAATACTTAGGCATTGAAATTAAATAATTTGACTTATTACTGATAAATAAATAATATAAAAAATGATAAATATAATACATAATAAATATAATAAATTATAAATATAGTAAATAAGTAAAAAATAAATAACAAAAATTATTAAAGAGTGAAAAATAAATTAATAAAGAAATTAATAAATGAATAAATAAATATATATATAAAAATTAAAAATATATTTAAATAATATTTCTTGTACTTAATATGGTTTGTTAATTAATTGATTATTAACAAATGGATAAATGTAATTATAAATAAATTTTTTACTATTTATTATTTACTTTATTTCATTATTATTTTTTCATTTATTATTTTATTTATTTATTATTTTATTTATTTATTATTTTATTTATTTATTATTTTATTTATTTATTACTTTATTAATTAATTTATTCATTACTTTATTTGTTACAAATATTTTTCAAATATTAGACATTATAAATTAAAATTCTGACAAATGGTCCACTCATTATCATTAAAATAAAACCCTAATTTAACGCTCGAAGAAATTTCTACGATGATTTATCGACATTTAAAAATAAAAAATATGCAGACTGCATATCCAAGGGTCAATTCTCGTTTCTCATTTTTTTTCTCCATTCTTTTTTTCTATTTTTTTTTTTTTTTGTTCTTTATGTCAGGATCCTAAAGTTTCATCAGGACTTGAGCGGTGAGCGAGCGGATGAAGGGGCGTTTTTTGATAATCGAGCCGGCAGGAAAATAAGTGTCAGTGTCGCGACCGGTTAGAGGGGAAGGGGGTTACGCTACGGGTAAGCCTTAACCTGAGATCAGATCCAGGGATCAGTAACTCTTTCTCTCCCGCAGCATCCGAACACGCTTTCAACTCCTTTCCAAAAGAAAACGAGTTAAATACTCAAAAAAAAAAGAAAAAAGAAAAGTAAACCTTGAATTAAAAAAAATCATAATTACTGGAATTAAAAATTCTGAGGAAAAAAAAATAAACCGGTAGAACTTTATCATCTCGCGGGTGAGAGTGAATTGTGTAATGATTGCAATCAACCTGCGGATTACGTGTGGGATGTGACCATTTCTGTCATCAATGAATGACTCACCTTTTCTTTATTATTTTGCATTCGCACGTATCTTTTTGACAAATTCAATAATAATATTATTTTCATTTATAAATTCAGTGAGCGCGTGTTCATGACGATGATTTTCATTCAGAAAAATTGTCAGTGTATATATTTATGTGAGAGATAATTATTTTTGCAAAAATGAAGAAAAAACATGTAGACTTGTGATTTTATTTAATTACCAGAGAAGAGTCAATAAAATACTGAGAGGCGAGGGAAAAAAAATTTACTGCTATACTCTCAGGTAATACCAGTCTTTTACAATGTAGTTCACTTGCAGGAAAATTTTCTCCCCTGACAAGTTTTTTTTACTCTTGATTTCTGTTCTTTCTCTTCTCAAAGATGAGTCGAATTATTGACAATTGACTCATTTGAATGATTTTATTTTATCTCTGCTAATTTTTATTTATTTTTTTATGTCATCTTGTTCATTTGTATTTCATTGTTATTTAATTTTATAAATTTGTATTTATTTCTATTTATTTTTCTGACAGTATTCGATTTTTTGTTGTATTCAATTTAAATTTCGCGCGCAAATAGTTTCAGTGACGCTCCCGACAGATGGCGAACAACCTTTTCGCTCGCAATGGAATTAAAATTAAATAATTAGAGTTATTGATAAGTAATGCAGTAAATAAAAAATAGAACAAATAGGTAATAAATAAAATAAGTAATAAATAAATAATAAACAATTAAATCAATAAACGAATATTAAATTTTGTGCCTCTAATAATAGTTAATATGTAATCATTCGGAGAGTAATGAAAATAAATAATTGTAATTAGAGCAATAAGTAAAATAACAATTAATAAAAAATAGGTAAACAAAAAACATATTTGTAAGTAAACAAATAGATGAATAAATAAATATTAAATTAAGTGAACGTAATAAATAAAATAAAATAGATAAATACACCAAACAAGATTGTAGTGAATAAATAAATCTAAAAATAAACAAATAAATAAAATATGTTAAAAAATTTTTTAATAAACAAATATGTAAACAAATTAAAATAAATAGTACGTTATAAATGTAAATAAATAATTGGCCGTAATGTTAAATAAAAGAATTAACAAACAAATAAATTAATTTAAAAAATTAATGAATTATTAATTGAAAAATTAATTAGTTATTATTTAATTAACTACCTAGTAATTAAAATGTAATCCTAGTGGCTTAATAAAATTTTAATTAAACAAATTCCCAAACAATGTTACATTTTTCGCAAAGTTATAATTAAAAAAAAGAAGTCTTGGAGCTTGTCGATAAAGTGAGAGTTAAAAAATTGAATTTTAATTATTGATACATTAAAGCGATAATAAGTGGCTCGCTCAACATAGTGAGATAAAAATTTTTTTTTGAAGAGGGAGGGGACTGGAAAAAATTTGTAACTCGTTCGAAATTGGTTATTTCTTGCTGGAATTGATGGTTCGGTAAACATGTATACAGCATATATATGTATATCCGCCCACATAAAATGTTCGACAAGTCCTGAAGGACTTCTCACTCTTATTTTTCGGGATCTTGCTGTGTGTGGTCCATTCTCGGTTTCTCTTGAGAGTCTCTTTGAGCATGGCACATCCTCCTCTCCCCACGGTCTCTTTTAAAAGTGATTTACGTCTAACTGATGAAACCCTTTGTTTAGCCAGGAGGTCCCTCTCGATAAAACTTAAATCAACTCGCGATAACATATGATGCAAAAAAACATTCTCCCCTCTCTCTATTTTTTCTTTTTTCTTCACCCCCCCCTCTCACGCTTTGTTTTTTCTCTCTTTCTTCTTTTTTGACTTCTCTTTACATCCCTTCTTTGATAAATCAGTATTTTAAGGATTCGGAAAAATATATTTTTCTTTTATTCGCTAATTGAACAATCAAAATTTTTTTATTTTTTATACAATTGTTTATTGTATAATTTTTGCAAATTTTGTTATAGTTATAATTATTATATTTTCCATAATGAATATAATCATTACATTATTATTATTTGACAATTATTATTATTATCTGTAAATTATTGTTGCTTTTTATTTTTAACCATTTGTTATGTAACAATTGATGCTTAACCATTGTTATTTAACAATTGTTGCTTAACAATTGTTGCTTAACCATTGTTATTCAATAATTGTTGCTTAACAATTATTATTCAACAATTGTTGTTTAACAATTGTTGCTTAACCATTGTTATTCAATAATTGTTGCTTAACAATTATTATTCAACAATTGTTGTTTAACAATTTGTTATTAAACAATTGTGGCTTAACAATTGTTATTAAACAATTGTGGCTTAACAATTGTTATTAAACAATTGTGGCTTAACAATTGTTGTTATTTATTAACTATTTTAATTTAACAATTATTGTTTATCAATTATTGTTATTTATCCACTTTTGTTATTTTAACTAATATCGTTCATCAATTATTTTTACTTATTAATTATTTTCATTTAACAATTATTGTTAATCAATTACTGCTATTTATTAAATAATTAAGTAATTTATAAACAATATAGTTGTTGTTATTTATCAATTATTGTTGTTACTTATTAATTATTTTTATTCAACAAATATTGTTTATTAGTTATTATTTATCAACAATTGTTATTAAACAAATATTTTTGTTTATCAATTATTATTATCCACGTAATAGAAACTATTGTTATTTGGTAACAATAGTTGATAAATAATAATAAATGACAATGAATAGTTGTCGAATAATAATAGTTGTATAATAATAACTGATAAAAAATATTTGTTAAATAAAAATAATTAATAAGTAACAAAAATAATTGATAAATAACAATAAATAATCTTTATCAATTACTTAATTATTATTATTGTGATTTATCAACAACTGTTATTTAACAACTATTGATTATCAATTATTATTATTTATATTATTATTATTACTATTATTATTACTATTATTATTATTATTATTATTATTATTATTATTATTATTATTATTATTATTATTATTATTATTATTATTATTATTTATCACCTATCGTTATAACTATTATAATTGTTTAATAATCATTATTATATTATTGTCTTTACAAATATTTATTAATTATTTGATTTTTCTCTTTCAATATTTCTTTTTAATATTTTTAATAAATTGAAATATTTCCGAGAAAAAGAGTAAAGTAACTTTTACTATACATTCATGGTAAAATTTAAACTTGAAGTTTTTCTGCCTTTTTTGTCTCAGAATTTAATCTATTCTCAGTTGTTTTTAATTTTTTTTAACTACAATTTACAATTCAATAAATTTTCCAACGTTCGAAGTAAATTTTTGATTAAAAATTATTGAAAAAAATTACTTTTTCTTGTCGTAACATTTACTCATCCGGAAATAGGAAATATTTTGTTTATTAAATAAAGCTAAGAAAAAAATAAAAAGAGAACAATGAAGAATAATCGAATAAAAATTTTGAAAATTAAAATAATCAAAAAGTGAGTAAAATAGAAAGTGAATAAAAATTGAGAAAAAAGAATAAAAAAAGATTATAAAAAGAAAAATTGAATAAAAATTAGGAAAATCGAAAATATAACAATTTTCAGAAAGAAATTATAAATTTAGAAATTAATAGAACTTGAAAAGAAATAATAATACAGAGAATATATAAGAGGGTAGAGGAGAATATTACGTCAATTATTAAGATTGTCAGTTTTAAAAATTGAATGAGGGTTTTGGAAAGGGGAGTAAATTTTATTTTCTTAAATTGGATTTAAGCGCTTGTATAATCATTTTTTTTTCTTCCTTATAAACGATCTAACATTATATTACTCTGTTACTGTCTTGTCATATGTGTGTATAACATCCTGTCGCTTACTTATCTTATCCAGAGCATGTGTGATAAGCAACTTGCCGTGAGTCTTGTTCTCTGAAATTATATGTATGTCTTCATTGCTTCACCTTAATGCAAACTTCCCATGCAGGTTTAAATATACACTAAAATAAAGAAAGAAAAAATTAACTCACCTGCTTTACACTTCATCTGCTCTCACAAAATATTTATAAATTTTGTTTATCTAAAAATTTACCATCACCTGCCCACCATAATTTTTCCATTCTCATTGCTCTCTTCTATTCTCTTAAACTTTTTTAATTTTTGCATTTTATGCACTTTTAATTTTGATTTATTTGTTTTTATTATTTTTTTACGATATTTTATTGGAAAGTAATTTAGAAAATGGTTTTTCATTTTATTTATTGATGGGACAAGCTGTACAGGAAACAATACAGAAAAATAAATTTTAATTATTCTCCAAATTTAGAGTAGGAAAATTATTTTCTAATTTGTAGTAGTGAATTAATTTTTGATTTGAATTAGTTTTTATGAAGAAGGTTGTCAAAAATTACTATTTACTAGGAAAAATGACTAATTAAAAAGCAAAAAGTAAATTAGTAAATTTTACTATTAAATTGGTAGAAAGTACAATTTATTACTAAAATTTTCTAACTAAAAAATAAATTAATAGATTTTACTAATAAGTCGATAGAAATTACTATTTATTAGTAAAATTTAATTATTAAAAAGCAAAAGTAAATTAGTAAATTTTACTATTAAATTGGTAGAAATTACAATTTATTACTAAAATTTTCTAACTAAAAAATAAATTAATAGATTTTACTAATAAGTCGATAGAAATTACTATTTATTAGTAAAATTTAATTATTAAAAAGCAAAAGTAAATTAGTAAATTTTACTATTAAATTGGTAGAAATTACTATTTATTACTAAAATTTTCTAACTAAAAAATAAATTAATAGATTTTACTAATAAGTCGATAGAAATTACTATTTATTAGTAAAATTTAATTATTAAAAAGCAAAAGTAAATTAGTAAATTTTACTATTAAATTGGTAGAAATTACTATTTATTACTAAAATTTACTAATTCAAAAAAACTAAATTAATAAATTTATAGAGAAATAAATTTTACCAATAAATTGGTAGTAAATTTTATTTACTAGTAAAATTTAATTATTCAAAAGCAAAAAGTAAATTAGTAAATTTTACTATTAAATTGGTAGAAATTACTATTTATTACTAAAATTTACTAATTGAAAAGAAAACACTAAATTAATCAAATTTGAATGACTAATTCAAAAGCAAAAACTAGATTAGTGAATTTTACTAATAAATTCTTAAATATAATTTTAGAAATTAAGAAATTTACTGGTAAAATTCACGAGATTAAAAGCGAAAATTCATTTCCTAATTCAAATTAGTTAACACTTTTGCTAATTCAAATTTAAAGAGTAAATCATTTTAAAAATGTCCAAAAAAACAAATATTAATTTCACCAATAATTTTTTACAAAAAAAATGATTATTCCAGCGGCAATAAAATTTTTCCAAATTACCCAAATGAAAAGAAAAGACAATTTACTTTGAAAAAAATTTATTCTCTCCTTCTGTGTTTATAATTTCTATTACTTAAAAACAAAAGTAAAAATGATTAACAACTGTATGCAGAAGTTATCGAAAGTTTACTGCAATGTAAATATAGGACTATTTTAACAGAGTTTACAGTTATACATAGAGAACATAGTGTTTGAATGTATTTACACCGAGAGTTAAATTATCATTTTCAATTGAGTAGTGTGTTGTAGAGAAAAATAAACTCTCGACAATATTGATATAATAACTATTATTAACTATATATACACTCACTCATAATATATACAGTTATCAAGAGCCAACTGTATCTATTATTATTTCTTTCTTATTCTATTTCTTAAAACTAGAATATTAATATCTATATTGTAAATAGTTTTTCCACA
Source organism: Leptopilina drosophilae (assembly GCA_032873175.1). Lineage (NCBI taxonomy): Eukaryota > Metazoa > Arthropoda > Insecta > Hymenoptera > Figitidae > Leptopilina > Leptopilina drosophilae. Next base: position 32,457,434 of record CM065485.1, read on the forward strand.
TTATTTATACTTGATATATAGAATAAATATAACAGTGTTTGGGAAAGTTACTGTTTTTTTTTTTAATTTGTCATTATTTAGTAACTCATTGTGGAGATAATTTTTCTAATTATAAAAAATGTAACACTCGTTACAGTTAGTAATTATAGAAAAGAGCTGATTTCTTGTTCACGCCAGTTCTTAACATTATGCACTGAAGGAAATTTATTTGATTCAAATAATAGATTATCAAATTGATAATTAAATTTTAAATAAATTAAAATTTTTTATTTTATTTATTTATTTTTTTTAACTTTTTATTTGCATTATTTTTTATTTATTTATTAACGGGACAACTCTTTTCGTTCATAAAATATTAATAAGAAATAAAGTATTTATTATAATTTTTATTATTATTATTATTATATTATTACTACTATTATTATTAGTTTATTATTTATATTTATATTACTATTATATTTATTTTACTTTATCCATAAAATTAAATTTAAATAAATTAAATTAATACTCAAATGAAATAAATTTTTCTTTCAATATATGAAAATTAGTTAAATCATGTAATATTATTTTATAATTCAATTATATTATTATTTATTTCTTTGAACGTATACGAACTTGAATGTACAAAAGTAATTAATATTAATGGCGCAAAAAAGGATAAAAATATTATATTATATTTCTATTAATAACAAAGAATAAAAACGGCTCATTAAACCTAGAAGCGTTTACTTTTATAAATAAATCAAAAAATAAAATTTTAATAAAGTTAAACAAAGAATATAAAAATTGTTAATAAAATAATAACTTTAATGATAATGAAGAAAACAAATTTTTATCATATTAAACATTTTTTTAGAAATGTGCATAAAAAATCATTTGGTTATAAATAAAAACATTTATTTACCAATTTAAAGGCAAAAAGTAAATTAGTAAATTAGTAAATTTTACTATTAAATTTGTAGAAAGTACTATTTATTACTAAACTTTACTGATTAAAAAACTAAATTAATAAATTTTACTATTAAATTTGTAGAAAGTACTATTTATTACTAAACTTTACTGATTAAAAAACTAAATTAATAAATTTTACTATTAAAATGGTACTATTTTAGATAAAATTTAATTAAAAACTTAAAGTACTATTTTTTAATAAAATTTACTAATTGGAAAAAAATTAAATTTATCAATTTTACTAATTAAAATTGCTAGAAATTACTAATTCAAAAGCAAAAACAAAATTAGTAAATTTTACTAATAAATTCGTAGAAATAATTTGGTTTTCTATTTATATAAATAAATAAAAACTCAAATAAGGTTTTTATACAAAAAAAAATAAAATAAAAAACCAAATGGTTTTTTATGCACTTGTCAGAAAATAATAATAAAGCGAAAGAAGAAGAAAAACGCCCAATCGCGCTCGATGTTAAAGTTCGCAATAATTGTCAGAACACTTTCTTTTGTATATAATAATATTTATGATCACAGAAAGAAAGTGACCTGAAGAAAAGATTTTCTTGATTAGCGAGAATATATATTTATATATATATAAATTTTTTTCCCTTTAAACTTTTTAATGCACGTGCCAAGAAAGATAAAATTTAAGGGAGAGAAAAAAAAATTTGAGAAAGGTATCTATATATATATATTGTTCGATGAATGTTGGACTTGATGGTAAAGCATTGCGCGCGAAGTGCATGGGATATAATGAGGATACAATTTACTCCTAATAAGAAAATACGCGTCATATTTTACGAGCAAAAGCACCTCGCTTCCGTACCATGTTTGGCGTGAGTATTCCATGAGTATAACCAGTTGCATTCTGGTTATAACTATATATATATATATATGTGTGTACAAGTACCGAGACATTCAAGAGGCGTGAGTTCGCCCTTAACGAGGACGAAGAATTCCCTTTACAATTAAATAACGTCCAAAACTCTCAAACATTTGAGTAAAAACGTTGCTTTATTTTTATTCTTTCTACTATTATTATTGTCAATATTATTATTCCCCTAATTTTATTGACTATTATTATTTTTATTTTTAGTTTTATTGTTATAAATTTAAATTTTTTTATTTATATTTTCTTATTATTCTTTATTAATATTTTCTTATTATTCTTTATTAATATTTTCTTATTATTTTTTATTAGTCTTTTCTTATTATTTCTCATTAGTATTTTCTTATTATTTTTCGTTAGTATTTTCTTATTATTTTTTATTAGTATTTTCTTCTTCTTCTTATTATTATTATTATTTATTGTTAATTATTATTATTTTTTTTTTTGTGTTTTTTATTTGTGACGCTCTCCGAAGAAAGGGACGTGCTACCTAAGAACTAGAGAATTTTAAGGTTATGTTTGTTTTATTTTTAACTTAATTAAAAATTTCTGTGCTAAATTTAAAGACAAAAATCAGGTTTTTGGAATTCTTTCAAACGTAATAAAGACAAATATCACTGATTCATAATTTAAAAATTAAAACCCCTTCTGTATTTTCATTCAAAAAATAACAAACATAACCCAGGACTCGGATTGTGCGACTTTTTCGACTTTTTTCGACTTTTTTTTGAAAAGATGCAACTAATCGACTTTTTCGAGATTTTTTTTTAGTAAAATGCGACTGAAATTTTTAAAATTTTCAGAAAATTAAAGTTCAAAGAAAAAGTTTTAGTCAAAAAAAATGTTCTGTTAAATTTATTTAAAGATTTCTTTCAAATTTTTCAAACAAAATCATCAATAACTTCTTTTTTTAATAAATATTTAATTATTATTTTTCAAAAAGAATTACAATTCTTCAAAAGATTCAAATTCAAACCTTTTTGAAATTAAACTACTTATAAGATTTTTTTTAAAGACCGAGTGAGAAAATTACTATTTTATATTATAAGATTTTATAAAAAAAAGAATTTGAAAATAATGGAATTTCTAGAATGAAGTTTTTTATTTATAAAGATAATTAAAATTTTGATAATAATTTTATTACAATTCTATGCAAATAATTGGATTTCAGAGAAGAATTTTATTATTTATAGGGAAAATTGAAATTTTAAACAGATTTTTTTAAAAAATAGTTGAAATTGTGGGGAGAATTAAAAAAAATTTTTAAATAAGTCAATTTCTGATATGAATTTTCTTATTTTTTAAGATAATTGAATTTTGCAAAGAATGTTATCAGAACTTTTGAAAATAATTAAATTTCCACGATGAATTTTATTATTTATAATGATAATGATAATTTTGAAGAAAAATTTAAAAAAATTTTTGAAAATAATTGAATTTCTGTCAAGAATTTTATTACTTTTGAAAATAAATGAATTTCGAGGATGATTTTTATTATTTATAAAGATAATTACAAATGTACAGAAATAAATAAATAAATAACTAAAGTTCTGACAAGAATTTTATTATTTATAAAGATAATTGAATTTTTGAACAGATTTTTAAAAAAAAATGTTTAAAAGTAACTGAATTTTGAAGAAGAAATTTGATATTTATAAAGATAATTGAATTATTGAACAGATTTTTTTTAAATGTTTAAAAGTAATTTAATTTTGAAGAAGTATTTTTATATTTATAAAGATTATTGAATTTTTCAATAGATTTTTTTTAAATGTTCAAAAGTAATTAAATTTTGAAGAAGAATTTTGATATTTATAAAGATAATTGAATTTTTGAGAATTAAAAAAAAATTTGAAAATAATTAAAATTCTGCAGAGAGTTTTACTAGATTTGAAAATAATTGAATTTCAATGATGAATTTTATTATTTATAAAATTTTGACGAGAAATTTAAAAAAAAATTTTTGAATGTAATTGAATTTTTGCATAAATTTCATTATTTTTGAAAATAAATGAATGTTAAAGAAGAATTTTATTATTTATAAAGATAATTGAAATTATGACAGGCATTTTATTAAATTTTTTTTAAATAATTGAATTTTGGAAAAGAATTTTTGTTTGTCTATAAAAATAATTGAAATTTTGAACAGATTTTTTAAAAAAATGTTAAAAATACCTGATTAAATTTTTGCCATGCATTTTATTAAATTTTATTAAATTATATTATTCCAGATTGTTTGATGTTAAAGTATGTGTTAGCGAGAAATGTGATTTTTTATTACAATTTTGACAATTTCGTGTTTCCTTTTTGGCGTTTTTTTCCTAAAATTTCATTCGACTTTTTTCCGACTTTTTCGCAAATTTTATGCGACTTTTCGTGACTTTTGTTGTGAATTTATGCGACTAAAGCGACTTTTTTTGAGTCTTACAGACGATCCGAGCCCTGATAATCTACAATTTTTTATTCTTAAGTATCTTTCTTCGAAACACGTTACAATTATTTTCTTATTTTAACTTTTAACACTTTTATTTTAATTACTAATTCTTTTTATTATTATTTTCATTCTTCATAAGTATTTTTATAAGTATTTATTATTATTTCTTCTAGTTTTTCAATTATAATTAAATCTTTCAAAAAAAAAGGAAAAAAAATTGATAAAAATAAAAAACACAAAAGTACAAAAATAAAAAAGTACAAAAGTGCAAAAGTTCAAAAATAAAAAAGTACACAAGTGCAAAAGTACGAAAATAAAAATCAGAAAAGGACAAAAATAAATTAAATCATAAGTACAATAATACAAAAATAAAAAAGCAGAAAAATTCCAAAAGTAGAAAAGTGCAAAAATAAAAAAATAAAGAAAACAATAATTATAGACTCAAACTCTGAGGATAATTCATCAACTTCAAGGAAATCGTATAAGTAATATATACAAATATAAGTTCATTTCCCACAAGCAATAAAACTGTTTGCAATGAAATAATAATATATAAAATGATATCGATCATGCAAAATTATGTATATATATAAGTGTGTCTGTCTTTCTGTCTGTGTTCATTTGATTGTATAATTTTTGAATTATGATTTATCAATTTAGCGTGCTAATCGGTTATAAAGTAGAAAACGAGCTAGTTATACAAATCGTAAAAGGTTGTGTCGGAGAGTTAGTGTTGTATTATAAAAAGATTAGCGCTCATACTTCGGTAGCTCATGAATTATAATTCTCGCTATATATATATATATATATACATAGAAATGCAGAAAGAGTTTGACAGAGGGGGGTGAGTGGGGGGCACTTGTATTTAGAAAGAACACGGCGAGGGGGGAAATGAGGGGGAGCGAAAAACTTGAAGCAGTCGTGAGATCATAGTTATATTACAGCAATAAAGATTTATTGTTTGTTTGTTCTTTATGCCTATTATATTCCAGAAATGTCGTTTATCTGAAAGAATTTTAATAGAAAAAATTAATAATAAAGGAAAATTGATTTAAAAAAAAATATTAATAATGAAAGAAAATTAATTTGAAAAATTATTAATGCAGGAGAAAATTAATAATAATAAAAGAAAAAGAAATAGAGAAAGAAGATTAATAATAAAAAATTATTAATGAATCAGCCGCAAATGAGTTAGGATTTTTTAAGGGCTCCCCTTCCAATGGGACCGTTACATTACGCCCTCCACCTTAAGGAGACGTAATTAATATGTTTATTAAATATATTGTGTAAATATATTATTTTAATAAAAAATAATTACAGAATTAGTTGAAATCAAATGCAATAATAATAATAAAAATAATAAAAATAAGAATAATAATAAATAATAATAAATAATAATAAATAATAATAAATAATAATAAATAATAATAAATAATAATAAATAATAATAAATAATAATAAATAATATATAAATAATAATAAATAAAATAAATAATAATAAATAATAATAAATAATATTAAATAATAATAAATAAAATAAATAATAATAAATAATAATAAATAATAATAAATAAAATAAATAAAATAAATAATAATAAATAAAATAACTAAATAAAATAAATAATAATAAATAATAATAAATAAAATAAATAAATGAAAGAAATAAAAGAAATGTAAAAAAGAATTATATAATTTACATGAGTAGAAAATTATCACTGTTGTTGCTAATATTATTCTAAATAAATATTAAAATGCTTAGATAATATTTAGTTAATATTTTCAATGAATAAAAAAAGTTAGAAAAAAAATCCTTAAAGAGGAAATGTTATTTTGTCATATTGATTACAGTGAGGCGTTGGAGATTTTTGACCTTTTAATTAAATGATTTAATAACTCGGATATTGTGTTCATTTATGTATGTCTGTCTGTGTGTAAGTTTTGTGCAGGGAATTTGTAAAGTGCAGAAAACAAATTCCGTGGGAATGAGTGTTTGTTTTTTAATTGACAATAAAAAAAAAAGAATTTGTTCGCCATAGGTATACAATTTTCTTTCTATCACTAAAAGCAAAAGCGTGTTACGCACATGAGAAAAGAGACCTCTCTGTGTTCGAGGAGAGATCCTTATATTTTAGAGAGGAATATTCCCTCAACGAGTGTGAAAAGCATTTGAAAAGCGAAAGGATTTCATGTTTTGACTCGATTAAATACATATATATATATATATATATATATATATATATATATATATATATATATATAACTAAATATATATATATATATATAAAATAAATATTGAACCAGAAAGTTCTTCTCAATGAAAGTTCAGACTTGTTTTATAAACAAATGAAGATAATTTTCTCCCATTTCTTTTTAACATTTATTTAAATTTTTTAAGGAGAGGTTTTTTGTGGGAAAGATTTTTGTTTTCTTAAATTTACATATAATAGTGTTTTATGAGAAATTAATAAAATTATTAACCTAATAAATATTGTAATTACTTTATTATAATTTGTTCTACAATATAAATTAATATAAACAAATTAATAAAAAATAAATAGAAAATTAATTTGGGCAGTAATAAATTGATTAAGTAATTAGAAATTAATTTTTTAAACAATTTTCTAATTTTTTCTAGGGAAAGTAAGAAGTAAATAAATAATTTAGTAAATAAAAAACAAATAGACAAACAAATTGGCTGACAAATCATGTACCTTGAATTTAATAAATATTAAAGTAATTTTACTTTACTTCTTGGACTTAATTGAATTGAATTGCATTAAATTGAATTGAATTGAATTGAATTGAATTGAATTGAATTGAATTGAATTGACTTAATTTAATTGAACAACAAATAAATAAACAATTAGCTGATAAATAAGTTAATAAATTTATAAATAAATTAATATGCTAATAAATTAGTTACACATTCACAAAAACAATTAATTATATTTATTTTTTTATTTTTATTATTAAATTACTCTATTATTTATTTATTTAATTTATTGTTTTAATTTTATTTATTTATTTATTGCTTAATTTGATTATTTATTTGCCGATTATTCACTGAATTATTTATTTGTTTACTTTATTAGTATATTAGCTTGTGATTAGTTTATTTATTTGGTTTATATTTATTTTTTTATTTTTCTCTGACACTGTTCTAATAACTGCCTTTATTAATTTATTAATTATTTATTAAATTATTTGAGGGTTTTAATAATTTATTAGCAAATTGTTTATTTATTTCAAACCTGATAGAAGAAAATAAATAATTTATCAACTGAATAAACTAATTTTATGCTAATTTGCTAATAAGTTAGAGAAATAAATATTTTAGTGATTAATAAACAAATGAGTAAACAAATTAAGCAATAAATTAAATAAATCAATTATATAATTACAGAACTAAGTTAGAAAATAAAGTCAGAAAATAAACATAATCTTGCTGTTTGTTATGAACAAATTATTAAAGACATTAGCTCCTAATTGTGATAAATAAATAAATAATTTTAAAAATAGGCAACAAATAGATAAACTTTATTTGTTGAAAAATGAAAGGCGAAAATATTTAATCAAGTAAAAAAAATAATGACAAGCTATTTTGCTAATAAATTTGATAAATTTAACAAATAAATAATTTAGTAATTTATCAGCAAATAAAAATTTAACAAATAAATAATTTAGTAATTTATCAGCAAATAAAAATTTAACAAATAAATAATTTAGTAATTTATCAGCAAATAAAAATTTAACAAATAAATAATTTATTAAAAAAGAATAAAATTTGTTTATTTATCAGCAAATAAATAAACAAATTAACTAATAAATAAGATAGTTAAATAAATAATTTTAGTAATTAGTCAATAAATAAATAAAATCTAGTTATTTGCTAGGAACAATTTAACGAAGAGGTTATTTAATAAAATCTATAAATAGCTATAATAATAAATTATTAATAAATTAATTAATAATTTAATAAAAAATACTAAAAAAAATTTTTTAAAACTAAAATAAAATTAATAGTAAATTAGAAATTGCCAACAAAAAAAATTCTCATGTTGTAAAAAAGAAAAAAAATTGTTAAAGAAAAATATTTGTTGCTATTTAATTGTGAATGTGAAAATAATTTTTGTTTGTTGATGCATAACTTTTTTTTTTTTTTTTTTTTTGAATCGAAACCATAGATTGTGACAAATTGCGCGTGCGATTCTAATGTACCTCTAAAAGTCGCGTCATACCGTATAAGAGAGCGTCAGAGAGTTGAGTGATAGTGAACTTTAGATCGCGCGTGGGCGACCCGCACGAGCGGGATAACTCGGTCCATTAATCTGTGCTGAGTTCGCGATTTGCCGTTTGAGACACGCAAACCCGTGTCGCGCCACAGTATACCGGCGATATTATCGTTTTCAAATCGGTTGGAAAAATTCCCCTCCCTCCGATTATATTATACCGTAGATCGAATAAATTGCAGAGACCGCAATTAAAAAAAAAAAAAAAAAAAGAGAGAGAGAGAGAGAGAGACAGCAAATAATCCGCGTGCCACAGAAAAAAACAAGGAATCCGCACTCCTTGCGACAATCAAGTTCGCTCATCTTCAGACGCAAATTGAACCACAGAAAGTTGTTTTTCTTTTTTAAGTTCCCCCCCAAAAAAATAAAAATTCATTAAAATATTTCAAATGTGCGAAAAATCTTAATTTTTCGATTTCTTTATTTGGTTAATTGTTTAATTATCCGCTTTATAAGCTAATTAGTTTAATTACTTGTTGATAACTCGGTGGATTATTTGATCCATTATTTAGTTTGATTTTATTTTGTTATCTACTTTATTAGGTAATTTGTTTATCTATTTCATTAGGTAATTTGTTTATCTATTTTATTGGGTAATTTGTTTATCTATTTGTTGATTATTTCCTGAATTATTTATTTAATTATCTGATATATTAGTCGATTTGTTTATTAATTTCTTGATTAATTATTAAATTATTTATTTGTCTAATTTATTAGAAAATTAGATTTGTAATTAGTTTCTTATTTGTTAACTTATTTTGTTTACTCATTTACTTTATTTATTTACCAACTTCAATTTTTATTTAATTATCCGATTTGTTAGCTAATTTGTTTATCTATTTGTTTATTTTTTAAAGCATTATTTTATTTATTTTTTAAATTTATTAACTAATGTATTTCATAATTTGTTTATAACAAATAGCTGGGATTTATTTATTTTTTGACTAAATACTAAAATATTTATTTAATTATCTAATTTATTGTTTAATTTGTTTATTTATTTGTTGATTAATTTCTGAATTCTTTATTTCTCTAATTTATTAGTAAATTGGCTTATAAACGGTTTATGTACTTTATGAACTATTTATTTCCCTCACTCATTTTTTAACTGATTTAATTATTTATTTTTTCGGAAATTATTTATATAAATATTCGACTAATTTGTTATCAAATTATTTATATAAATATTTGACTAATTTGTTAAATTATTTGTTAAATTGTTGGTATAAATATTTGACTAATTTGTTATAAAATTATTTATCAAATTATTTTTATAATTCTTTGACTAATTTGTTAGCTAATAATTTATCAAATTATTTATATAAATATTTAACTAATTGGTAAACAAATATTTTATTTATTTGTTAATAAATTAGTTTATTATTTATCTGATTACGTGATTTATTAGCTAATTTATTTATTGTTTGTTGATTATTTAATTATTAATTATGATATTTAATTTCTTAACTATTTTGTTTATATATTTGTTAACTATTTGTTGAATTATTTTTTTTTAATATTTAGCTCGTTTATTAGCGATTTGCGAGCAAACTTTATTTATTTTTTGATAAATTATATTGTTCACATAATTTTTGGATTTTTGGCTAATTTGTTGATTATTTATTAAAATATCTATAATCAATATGAATTTTGTAGCTAATTTGTTTATTGGTTCGTTAATTATTTACAAAATTTTTTAATTGTTTACTAATTTGTTTGCTTATTATTTAATAAATTTCTAAATAATTTACATCATCTTATTTTTTTATCTATTTCGTTTATTTATTTTTTTATTAGTTACTTAATTTATTTACAATTTTTTATTTATTATTATATTTTGATTTCTTTTTTTAGCTAATTTGTTAATTAATTTGTTTATTCATCTAATTTATCATTTTTTAAAATTTTATTTAATTTTATTTAATTTTTTTATCATGTTTTTAAATTATTCATTTAATTTTTCTGATACTAGTTTTTACTCCTTTTTACTATAATTGTTGCTTTTTTTATTCCATTTGAGTAATAGTTATTATTTATTATATTCCAGTATATTAAAAACCTGTTGTTTTAAACTATCGTTTCATTATCGAAGTGAAGACAGATCCGATTGTACGATAAATTTTTTTTTCTGCTTTTTAATTCGTATTTGATATTTACTTTCGCGTGGAAAGAAAGAGAAAGAGAGAGAGAGAAAGAAAGAAATATTTCATTGATATTTGAAATATACATTAGGCGCGTAATGAAATTGATTTCTAATTGCTACGAGGGAAAACACTTAACTGACCTTAAGATATGTTTATGACTCCGGAAAATCGTTTCACTGAATCAGTTACGCTTTTACACTGTGCCAACATATCGGAGAAAATCTCTTGTCAACACATTGATCCATTATATGTATGAATTTACGAGTTTCGTTAGATCAATTAGAATCCAAGTTCATTCTTTTCTAATTTTTACTTATTTCTCAATTTATTTTTTTGTTCTTATATTTAGTTTTTTAACTATCGTATTTTTTTTACTTCTCAATTGTTTGCTTCTATATTTTTTATATAATTTGTTCTTTTTCTCTACTTTTAGTACTATTTACCTCCCATTTTTGACTGTCGTATTTTTTTTTATTTTTATTTCTGGTATTTTATTTATATTTAGTTTTATATTTTTATTTCTTCTTTTACTCTACCTTTATTTATTTTTTTTCTTTTGTTTTTTTACTTCTTTTACTACTCTACTTTCATTTATTTATTACTTTTCTTTTTCTATTTATTTTACTTGTCTACTTTTATATATTGATTTTCGATCGGTAAAAATTGTGTTAACTCCGTTCAAGTCCTACCCATGTTAGTAAAATAATAATATTGAATTAAATCTTAAATGGGTTGCCACAACATTTATTTTTCGTTTTTTATTTATTTTTATACTTTTATTTATATTTGTTTTCTATTTTTATTTATTCTCGTTTATTTTTTTATTTTTACCTATTTGATATTTATTCGTTTCCTTACTTTATTCGTTTAATCTTACTTAACATTTTCTTTTCCCTTGTCTTCTGCTTTTTTGATTTACTATTTTTCCCCTTGTTTTTTTTCATTTTACTCTACTTACTACGATGCTCTATTTATTGTCTGAATTTGTTTCCATTAAACAGTTCTTTAAAATAACGAGTGAAAATTCGTTCTAAAAAGAAGGAAAGCAAAAGAAAGAGTCGCGTCACGTAGAGAGTGGAAGTGCGCGCACCAATCAGAGTCGTTTCCCCCCACTACCGCGACCCCACCGGCGCTTGACTGACCAATCGCGCGCCACGTAGACGGGAGTATAAATACCGTGCTCCCGGGAGTGGAGCGTCTCACTCGTCACTGAGCATCGTTACAGTGAACATCTACATTTTTTTCGTTAATTGCTTTCACTTTTCTTCTTTTTTTTTCTCTTCTCGCAATTTCTTCGTCTTTGATCTTTTTTCCGTTCAGGACACACTTTTTCCGTCACTACAAGGATGAACTTCAATTCTAATATTATTCTTGCTGTATAGTAGCAACTATAGTTTTCGTACATTGTTGCTTATAAAAATATTTGCGAATTGAATGAAACTAAAAAAATTGTGTTATTTTTAATTTTGTTTATTTCTAAATGGAAAATCTTGACTGTATCTCAAGGAAACTAAACAAGTCGCGTGGCTCTGCAAAGTGCCGTTGGGATGTTGAAGATCAAGTTTTTTTTATAAGCAAAAAAAAAGGAAAATGAGAGAAAAAGGCGCGAGATTGAGTCTCATAGCGCGGGAGGAGGTCATGTTCGCAGATTCGCACAGCACGGATGCTGCAAGGGATTCCAAGTATATACATCTATAGCTTAGTCTATAACTGATGTTGTTGAATGCATATACATACTTGTTCTCGAGGATCACTACTCTTGGGATTCTTAACATGCCCCAGTGACCCGAATAACCCGAATGGTTTAACTTATAATCGAACTCTCGCTTCCTCTCTCTTTCGCCTTCGGTCTTTTTTTGGCCGATCTTTATCCCTCATTCTCACGCAAGATGGCGTCGTATCACATACATATTGAACCTGGAAGAGAAGAAGGAAACTCGCCAAAATTGCCCCTCGGGCTTCACGAAGACGTTACTCATGATCATCAAAAGACCTCCCCCTTTGCGTCATGTGAATCGAAAAAGAAACAACTTCCCTCCTTTGTCTGTCTCTCTTTCTCTTGGATCTTCCTCCGCCTTTTCTTATTTTATTCTTCATCCACACACACTCTCTGTGATGCGCGCCCCTTAATTATTCGCCTTGATTTTTTTCTCCATCCTCTCTTTTCTCTTTGTGTGTAATGTACTCTCTCGCGAAACCTGTCGGATGATTAATAGCGCCAAATGCGATCTAATTAAGCACTTGGGTTTCTGTTCTTCCTCGTTACAACTATACATGTATGTGAACGAGAGAGAATGATGCGCACTTGCTCGCAAATCGACCCGAATTTCTGCAATTATACGCCTTGAGGGCGCGCGTCTGAATTGTTACGCCCTCTTGCAATTTTTCTCCTCGTTTTTCTTTTTATTTCTTCACTTTTGCATTCGTGATTTGTGCTGTACGTGCGATTTTCTTTATTGCAAATCATTCAAGAGAGATTTCACTTGAAAAACAGATTTTTAAGGGGAAATTAGATCGCGTACATTATTTTTCCCCTAGGGACATAAAATGAAATTGGCAATATTGACCCAGGATTGGGAATAACGAAATAAATTAACAATAGACGATTTATGGGACTAAATTGATAATTAAAGTAAAAAAGATAATTAAGTAAAAATAAATTTAATTGTATTAACAGTGAAAAGCGAACTGGTTTTTGTGTGTTGTTGAATTTGAATTACGCGCCAAAATAGTTGTCGGAAGTTGCCGTTCAGATGGCGACAAAACTCTCTCACAAGTGAGATAGAATTGTTGCAGTATAAGTACCAGTGGTGTGTTTAAATTCTATTGTGTATAGTTTTAGATAATTATTGTTAAATTATTACTATTATAATTAAATTCTTCTTAAATTATAATTTGGAACTATTAAATTCTCTTTAAATTATAGTTGATGAATATTTAATTATAATTAATAATTATTAAATCATAGTTAATAAGTATGTTACTGTAATTGATAATTATTAAATTATAATTAAAAAATATTTAATTATAATTGAAATAAACTATTAAATTATAATTAATGATTATTAATTATTAAATTCATCCTAAATTACAATAAATAATTATTGATTTTTCCTAAAATTGTAATAGACAAACATTTAATTATTATCATTGATATTCATTGAATTCTATTTGATGAATATTTTATTATAATTGATATTCATTAAAATTGTCATTAATTAATTAAATTAATTAATTATATTAATTAATTTCATTAATTATATTAATTAATTTAATTAATTATATTAATTAATTTAATTAATTAATTAGCGTTAAAATTAAATGAAAGTAAGACGACTACAAAATTTTTGTGTGCAGAAAACAAATAACTTTTAATTAAGAATCGTTCTTTTTTCTCTTTTTGATGCGAAAGAATTTATTTCTGACCAATTTCTTTTTTTTATTGTTACAGATTTTGTCCTGGCTTTGCAAAAAAGGTGAAGACATTCTTTCGAAACACGCTCAACACGCAGCTTCGACACATACAATCGCACGAGACCACGAGAGGGAATTCGAAAAGTTCTACTTCACGTCCATGGTGAGTACAAGAATTTTTAATTTTTTCATTTTACAGCAAAAGTGATATCGTCTTTTTTCTTTTGAAATTATTTTACGAAAATCATTTTTCTCTCATTTGAAACTTTAAATCGAGACTGTAGGCATTTGAAATAAATTAGCAAATAATTCGATAAGAGAAAATTGTAAAATTGTTTTTCTACAAAATTAATTAATTATTAATAGAAAGTACAATGGTTATTAAAAGAAAATAATTTGGTTCTTTTTGGAAAATTAATTGATTATTAGTACAAAGTGAATTGATTATTAATAGAAAATTATTTAGTTATTAGTGGAAAATTAATTGATTATTAATATAAATTAATTGACGAGGTCTCTGATAAATTAATAATAATGCAAAATTAATGAATTATTATTAAAAAAAATTATTTAAGTATTAACAAAAAATTATGTTATTAATATAATAATATTATTATTAATACCTATTCATATCTATGTAATTAGTTAATTATTGGGGAAAATATTTTTTCCACAAATATTCTAATAATTATTTACTAGTTTGAAAATTATTTATTTTGGAAATAATTCCTAAAATAACTCATTTTCAAACTAGTTGTAAATAATTATTAAAACGTTTCTCACACAAATATTTTAATAATTATTTACAACTAGTTTGAAAATTATTTATTTTGAAAATAATTCATTAACAATTTTTATCATTATATTCTATCATTTTATTCTATCATTATATTATATTATTATCATTAAAAATTAATTCTCTTAACTAATATGAATTGAAAAAGTAATCAAAAATAATAAATAGAATATTTTATATAATAAATAATAATCGAAAAATTATTATATTTATATTGTTAATTAAGTAAAAAATAAATTAGCTTTATAAAATTAAATACCAAAAAAAAATTTCCGAAATTTCGAGTTAGAGAGTGAAAAGAGAGCGAGTGAGAAGGGTCGGGAGGGGAGGGGAATTGCCCTTGAGAAATTGAAATGTGTCGCCTGATATAGTCAACACTTTCGTGGGTTTCTCTTTTTTTTCACGACTCATTGAGCATCTGTCAAGCTTGTCAAAAATTTAAGTTTTGCAAACAATCGCATAATAATAACAATGAAGAAAAAAAAGAATAGTTGCTTTCGTATAAATTATATAGAGATCTCGAGACTGAGAAATAAAGATCAGATATTAAATATTGTATACATAAATAGTTGATCTTTGAAGGTCCTTTATCTTCTTCATATCATATTATACATTATTATTATTGTTATTATTATTATTATTATTATTATTTTTATTATTACTATTATTATTACTATTATTATTATTGTTATTATTATTACTATTATTATTTTTTATTAATACTATTATTATTATTTTAAAGACGAAAAGATTTAAATTCCTTCTCTCACTCGAGTATCACACACGTCGAAGTCGTTGCCGATAAACTGTCATTAATATTACTCTTTGATCCCTTACCTATTCGGTATCATATTCATGGGAAGGTTGGAGAATTTTCAATAATAAATAATAAGAAATTAATGGAGAAGAAGCCGGTCGTTTGTTATTCGCTGATTACTTTCACTGGTCGGTTTCTCATATTAGTTTCAATCATTTCTATATTTATATTTCCTAAAAGTTCATGGGGTGAACGATGCCTCTCTATATATATATTACATATACACTTTTTTCATTTAAAAAATTTTTTTAATTTTAATTTTGTTTTTTTTTTATTTTCACCGAAATTCAAAAAGAAATTTCGATTTTTGAAGAATCAGTCAGTGAATGTTAATTCTTTGATTTGAAAGTTAATTTTAAAAAACTTTTAAAACACTTTAAAAGCTTTTTAAAAAAAATTTTTTAAAAGTGTTTTTTAACTTAAAAACTTTAAAAGCTTCTTTAAAACTTAAAATCTTTTTTAAAACATAAAAACTATAAGCTTTTAAAAAAGTTAAAAGCTTTTTTAAATTTAAAACCATTTAAAATCATTTTTTAACTTAAAAACTTTAAAAGCTTCTTTAAAACTTAAAATCTTTTTTAAAACTTAAAAACTATAAAAGCTTTTAAAAAAAGTTAAAAGCTTTTTTAAATTTAAAACCTTTTGAAATCATTTTTAAAACCTAAAAACTGTAAAAGCTGTTTTAAAACTTAAAATCTTTTTTAAAACTTAAAAACTTCAAAAGCTTTTAAATTTTCTTCTTGAAGAACGATTGAAAATGTTTAAAATTGTTTTTAAAAAAGCCAACGATTAAAAGGCGTTTAATTTATTACTAATTTTTTCGTTTAGTCAAGAGAAAATTTCTTTTTTCTATTCAAAAATATAAATTTCTTTATTTTAAAAATGTTGTCAGTTTTAAAAAAATTGATAAATTTTATAAAACGCTTAAAAAACTTTGAATTCAGTAAAAAAATGTATTTAATTTGTCAAAAAGAAAAATGTTAATTTTACTTCATTAAAATAAAAATTTTTTTAATCACAAATTTATATAAATAGAGTTTCATTCAAAAATATGTTAACTTATTTATTTGTTTATTTATTTAGTTTCAAATTATTTTTCATTAATTGCTAAAAGAATTTTTTTAGTTTAAAAAGTAGGAAGAATTAATAATAAATAAATAATAGTTTCAAAACAAAGAATTAAATTATTTAAGAAAAATTATTTAAGAAAAATTAGAAGAAGTAAAAAGAAGTAAAAAAGTAAAGTAAACAAAGTAAATAAAATATGATAATGAAGAAAATAAATAGAATATATTAAAATAATGAAAATAAATGAAATATTAAATCAGCAAAATAAAGGAAATAAGAAAAAAAGAAAATATAAAAAGAAAGAAAATGTAAAAGAAAGAAAATAATAAAATGAAAGAAAAAAAAATATTGAAAAAATATTGAAAGTAAAAGCAGTAAAGAAAACACAAAAGTTTTTTAAATAATGTAAATGTAAATGAAAAGTAAACGAATTTAATAATAAAATATGAATTTTGAAAAAATGAAACATTCTTTTTTTTTAATTGTTTATAAAAATTACAAAAATTGTAATTACCGATCAACAGTAACGATTTCAGATCTAAAATACAGTTTTCGATTTTACCGACCGGGGATATCGAGAGTGTTTGCGATCGATGATAAATTTATCAATGATCGTTACTTACCGACATAGATCGATGAATCACAGCTTGGTAATTTAGAAATCTAGGAAAAGAAAACAAAATTTCGATTTTTTTATTTTTCACTTGATAGAAAATTTTTATTTAAAAATTACAAAATAATTTCCTAAAAACATAAAAAAAGAATTTAAATATATAAATTTTTTTCTCGAAAAAAGATGGAAAATTTTCTCCGACTATCAAGTTAGTGGCGACGCCAAACGATCTTGCTTCGAAGACAGTGTAAAAGTATAACTAATCGTAGAAATCTTTTCAACCGACAGCGGCACTGCGCGAGAAATTTTTTAGTAGTGAATGACATTTTTAATCAGACGATTCGTTGAAACTTGAAATTTAAATTTTAAACTTCTTCCAATTTCCCTTATAATTTAGTCAACGATGAAAAAATAAAAATTTGTTTCAAATTTAATGTAAAATGTGGCAAAACAGAAAAAAATTTGAAATTTCTAGTAGTTTCGGACAATTTTAGTCGGACGGAAATAAATAATTGTTCAAACATTTTTTTTTTTAAACAGACATTACGAATTAATTTATAACAATATTTATCGATATTTTTTGTGCCAAAGTAAATTTTTATTTTTAGCTATTTTTTTTAAATTTTCAGTAATAAAGGTCCATTATAGTCAGACAATAGTCGTACTTTTCCGATTTTTGAGAGAAAAAATAGAAATGGAAATAGTCATAAAATTTTTTTTTTATAATAATGTTTTGTCTATTTTTTAATAAGAAAATAAGTATAAGTAGTAGAGGTAAATTATAGTCAGGCGAAAGTCGTATTTTTCGTTAAACAATTTTTTTTTAGAAAAAACCAGAGTAAAAAGTATCATCAATAAAAATATAGTTATCAACAATTTTTATCTTCTTTAAAAAAAACAAGAAAATAATTATAAGTAGTTTACAATTTAAATAATTATAAGTAATTATAAAGACGAAAGTCGTATTTTTCGTTAAACAATTTTTTTTGGAAAAAACTAGAGTAAAAAATATCATTAATAAAAATATAGTTATCAACAATTTTTATCTCCTTAAAAAAAACAAGAAAATAATTATAAGTAGTATAGTTCAATTATAGTCAGACGAAAAGCGTATAAATTTTTGGAAAGAAAGTAGAGGCAAATATATTGTTATAATTAATTTTTAGTCTTGGTTTTAAAATAGGGAAGTAATTATAAATTTATAACTAGTGAAGGTCTATTATAGTCAGACAAAAAGTTTATTTTTTTGTTTTAAAAAAACTAAAAGAAAATAGTGAAAACATAATTTTTATCTATTTGTTATTAAGAAAGTAATTCTACAGTAGTAGCGGTCGATTACAGTCAGACGTAAAATTAATTTTTATGGAAACAAATCTAGAGGAACTGTAAAAGCATTAAAAATTTTGTTATTATAAATTTTACACAATTTTATTAATTTTTTTTTTGGTAGAATCTTTGTTTTAATGGTAGAAGTCAATTATAGCCAGACAAAAATTTCTAGAAAATTATTCCTTTTAATTGAAATCTAATTTCAGTAAAAAAAATAAAGTAAAAAAAATAATATTAAAAAAAATTTTTTCAATTAAAATTAAATAAATTAAAAAATAAAAATTAATTTATTTTTGAACAATATTAATAATAATAAATATAATATTAATAATAATAATCATAATAATAATAATAATAATAATAATAATAATGAATAATAATAATAAATGTAAATAAATATAAATAAATATAAATAAATATAAATAAATATAAATGAATATAAATAAATGTAAATAAATATAAATAAATATAAATAAAGAATAAGAATAAGAGTTGTAATAATAATAATATTAAGGAGAAAAGTAATAAAAATGTCAATCAAATTAGAATAAAAATGTTTTGTCAGAGTTTTTATAATTTTCTTTTTAATAATTAATACCTTCATTAATTCTTTAAAATTAATTTCATCAATTAACAACAATTTGCGATTGTAAAACTAGAAAAACCCATTTTTGCTATCAATTTAATTTTCGTTAATTAAACGTACCTATTTTATTTGCAATTAGAAATTATTGTTCCACGATTGTCGCAGAATAGAAAAAGCATGTTTGAGAAATTCATTACACGACGACTTTTAAGTAAATTAACAGATTTCTGATAACATTTGTCCGGCAAAGTGAATAAGTAAAAGTTAATTTTATTTCTTTTTTTTGCAAAGCAATTCTTTCGAATTTTTTTTCTCTCTCTCTCTCTCTCTCTCTCTCTCTCATTTTAGACGTACAAACATCCTTTATAATCAAGTTGAATGGAAGTCAGTAGATTAGTAATCGTTAAGAGAAAACCCGATTCGTTACTTTAGCTGACGACGACGATAGAACTTATCTGCGAGAGAGTACCGTTTTCGTATCAATTCGAAACTTTCAAGAATAATTCCAAACTGTGTCCTCAATTTTTTTGTTTTTTGTTTTCATTTAATGCGCCAAGTTTCACTTCACATATCTATCAATTTTTGCAATTTTTTTTTTGTTTTTGAAAAAAGCGGAAATAGACTTAATATCTATTAAGTATTAACTCGAGTGTAAAATGTTGCACCAGGTAAAAAAAATTGATGGAAAAATAATAAAATATTTTTCTCTGATTTGGTGAAATTTTATAAGTTGAAAATTGGAGAAAAAAATTTCTTTTGTTTAAATAAATAAATAAACAAATAAATGAATGAATAAACCAAATAAATAAATCACTAAATACTATCTTAATTAATTTCTTGTCTGGTTTAGAAAAATTTAAAATCAACAGATAAATATTATTAAAAACCATATTTATTTTTTGTATATATTTATTTATTCTTTTGTACATTTTGTTTTTTTTAAAGAATAAATAAATACAAAAATACATTCATTAATAAATTTCTGCTCTATTTAGAAAAATGTTTCAAATCGACAGATAAATTAATAAAAATGATTTTTATTTTTGCTTTATTTATTATTATGTTTATTTTATTCTTTTGAAAAAATTAATAAATGAATACAAAAATCCGTCAATTATTAAATTTTTGTTCTTTTTATAAAAAATGCAAATCGACAGATAAACCGAGATAAATTAATAAAAGTCATTTTTATTCTTTCGTTTAACTAACTAATTCAATTGGTAAGCTGAAAAATAATTTAAACATTTACTAAATTCAATAATAAATTTAGTTAATAAATACTATTAATCATTGAGTTAATTAATTAGTTATTTTCCAACTTTGCCAAGAAATGAATAATAAATATAAATATAATATAATTAAACAAATAATAAATAAATCATAAATAAATAAAATAGATAAATAAATTAAATTTTGACAAAATATAATTAAAGATTTTTTTCGACAAATTAATATTTCTCTCTAATAAAACGTGTTAGTAAAATTTACTAATTATAAAAGGTAAAAGTAAGTGACTAGATTTTTATTAATTTATTTTTCTAATTTAAATTTAGAGAGTGACAAAATAAATAAGAAAACAAAGGAAAAAAGTGAAAAAAATTACCAAGTGGAAAATTTTGTTTAAAATAATTTCAAATTGAATTTTCTTTTTTCTTTAGATTTATTTCCTTCTTTATTGTCTATAGACATTTTTCGCTGTTTATTACTAGAAATAAATAGAAAAAAGGGAAAAAATAATAAATAAAAAAAAGCTAAAAATGAGTCACAATTTATATTAATTTATTTTTCTAATTTAAATTTAGAGAGTGACAAAATAAATAATAAAACAAAGAAAAAAAGTGAAAAAAAATCACCAAGTGGAAAATTTTGTTTAAAATAATTTCAAATTGAATTTTCTTTTTTCTTTAGATTTATTTCCTTCTTTATTGTCTATAGACATTTTTTTCTGTTTATTACTAGAAATAGATAGAAAAGAAGGAAAAAAATAATAAATAAAAAAAAGCTAAAAATGAGTCACAATTTTTATTAATTTATTTTTACAATTTAAATTTAGAGAGTGGCAAAATAAATAAGAAAACAAAGGAAAAAAGTGAAAAAAAATCACCAAGTGGAAAATTTTGTTTAAAATAATTTCAAATTGAATTTTCTTTTTTCTTTAGATTTATTTCCTTCTTTATTGTCTATAGACATTTTTTTCTGTTTATTACTAAAAATAAATATAAAAAAGGGAAAAAATAATAAATAAAAAAAGCTAAAAATGAGTCACAATTTTTATTAATTTTTTTCCAATTTAAATTTAAAATTTGCCAAAATAAATAAGAAAACAAAGGAAAAAAAGTTTTAAAAAATCACCAAGTGGAAAATTTTGTTCAAAATAATTGTAAATTGAATGTGAATATAATAATGAGTTATTGGATGTATTTATATGCAATAATTATAGCATAGTTACAGTATGCGGAAATAGAGGAAAGAAAAAAGAAGAGAGAAAGAAAAAAAGTGAGAGAGAGAGAGAAAAAAAAGGGCGAGACATATTTTGCTTGGCCAAGGTTGATTGATATTTCTCGTTACCATTAAATCGTCAAGTTGCCTTTCTATTGGTTATAACTACTTTGGTTAACTACCTTATTTCGTTCCACTTTAAAACGTGCGCTAACCTACATTTTCTTGAGTACGTGAAACGTTTATTTTATTTTTTTTTTCTTCTCTTTGCACCTACGCGTGTATTTTTTTCTGCTTCTCCTTCTCACTCTCTCGTCTATCGCGAATATTTATGTCGCAATACACGTGACTTAAAGTGTAAAAGGCGTTTTGTGGCGCTTTTGTTAAGTGCAATGACATTACAATAACAAAATGCAATTTCATATTTTAAAGTTCAATTCTCATTGATGTGAGAGAAAATTTTTTGTTTTCACATTTATATTGTTATGTATATATGTTAAATTGTGAAAACATTTCTTTGACTTTCAATGTTTTTTTTCCTTTAATTTCGAATAACTTGTTTCATTTTTGTGGTTTTTCGAATTTTTCTTTTACTATTTTGTTTTGAAAAATAGAAATTTGTTTTAAAAAAACAAAAAATTAATTTTGTAACAGGGTTTTTTTTATTCATGTACAATAAATAAAAAAAGAAATTGAAAAAACAGAAAAAAAACAATTATTTAGTTAAAGGAAACATTTGGTAAATTGAAAAAAGCAGAGAATAAACAAAGTAACTCTTTTTTGAATTACAATTCTGGTCAACTGAGTAGAAATTAACTCACTATTTAATTAATTGATTAATTAAATAGATCTTGAAGACTAAATTCAGAAAAAAAGAAAAATTCAAAAAGAAGCAAAGAATAAAAATAAAATCTCGTTTTAGAATTGTAATTATTCATAATTAAACAGACTAAGTAATAACTAAATTAATTCCATTAATTGTCAACGATTAAAAATAATTTTATTAATTTATAAAATAAATCAATATTTTTCTTAATTGATGAAAACATAATTTATTGTTCATAATAATTAATAAATAATTATGTAAATCAGTTAATATTTTTTATTTTACGTAATTAATTAACATTATTCAATTAATTAGAACGGTAATTTTTCTAAATTGATCGAAATGTAAATATAAATTTAAATGCAAACAAATTGTAATTAAATTTTAAAGTCAATTATAAACAAATTATAATTAAATTATAATAAATAATTAATTAGCAAACTATTTATTATAATTGAAAAAGATTAGAATTATTATTAAAAAATACTAAAATTAAGAAAATCATCATTATAAATCATTAATAAATAATTAATTTGTCAACTAATTAATTATTCACCAAATCAAGTATTGAATTAAATAATTAATTCATCAACTGATAACTTTTATCAAATAACCAAATTAATTAGTTAATTAATTACCGAATTTTAACTAAACTTATAAATTTTTATTACTGTGCGTAAACATAAAAATTTTTCCCTAAATTACGAAATTTCTCTCTCCGCTTTTAATGTAGAAAAAAAAGAAAATTGAGAAATTGATGTATTGAATTTGATTTCATCGTTATATAGTAAATTCTGATCCGAATGGATTCTGCGATGATGCAATGCATATCGAGAGCGCAATCGAAAGAGTGTGTGAGAAAGCATTTGCGGTTATGTATGGAACGCTTGTAAAAAAAAATTATTAACTCCGTCACATAGTGACAAAAGTAAAATGAGAAAAAAAAATTGAGGAATTTAATTTTTATCTCGCATGAGAAATGTTGACACATTTTTTGTTACACAAAGTACAAATTGTATTTCTTCCATTTTACTGACAATAACTGATAATAGAAAAAATTTATCCAATTAAAAAAAACAAAAGGTCGGAAATTCGATAATCGAAAACAATAACAGCTTATAATTTTATTATTTTATTTACACTTAATTATTATTTATTTCTTCTTTACAATTTAGATTTATTAACAAAATTACTTCATTATTTTTCATTTTTTGTTTATTTTTATTTTTTTTTATTGACAGAAATCAATTGTAGTCGGAAAAGTAATAGTTGGGATTTGAAAATAATTATAGTGTAAAGAATGGTATAGTTAGAATCAATAGAAGTCAAAATAATTTTAGTCAAAATCGCTAACAGTTGGAAAAATTCTGATTTAGATCAATAATTGTGTTAACATTACTAGCAGTCGGAAAATTGTAGTTAAAATCAATAGTAGCTTGAATCAATAGCGGGGGTAATAGTGGTTAGAATCAATAGTTAAAATAAATAGTAATCAGAATAATGGTAGAAAGAATCAATAGTAGTTTAAATCAATAGTGGTCAGAATCAATAATGGTTAAAGTCAATAGTGGTAAGAATCAATAGTAATCGAAAAAATTTTAGTCACCATCAATAGTAGTCGGAACAGTGGTAGTTAAAATCAATAGTAGTTATAATGAATAGTAATCGAAAAAATTTTAGTTATTATCAATAGTAATCGGAACAATGGTAGTCAGAATCAATAGCGATCGGAATAGTGGTAATCAGAATAAATAGTGGTCGGAATAATACTTGTCAGAATAAATAGTAGTAGTAGTAGTAATAGGAAAAATTATTATCAGAATCAATAGTGGTCGGAATAATGGTAGTTAAAATCAATAGTAGTCGGAATAATAGTAGTCAGAGTCAATAGTAATCTGAATAATGGTAGTCAGAATCAATACTAATCGAAATAAAGGTAGAAAGAATCAATAGTAGTCATAATCAATAGGAGTTAAAATCAATAGTGGTCAGAATCAATAGCAGTTGAATAAATGTTAGTCACTATCAATAGTAATCGGAACAATGGGAGTCAGAATCAATAGTAATCGGAACAATGGTAGTTAAAATCAATATTAGTCGAAACAATGGTAGTCAGAATCAATAGCGATCGGAATAGTGGTAATCAGAATAAATAGTAGTCGGAATAATGCTTGTCAGAATAAATAGTAGTCTGAATCAATAGTAGTAAGGAATTTTTTCCCCGAAAATTCAAAGCAAAAATAATTTCTTTTTTTTCCATTCAAATTTTTTCCGACTACACTTTTTCAATTTTTTCTACACAAAACGTACATAGCTGTAGGGAATATTGTATCGAAAAGAACTCTCGATGATAAATATGAAGGAAAGTTATTGCAAGGGATTATTTGCCACATTAGAGGGAAGGAGAGAAATAGAGAGAAAGAGAGAAAGAGAGTGAGAGAGAGAGAGACTAGAGTTCAAACTAACGAGCATAACCGCCTTGTGCCGATTCCGGACTTTTGCAATCGCGATTTTGAAATGATTTCTCGATTTTAGATTCACGTCACGTGTTTTAAAATCAGCACTGGCATATGGGGTATAGATTTATCGGAAATCATATATGCCTGCGAGCATGTGCCGGAAATACGGCGTAATGCCCGCCACTATAGCTAACTCTCTCGCTCTCACACACACAGACGATGATAATTAATTAACTAATTAATTAGTATGATCATAATTGTAGGAAAATTAAAATACACACGAAACGTTAAAATACTTTCGAAATTCTTATAAATTACTATCAAGAAAACGAAACGAATCTAATATCCGTTATTTATATCATTCACATTGTTTGTGTGCAGTAATTATTTATTTATTTATTTATTTATTTATACGGGGAAAATTACGTAAAACTGTAAAAAGAGCAAAAAGAAAAACAAAATAGATTTAATTTCACGTGTATAGAATCTAATTATTACTTTTTTTCTAATCAGAAATTGTAATTAATTTTTTTTTCGTATTTGTTTTTGTAAACATAAGTTTTGTAGAATTATTTTTTGTGGCAATTTTTTTTAAGTTATTTATTGTGAGCTAATTTCCTTATTTAGTTTTCATTGTTTTTCAAATAGAAACTGATTGTTTGGGAAAAGAAAAAAATTTCTAATTAGTATCATTATTTAGAATTTAATTTTTATTAATTTCTTTCTTCTTTAGATTTATTTTATTCTTTGTTGTCTAGAGGAATTTTTTTGCTGTTTATTACTAGAAATTAATAGAAAAAAAAATTAAAAATAATAAATAAAGGAATGGAGTGATGTAAATAAATTACTTATTTGGATTATAAATTATTATTTATCTCTTTATTTTATCTCTTTATTTTGTCTCTTTATTTTATCTCTTCTTTCAATTTATTAACTTCTTTATTATTTATAGACATAATTTTTTTCACTGCTTTTACTCTAAGTAAATGAAAAAAGTTAATAAATTAGTAAAAAATTTATTTAAATCAAATTATTACTTGATTATCAATTATTTATTTATCTTATTTATTTATTGTCAATTATGAATTTAATTTTAATTTTTATTTTATTAGTAACTGACAAAATAATATTAAATTTAAATTAAATTTAAATTAAATTTAAATTAAGTTTAAAAAATTAAACTTAAGTAATTAATAAATATATTTAAATTTAAACATTGATTGTTTATTATTTCATCTCTTTTTTACAATTAGCAATTATTTTTTTGTTTGTGAACTGAAAAAAATTCTTTGATTCAAATAACCGATTATTTTCCTGTTATCAATTAAATATTCACTTCAGTCAAATAATTTTTAAATTACTGTAAACTGAAATGTATTTGCTTCAAATTGTTTTTTGAAAATAAGTAAATCATGTAAAATTTATTTTATTTAATTAAAAATTATTTCATCTTAATAAATTTATTTGAGTCAAGTAAATATTTCTTTGATAAAACATAAGCAATTGGATATTTAAATCAAATAAATTTTCTCTTCAGTGTGTAATTTTATTTTATTTAATTAAAAATTATTTGATCTCAATTTTATTTGAGTCAAGTAAATATTTATTTGATAAAACATAAGCAATTGGATATTTAAATCAAATAAATTTTCTCTTCAGTGTGTAATTTTCTTTTTCGTATTCTTTGTCGTTTTTAATTTTTAAATAAACAATTAAATCAATAATTCGTAACAATTATTAATTATTACTATTGAAAAAAAATTTTCTATTCAAAAGACAAAAAAACAATAGAAAAAATTATAATTTAATAATTGATACCTAATAAAATAATTAATAATTAATGATTAATAATAAATAATGTAATAGTACTGAATTTTTTTTTTTGTTAATTTAATTACTAATTGTAAACTTCTAGTAGTACTGTTCAATTATAGTCAGGCAAACAAATTATTTTCCACTACAGAACTCGTACTGAAAATATTGAAATTAATATCTAAATTTTAAAATAGTTCTCAATGTTAAAGAAAAATATATGAAAATTACCATAATTTTTCAGTATTTAAATAAAGAAGATAGAAAATTAGAAAAAACTTTTCTATCGAGAAAGTGTAGCAAATTTTTCCTCCCAATAAAAGCGGGTCAGAAAATGTTGAATGAATTGTAAATTTTGTGTACGCATATTTTGAATGGAAAGTCTTCTCGGTAATAAAAGCGATTTCAGAGAGAGAAAAAAAAGAGAGAGAAAAAAGAGAGAAAAAAAAGAGAAAAAGCAAAAGAGAGAAAAAGAGAGAGAAAATCAAAGGAGAGAGAAAGAAAAAAAGGGAGAAAGAGAAAAGAGAGGAAAGATAGAAAAAGAGAGAAAAAAGGAAAAGAGTGAGAAAAAGAAAAGAGAAAAAAATAAAAAAAAGAGAGAGAGAGAAAACAGTTACAAGTTTCATCATCTCACCTTGTTGAAGTTACATGTGACATATACGTAGAGTTTGCGAGTGTATATGATGGTCTCTCGGTGGGTGGTGTGATTGTGGTTGGGTCACCCACTTCACTTTTTATGATTGTCGCGTATGTAACACGACCCCAAGAAACCACAAGATCTGCATGCCAAAGAACCTGAATCGCAGCCGCGTGGTAATGAACCAGTGACGCACAAATATTTTACATATATTACACTCGACTCGAAAGCATTTATATCTTTCAAACAATTTTACCGCCATTTCGCATTTGTTGAGGAAAACAAAATTTATTTATTACTTCCATTTCAATGTGATTGAACACAAGCGAAATATATTATTTTCGAAAATTGACTTTTCGACAGTGTTTCATGTTTTTGGAAAATAAATTTTTCCCTCACGCAATCAATTTTATGAGCAGGAAACAATTTTAGCAGAAAGAAAATTGGTATTCGCTAATTTTAGACTTTAAAAGTATTTTTGTTTTTGAAAATAGTAAATTTTTGGGGAAAAAAAATTTGTTTACCCAAAAAATTTATTTTTGTAAAAAATACTTTTTGGTTGCAAACAAAATTTTATTCAATAATAATAATAATAATAATAATAATAATATATCAATGTTCTCAAATTTTATTTGTTCATTTGTTGTACAATAATAGGTTCTGTTTTTTGTTACAAAAATACTTTTTTGCCTCTAGTAGCAAAAATAGTTTTTCCCCTTTTTAGTAACAAAAATACTTTTTTTTTGTTGCAAACGAAATTTGTCTAACAAATAATTACATTTTGATTTGTTTTGTTCCCAAAAATAATTTATTGACTTATAATTACATTTTGTTTTGTTAAAAACAAAAAGAAAGTATCCACAATACTTTTTTGATTTTTATTCACAAAAATATTTTCCACTTCAAAAAATTTTTTTGACAGTATAATTGTTATTATTTTTGTGACAAAAATATTCGCTGCAAAAAGTTTTCTTGACAAAATAATAATTATTGTTTTTGTGAGAAAAATACTTTTTTTGCTTCAGAAATTAATTTTTTGACAGAGAATAACGTTTTAGTTTCTTTTGTTAATAAAAATATTTGTTTGTTTTTTTAATCATAAGCAGTTTGTTGACGAAAAATCTTCTTTGCCTCAATGAATATTTTTATTTTTGTCACAAAAATACTATTTTGGATTAAAAAATTTTTTTTGGCACAATAGTATTTTTTGGTCTTGTTACAAAAATACTTTTTTACTCCAAAATAAGTTTTTGATAGAGAATTACTTTTTGGATTGTTTTGTCAATAAAAATACTCTCTCACTTTTGAAAACATCTCTTTGGCAACATAAAAATTTTATTTTTATTACAAAAGTACTTTTTTGATGCAAAAAAATGTTATGTCACAATAGTAATTCTTATTTTAGTTACAAAAAAATAATTTTCTCTCAAAACAAATTTTTTTTGTCAAAATACTATTTATTTTTTTTTTGAAAAAATACTTTTTGTCTGTAAAATAAATTTTTTGTCACACAATTTTCGATTTGTTTTCTTATCACTAACATAAATGCTTTTGCTTTCTTATCACAAAAATACTTCTCTTATTTTCTTATCACAAAAATACTTTTTTCGTGGTAAAAAATTTTTCTTTGGCGCAATAACAATTCGTCTCAATAATAAGTTTTGTCCTTGTTACAAAAATTACTTTTTCCTTCTTTTTCAAATCTAGAAAAATTTCGTCATAAAAAATTATTTCGCTATTAACATTAAATTACTTGTAATAAAAATTACTATTGTGCCAAAAAATTCTTTTAAAGCAGAATAGTATAGTATAGCATAGTAGTAGTCAAAATTAATTTTCCTCAAATATTCTGATTAAAAAAAACAAATTCGTCCTCAAAAAATAATTCCTACAGATCCACTATTCCTCGACTATTCTATCAGCAAACAAACAACATCGATGATTTATTTCTCAAAGATATAATTCCTGGGATTTTTTCTTATTCAAAACAAACAAAAGAAAATAGAAAAACAAACTCTTAGAAAAATATTTTTATACAAGAAAAGTGTAAAGATAATGCCAAAAAATGTCTATACGCAGATGGGAATCGTCTTTTAACGAGGAGATTAAACACGATCCTTGTACTTTGCTTTAGCCCAGATTACACGCGGCACTTTCATCGCAACTATGCCATTGTGAGAATATATGTATATATATATATAAAGCAAGAGAGCATTACACGCACATTACGCAGTAATTGTAAATTACATTTTCCTCGATCTAATGGACCAACATCGGTTTAGTGATTATATCCCAACACCTCTTATGGATTTATATACACATTTATATCTATATAAATTATAAAATACCAACTCAGTGCTCGTGGTGCATATAGTAAACAATTCCTGTACATAGGCATTCTATAATCTGATCAATTGAAATCAATCCTTCAAGATCGTTGAGTGCAAAATGATCTAAACCATTCGTTTACTTTTGTAATTAGTTTCCTTTTTCTGTACATGCAACTGGTTTTGATTCCAACTTCCTATCGACTCTCACTGGAGTGTAGAGCAACTTTTTTTTTCTTTAGTGTTTACGTAAAAAAAAGGGGAACTGATGGAAAAATTTATTACATTTCGAATTGCGGTTTTAGAAATGTGGGGAATTTAAAAAAGAATGAAAAAAAATTGTAGGAGGGAGTACGTTAATTGGTACCAGCAGTGAATGGTACTAGTATTAATTGCTATCACTAATGATTGGTATCACTAATGATTGGTATCACTAATGATTGGTATCACTAATGATTGGTATCACTAAAGATTGGTATCACTAATGATTGGTATCTTAAAGATTGGTATCACTAATGATTGGTATCACTAAAGATTGGTATCACTAATAATTTGTATTACCAGTCTTTAATAGTACTATTAATACCACCAATTATTAGTGCCACGAATTAATGCTACCACTTGGTACCACATTGGTACCACCTTTTAATGCAACCACTACTGTTTGGTGCCACCATTTAATTCAACCACTGTTGATATCATTACTAGTTGGTACCACTATTAATTAAAATCAACGAAGAATGGTCCCACTATTTACTGGTATCACTACTGATTTGTACCACTCTCAACTGGTACCATCATTTAATGCTACCAGTATTGGTACCACTATTAATTAAAATCAACAAATATTGGTACCACTATTTGTTGAAATTAACGAAAGATGGTACAACTGTTAACTGGTATCACTACTGATTGGTACCACTCTTAATTGGTACCATCATTTGATGCTTCCAGTATTGGTACCACTATTAAACGAAATCAACAAAGATTGATACCACTCTTAGACAAAATTCGCAAATAGTGGTACCACTATTAATTGGTATCACCACTAATTGGTACCACCAGTGAGTGGTACCACAATTGATTGGTATCACTATTAACTAGTATTTTTAGTAATTGGTACCACTATTAATATAACTATTAATATTAATTATAAAAAAATAGTGGTACCACTATTAATTGGTATCACCACTAATTGGTACCACCAGTGAGTGGTACCACAATTAATTGGTATCACTATTAACTAGTATCTTTAGTGATTGGTACCACTATTAATATAACTATTAATATTAATTATTAAGTGTTACAACTTCTAACAAAAAATTAAAATTTATTGTTACGATCATTAATTGGTACCACCAATGATTCGTACAACTTTTAATAGCGCACTTTGATGAATATTATGGCTAATTAGTACTACTATTAGTCGCTAGAAAATTTATTTAATGAGTCT
The DNA here is from genome assembly GCA_032873175.1 of Leptopilina drosophilae. Lineage (NCBI taxonomy): Eukaryota > Metazoa > Arthropoda > Insecta > Hymenoptera > Figitidae > Leptopilina > Leptopilina drosophilae. Next base: position 32,488,717 of record CM065485.1, read on the forward strand.
GTTAATAATTGGTGCCAATTAACTCTAACCATAATTATCTGGTACCATAACATTAAACTGTAATTATCTACCAGGGGTGGTAGTAAATAATTGTAACACTATTAATTGATGCAAAAATTATTTGGTACCACTATTAATTCCTAGCAGCCATAATTGGTACCACTATTAATTTATAACAGAATTAGTTCGTAACAGGATTTACTGGTACCACTATCAATTGGCACCACTATTAATTCCTATCAGGATTAACTGGTACCACTATTAATTGGTACCACTATTAATTCGTACCAAGGTTGATTAGTGCCACTATTAATTCGTACCGTGATTAATTGGTACCAGAATTAATTTGTACCTGGATTAATTTGTACCAAAATTTATTGGTACCACTATTAATTGGTACCACAATTATCACGTACCATAACAGTAAACATACTTTCTACTAACAATAAGAGTGGTACCAAATAGTTCTGGTGCCACTATTAATTGCTACAAAAATTATTCGCTAATTCTGTAAACAACGGACACCATTAATAATAATTGATTCTGTTAACAATTGATGTTAAAATCATTATTCGTCTCTAATTAAATAAATAATAATAAATAATCGTTATTAATTGGAACTTTAATTTTTTTTATCATTATTAACACGGATACCAGTGACTAGCGTCGTATTTCTGGTTTGATGCGGGGAATTTACATAAGATGAATAATTAATTATTCTCTGCTTGAAAGTCAGAAAAAAAATTGCACTCTCGTACTTTATTAAATTTTGATAAATTGGAAATTCGCCATTTTTGTTCTCCTCTCTACCCCTTTGGCATTAGATGTAAATGAGAAAGGGAGTAAACCTGTTTTTGCACTCAATCTCCTTCGCAGTGTTCAGTGGACGCCTACTCTGTGTACAATTCAATAATCGATTGCCGATTATTGCACATAATGAGCTTACATATACTTCGATTTGAAAGAATTTCAATTTCCAATTATAGAATTAAAAATACTCACTTGTTTAGAAATGGAAACTGTAACCGATAGTTGTCGTTATATATTTATTTCCATTTATCTTTTAACAATTTTAACTCTCTTTTTTTAATTTGATTTTGTAAAAAATGTTTACCAATTTGACTGATTTTTTTGTTTTTGCTTTTGAATTAGTAAATTTTACTAATAAATATGTTTACTAATTCATTAGTAAAATTTACTTATTCCAAAAAAAACTAATTTTAAATGCGTAAATTTCACTATAATTTAATAGAAATTATAATTAGTAAAAATTAATTAAAAAAATGTATAAGCAAATTTTTTTTTAAATCAAATGTTTTTATTAGTAAACTTAGAAAATTCTACTAATTTATTTGTAAAATCTACTAATTCAGAAAGAAATGTTTGCTTTTGAATTAGTAAATTTTACTAATAAATTAGTAAAAATTAATAAACTAATTGGAATTTTTATATTAAAATAAAAAAAAGTAAAGTAAAAAAAGCAAAAAGTTTCTTTTAAATAAAATTATAAATTTCTACTGATTTTTTAGTAAAATTTATTAATTCAAAAAGAGTTTTTTTTATTTTGATTAGTAAAGGTTTTTAGTAAATAGTAATTACTACTAATTTATTAAAAAAAAATTACTTATACAAGAAAAGCTTTTTGTATTTGAATTATTAAATTTTACTAATAAATTCGTAAAAATACTATTCGTTGGTAAAATTTACCAATTAACAAATAATATTTTCCTTTTTATGAGTAAATTTTTAGGGAAGAATTTTATTTTTTTAATGACTTTTGTCAGAGTCGATTTAGGAAGGAATTTTATTTTTTTCACAGGAAAGTTTTTAAAAAAAGTACTGTAAAGTAAATTCAGTAGATTAAACTTCTGTAATGGTGTTTATAAATTTATAAATTTCTATACGTAGTAGTAATTGAAAAATTTCGGAATGAGGTTGCTGTTTAAATATTTCCTCAGTCTGATAGGAAACGTTTCTCATGACCCATGATACCCACTTAAGTCTTCTTATCACGTCTTGACTTTATATTGATCCTTTTTTTTCTTCTTCTTCTCCTCAACAACGTTTAAAAAACTCCTATCGTGCTCTGTGGAATGTTTACCTAATCGCTTATCCCATTTTTGGAAACAACTAAGTAGAATCTACAGTGAAAATAGAAATTCTCAATTAATTCGAAAAAAAATAGTTTATTATCAACTTTACAAAAAAATAAATAAATAAAATTATAAAATGGTTTTAAATCTTTAATAAATGAATTTAAATTTTATTACAAATAAATGAATTTAAATTTTATTACAAATTTTCGTTCATTATTTGTTTTTATTCTTTTTTGGATTTATTTTTTCAATTTATTATTTAAATAAATTTAATTTAGTTGTTTTTATTATTCTTTTATTATTATTTCTATTTTGTTGTTTGAACCGCAAAAAAGTATAACCACATATAAAATTCTGACCGCCACTGTAAAACAATGACGCAGTCAAAATTTTATCTGTGGTTACAATTTCTAGCTGCTTATTTATTACTTTATTTATTTATTATTTTTTAATATTTGCTATTATAATTTGCACTTATTTCTATTTTCTACTTTTATTAATTTACTATTACACATTTTTTTTTAAGTTTCATATTTTTTATTTTATCGTAAAATAGGCGTCAAAACGAGAACTTTTTTTCTTTTGTTTCATTTATTAATAGAACGAAAAATAATATACTTATTAATGTAAATATTAAATAACAAAGAACGAATAAAAATAACAAATAAAAATAATAAATAAAAATAATAAATAAAAATAATAAATAAAAATAACAAATAAAAATAACAAATGAAAAAATTTGTCTCCAACAGAAAAAGAAGTTTGAAAAAGAAAATTTTATAAATAAAAAAAGAGAAACATTTTTTCTGCATTTTTTCTAACTTTTATAAATTATAAACTTTTTTATTACTTTCTCGAGAGGAGAAATAAATTTATTTCTCTTGCTTGTCACATTCATGTTCCCTTTTTTTTTGAGTCACGATAATAAACAATGTTACATAAAAGAAAATGCGTAAATATAAATTTCGACATGGGAAAAAAATATGAGTAACGATTTTTTGTTTTTTTCTATATTAATATTAATATAATTCATAATTTTGCGCACTGAGACCATTAAAATTGAAAATCATTGACCGTTTAGTAAAAAAAATGAAAAAAAATAGAAAAATATCTTTGTGAAAGTTTAGAAATGCTAATTAATGAGAGACACACTTTTGCGTCTTCGTTTAACTTTATATATATACAGTTAATGAATAAAACGGTAGTGCAGTTGCATAATTACTAACCTAGTCTAAACATAACATATCTTCCATCTGTGCAATATTTATTCAGGGAAAATTTGACATTTTATTATAACTGTCAGAATTTTATTACTTTCGCCGAGAGAGGAAAAATTAAATCAAACAAGTTTCTCGTATTTTAATTCGTTTTGATTTTCGTTTAATTAAATTTTTTCTTCTATTTTTAATAAAGAAAAAAAAATTTCCATTTGATTTCATGCAGTTTTCCGTCATTTGCAAATTGTTCATTTATTTTTATTAAATTTTTACTATTAATACAATTATTATTATTATTATTATTATTATTATTATTATTATTATTATTATTATTCTATTAGGGCTTTGTAATTTCAAATAAATAAATTATTCTGTTTTTGTAAATTTTAAAAATTTTATTATTTATTTATTTTTTTATTATTGTTAGTCTTATATATTTTTTAACGCTTTTTTACCCACATTCATAATAATAATAATAATATGCCCCGTTTATATAATAAATAAATAAATAAATAAATAAATAAATAAAAAGAGTATAAAAATAAAAAATAACCGAACCTAATTAAATTTTCTAAGTTCATAACTTAAAACTTGTAATTTTACTACATTACCAATGAAAATTTTCTTATTTAATAAAATTAACAACTTCGTAATATTGCAAGTAAGTTATTATAATATATTAATATTAACTAATAAATTTTACTACCAAACCGAACTGTTAAATTTTTTTATGATCTAATATCAAAAAAATATTTATTTTTTTATGATTAAATGCTAAAAAATATGATTACAAATGAGTCTCTCTTACTCTCTTTTTACTTTCTTTGAATATTAATAAATTTTTAATTTCTCAAGTATTTTTTTTTAAATTTGAATATGCAAGTGTAAAATTTTATTTAATTAATATTTAATAATTTTGAAATTTCATACATATTATGAATGTGTAAACGCTTCAAGGTCACTGCCACTGGTTTTTTTTTCATAAATTTTCAGTGAGACTAAAAAAATTATCAGCTGATAATTTAAGTCATTTTTCTTCTAAAAGCAAAAAATAAAAAATAAAATACAATCTGTTATCTAACGTTGAAATTTATTCAATTCAAAAATAGAAATGATATAATAGTTTAAAAGTTATACAATAAGTAATATTTCACAAATCGGCTTTTAAATACAATCATCAATGCTGTTTTATTATTAATTTTATTATAATATTATGCTTATTACGTGCGATATAATTAGTTTGGTTTTAAAAGTTTAATATAATAAATAGAATGTTGGAAAAAGAGTTTGATATTTTGACTCAATTTTCATTATTATTTATTTTATTTATTTACAATTTTTTCATTATTTTAATTGAAATAAAAAATTAATTAATTAATTAATTAATTTAATTAGAAAAATGTAATTTCGAATTTTTATTAAATAATAAATTTTATTCAATAATTTTATTTATTAATAATTGATTCAATAAAAAATTTTTTAATTTTTTTTTTAATTTACTTTCATAAAAAAATAATTCTAGTAATAATTCTATTATTATTTATTATATTAATTATAATTTTAATTTTATTATAAATATAATAATAATTCTTCTTCTTCTTTGTTGTTATAAATATTAAATATTACTATTGTTACTTTCGATTTTTTAAATAAAAATAATATAAAATATAATAATAATAATATACAATTTATTTATTTATTAATAAACAAATAATACAATGAAATTTTAAAAATTACTTTCGATTATACAATTTAAAAATAATAACTCGAATCGTAGAAAAATGAATTTTGACATTTTTCGAAGCAGAAGTAATAAATAATTATCGGCCTCTTCTTTGAAATAATAAATAATAATAATTTAATGACAAGATGATTCAATGAAAATAAAGTGATTCGAGAGAAATTGATTTTGATTGTGTGAATGAGATCAAGACGTAACATGCATTCAGAATAAGAGTGAGAGAGAGTGAGTGAGAGAGAGATAGCCTTTGACCTAAAGTCAAGACCTTCAGAGATCTTTCACGCGTTAAAATTGTTCGTTCTTAAAGTTGAATCGCGTCCCGCTCTTTTAGACGAGAGCAATTAGCATTAAAAGGCGACCGCTGATTATCCTTATATACATACAGATTATTTCTCTGCCTCTCTTAAATTATTTTTATTTTTATTATTATTATTATTATTATTATTATTACAAATATAAATTTTTTGTATAGTATGACTTTATTACAATTATTTCCACGCCCATAATTCGTGAAATAATTTCTCATTTACACTTTACGTTAATTGCTCTATAAACAATTTTTTTTTTCGTAGTAGAAAAAAAATTTTTAAGTAGTCTGAAAAGTTATTTTTATTATAATTTTTATCCTTATTATATTTATAATATTATATTATAAATTTATAATAAAATGTTTTTTTTTATAAACGGAAAAAATTGTACAAACAAAATTGAAATTTAAAATATTTTCAAAAGAAAAAGAAAGGGAATGGAAAAAGAACAAAATGTTTATTGTATCACTACAATATTGTTATATTGTCATTATTGTTTTGAAAAGGACGGAAATAATTTTTTTTCTATTTTTTTTTTTTTTGTATGAAATGATATTTTAAGATGTGGTACAAGAGAAAAAAACGTAACGAAACGAGTTTTTGAATAGGTCATTTCTGTTATTTGAGACTGCGAGTTTGATTCAATAAACGGAGCGGAATCAACTCACGTGGCGAGGATCGCAAAATGAAAAGGGTGTGGAGGTCTTTAATTAATCAAACCCGCTTGCGCACGTGCTTTAACCAATAGCTTAACGTAAAAAAACGACACGTGCAACTTTGAATTTCGCACTTTCAAGTGCATAGTCCGTGTTTTTATGTTTGCAATTTTTCTCTTCTATTTTCTTTTTCTTTTTCACGACAAGTGAGTAGTTCGTTAATAATAATTTGTCGAGATGTGAATATTATTTTCTGTCGTGTCGTGCGGAAATTTGCACAATTTTTAATTGGAGTTTTTATGCATATTAATGAATAAATAAATTGAAAAATGTGTAAACTAATAAACAAATAAAAACACAAATAATTAAACAAAAAAATAAATAAACAAATAAAAACACAAATAATTAAATACAACAAATAAGTAAACAAATAAAAACACAAATAATTAAACAAAAAAATAAATAAACAAATAAAAACAAAAAAAATTAAACAAATAAAAACAAAAAAAATTAAACAAAAAAATAAATAAACAAATAAAAACACAAATAATTAAATACAACAAATAAATAAACAAATAAAAACACAAATAATTAAACAAAAAAATTAACAAATAAAAACACAAATTATTAAACAAAACAAATAAATGAACAAATAAACAAATAGACAAAAAATTGATAAATAATTACAAAAACAATAAGTAAAAAAATATGTGAATATAAAAATAATCAATAATCAAAAATAAATAATTAATTTGAAAAGCAAATAAATAAATTGATAAACAAAATATAGATAAAAAATAAATAAATAAAGAAACAAATAAATAGACAAACAAATAAATAAAAATATATAATCAAATAGAAAAGTAAATAAATAAATTGATAACTAAATAGATAAAAAAGAAACAGATAGAACAGCAAATAAATAAATAGATAAATAAATAATTAAACAAATAAATAGAAAAAGATATAAATGACACGAAAAATAAAGAATTAAATAGAAAAGTAAATAAATAAATTAAAAATTAAAAATTGGACAAATAAATAAATAAACTAATAGATGAATAAGAAAATTAATAAATTAATAAACACATAAAAAAACACGTCGATAGACAAACTAATTAAATAATTTTTAAAAATTCTGCTTATTAAAAATATTTATACAATTAAATTTAATAAATCTAAATAATTAACATTTATTATGAATTTTCCAATTATAATAATTAGTTGCCTAATAATAATTCCAAAAAGTGTAATATTTTTTCTTACATTTATTTAACCTAATTTTTAATTGCAGAATGTCAAAATATTCCATTTTTTGAATGTTATGTAATTAAAAAATCATAAATCGTTAATTTTTAATATTAATATACATAATGTGAATAGTTTTTATAATATTATGCGCGCACAAACAAGAAAATTTCTATTACAGTGTAATATTAACTATATTATAAATTGGTAAATATTTTTTTTCTTTTCTTTATATTTCGAGTTGAACTCGTCAATAATAATTGCCCGCATAACAAATACTATACGAGAAATTTCAAATCTGTTATCAAATATTAAACTCAATTTTTTTTTCCTTCTTTATAAATTACGCACATCGCATAAATTTATTCTTATTAAAATATGCGGCAGTGATTGATAACAATAACAATAATAGGGGTCACTTTCCTTTTTCAATTTCTGCAAATAATTCAAGCATGAAATTTTGCTAAAATTTTAATTACTCTTTTTTTGTATATTATTTTGTTGAAAAAAAATAGGAGTGACAAAGAAAAAGAATTATTTTTAAAATTATCAATTTATTATTTTTAAAAAAGTGATAAAAATAAAATATACTAACTAAATAAATAAATAAATTGTTTCAATAAATATAATAATACATAAAAATAAATAAACCAATAATTTACAATTATTACATTAATATTCTCCCACTATGGTAAATATTTTCTACAAAAATAAAACATGTTACACATATTATATAAAGTACAAAATGTACAAAATATATAATACTTGAAAATAAACCATAAATATAATAAATAAATTGAAAGTCATTATACAATAAAAGTGAATTAACGGTTTTAGAAGCACTAGCATTATAATGCTGACCATAATAAACGAGAAATTACAGTCTATATAATTCTCCGAAGCAATATATAATAATATGAAAGTGTAAAAATCATCGAGAACAAAAAAAAAGTGTTTATAATTTTAAACTTTTGTGATAAATCGTCTTCTGTACATATTTAAATCTCGTATTAATGGCATAATTACTTGGAGAAGATGATTAAGAATTAAGACTATAAACTCAGGTGAAATCGGGACACAAAAAGGAAAAAAAATTGACTAATTATTCTTTAGGTCAATGTCGAGCTAGTTTTTCAAAACTCATTTGATGGAAAATAGAAGAAGAAATTAGAGAAGATCTTAATTTGTAATGAAATGGGTCAATTCGTTATAGATCAAAATTAGAAAATTGGAAAAAAAGAATTGAATTTACTTCGAACTCATGTGGAAAATTTATTAATTTATTAAAAAAATTAATTAATTTATTAATTAATTTAAATAATATATAAGTATCTAATGTATTTTACAATTTTAACTATTTTAGTATTTTTTCGCTATTTTTTTACTGTTTCAATATTTTTAGCACTATTTTTTACTGTTTCTATATGTTGAATACTATTTTTTTACTATTTTAGTATTTTTATTTCCCTTTAGTAAAAAACTAGTTTAATAATTATTTTTTAACTATTGTTTTGTTCAATATTTTTATTACTATTTTTTACTATTCTCATATTTTTATTTCTATTTTTTCACTTTTTCCACACTTTCAATTTTATTTTTTTACTATTTTAATATTTTTACCATTTTTTATTAAAAAACAATTTTTTTAATATCTATTTTTCACTATTTTTTTCCTATGGTTCAATATTTTTACCACTATTTATTACCATTTTAATATTTTTATTACTATTTGTTAAAAAACTATTTTAATATTTATTTTTTAACTATTCTTTTGTTCAATGCTTTTATCACAATTTTTTTCTATTCCCACATTTTTTCTATATTATTTTATTATTTCCATATTTAATATAATACTATTTTTTTCATTTTTAGTATTTTTATTATTTTTGATTATAATTAAAAATTATCTAAATATTTATTTTTCCTAGTTTAATATTTTTACTACTGTTTTTTACTATTTCCATATTTTTAATGCTATTTTTAGAGGAAATTTTACTCTGTCCGAAGCAAATTAAAAAATATAAAAGTATTTAGTAATTTATTTATTTATTTAAATTTTAATGTGTTTTCTATTCTTTTTGTTTCAGGTGAGTTTATCAACCTTTTATTCCTGTCGAATTTATTTAGTAAGTAAATATTAATATATATATATTGAAATATTACTAATTATTATATAAAGTTAAATATAATTTTTATAAATCGAATAATTTGAAAATTCTGATTCGATTATTCAACGAAAAAAATATCAGCTCAGCAGTATTTTTTCATAAAATTGCTAATAATTAATTTAATTCAAAGAAAATATGGAAAAATATGCAGCGAAATTTATTTTTAAATATTTAATACCAAGAAAAACATTAATTTAATTCAAAAATAAATATTTACTCGTATCAAATAATTTTTAAGTAAAAATTTATAAACTTTATTATTATTATTATTATTATTATTATTATTATTAACTTGTACCTACTTGCTTTAAATACTGAAATTATTAGTTCTAACATAATATTAATGTTTCAAATTTATATAATTAAAATAAAAATTATTCAAATAAATTTTCTTCTCAAGTAAATTCAAGTAAATATTTATTTAATAGACAAGTGATCGGTTATTTGAAACGAATAAATTTTTGTTTCATTGTAATAATAATTATAATAATTTTGATAATAATAATTATAATTCTAGTTATAGTAACATTAAAATTATAATTATTAACAATAACAATTATTATTATTATTATTACAATTGTTAACAATGACAATTATTATTATTATTACAATTGTTAACATTAACAATTATTATTATTACAATTGTCAACAATAACAATTATTATTATTACAATTGTCAACAATAACAATTATTATTATTATTACAATTGTCAACAATAACAATTATTATTATTATTATTACAATTGTCAACAATAACAATTATTATTATTACAATTGCTAACGTTAATTAAAGGAAAGAATTATTAACTTCTTTCATCTTTTATTAACATTAATATTTTTTTGACGACGATTAACATAATTTACCAATAAATATGTTGTTTAAATTAAATAAATAAATAATATAAGGAATGCGCCCTTTCGATGATAATCATTGTAATTATTATCGAATACTGTTCATACTGTAATTATTATTATTGTTATTAATTTGAAACAATTGCAAAGCAGTAATTTCTTCCACAAAAAAACGTAACGAGAGTTTATATTGAGGGGAGGAGGAAAAAATTCCAATTATGCGGAAAGGTATGAGTTACATTTCTTAATGTTAATCGTGCAGAACTCGAGTAACACAAATTGGACAATAACAATAATGCTCTGGAGCATTTACAACTGGAGTGATTACACGTTATATTACACATCTTGTGAATGTATTCGTGTGTGTATATATTCAAACCCTATATATAGGAAAAAAACGTGAAAGAGAGAGAGAGAGAGAGAGAGAAAATGAGAGAGAAAATGAGAGAGAAAGAGAGTAAAATCCAGCATGCCGGCTACAGAATATATAGTATAAGGAATGAAATGGAATCGAGTATATATCAGAGGGGGTTCACCACACTTCAATTTTTCTCCCTGTGTGAATGTGTGTGAGCCTGTACATTCTCGAGACGAGGCAATGTATTCGTTTTGGTGTGTGCAGTACTGTATTCCCTCCACACGGTATTAGGAGGAGACCGCAGTAGGCCAACAGCGCTCGCGGGCTGTGCGTCTCTCTCTCCGTTTGAAAATATATCAATTTTTCCCCACGCGAATACCGGCTGTTTTTGTCCAAATAAATACTTTTCCCCGCATTTCAAATAAAAACAAAAAATTACTACTTTTGGATTTCTACTTCAGGGAAAATTCACTTTCACCTGCAATTCGATTTTTACAAAATACAGTTGGTTTTTAACTTTACAAAAAATTTTTTACATTAAAGATAATTGTGTGTTTTTTTTTGACATAGAAAACAAAAATGTGACATTTTTTCATTCCTTTCCTCTTTTTTGGATAAAAGAAATTGAAAACCAAAAATGTGAATTGGAGGGCAGGAGGATTAAATTTAGAAGGAATTTTTTAGTGTACGTGTCGTCGGGTGTGTGTATATTTGTGAGTGTTGCAATTATGAATTCCGAGACATAGCTATTTCGGATGTTCATCACAGAGAAGAACGACGGCGGATGTCGTCTCATCTCCGTGCGTCAGTGTGACGACGTTAATCAAACACGAAAGATCATTGTCGATCATCATCTACATCATTATCAACAGCAAAAACATCAGAAACAGCAGCAAAAACAACAGGAGCAAAAGTTTCAAAATAAGAGTCTTAAGGAGGAGAAAATTCCCAACAGTACCTTAATACAGGAACAGAAAACTCCAAAAAGCTTAAAACAAGAGCAGTTCCCAAACAGTAGCACCAAACAAGAGGAGACACAAAAAACAAAAGTGAAAATTGCACCAAATGTCACGTGTTATTCGCACGTGATTGATAATACAAATAATGATACAGTTTTGGTGGGAAGCAACAGTGATGATAATGATGATGATAGGAGAGGATCATCATCATCATTGTTAGGGTCGTTAACCCAGCCGAAAGTTGAGGAATCCCACGGCTCGAATGGAAACTTGATTTGCCTCGAGAGATGCTCTCAAGGACGAATGAGGTACTCCACAGTCGTTAACCTTCAGGATCACACCAAAGATTTATGGACCAGTAGAGAAATTTATGTCAGGGGTTCAAGTCCAATGTTGAGGAGGAGTATCGCCTCTGTGCCCGGTGACGCGATAAGTTTGCAAAATTCTTGTGGGCAAGGTCAGGAGTGTTCTAAATTAACTGCAGATGTGAATGTGGTTTTTGAGAAGGAAAAGTTGGCTTTTGATTGTCAAGAAGACTGTCTCCGAGCAAAGGTTCATCAGGCGAACGATTGTTTAGGAAAGGTTTTTGAAACGAATGGTTGTCAATCGAACTGTCACCAAGCAAATAGTCATCTAGCAAACAATCATCAAGCAAACAATCATCAAGCAAACAATCATCAAGCAAACAATCATCAAGCAAACAATCATCAAACAAATAATCATCATGAGAACGGTTGTCAAGCAAACAATCATTCGGAAAACGAATATCGTGCAAAAAGTTCTCTAGCAAACGGTTGTCAAGCAAAGAGTCATCAGGAAAACGGACATGAAGCAAAAAGTTCTTTAGCTGATGGTTTTCAAGCAAAAAGTCCTTTAGCAAACAGTCATCAAGCAAAGAATCTTTTGTCAAACAGTTATCAAGAAAACAGTTATACAGCAAACAATTATCAAGAAAACGGTTATCTAGTGAACAAGTGTCAAGAAAACAGTCATCAAGCAAAAAGTCCTCTGGCATACAGTCATCAAGAAAAGGCTTATCAAGCAAACAATCATCAAGAAGCCAATCCAGCAAACAGTTATCAAGCTAAAAGACTCTCAGCAAACGGTTATCAAACAACCAGTCATCAAGAAAACGGTTATCAAACAAACAGTCATCAAGAAAACGGTTATCAAACAAACAGTCATCAAGAAAACGGTTATCAAACAAACAGTCATCAAGAAACCGGTTATCAAACAAACAGTCAGCAAGAAAACGGTTACCAAGCAAAGAATCCCCAAGAAAACAGTTATCAAACAAACAATTCTTCGTTTAGTAAAAAAGTGGATCAGAATTTGCAGTGTCGAAGAATTTTAGATCAGATTCCGAGTGACGATCAATCTTTAAACGATCAGAGTGATAAACAAAGTGTTCCTAGTGATCGGAGTTATCAGCAATGTAATCGAAAGTTGCAAAGGAAGCCATTTGTTCAACACCAAAAGAAGCAAAAGGAGAAAAGAAATCAGCAACAAGAGATAATACAAAAGGTACAAAAAGAGCAAAAGGATCGTCAAGAAGAGAAAATAGAAGAGAATCAAAAAGGGCAAGAAGAGCAAAAGGATCAGCAACAAGAGACAATACAAAAGAGACAAAGTATACAACAGGAGCAAAAGAATCAACAACAAGAGATAATCGAAAAGAAACAAAAAATACAAGAAGAGCAAAGGGAGCAACAACAAGAGACAATTCGAAAGGTGCAAAAAGAGCAAAGGAATCAGCAAGAGGAAAAGGAGCAAAAAAGGAGTAGCCAGAAAGGCGAAAAGCCGGAAGGAAGTCTCCTACCGTGGATCATCATAAGTCCATTGAGAGCAAGCGACTCGATTGACTTGCTGAAAAGAAGGGAAAGTTCTTGGATTGAAAGGAAAAAAGAGGAGGTTGTTGCCAAGGTCGATTCGATTTCATCATCATCGTCAACAACAACATCATCATCAATACCGTCATCATCACCATCAAAATCAAAACCATCATCATTAATATCATTATCATCATCAACAACCGAAATATTCCCCATAAGATACCGTCAAAGAAGCGATTCAAAATCATCAACAAAACAAGAGACAATAACAAAAACCGAGAAACTAATCGCAAGACGCTCACTAAATTCGTTTCGTTGTAAGAATCGTGATTTTCGAAAGAGATCATCATCGTTCGGCACTTATGGATTAAGTGAGGCAAATAATAAACAGGATTATTATAAAGTCGGAATGTATAAAGTGAATAATCATCATTATCAGCGTGAATTTGATTGTGAGGAAGTGGCAAGTGTCGATGAGAACGACGGTTGTGTTCTTTTGAGTGTTCGTTCATTGGATGAGGATGCGAATGAGGTGGATAAGAAGGAAGAGAATACGAAGAAGAAGGATAATAATAATAGTGAACAATTTGTTCACGATGGAATGTGCTTGGTGCGACAGGATGACAGATCAACGAGACGAGATCGAGAGCGAGCCAGAATCCTTAGACGAAGGAGAATCAATAGCAGATCCGTGTCTGTGCCAAGACTCAATAATGTGAGTTTCCAAATTGAATATATATCTCGTTTATTTCATCATGTTCACGTGGTATTGCCGGTTTCAATTCGTGAATGTTATCTCATTCTTGGTCCTCTTTTTTTTTATTTTCGGTTTCTTCATTTTTTTTTTAGGAGGTAAATTAAATATTTAGAATTTACTTTTTAATCTAGAAAATACTTTTTGATCTACAAGTATTTTTTCATCTAGAAAATACTGCTTGATTTACAAAAATGTATTTTTGATCTAAAAAGTACTTTTTATCTACAGCAAGTATTTTTTAATCTAAAAAAATTCTTTTCGATCTACAGCAAGTATTTTTTGGTCTAAAACATACTTTTCGATCTACAGCAAGTATTTATTAATCTAAAAAATACTTTTTGATGTAGAATTTATTTTTGAATCCGAAGTGTATTTTTTCATCCAGAATTTATTCCTTAATCTAAAAAATACTTCTTGGTATAGAAAGTATTATTTTTTAATTTGGAGTGAATTTTTTAATCTAAATTCCATACACACTTCAATCTAACAAATACTTCTCGATTTAAACGCATTTTTAAATATAGATTGTATATCATTTAAACTAGATTCTTCTCTCTAATCTAGAAAATACTTCTCGATCTAGAAAAAATTCTTTTATATAAATTGTATTTGGTAATTTAATAGAAAAATGCAAAAGGTATTTTTGATTTTTTGATCGAAAGTGTATTTTTTATCTAAAATTTACTCCTCAAACAAGAAAATGCTTTTAGATCTAGAGAGTATTTTTCAATCTATAGTATTTTTATGTAAAATAATTTTTTTAATCTAGAAATAAATTTTGATCGAAAGCATATTTTTCAATCTAGAAAGTATTCTCTAATGTCGAGTATATTTATTAAAGTGAGTGCATTTTTATTTACAAGAAGTATTTTTTTACTCTAAATTGTACTTCTTAATCTAGATTTAAGAGTATTTTGTAGATTTAAAAGTATAATTTCAAGTTTGAAAGTATTTTCTGGACTAAAAATGTTTTTAAAATATAAAAACTTCTTCTTAATTATGAAGTATGTTTTTTTTAAATTTCTGTATAGTTTAAAAGTATTTTCTAAATAGAAAAGTATTTTCTAAATAGAAAAGTATTTTCTAAATAGAAAAGTATTTTCTAAATAGAAAAGTATTTTCTAAATAGAAAAGTATTTTCTAAATAGAAAAGTATTTTCTAAATAGAAAAGTATTTTCTAAATAGAAAAGTATTTTCTAAATAGAAAAGTATTTTCTAAATAGAAAAGTATTTTCTAAATAGAAAAGTATTTTCTAAATAGAAAAGTATTTTCTAAATAGAAAAGTATTTTCTAAACTTGAAAATATTTTTTAATCTAGAAAGTACTTGTAATACTAGAAAATATTTTCAAGTTTACAAAATACTTTTAAACTACAGAAATTTGAAAAATACCCTCTGGATTAATCAAGAATAAATTTTTATGCCTTAAATACATTTTCAAGTATAGAAAATACTTTTAAATTTGAAATTATACTTTTCAAACTACAAAATACTTTTTAATTTACAAAATACTTTTAAATATAATCTTTAATCTGGATTATAATTTTTTTGTATTTTATTTTATTTTATTGTTATTAAATTTAAAGAATTTAATTAATTATAAAATTTAAATTATTATTAATAATAGAAATACTTTTTTATTACATTTAAAAATTATTTTCTAATCTTGAAAATCATTTTTAATGTTCAAAAAATACTTTTAAAATTCTAAATTATTTGTTAATATTCAAAATTACTTTTAATATTAAAAACTATTTGCCATTTTTAAAATTACTTTTGATATTAAAAATTATTTGCTATGTTTAAAATTACTTTTGATATTAAAAATGATTTGGAATGTTTAAAATTACTTCTGATATTAAAAATTATTCGAAATATTTAAAATTACTTGTGATATTGAAAATTATTTGCAATGTTTAAAATTACTTCTGATATTGAAAATTATTTTCTAATATTCAAAATTACTTTTGACCTTAAAGATTGTTTTTAATATTCAAAATAACTTTTGCCATTAAAAATTTTTTTTAATATTCAAAATTACTTTTGCTATTAAAAATAACTTTTTACCATTAAACATAACTTTTTAACATTAAAAATACCTTTTTGACATTAAAAATACCTTTTTGACATTAAAAATAACTTTTTAACATTAAAAATAACTTTTTAACATTAAAAATAACTTTTTAACATTAAAAATAATTTTTCTCCTTGTAATAATTAGGACAACATGTAACAAATTCATTATCGATAAACGGTATTTAATTCGTCGTTGTATTTAAAAAAATTTTCCAAGACATTCCCGTTTGTGAGATGATTTTGAAAAAAAAATGACGATGATGAATTCTTTTGGAAATAGTTTAAGATTTGATTGAATTCTATTCTCAATTCGTCTCTTGAAATGAATTAAGTTTTTTCTTTTATTCTCAATAGACAAGAATATTGAGGAATCATTTTTCATCGAAAACTTGAAGTAATGATTAGGTAAACAGTTATACATATTTCTTTTTACTATTATCACGCAGTGTCAAAATGGAATTTTCGGTAAAATTTATTAACCTTCGCGCTACCGGCTGGCCACACGGTGTGGCCAAGTGATACATAATGTTTTATATCTGCTCGAATTTTGTATCAATCGAATCGCCATTTTAACTCACTGAACCAAATTTTATCTACTTTCGAAAAAAACAAAAATAAATTTTTTTCTTACATTTCTTCTTGTTTATTTATAACAATTCAAAAAGTATGTACAAGAATACTGAAAATTGACCGGGTGTTTTTTTTCGTATACTGCAAAAAAATAAAAATAAATCCATTAAACTTGAACAGTAAAATTGTTTTATATCAATAAATACAATATATTTTGATATTACAATACATTTTTTATTTGTTTAAACAAATTATTGTTGTTATTTTCCAACTTTTTCCAGAATGCACCTAGAAAGTTCGGGGTTTTTCCTAATTTTGCAATTTATTAAATCTTATATGATTGTAGATAAAGAATAAAAGTTAAATAAAAATTGAACTATTGTTTAAACAATTTTTAAACAAATTATTGTTGTTACTTAGCAACTTTTTCCAGAATGCACCTAGAAAGTTCGGGTTTTTTCCTAATTTTGCAATTTACTAAATCTTATATGACTACAAATAAGGAATAAAAATTTTATTATTATTTAAACAATTTTTAAACAAATTATTGTTGTTATTTACCAACTTTTCGCAGAATGCACCTAGAAAGTTCGGGGTTTTTCCTAATTTTGCAATTTACTAAATCTTATATGACTACAAATAAAGAATAAAAATTTGATTATTATTTAAACAATTTTTAAACAAATTATTGTTGTTATTTAAAAATTGTTTAAATAATAATCAAATTTTTATTCTTTATCTGCAATCATATAAGATTTAGTAAATTGCAAAAATAGAAAAAAACTGCAACTTTCTAGGTGCATACTGGAAAAAGTTGGTAAATAACAACAATAATTTGTTTAAAAATTGTTTAAATAATAATCAAATTTTTATTCTTTATTTGTAGTCATATAAGATTTAGTAAATTGCAAAATTAGGAAAAACCCCGAACTTTCTAGGTGCATTCTGCGAAAAGTTGGTAAATAACAACAATAATTTGTTTAAAAATTGTTTAAATAATAATAAAATTTTTATTCCTTATTTGTAGTCATATAAGATTTAGTAAATTGCAAAATTAGGAAAAAACCCGAACTTTCTAGGTGCATTCTGGAAAAAGTTGCTAAGTAACAACAATAATTTGTTTAAAAATTGTTTAAACAATAGTTCAATTTTTATTTAACTTTTATTCTTTATCTACAATCATATAAGATTTAATAAATTGCAAAATTAGGAAAAACCCCGAACTTTCTAGGTGCATTCTGGAAAAAGTTGGTAAATAACAACAATAATTTGTTTAAATAATTTTTTAATAATACTTATGACTCGTTTCAGTAAATATTGCAATATTCATAAAACATTATTAAAATACAGTATTTGTATTAGCACATAATTATATACAAAAAGTTTGATGAATTTTAATCGTTTTGGGAACATAAAAGTAAAATAGCGTTTGGCCACACCGTGTGGCCAGCCGGTAGCCCGCGTATACAAAAATCTTTGGTAGCGCGAAGGTTAATTGAAAAATTATATTTTATAACAGTTAAAGGAGGTCGTTCACCTTTAGCAGAGGCATCATCAAGTATTTTGTTAATTGACAAAAAATATCTATTAAAAACATTTTATCATTATACTTTATTGGGAGCAAAGTAATTGATATTTTTCTTCAATTAATTATATTGTAATAAAATATTTCAGTTATTTGTACGGATAATCCTGGTAATTCAGTTATACTTAATTATAGTTAATGTAGGAAAATTATAAATAAGTAATTACTAGCTAACTGTTAACTAATTGTTATTAATTTAAGTTAATAGTTATTATTTTGATTTTCTATTATTTTTTTATTTATTAACTTGGCAATTACTAATCAATTAGTTAATGAGTTAGTAATTATATTAATTGAGCAATAATTAATTAAACAGTTAACAATAATTTACTATTTTTCCTAACTAATTGTTAACAAATTATTATTATTATTATCCAATTGTTCACAAATTATTAAGTAATTGTTAAATGTAACAAATTATGAACTATTTGTTAAATGTTAACAAATTATTAACTAATTGTTAACTATTTATTAATTAATTATTAACTAATGGTTAACAAATTATAAACTATTTCTTAATTAATTATTAACTAATTGTTAACAAATTATAAACTATTTGTTAATTAATTATTAACTAATTGTTAACAAATTATAAACTATTTATTAATTAATTATTAACTAATTGTTAACAAGTTATAAACTAATTGGTAGCAAATTATTAACGACTTTTTATTAAATTATTAACTATTATCAACTTAATAAAATTATCAGTAAATAATTGTTTAAGAATAATTCAATAATTAAAATGAATCCAATTTAAAAATAATTTCAAAAAATAATACGAATTTAATATTTATAAATAATTATTAGTTAATAATAAAGTACTAAATTTCTATGAAAAATAAAGTAAAATTAATGTTAATAATGAAGAAAATAACGTTAATAATTTAATATTAATAATATTAAAAATATCATCAGTTAAACATTGTTTAGAAGAATAAGACAAAAACTACAATATTTCACTTTGTTTTCCACAATTCTACGTCGGAAAGAAGTAAAAGAGAAAAAAAATCGTCAGTCGGACTTTCATTATCTATACATAAAGTGACTGTACATCATGACACGCGCTTCCGTGATTTATCGCTGCATTTAAAAGCCGATAATTTTTGAAAAAATCATTTAACGATTATAGCTTTGACTATATACATTATACAAACAGCCTACACAACTTTAAAATCCATATTCCAAGTGAGAGAGAGAAAGAGAAAAAAACGGGAAAGAATGATAGCTGGTCCTTTATAAGCTTCCGGATTCTAAAGAGTCTTCTTCTTTTTTTTATTTCATTTCTCACTCATCTCTTGTACCAATTTAATCAAAAATCCCCGAGAGATGTTATCTCTGAAAATATTCAATGTCCTTTAGTGTAATGTATACAATATGTATCACGAGATTCATACGAAAGGAGAATTATCTCAATTTAATGATTATATATCTTCGTAAAGTTCATTGACATTTGTAGAATTACATTAAAAAAAACAAAAATAATAATTATAATAGTTGCATCATTTTTTTTTTTGTTTTTATTTTACACGCTTTTCGTCGAAGAATTGCGAACAACAGGAAATTTGTAATTTGTTTCGTAATTAAAATCGTATACATTTTTTCACTATTATTTCACTTATTATTATTATTTATAAATTTTATATTAATATTAATAATAATTTTAGATTATTATTACTAATTCTACTATTATTATTATTAGTTTAGTATTATTATTATTACTAATTCTACTATAATTATTATTATTAGTTTAGTATTAATAAATTAATAACTAATTAATTAATAATTTATTATTAAAATACTATTTCTATTTATTAATACTACTTTTATTACACAGAAAAAAATTTACCTGAAACAACTACAAATTTTACTATATTATGGAAACATTCAGTTATTTCAGGTGAAAATTTTTTTACGTGTCTCAATTTTTAATTTAATTTAATATTAATATTTTTTGCCATTTTAAAAATACTAAATAACTGATAATATTAATTTGAAAAAAAAAATAAATAAAAAATTAATCGAAATTTACCCGCATCAAAAACAACACTGAGTTCTCTGTGTGTTGTTAATAATATTTTTTTTAAATTTCTTATTATTAAAGTGCGTCAAAATGGAACAATCAGTAAAAAAATTATTAGAAATTAATTAAAATTAAAAAAATTAATAATAATAATAATAGAAAATAATAACTAATATTCATTATCACAATGTAAATATTTTGACAGAATAGTACAAATTGTCAATTATTTATTTATATTCTAAACAATAATTTTTTTTAAAGAAAAAAGTGATAAAAATCAATAACAAATTTTTTTTCTCTTTTTCAATGAAATAGTAATCTGTAAAAGTATTTTTTACTTTATTAATCATAGACAAAAAAAATTGTAATCAATTCGTTACGAATATTCGTGTTTCGTGAATCATCTCATTTTTTTGTTCTTTTTCCTTTTGTCTCCTTTTTTTATTCTTTTGATATCGTTTCTTCAGATTGAGAAACTGAATAATCATTTTAGTTACAAGTTCATTTTGACGTGTGGGTTGTGTGCGCAAAAAAAACGAGACCACTTTAGTCTCTTCACAAAAATTTCATCACGCAGTTACAAAAAAAAAGGAACTCCCAGTAAAGGAAATGAAATAAATTTTTAAATATTTGCAATAAATATGCGTGTATATTGAAATGTAAGAAAATTTTTTTTTACATCAATATCAATAACAAGGAATTCGAAACAATGCTAACAAGTAAAATACAAAATAATATTGTATTATTTTTTTAATAATTACATGAATCAGATTAATAATAAAATGAATATAATAATAATAAGAAGAATAATAAGAATAATAATAATAATAATAGTAATAAGGAATCAAATTCACAACAGTCATTATTAGTCATTTTATTATTAGTCATATATTTTTATCATTTATTATAAATATTAATGTTTCTGTTATTGAATACAATAATAATTAATATAGTTAATAAATACTATATTTTGAATTTGTTTAATAAATTTATTATATTTTTTTATTTAACGTATGTTATAATGTGTTTCACACTCCAAATATTAACAATTAATAAATAATAATTTAATATAAAATAATAAATAAGAAGATTAATAAATTAGATGTTAATAATAATAATAATAATAATAATAATGATAATAATTTATAGTTACTATTACTATTATTTATTATTATAAACAATCATTAATAATAATTACTACTGTTATTATTTATTATTAATAACAATTGTTAGTAAGTTTTTCTACTAATATTGTTTATAATATTGACAATTGTTATTAATAATTATTATTACTATTATTTATTAACATTAACTATTGTGAATAGTAATTAACAATTGTTATTATTTTTATTTCTTTATTTTACTTTTTTATTTCTTCGTTTTATTTCTAATAATTATTATTTTATTATTATTTATTATTTTATTTTTCGAATAAATAAAAAAAAATAAATTATTGTTTTTTTAAATTATTTGCCAACTTTATGAAGAAATGGTACAAAGAATAATAGCTTTTATTAAATAATAATTAAATTTTCCCCAACGCCGTTTATAAATTCAATTCAATCATTTTATTTACTTTCATTGTACATTTTCTTGACAGGAAATCTTTTTCTATTTCTCTTGTTTTGTTTGTTTATTAAAAAAATGAATAAATTAATTTTTTTATCGATTTTTTTAGGGCAAATAAAGAAGCAAATTTTGTTTTTCTTTTCCTTACGGAAAGGATTTTATTTTTTACTTCCTTTTATTTTTCTGTTTATTTAATTTTAAATAAATAGGATTGAATTAATTTTTTCTTCAATTTCTTTTTTTAAGCAAATGAAGAAGAAAATTTTTCTGATTTCGGGAAAATTAAATTATTTTTTTTTCTTTTTGAGAAAAAAAGTTGAGACATTGCGCGATGATCGTGAAAAGAAAGAGTACCTAATATATCTCGTTTTTGCCAGAGGCAAAATTTTTCGAACGTTCATAACACGACCATTGAATTACAAAATAATGGCGTGGTAATTCCTAAAATTTTTGCTTTAAACTCGCCTGTCTTGGCCTTTAATGATCATTTCGACGAAAGATGCCCCAACGTGTATATATTTAACTTTTGAATAGAGCGTATCATTACGAAAATTCATTTTACGATTCTTCACTGCTCGGACGTTGCATTGCTCGAGAGAATCTTCTCAATTTTCTATATGTATATATAAACGTATAGAAAAAAAAATTTCTCTCTCTCTCTCTCTCTTTCTCTCTTATTTATACTCGAACATAAATATTTTTATTCACGAAATTCGTATTTGAGTGCAATTTTTATTTCCCATTTTGTACCTTGATTTTTTACTTTCCTTTTTCTGTTTTTGTTATTTTCTTTTTTATTCCCAAAAAGCCCTGGGGGCAAAAGTAGGAATCGTAAATTTTGGGGTTTGATCGCGATCGCTTACAATATTTTTTTTCAAATAAAATTGAAAACGAAAAAAAAAAAATAAAAATTGGGAGGCTGAAAAAATGCTCCTGGAACCTTTAATTCCGAGGCCCTTTACAACCGGTAATTTTCGAGATTATGTAAATTACCGTAAGCAAAGAGAGAAAAAAATATTCTCTCATGATAAGATATCTCTGATAAGGAGTCTATTGTTTTTTTTCTCGTTTAGCCCAATTTTTTGTAATTGAAAAAACAAATTCTTGTCTCTTTTGTACAAAATAATTGTTTTTTGTCAAAAAAGAAAAAAAATTAATTCCATTTCCGTTGAGAAAAATTAATTAACAAAAAAATCGAAAAAAAATTAATTGACAAAAAAATTTGCGATTTTGTTAATAAAAAAATTTGAGAAGAATTTATTGGAAAAATTGATTTAAAAAATGTTTATTTATAAAAATTTGAAACTTGAATAGTCGTTATTTATTTTAATGAAATGTTATCGTCTCATTTATTACAAAAGTGCCTCTAAGGATTGCTTGTTACTATTTATTATTATTGTTGTTTTTATTATTGTTATTGTGGTTGTTATTATGAATGTCGATGGAAAATGGAATCTGATTTCTCACGAGAAGCTGTATCATGACTAATAAATCGGTCACGGAAACAATTAACTGCAAATATGAGAATATTATTATATTGTGCATACAATTCACGACCGACAATTTCTCCTTTCAATAATTGAGACATTCGAGCGATTATAACGATGCAAATCGGTTCCTCTCATGTGAAACATTCAAACATATCTTTTTCTATGGACATATAGACAAACTTTATGTTTATGCAAAACAATTTCATTATATTATCGAACTTTGACAATCTTTCGACGAGCAGAGTAAAATTTTACACTAAATAAAATATAAAATAAAAAAATAAAATAGTGTAAATAAATATATTTCCAAACATAATTTTCTCCCCAGTAATTGAAAGCTTATTTAACTATTTTCGAATCAAAAATTCCAATTTGAAAAGAAGCAATTATTTTATTATAGAAAAATATTTTTCGCTAGTGGAAATATAGAAAAGTAAAAGAAAACAATTTTCACTTGGAATTGAATAAATATTTATTCAATAACTAGCACAGTTTATAATTTTCTCCATGTAATATAATTTATTTCTATGAAAAAATAAAAATTGTTCTCGTGTAAATAATATACTCTGTATTATTATGATTGAGCAAAAATATAATAGAGAAAATCGTTCCTTTTAACGCTTAAATATTTTTTTCATGTAAAATAACGCAGAAAATAAGAAAGTTTAGAAGTTAATTTTCAACGATAGACTAAAATTTTCACATTTTCGCAAAATTCAATAATAATAATAATAATAACAATGATAATAGTAAATAAATGTTCAATTATTTTAATAGAAAACAGTTTATATATTCAGTGAATTATATTGAGGAAAATAATTTTTTCGTCTGCTGGGGAATAAATAGAAATGATGAAAAATAACAACAATGGAAATATTAAGAAAACTTGAAATTGTAAAAATAATAAAAATATTGATACTAAAGACAACAAATATTAAAAAAAAGATAACAATAACATCGCAAAAAATATGAAAAATAATAAAAATAATATTAGTAACATTACTAGAAATAATGATTGTAATATTTTTTCTTATTTTTATTTTAATTAATATTTTTAGTATTGATAATAATTAATAATTATTTTGTAACAAAAAAGACAAAAATTCATTTTTTGTTAAGAAATAATTGAATGGTTTCAATAAAAAAGTAAATAATAATTAATAATAATAATAATAGTAATAATAATAATAATAAAAAAATAGAATGAAAATGAAATACAAAAAATAAAGTACAAAAAATTAAATACCAAAAAGAGTAAAAAAAAGAATAAAAAAATGCTAGAGAAAAAATAAAAAACAAAAAATATGTAAGAAAGGAAAAGTACAATTTTATTGTAAATAATAAACAAAATATGAAAATTAAATCAAAACGGAAGTTATAGAAATTTTTAGTACTAGTTTTCACCCCATCCTTTCAATTGTGTTCGCGAATTCATTGCCGTTCGGCCACAAGTGGTCGTAATTTATGTAAATCTGATCTATTCATGAAGTGAAATTTTAACGATCTATACAAATATTTCTATGAATTTTAAATTTATTTTCTATCCGATTAAGAGGATCAAATTTAGTCGAAATCCTATTTATTCCAGTAAATTGACTCCGTATACAAATTTTACAACCAAAAAAAAAAATCCGCGCAGTAATAATTTAATATACAAATTACAATTAAATAATTTTTTTTAATATTTAAATGAAATAATTAAATAAAATAATTAAATAACATAGAATTTTTTTTCAATAAACATATTATTTATTAAACATAAAAAATTTTTTAAAATAACTAATCCGAGTATAAATTAATTTATTTAATAAAAAAAATTTATTTTTTTAATCAAAATCTTATTAAAACCGAATTTTTCAAAATGATATAATTATCCTTTCTGATCTTTCAATATAAAAGGCTTCTTTTGCACCTCTATGTCATCTGACCTGAATGTATCCCAACGTATATTCTTTTAAATCCGGTTATAAATACGTAATAGATAATTAGAAACACAAAAAAAATGTGATGAAAATAAGTAAACAAAAAAAATCAATTGATTTTTTTTTCATATCTTTGGATATAAAAGTTTTACATAACAGTTTTCTGAAAATTGCCTCTAAATAAAATGTCATTTTGTAAAAATATATTATATACATTTTTGTTGCATCACTCTAATAAATTATGTACATAATAATTTATAAAAATTTTTTTTCACGACGAAATATTATATATTTACAGTCAAATTCAAACTATTGATTAAATTGATATTTTCAATATTTTGTAATCGCGGGAATTGTGGAGAAATTGATTTTTTTAAAATTGGCCACGCAATCTTTGCTTGATGACAATAATTGTAAATATTCTTTTTGTATGGAAAAAATAATAGTGAGAAGTTATTTAATTTGTTTTTTAATTATTTTTTCACACGTTGGCAACATTTTTATTTAATTTATTTTTATTATTTTTATTTATTACTATATTTTGTTAATAATAATTATTAACTATTATTAATATTTATTAATTAACTATTATTTATTAATATTTATTATTTGCCTTATTCTTTATTTTTATTATTTACTTTGTTTTAAAAATATATCATCAAAATAATAATAATAATTTAATGTAAATATAAAATAATTGTAAATTTATTTTATATCAGTTTTTTATTTAATATTTTTTAATTACTTAATTATTTACTGAATATTAATAAATAAAAAATATTTTTTCGGCAAACTATAGAAGAAACATTATTATTATCATCATTATTTTTTCGATGTTTCTCAAGAATTTTTCATCATTTTCACCGCGGGCAATAATTCACTTTCAAATAGACGAAAAAAAAGAACCGAATTCTTGTTCTTTTTTTTCACCAACAATGTGAGAATTACACGTACATAAGGAAAAGATTATGGTCATAAAAAAGAGAATTTTAACGTAACAATTCTAAATTGTCCATATATACGTAACAGTGTAATATAAAGATTCTTCCGAATTTCGCATCCTTCTAATAAAAATACGCATTCCTCTTAATTACATTTTTATAAATTAATCAACCATTTGTTCATTTCCGGGTTCTCTCGCTGCACTGTAAATTGTTGAGCAATTAAATTCAGCGCGAATGTGGAAATTTAAATAAAAAGAAAAATTGTTATTGCTAAAATTGCGAAATTTAGTTTTTTTTTATTTTGTGTGAAAATTTTGATAATGAATTTTTTTAAATTATAATTTTAATTTTTTTTTATTTTTTAATCATAGTTTTAATTTTTTTTATTTTTTAATTATAATTTCATTTTTTTACTATAATTTCAATTTTTTAATTTTTTAATTACATTTTTAATTATCATTTTTCTTTTTAGTAAGTTATTTTTTTCCCTATGAACTAATTTATTTATTTACTTTTAAGGGACAATTTTCTTTCCCTTAGAACAAATTTATGTATTTTTTTTAGTGGATAATTTTATTTTCCTATGAACTAATTTTTTTATTTATTTTAATGAACGATTTTCTTTCCCTATAAACTAATTTAATTTTTTTAGTTCTTTTACTGAATAATTTTCTTCCCCTATGAACTAATTTAATTTTTTTTTCTCTAGTGAATAATTTTCTTTCCCAATGAACTAATTTATTTAGTTTTTATTTCTCTATTTATTTTATTATCTTGACTCATTTTTTCTTTATAAAAAAAACAATATTTTAAATTAAACTTTTTAAATTTAAACTTTTACAAAAAACAAACAAATTTTATCACAATTATAAATGTACAAAAAATGAATTATTAAGTGTCTAGAAGAAGTAAATAAATAAATTATCAATATTATTAATTTTATTGATTTCATTAATTTTATTAATTTCATAAAGACTTATTTGTTATTATTATTTTACTTAAATTATTTAAATGATTGTTATTATTTTATTCGTTTATTGAAATAAATCCAATAGTCAGAGGACGAATTTATTAATAAATTATCAATAAATATCTAATTAATTATTATCAATAAATTAAAAATTTATTTCGTTTTTTTTTTTGTTTATTAAACTCATTATCTATTTTTTCTATTCTAAATTGTTAAAAACTATTAAACATTATAATTTGCTATTCTTATTTGTCAAATAATTGCTCATCTTCGAATAAATAACATTTTCTTTTTCTCCGGAGTAGTTTTCGAATAACAATAATAATAATAATAATAATAATAATAATAATAATAGTTGATAGTTTCTTACAATTGAGTGACGAAGTTCATGCCCCGTTTGGTAAAGGATTGTCCACGTCCGTTATTACTCAATGTTTCACATTATCATTCATTATTTTTTTCTTTTTCTTTCAAGCAATATAATGTCCACGATTTTCGAACATCAATTTAATGAGGATTTCGAAATAAACTATAATATAATGACTCTATTCCTCCATATATGAATCGCACATTTTATATACGTGTATAGAGAAAGAACTTCTTTTCTTATAAATATAGTAATACACAGAGTGAACTTTCTCGCATTCAATTTATCGTTTCTTTGCTTTTGTTTTCCTTCGTCTACACACTTGACTTGACACTTTGATTTTTGTCTATTTCAATATGTGAAAATAATTTTTTTCAACGCATCATATTAGAAAGAGAGAAAAAAATACTTTCTCTGATTTATTTCGAAAATATTTTGTTTTGTAATTTATTTATTTATAGAATTATTTTTATTATTTTAACCAGGAGGAAGCATAATTAAAAAACTAAATTTATTGAATTAAAAAAACAAAAAACAATCTAAACTAAAACTAAAATTAAACTAAATTAGTTTAGTTTATATTATTGTTTTTTATTTTTTTAATTGAATTAATTTATTTATTAATTATTTAAATAAAAAAAATTAAAATTAAATTCCAACTAAAATTGAACTAATTGAAGGATTACTTTAGTTTAGTTTAATTATTCTGTTTTCTACTTATATTAAATTAATTTATTTATTTATTTAAATGAAAGAAGAAAGAAAAATTGAAAAGAGGAAAAAATAAATTTTTCTCTCTTTATTTTTTTCTCCCTAGTGAATTTTTTTTCGATGACTATTTTTCTATTTTGACAAGAAAAAAAATTTTTTACTCACCACTTTTAGATTCGCGAAAGAGAAATTAAAGTGTGTCAAGTATTTTTTTTCTTCTCTTTGATTTTGTTTTCATAAATTTTCCTAAGACTACTACAGATGTAATTTTATTTTTTCTTTATCAAATGACTCTCAAAAGTTACTTTAACGATAATGTTCAATTTATTTGCTTCCCAAGTTCAACGGAAAGTGATAATAATATTTCTCGAAAAGCAAAAGATTTCATTTCCGATTCACATTTATTATTAATTTTAAGAGAGTGAAAATATCTTTCACACACAACTTTGCGGCATATAATTATACAATTAAATTCACGCGCTTATCAATTTTAAACAAGTTTTCCCCTTCTTTAAAAGGAAAAAAAAATTTTTGCTTTCTGTGTGTCAATTTTCTAATTTAAAAACAACTGATATCTGGAAAAAGTGAAACGCTCATTTAGTCTCATTAATTAAATTTTAATAAATCTAAACTAGGAATAATGTATTAATTTTCACTTTTTGAGATAAGAATTTTAATTGACGAAGGAAAGGGGGAAAAATAATTAGTGACAAGGGACAATAAATAATTATAATTAATTCAAGAATTTCAATGATGTAAATAATGGCAAATTTTGAGGAAATTTCTAAATTGTCGAGAAATTAAATTTCTTTCGGGAAAAAATTTTTTGAAGATTCAATTTTAATAATTTTGAGTTTTTGACATAAGTGGAAAAATAATTTTACTTTTCAGTGATGAAAAAAATTAATTGTTGAGAAATGTGAATAAATTTCTTTCGGAAAAAAGTTTTTAAAAAATTTAATTATAAACTGTCTTGACAATTATAAGTGGAAAAATAATTTCATTGCTTAGTAACGAATGGAAAAAAATTTTACTTTTGACTAACAAGGGGAAAAATAATTTTACTTTTCAGTAACGAATGAAAAAATAATTTTACACTTCAGTAAAGAAAACAATAAATTAATTTGAAAAGGAAAAAATAATTTTACTTTTTCAGTAATGAAAACAAATTAATTAACAACAATAGATGTTTAAAATTAAATGAACGAATTTAAAAAAATGGGAATAAAATTATCATTTTTATATTATAAATGCGTGATTTTCCTTGCACTACTTTCTACGTCTATTCTTATTAATTTTCGCCTCTTACTTTTCTTTTCTTTTCCTTCCTCATTGTCTCTTGGAAGAATTTTTTCTCGATTTTTATCTAAAGAGACTTTGCGCGACTAAATAAAAAATTTGTTATAATAAATTTACTTTCACAAAAGTTATGCATTGCGTGTGTGAATTGTAAAACGATATTAATTTATAATTATATGTATATTTATATTAATTTATAATTTTATATTGGAGAATCGAGTTCGCATGAATAATAATTATTTCGGTTTGACTATAATATAATATCTCGCGCGAGAAGCTCGCGCAATTATTTATTGGCACATATATGATCACATCAATAGTGTAATTATGCGCGCGCGGTATTTCTTCCGTGAGTATGCCACCTCATTTTATTTATTTAATGCTCTCGATTCACGAACCAGTTTTCACTCGTTTCCCATACAATATATAATAATTATATTCACATAAGTTTATTATCTTTTTTGTAATTTTATATTATAATACGAGAGGATTTGCTTTGGAAGAAATGACTATTTTTTAATTAATATTAAATATTGTTGAGAGTTATGTAATTCGGTTATACGTGTCATGAGTTTTGGAAGAGGGAAAATTTTAGGAAAATTAAATAGAAATAAATTTAAATGAAAATAAAACCAAATTTTTATTTATTAGGAAAATTATTATTAAGTATTAAGTAGGAAAATAAAAGTAGGAAATATTTTCTTCAATAAAAATTGAAAAGCTAAATAAAGAAAAGAAGAGAAAAAATAAAAAAATCGTAAAGTCAGAAAAAAATTACAATTATAAATTAATTAATACAAATATTAAAATTAGATGTACTGAAAATAATAATTGTAAAACTTTAATTAATTTATACAACAATTTGATAATTTAATAAAATGTTATAAGTAATAATAATTAATAAATTAAAAACTAACAATTTATTACAAACAATTAATAAAGAAATTATGAATCAAAAATTGAATAGATTGAAAGTAGTAATTGAAAAATATATAAAGGAACAAAAGTTCAAATTAAAAAAAAATATTCTAATCAACGTAATATTTTTCTTTGTAAGAAAAAAATTTGTAAACAATTTGTGACAATTGGACTATTTTTTTCCAAAAATCACAAGTTTCAACTTACTGGAAAACTAGAATTTAGAGTGAGATATTATACACGCTCACTTTTCACGCATTATCTCGTAGCCACTGGTCATAAATTATGCGCTCTTGAACGTAAATAATTTTATCAGTTCTTTAACGATAAAAGACATTCTCTTGAGGTTTTTTTTTCTTTTTTGTTGCCATTTATTTGAGAAAGAGAGATAAGGTCAAGGAGTATTTGCAAAAATCTGTGAAAGATTTTTATTTAGATGTGCGGAAAAAAAATTCTTAATCACTCATTTGTAATATTTACGCGAGAAAACATTTCAAACAGTTGCAAATCATTATTATAAATTAATATTCGTTGCAAAAAAAACAATTATTTCAAATATTTCAAATTTTCAACTGTTAATAACAAATTGTTTTTTTAACAAAAAGAGGAAAATCTTCGAATGTATTTATTTTATTTATTTATTTATTTATTAACAAACTATAAAAAAAAGAAAAAATCTTCGAATTTGTACAATTTTTTTTGTAAATGAATAAATAAATAACCAAATAAATTTATTCACACACATTACAACTTGTACCAAAAGGTAAATTTTTTTAATTATTGTAGGCCGTATGTTGTTTAAATAAATAAATAAATTAGTTAATTAACAAAATAAGTGGATAAAGAAATGAATAAGTAAACATGAAGGTAATAAAAACAATTAAATAATATAAAGGAAAGGGCAATTATTATTATTATTGTTCTTATTATTATTAATATTATTATTCTAAACAATAAGTATTTTGTTTAAATTAATTAATTACTTAACAAAATAAGTGAATTAAAGAAATTAAAAATTAAACAAAAAAGTGATAAAAACTTTTAAGCAGAAAACTAATTTATTATGTAAACAAATGGAAATGTTTCTAAGTAAACAAATAATAAAAAACAATAAATAAATGTGTAAATAAATTAACATATGTCAAGAAATAAGTAAGTGCATGAATTGAAATAAATTAGTTATAAATAGATATAAGGAAATAAATATGCGTCTAAAAAATAAATATAAAGAAATAAAGAACAAAGATAATTAAATAAATAAATTAATATTGAAATGAATGATAAATAAGTATATAAATAAATGAATAAATAAATTAATGAATTAGTGAATAAATAAATAGATAAATAATTAAACAAATAAATGGATAATTAAATAAACGAATAAATATGTAAATAAATAAAAAAATTATAAATAATTAAATAAATAAATGAGTAAATAAATATATAAATAAATGAGTGAATAAATGTTTAAATAAATGGATAAATAATTTTAAAATATTAATTAAAGAAATAAATTAATAAATAAATTAATATATAAATTAATGAATAAGTGGATAAATAAATGGATAAATAATTGAATAAACAAATGGATAAATAAATGAATAATTAAATAAACTAATAAATGAATAAATAATTGAATAAATAAATGGATAATTAAATAAATAAATAAAAAAATTGATGAATAAATAGGTAATTAAATTAATAAATGAATAAATAAGTAAATAAACAAACTTGATAAATAATTAAATAAATGAATGGATAATTAAATAAATTTAGAAAAATAAAAATCGAATTGAAATTAAAAGCACTCGTAAAACAGAGAAATGATGAAATAACAAGAGAGAAAAAAAGAATGAAAGAAAGAAGACATGTGCATTCCTTTTCAGTTATTTTGACAAAATCCGAAAGTAAAAGCAAAGCAGTGTTATTCCTCTCTCCTCACCTTTTTCCAAGAGCGTACACATATATATTTAGCCTATAGTCAACATTCTCTCTCTCTCTCTTTCTCTCTTCCTCTCCTTTCATCCCTCTGCCGGACCTCTTTTTCTTTATAGCTCTTCCACACATCTTTTTTACCTCTTGTTTCGCCCGTTATGGTCTTGGTTCATTCCTTCCATTCGCATTTCTGCATCTCTCACTGCTTGCTCTGCTGCTAATGGTCATTTTTCAATTCCAAAATGCCTCCACTTGTGACATACGAACTTAACAAAAGCATTCTTCAAATAATTTCAAATTTTAACTTTCTATTTCATTACATTACAGAAATTGTAAATCTTCTTCTAATTTGTATTTTATTATTATTTTATTATTTTTTTTTTTTTGATAATTGATTATCGTTATTTTTGTTTCTTGTTGTGCAATTTTATTAGTATTATTTAAGAGTTATAAAAATGTATATTGCTGCTATTTTTATTATTGATTAATTTATTATTTAATCATTTAGTATTAATTAATTTATTATTACCTTGGCTGTTACTTTTAATTAATATTTTATTCTTTTACTATTAATCAATATTTGTGGTATTTTCGTCAAAAATTTTGAAAACTTGAGTATAATTACGAAATTTTGTAATATTCTAGAAAAGAATTATTACTGTCTAATTATTATTTTTATTTATTATCATTAATATTATTTACGTCTTATTTATATTATTAGTCAGTGTTTTGAATTTGATAATAATTTTTATTCAAGTATTCAATTGAAAAGTAATTTTTATTCAAGTATTCAGTTGAATAACAATTTTTTTATTAAAAAAATTAATTAGTATTAATTAGTATTAATTAAATGAATAATAAATAATTATAACAACAGTGATATAAAATTAATGCCTAGAATTATTATTGCTAAATAAATAAATATTTATAATAAACAAAATAAGTTTGATTACTTATTTTAATTAATTAATTAATTGAATTATTATTCATTAAAAAAACATATTAAACAAAGAATTATTACTTTCAAACTATCCAATTGTGTAATAATTATCTTTATTCATAATTTTGCAATGGAATAAAAAATTAAGAAAATTATTGCATATAAAATATTCCTTTAATGGCAAAGTATATTTTTTGTTGCCAAAAATATTTATAGCGAAGAATAATAAATTTTTGTGGTTAACGATACAAAAAAAAAATATTCATTCGGATTATATAAAACAAAAAGTTTATTGATTTGACGTCATTGCATCGCGATATAAACAGCTGCGATACGTGCATTGTAATTTGTAATTTAATTATTGCGTAAATAGATAAAAGTTATTTTAGAAAATGCAAATTCCCGTTTAACAATAATTAAAAATCGAAATCGTTTATATATGATTGTAGAAAAAGCGAAAAAAATCCATTTCATTTTTTAAAAAATCTATTAATTTTTTCTTGTAAATGTAATTTTTATTTTAAATAACAAAATTTTCTTTTGTTAGAATAAAATATTTTTTTGTTTAAATAATATTTAAAATAAATAAAAAAAAATGAATAGGTTCGTTGACAACGATAGACTCGAAAAAAAATTTATTTCACTCAATTAAAATTTATTTGAGGCAAATAAAAATTTGTTTTACATTCAAATGAAGGTTTATTTGACTAAAAACAATTATTTTTGGTTTATTTGACTCAAATAGAAATTTTTTTGTCACAAATAATAATTTATTTGACTTAACAAAATTATATTTGTTTGAAATAACAATTTATTTGACTCAACAAAATTATATTTGTCTGAAATAACAATTTACTTGACTCAACAAAATTATATTTGTCTCAAATAAAAATTTATTTGGACTCAAAAAAATTGTATTTTGTTTGTTTGCCTCAGATAAAAATTTACTTAACTCAGAAAATAATTTTTTTGATTCAAAACAATTATATTTGGTTTAGTTGGCTCAAATAAAAATTTTGTTTGGCTCAAAGAAAAATTTTCTTGACTCAAATATAAATTTATTCAACTCAAAAAAATTATATTTGGTTTATTTGCACCAAAAAAATTTATTTGATTCGAAAAAATTATATTTGATTTATTTGGCTGAAAGAAGAATTTATTTGACTGAAGAAAATTATATTTGATTTATTTGCCTCAAATAGAAATTTACTTGACTTAAAGAAAAAATTTACGTTGTTTGTTTGCTTCAAATAAAAATGTGCTTGAGTCAAAAGAAAAATTTACGTAGTTTATTTGTCTCAAATACAAATTTACTTGATTAAAACAATGATACTTGTTTTATTGGCTGTAAAAATTATTTTATTGTCTGTAAATAAAAATTTTGTTTGACTTAAATTTACTTGACTCGTAAAAATCATATTTTGTTTAAACAAAATTTACCTATGGATGTTTATTAACCATTTTTGCAACAAAACCCAAATTTGAAGAAAAATAGAGAAAAAAATAGAGGCAAAATAGCGGAAAAAATATTAGACAGGAAATTTGACTTCTATATTTATAATACTGAAACACTTAAATTTCTAATGAGATGCAATATTCGATGCGCAAAGTAAGGAATGTGTTTATATGCACCGTTTTACGATTTTCAATCGACGCACAAATATATAACTTTCCGCATCTTAATATTCTCTTCTCTCTCTCTCCCCATTTTGCATGTGTGGTCCATAATACAGAAAGGATGATTCAGTCAAAATATTTTTCTTTACTTTTGTATAGAGCAACTCTCTCGCCGTCCTGTATATACATATATACATTTATATACAATATGCACTGGCAGGAAAGCATTTAATTTTGCCCATCATTCAAAAGGGTTGTGTTTGCTCAAACTCCATACGAGCCAAATGCGACTTTCTCCCTTTTGCGATAAAATCAACAATGGAGATTCATTTATTCGCCTCTTATACAATTCTAACGGTTTTCAATTTGCCGAGGAAGAGACGATGTTGTTGAAATTTATTGTTTTTTCCTCCATTAATGGCTGCAAAATATTTTCCGTTCAAGACAATTTCTTTGTTTTGTTTGACAATCATTTAATTTCACCTCGAACTCCGACGGTTCAATTTAGATTCATTGGCATTTTTTAATTTATTAATTCATCAAGTTATTAATTCATCAAGTTATTCATTCATTAATCTATTAATTCATTCATTAATCTATTAATTCATTAATTTAATTATTTATTAATTTATTAATTTATTAGTTTATTAATTTATTAATTTATTAATTTATTAATTTATTAATTTATTAATTTATCAATTTATTAATTTATCAATTTATCAATTTATCAATTTATTAATTTATTAATTTATTAATTCATTAAGTCATTCATTCATTAATCTATTAATTCATTAATTTATTAATTTATTAATTTATCAATTTATTAATTTATTAATTTATCAATTTATTAATTTATTAATTTATCAATTTATTAATTTATTAATTTATTAATTTATCAATTTATCAATTTATCAATTTATCAATTTATTAATTTATTAATTCATTAAGTCATTAAATAATAAATCCATAAATTAATTAATTCAGAAATTCATAAATTCCTTAACAATAAAATAAAATTAATAGAAAATACTAAAGAATTAATTAAGGTACAATTAAAATTTGTTCATCAAAAATTATGGTAATTATTTATGACTAAAATTTTGTTGAATATTAATTTTGGTTAAAATCATTTTTATTGTTCGGAAATATATGAAATAGACATTCCAGAAATACTTTTTGACTAAAAAAATTGTTTAACAAAAATTGTTTGGCAAAAATTGCTTGACAAAAATTGTTTGACAAAAATTGTTTGACGAAAATCGTTTGACAAAAATTGTTTGCCATAATTGTTTGAGAAAAATTGTTTAACAAAAATTGTTCGTCAAGAATTGATTTTTTAGCAGACGATAAACTTGAAAAGAATTGTAAAATAATTATTGGCTAATTTTCAACTTGCACTGCTGTCTTTAACTGTTAAAAACAAAGAGTTGAAGTTGAGTAGACAAAGAGTTGAATTTTTTTTTTTACCCAAAAGCAAAATAGAGCAAATTGGCAATTTTTGTATAGTGAAAGAAAAAAAATTGAGCCTGTCAATTTGTATCGAATTTACATTTTAAAATGTATATCTGTATAGTGCTTATTCACGTAGGTAGTTCCTCAAAGTTGACACACCCATTTGCGTGCTAAAACGTCATTATATCTCTCCCAATGTGGGACGATATGCTCTCGAAGAATTTATTCTTATCCAATAAACTTGAAATGAAAATCAAACTTTAACTATACTTATGTTTTATCAAATTGCAAACGCGCTGGTACAATAGAATTTTTTTTTTTTTTTGCATATTTACCAGGAAAATTTTGCAACTGAAAGTACTAAAAAGCTTTTTTAGATTTGACTGATTTTAATCTTGAATTTTATCTTTATTTTATTACCCATTTATTCACAGGTAATGTAAGGATATCAAATTGAGACAAAACATAAATTAAAAAATTCAAATTTTTCTTAATTCGTTATAAACATTTTTTAAAAGCAATTCAATTATTTTCTAAACTTTTAATAAACTCTTGCAAAAAATTCCATTATATTTATAAATAGTAAAACTTTTTGCAAAAATTTAATTCTTTTTAATTTTAATACAAATTTAAGAAAATATGAAAATTTAATAAAAGTTAAATTTTTTTCAATTTTTAGTACACTGAGAAAACTGGAGAGTCAAATTCAGAGGTTCAAAAAGCGTATGTTTGCTTTGCTTATGGAGAGAGTTAAATAGTCCTTCTAAAATAAATTTTGAATTGATAATGGAAATCTACTTGTATATTCTCTCCCATTACATTTGAGGGTTAAAAGTTGCGCAGAAAATGTGTACGATCTGATGCGCGCGAATTTATTTTTCTGACATTTTATGTATTTAATTTAGGGGTTAGGTTGCCATATTTATTCATTTCGCGCCGGATAAGGAAGGGATTTCTCAAGATGGTTAATTTGTCCCTCTGTTATAAACTCATTTTCCTTCCAAGTGAAATGGCCCGAATATCTGTCAATGGTGTATTTGAATATTGAGATTGTTATCCAATAGCTAACTCTCAAATATTAACCATTTGTCCCTCCAGATGTTTAGTCCAATACTCCAGTTTTCTCAGTGTATTTCTTAATATAATTCAATTACTTTCTAAATTTTTCATCAATCCTTCAAAATAATTCAATTAAGTTTATAAGTAATACAATTTTTTGCAAAAATTCAATTTTTTAAAACAAAATATTACGAAAGAACTTAATTTTTTTTCTTAAAATCGGTTATAAAATTTTTAAATTAATTCAATTATTTTCTAATTTAAAAAAAATTCAATATTTATATATTTAATTTCAATTGTTAGCAAATACGATTTTTTTATATACTTAAAAGAAAATGTTTATAGAATTCAAGAATTTTCAAATTAATTTCAGAAAAGAGTTTAATTTTTTTTATAATTATTGGTTACCAAATTTTTAAAAAGACATGAATTACTTTCTAAAATTTTAATAAAATTTTTTAAATAATTCAATTACATTTATAAATATAGTAAAATTATTTACAAGAATTATATTATTTTTAATACAATTTTAATAAAATTTCATCAAAGAATTTCATTTTTGTTTTTTAATTTTTTATAATATTTTTTGGAAAAATTCAATTATCTTCTAAAATTTTTGAAAATAAATCGTTCAAAACAATTTAATTATATATTCAAAATAATTCCATGAAAGAATTCAATTTTTTTGTTAATTTGTTAT
The DNA here is from genome assembly GCA_032873175.1 of Leptopilina drosophilae. Taxonomy (NCBI): domain Eukaryota; kingdom Metazoa; phylum Arthropoda; class Insecta; order Hymenoptera; family Figitidae; genus Leptopilina; species Leptopilina drosophilae. The sequence goes on from CM065485.1 coordinate 32,527,058, forward strand.
AAAACATTTCAATACAATTCAATTCTTTTCTACAACATTACTAAATTCTTCGAAAAAATGTAATTACTTTCTAAAATTTTAATGAAACCTTGAAAAAAATTAAATTATGTTTATTAAAAGTAAAATTATTTGCAAAAATTCAAATATTTTCCAAAAAATTGCACGAAAGAATTCAACTATTTTCTAGTTTTAATAAATTCTTCCAAAAAATTCAATTATATTTATAAATAGTAAATTTTTTTGCGAAAAATCAATTATTTTTAACTTTTTAAAATAATTTCTTCGAAAAGTCAAATATATTTTTAAGTAGTAAAATTATTTGCAAAAATTTTATTCTTTTTAATAAAATTTGAAAATTTCATTTAAAGACTTCAATTTCTAAAAAATGTTCTATAATATTTTTCAAAAAAAATTTCAACTACTTATTAAAATATTACCAAAACCTTAATAACAATTCAATTATGTTCGTAAATTGTTAAAATCTTTACAAAACTTCAAGTTCTTTAAAAAAAATGTTCACGAATAAACTCAATTTTTTTTCTTAATTCGTTATAAAACTTTTCAAAAAGAACCATTTTCTAAAATTTTCATAAAATTCAATAATTATATATTTTTTAAACTCAATTATTGACAAATGTAATTATTTTAGAATCTCAATAATAGAAATTGTTTAAAAAAATTTATTTATTTTTAAAATTTTTCATTAAAATTATTAACGAAACTCAATTTTTTGAAAAATTTGTAAAATTAATTCTTTAAGATGGATTTAATTAGAATTTTTTAAACTTTTATCAAAACTCTTTGAAGGAATTGAATTATTATCAATTTTGTTTTTGTAGCCGTTACTTGCAGTTGCAATTATTTTTTGGTAAAGTTCAATGGTAGTTGCAATTATTTAAATTACTATAGATTAAAGAAATTAATTAAGATTAATTAAAAAAATAATTAAATAATTAAAAAAATTAATTAACTTTAAATTAGTGTTGGTTACAATTAGTGATAACTACAACTAGTGATACTTTGCAATTAGTGTTGTTTGCCTTTAGATAATAAAACAAAAAAAAATTCAGTAACAAATTTGAATAATCCGAAAGTAGTTTTGCTGAACGTTCCGTTACAAACAGAATCGTTTATGTCGTTGATTCGTTTTTTTTTATTTTTTGCTTTCGACGACGTGCGAACATTATTCTCTTTTGAGGGTTTATTCATAAAATTCAAGTGTAACTGAAGCGGCACTTGAATACCTAACCACGAGTAAAACACATGTTATTCTAGTATTATATTCATCCCTGGCTCTTGTCCCAAATTTTATTCTAAACTTCTCTCTCTTTATTTCTCTATTCGTCTTTATTTTTTCTCTCTCTCTCTTTTTTTCTCTCTTTATTTCTCTATTTTTCTCTATTTTCCTCTCTCTCTATTTATTTCTCTATTCCTCTCTTGTTTCCCCTCTCCTTCATTATTTCTCTCTTTTATTTATTATAAACGATGACATACACATCTTAAAATGAAAACATTCAAAAAAACCGATGTTAATGTATTGATATTCACGAAACGAATTGGGAAGGACTTCTCCGTATAGACTACGTGCTTTGATTTTAAGTTCAAAAACAGAATAGTCGACAAAAATTAACCTCTTTACATAAAGAAAAGAAGTGAAAAAGAAACAAATTGTCCGGATGTTGGTCTAAATTTCTTACCCATTCGTGGCCTCTTTTTTCTAAGTCCTCTGTGTCCTCCTTTAAAAACAATCATCGGTCGATTCATTTCCATAATTTCCCCTTTTGGATTTCTTATTCTTTCTATTTTTACCGCAATATTTTTACTCCACTGTTATTACTTAAAATTGTCAAATTGCAACGACTTGGTGCCAAACAAAAAAATTGAATTGAAAATTGATCCTAATTTTCCGACATCAACATGTTCCGTCGACTTTAAAATCAATTTAATAATTATAACTATAATTTACAAATAATTAAAAATAATTATAACTAATTGCAACTAGAACTAACTTTAACTGCTGACGATTTTTAGTACTATTGACTGAAAAAATAGTTTGAATAAAACAATTAAAAGAAAATATCAAATTATCAACTTGAACAAGTAAAATGTGATCCAAAAATCAGTCCAAAATGCCAAAAATAGGGAAATGTTTTTGTGTAAACTTTGTAAATAGTAAAAGTTACTTTATTCCTTCTCTTCGTGTTTGTAAAAATAATTCATGTGATAAAACTTTTCCTTTGTTCCGTAAATTTTTAACTAAACGTGACTTTATTCCCTAAATATTTAACTAAACGTGGTTTTATTCCCTAAATTTTTAACTAATCGTCGTTTTATTCCCTAATTTTTTTGTACTAAACGTTGTCTTATTCCCCAAATTCTTAACTAAACGTGACTTCATTCTCTAAATGTTTAACTAAACGTGGTTTAATTCCCTAAATTTTTAACTAAACGTCGTTTAATTCCCTAAATTTTAAACTAAACGTCGTTTAATTCCCTAAATTTTTAACTAAACGTATCTTATTCCCCAAATTCTTAACTAAACGTGATTTTATTCCACAAATTCTTAACTAAACGTGTGGCTATCCTCTCCCCCTCATAGATCACACATGATGCTGCATCTAAAATTAAAAAGCCACAAGATTAGTGTTCTTTTGTTTTTTTTCACACCCCATGTGTCGGGAAAATTACAACCCCTCTTGGTTTGAACATGGTGCAGAGTGTGTCACGTGTGTGTTTTTTTTTTTTTTTTTTTTTTTTTAAGAGAGAAACGTCAGATCTCCCGCTGAGAGAGTATAGAAAGACAGAATATACACACACACATGGAGAATAAAGAGACGGATTAATGACTCGAAAGAAAACGAGAGTGATAGACATCCATTTGTGTCAGGGAGTTGATTTTTTTTCTTCCATATCTAAAGGAGCGAGAGGCATACGCGGATAAATCGAAAGCGTATATAAATTTTCTATTGATGTATTGCAAAATTATTGTATACGTACACTTACGGCTAAATATTCATTCTATATTGTACGTATATATTGGTCGCATTCCTATTTTTTAGTTGCATAACTCCCCTGAGGATTTAAAGGCACAATTTTTCATTGGCAATTATTTATACAAGCAGTAAGAAAAATGTTTGTTATTTATTTTAATTTATATCAGTTCATTAGCATTTCTTCAATTTAAATCGATTTTTCAATTAATTTTTTATTGTTGTTTTAGTTAATTGTGTTAATAGGATAATACGATAATAGACAATTATTATTGTTCGTTAGCAAATTAGCAATTTAGCATTTTATTTTTGTTAACAATTATTAGGTTCTTTAGAAAGAAGTTTTTAATTTTTCATCGAAAAATTATTTAAATACGTTTGGAAAGTTTGATTATGTAAAATAGAATATTTTTTACAGTCGAAAATGTTAAATTAATTATTAATTTTGCTAAAAATTAATTAATTAACTAATTTCTAGTTAATTAATACTACTAATTAATTTAGTTACTAATTCAATTTAATAAATATTTTTACTAGTTTAAAATTATCAATTAATTGTTTATGTTTTTATTTTTCTAATCGTAATTAGTAAGAATATTTTTCTAATTGTAATTTGTAAAAACTAAAAATATTTACTAACTGTAATTAGTGAAAATATTGTCTAATCATAAGTAGTAAAAATATTCTGTTCTAGAAATATTTATTAATATTTCTACTCACAATATTAATAAACATAAATAGTAATGAGTAGAAAATTGTTATTTATATAAATATTTAACTAAGCTTACTATGAAAATTTAAATTAGTAAAGAATGTTTACTAATTTGAATTAGTGACTAACTTTATGCTTTTGATTTACAGAGAATTTTACTAATAAATACTATAGTAATTTCTACTAATTTACTAGCAAAATTAAGAAAATTTTACTCATAAATAGTAATTTCTAGTAATTTAGTAAATTTTACTTTTCAATTTATTAATAAAATTCAATCATTCAACAGCAAAAAGTAAGTTATACTAATTCAGTTTAGTAAATATTTTTACTGATTTATATTTGAAGACTAATTAGTAAAAAAAAGTAATATTTCGATAATTATTTACAAAGATTACTGTCAAAATTTAAATTATCAAAAATGTTTACTAATTTTAATCAGTGACTAATTTTTTGTTTTTAATAGTAATTTAAGAGTAATCTTCGTTTAAATAATTATACAAATATTAAATTTTTTTACTAATTACTAATTAATTATTTTTACTAACTGGTAAATTTATTTATATATTGATTTAATTAGTCATTTATTAATAAAATAAATGAATTTTATTATATAATTTCCATAACATGAATATTATGTAACTAATTTAGCAAATTGTCTAAGTAGTTAACAGTTATTTCTATTTTTTATTAATGATTTTTTCTTTACTCAAAATTTTTAACGAAAATTTCTCTTATTTGTTTCAGGTAAGTTTTTCTGACGATTCCTACAATAGTTTATACATTGTCTTCATCATAGTGGTAAGATTATTTACTAAAATTTTATATAAAGTACAACATTCTTTTTTGAAATATTTTAATAACAAAAGGGAAACATAATCAAAAATACAAAAAAAATTAACATAGGTAACTAAGAAATGGATTTATTTATTTTATTTTTGTTACATTTGCCAAAATAAACGGGACTAAATTTTGGTAATAAAATCGATATAGATTTAAATGGAAAAAAATGAATAAATATAAAATAATTAAATAAATTATTAAAATAATTAATTATAAAAAAATTTTCGATTCAATACATAATTTTTTATATATAATACAAAAAATTTTTTTTACATTAAAATAGAAATCAATTTTATTAAACCACGTAAATTGTTGCTAACAAAAAATAAATTAATATTTATAAACTAGGTTATTATTAAGTAAAATTAAATTTATTACATAAAATAAGAATAAATTTAGATCCTAAATAATTACACCGAGAAAAAAATTTTCAATTTAATTTAATTTTTTTTTAATTTATTCAATTTAATTTATTTTTTTAAATTTATTTTATTTATTTAATTTAATTTTACTTGTAAATTGTGCAAATAAATCTTTACTTAATTCAAATAATTTATATTTAAATCAATTAAATAAAATTAAAACCAATAATTTTGGTATTTAGAGCACATGTAAAAATTTAATTGACTCAAAAATTATTCAGTAGAAGTAAACATTTATTTGATAAATAATAAACAAGTAATCGTATATTTGAATCAAATGAATTTTTCCCTTAGTGTTTGAAAAATAAAATAAAATAACCAAATAAATTAAAAATAATTCACAGTCATAACGTCATAATCATAAGTAATTAAATAATTATTTTGTTTTTGACTAATATCAGTAATTTTTTTAATTAAACTAATTAAACATCAAGTTAAAAAATAAAATAATGAATATCAAGTGAAAAAAATCAAACAAAAAATTGAATAAAAAATTCAAATAATAATAATAATAATAAAAAGTAATAAATAATTATAATTATTAATTATTTATTATTTATTATTTATTACATACTATAGTATGTAGAAGAAAATAAAAAGAAAGAAAAATTACACGGAAATATTACGAAACTTTTTTTTTCTCTCACAAAATTATTTATTGAATAAAAAAGAAAATTCTTCACGCGAAATAAATCGATTTGACATTTTCCACACATAGTTCACAATGATCAACAATTTCATTAATTTCCTGAAATCATCTAATATATATAAATGTATATATCAGAAAAGTTCAAATGCGCCTATAAACACCATTCCCTCTCGATCTCGTGAAAATCACCTTTTCCTGTTTGATGATAGAAAGTAGAAAAGTATTTTTATCGCCAATCACAAGAGCGTTTCTCTAAATTGCTCCTCGCGCGACTAACAATTATTACACACGTATGCACAATTTTTCATCAAAGAGACAAATTTTTTTTTATGTAAGAAATTTATTTTTGGAAAATATATCTTTTTGACTATGTTTTTGAAAAAAGTGTTCAATTTCCGATTATGAAAAGAACGGAAGAGAGGGGAAAAAAAGTATGGGTTTCGCTATTGTTGATGGATAGAATTAAATGTGCATCTCTCACTGTGGGAGGGATCCATATCCTTTTTGAGAACACTTTTGTTGTCCGATAGCTTATATCCTATATATAAAGACAGATGTCAGAGAAAAATCGATTTTAGAACCCTCAATTGACTTCACTCCCTCGCATTGAGTTCTAATTATTATTAAGAATTTTATTTGCTTCTGTAAGAGATTATAAATTGAATTTTCGACATATGTTTATTATTGGAGAGGAAAACCGAATGGAAATAGTGCGCCTTTTTTTTCAAGTGCAGCATGAGATGAGAATTATTCTTCATGATGCATGAATTTTTTTTTCTCAAAAACGAATTATAGCGATAATTATTTTGTTCCTTGCAATTATTATTATGGTAGGCGATATAACTTTTCCAATGATAGTGCAAATTATGTGGTGGTAAAAAAATTTGACACTCTTGTAACTGCCAAAAATTGTTTTCCGTTACTAACGTTCCTAATTATTTGTTTGCTTGAAATTAAATTTTTTTTCTTTTTGAACGAATTAAATTTAATTCAAAGAATTTTTTTATTATTTTTATTATTACTATTATTATTATTTTAATTATTTAATTATTTATTATAAAGAAATATTTCTTTGAACTTAATAAATTTATTTGAACAAAATAGAAGGTTTTTAACATTCACGGTAAATCGTTAGGTATTAAAATAACACCAAAATGGATTAAAATAACACTAAATTGGATTATTTTAATCCTTTTTGGTGTTATTTTAATACCTAACGATTTACCGTGTTTTAATAAAATTTAAATAAAATCTTAAACAAACAAAACAAAAAATGTTTCTCTGAACCAAATAAAATCTGTCTTTAAAACTAATTTTTTTTTAATCAAATACATTTATTTGTAACAAATAAAATTCAATATTTAAAACCAAATGAAATTTATTGGAATCAAAAAAATGTTTCTTTGAACGAGACAAAATTTTATTTCTTGAACCAAAAGACATTTATTGAAAACATAAAATAAATGAAAAATGTTTCTGTAAAGCATATAAAATGTTTCTTAAAACCAAATTAATTTATTTGCACCAAACGAAATTATTTGAATCGAAAAACTATTTCGCTGAACCAAATAAAATTTTATTTGAATCAAATGAATTTTATTTGAATCAAATGAATTTTATTTGAATCAAATGAATTTTATTTTTAAAAACATATTTCAGTACACCAAATAAATTTATTCGAACCAAATAAATTTTATTTCAAATAAATAAAATGTTTCTTTGTACCAAATACACTTATTTGTAACAAATAAAATTTTATTTAAACCAAATGAAATTTATTTGAAACAAAAAATGTTTGTTTGAACCAAATAAAAATAATCTGAAACAAAAAAATTTTATTTTAACCAAAGAAAATTTAATTAATATCAAAATAAATGTTTTTGTGAAGCAAGGAAAATATTTCCTTGAACAAAAATAAAATGTTTCATAGACTTTGAGTGAAATATTAATTTTTTCTTTATCTATTGAAAATTTGAAATAAAACATCTAAACAATTAATATTTTATTTAAATAAAATTTTGAAATTGTAATTTTTAAATATTTATAATTTTTTTCTTATTTTTTTCCAAATTATAATTTCCATTGCGCCGTAAAAATCGTCAGTTAAATTTATTTTAATTCTCGTAAACTAATTTATCATCTTTTGCCTATATAATAATATTTGGCGTAAACAAAAATATTTGAAATTAATTTTTATTTTCCAAGTAAGTTTCAAGTTTTTTTTTTTGTCTATTTATCAAAATTGCTCAAGAATATCTTATTTCATCGGACGAACGTTGATTAATGCCACACTGAAATTTAATTATTATAATGCTAATTCAACATGAATCTGAAATATTTAAGAAAATGTTAAACTTATAAATATATTTTTAAATGTCAGCCATTTAAATATAGGCAAATGTTAAACTTTTTTTTTGTTTATAATTATAGTACCTATAAATATTACTTTTTTTATATTTAAATTTAAAATTTAAAAGTTTATAAATTTTTAAAAAAATGTTAATAAAAAAATTTTAAAAAAGTTTTTTAAATAAATTTCAAATCAAATTTAAATAAATTAAAAAAGTAATGGAGTCAAAATTTTTTATTTATAAATGATAAGATAATTTACTGAAATTTTTATTCAATTTTATAATAATTTGTTATTTAAAAATATGTATTTCATTCATTTTTTATCTTAACAACTAAATTATTTATTCATTGAGTATTCGGATATTGGAAATATTTTTACTGACGGTACAAATTTGTTAAATTAATTTTCAAGGAGGTAATAATTTTATTTTCTTTCGTTTGACGCAATATTGTAAATTGATAATGCGAAATAATTCTAAACTGGTAAATTGTAAAATCGTCATAATCAATAAACGTCAGTTATTTTAATTGAAAATTGGAAAAAAATTATTAAATACAAAAATAGGAGAAAAAATTAAAAGTTACACGTATTTAAAATATTATTATTTTAATTATATTAATTCAATTTATTAATTGAAGATTTATTTATTAATTAAAAAATTAGTATTAAAAATATTAATATAATTTATTAATATAAAATGTTAATACTAATTGTTTGAAGATTGAACAATTCATAGTAAATTATTTATTATTTATTACTAAAGAAGTAATTAAAGAAGAAAATCAAATAAGTAATTAAAAGAAAATTACATTTTCAATACAAGAAAAATGTTCTCCAACTTACAAAAAGAAAAAAATTAAAATTAAAATCGTTGAATAGAAATTCATTTAGATTTCAATTATACATAATATATATATAGACATTATAATTATATATTTGTGGAATGTGAACACTGATCACAGACAATGAGAAACCTCTCACTAACTGTCTGAATGTCTACACAGTTTCAATGAATTTTTTTTTTTTTTTTTTTTGAAGGTCGCCTTACATTCCATAACGATTCGCGCATATCTTTTGCGATCACGTGGATTCTCTCTCACAAATGCCGCTCATTCGACATGTGAGAATTATCGACTCGGAAGTGTTGTTTCGTAATCGATTTTTTTTTGAAAAAAAAGAAAAAAAACATTTATTTCCGAGAAAAAAAATTTTTTTTTCAATCAAAAAGGCCTACTTAGAAATTCCTTCGCATCTTATGCAAATTTTCGTTTGTCGTTATAATATGGAAATTATTTCAATTTACAATATAAAATGAGGTAATTTTAATTGATAATTATATTGGTGGGAATATAATGGTAGTTATACAATAGTAGGTTTTATTTTTTATACAAATAATATTTTTTATTCCAAAACTGAACATTTTTGTTTAATTAACGATTTTATTTTTAATTTTATTAAAATGTTAAAAACCTTCTATTTTTTATTTATTATGTTTAAAAATAAGAATTATTTTATTTACTTAAACCATATTTCTTTTTAATTTATTATTTATGTATTTTATTTTTTTTTATTTACTATTTTTTTATTTTTTGAGCTGAAATTTTGGTAAAAAATTCAGAAACGACTAAAATTGAAATTTATGTTTAAAAATTGAAAAAATAAAGAAAAAAAAGGAAAAGAAAAAATGTTGTTAAAAAAAATTAAAAAATAAGGAATAATTAAGAAATAAAAAAGTTAAATTAAATTTATGAGAAAAAAAGAAGACATAAAAGAATGAATTATTAATTTATTTATTTAAATCTCAGCCCTAATAATTATAATTATTTTTTTTTGCAATTTTTTTTTCAACATTACACCCTGTCAAAATACATAATATTCACTTTGAAGATTTTCGGTGTATGTATGTATAATAATAGTTCATTGAGAGAGTTTATAACATACTATATAATTCAGTGATGAAAGGACATTTCGTTTACCTCGAGAGCCATTTAAATTGAGAGCGAGTGACTGTTCTCAAGTTTCGTCACAGTTCAACCCCCCCCTCCTCCCTTCTATTTTTTCTTTTTTATTTTCTTCACTTGCACCTGGTTAATGAGAGATCAAAAGAATTTAGTAAACGACACCACAAAAAAATATATTTCACAGTGTCGAATTCAGCTCACGTCCGCTCAACTCTGATATCAATCATAAATTTCATTTTCTTTATTACAAAAATTATATACTCTAGTGTTTGGCCCTTAAAAGAAATAATGCGCGCACGAAAGTCCCCTCAATTTCTTTTTTGCTTTCGTCTTTTAAACTCTGGTGGCTTTTTTTTTATTTTATTTTCTTCATTTACAATATTCGAGAGTTAAAAATAACAATAAGTTGCAGAATATATTTTAGTTTAACGAAGGGAATTTTTTTCGATTGTTTAAAATTATTGATTAATTAATTTTACATCATTAATTAGTATTTAATAATTTAATTAAATTTATTTAAATTTAACTGGTTTATAAATAATATCGATATTAATTAATATATTAATTATTAAATTTTTCGTTTATGGAATTAAAATAATTTGTTAATAATTAAAAAAGGTATTAATATATTAATAATTGGAAATGATTGTTTATAAATTCGATCATTGAACCAGAAAAATATCTGGAAAAATATCACGAAAAAAATAATAAATAAATGTATTTTAATTTATTTATTTATATTTTCTATATTAATAAATAAATAAATTTAATAATAATAATAAGTTAATTATAGTAATTAATTTTTAGCAATTAGCAGTTAATATTATTAGTTATTAATAATAAATAAGTAAAAGTTTATTTATTTATATTTTTTATTTATTTATTATGAATAAATATAAATTAGAATTAAATATTTGTTTATTATTCATGTTTATTTATTTGCTTATTTATTTGTGTTGAAACAATGCTTTTTCGAGTATGCAAAAAATATATAGGCATTTCGTAATGACGAACTCGTTTTCTTTGTAATATGATTTATGATCTTTTCTTGCCTCACAAAATGCAAAATGATGACTTGTGGCTTCTTGTTCTTTCCTTCACATATTTGATCTTTAATCGAAAATTTGTCCTTTTCGAGCGTTTATGTCATCATTTCACCTCAAAGTGCAAATCATTTTCTTATTTCTCATTTTTATGGTAAAATCATTGTCATATTTTTCTCTCTGACTTGTTAGAGTTGTAAAGAGATGTAAAAAATAGAAATTAAAAATATAAATAGAAAAGTAAAATTAGTCAGGTAAAAAAAATTCAATAGCAGTAATGTCGTAGCTAGTAAGACAATAGATAAATAATAAATAAATAGCGTTTAATTTTTTATTTAAATGGAAAAATGGTTTTTTTTTCTCTCTAAAAAAAAATTATTTTTCTCTCTAAAAAAAAATTATTTTTTAGTGAAAGATAATGCAAAATATTTTCCACAATAAAAATAAAATATATTTTTCATGAAAAAAAAATATTTTCAACAAAGAAAAGAAAAAATAATTTCAAGAGAAAGGATAAAAATTATTTTCGAGAGTGAAAAAAAGAAATTTTCGAGAGAAGAGAAAAGAGTGACATAAGCAAACGAGAACACACGTGACATGTGCAATTTTTGCCCTCCTACGAGTGAACAAGGTACACAGAAGAGGAGACAATGATCACGACTCGTTTGGTAGCAAAAACGGCCTGTAATTTCTCCTATTCAGGAGGAAACAAATATTACCACAATGGTTTTTAAGCGCAATGGACAAAAGGTCACGCATCTGCCATCGAGTCACACTACTGGGGGCAGTCATGCCCATAAGTTTTTCCCTCCTCTTCTCAACAAATCCGATATTATTATTATTATCATTATTATTATTATCATTATCGTCATTATTTTCGTTTAGGTGTGAAAATTACAGCTGCCCCAATCTTGACACATTAAGACCGGACACGATACTGTGTATTTACCTAAACAAATAATCAGGGTGCTCATTATTCACCCGTCCCCCTTTTACCCATTAGAAAAATTCTTATTTTTCTTTCTCGATTCATTTTGCTGCTAAATTTCCTTATTTTGTTCGATTTCATTTCTTTGCTATTGTTTATAATTTTTTAATTTTTATATTTTTATATTTTTATATTTTTATATTTTCTTAAAAAGGAAAAAATTAAATCAAAAATAATTATTTTTGATTTAATTTATTCGTTATTATTGTTGGAAAAATTTCCTTATAATTGTTTTTGTTTTAATTTCTTTGCTATTGTTGTTAAAACTGTGTTTATAATTATTTTTTATTTAATTTCATTGTTATTATTGTAATTAAATAACTATAATAATTGTTTGCATTGTCAGTAAATTAACAAGTGCGATAGCTGAGGGGCTTAGCTACTGGATTGCTAACAGTATGGTCCTGGGTTCGAGTCCTTGTGGCTGCAATTTTTCCATTTACGAATTTTTTAAATTACATAGTAAATTATGCTTATAGCCAAAAGGCTTATTAATTAATTATTAATATAATTACAATTAACATTAATATTGTAATATAATGATAATTATTATATTAATTATATTAATTACTATTGAGATTAATATCGTGATATAATAATTATTGTATCAATTATTTTAATTAATAATTAATCAATTATTAATTATTTATCATTAATTATTTTAATGTAGTATTTTAAATTAATTATTAAACTAATTACTATTAACTTTAATATTGTGATATAATAATAAAATAATAATAATAATAATAATAATTATCATTATGTAACTTGAAATTTTCTGCAGGAAAAAATTTCCCTAGAAGTCTAGAACAATGATTTGATAAAAAGTTCACTTAGAACAGTGATTAAAAATAGAATAGGAAAAATATTGAGAAAACTGAAATTTTCATTAACATAGTGAAATTTATAGCTGTTTTAGGTAAAAAAAAAATTTTTTCGTTTAGCATTATATAGAGATCAATATTTAGGGATACGTTTCAATAATATTCGACTTTTGTGAAAGCGTTTTGAACCTGTTGCTTTATAATACTGTCTATATGCAACATTTATATAGACACGAGTTGCAATAACTATAACACGCGGTCAATATAAAGCGAATAATACCAAAAAAAAAATAAACAAACTCTAAAGAAAAATACATACAGTTGGCTCTAGGCGATTATGTAAAGCCAAATGGGTGTACACTTATATACCCTCTTGTGTTCACCTCGCATCTTTTATCCTTCCTTATTTATATCTTATTTTCTTCTTCCTTCTTCCTATAGTACAAACACACATATATATATAAAGAGAATTAGAATTCATGATTTATATCTTTTCATGTCGAGACATTTCTCCAGGAGGCAGAGAATGACACATGAGAAAACCGGATTTTTTTAATACATATTTATATCGGTAATTTGAATCGAATACATTTTTTGTTCGATAATAATAAAACTAACAATAAATCTAGTAATAAAATTAATAATAAATCTAATAATAGTAAAAACAATGGTAGAAATAATTAAAATAATGATAATAATGAAACTAACGGTAATAATTGTGTTAATAATTGTAATAATTGAAATTAACAATGGTAAAAGTACGAAAGACCTACTTATACTTATATTACTCCAGTTTCGCACCTCGGTTGTGAGAGAGTTTTCACGCCGTCTAGGCGGCGACTTGAAGAATTAAAATAGCGGGAAATTCAAATTTCAGGACAGAAAAAAGAGATGGGAGCAAAATAATTATTTAGCTAATGTTTGTCTTGTTAATAATGAAGTTAGCAATAATAATATTGTTGTAAAATACTGCGAAATAATAATAATAATAATAATAATAATAATAATAATAATAATAAATAAAATAGTAAAATAGTAAAATAATAAAATAGTGAAATAATAAATTAGCAAAATAATAAAATAGCAAAATAATAAAATAGTGAAATAATAAATTAGCAAAATAATAAAATAGCAAAATGATAAAATAGTGAAATAATAAATTATCAAAATAATAAAATAGCAAAATGATAAAATAGTCAAATAATAAATTAGCAAAATAATAAAATAGCAAAATGATAAAATAGTCAAATAATGTAGTGAATTAAAAAAATATAAAAATAAAAAAATAGCAAAATAATAAAATAGTAAAAAATAAAATCTCAAACTAATAAAATAGCGATGCAATAAAATAATAGTTTTTCTTCAACAATAATAATTTCTTTATTAAAAAATTCCCAATATTAAGAGAATATTTTTATTTTTGAATACTCAGTATTCCCAGCTCATGGAATTAATTTTTATTTTTTATTCATACTGTCGGAGAATTGTAATTAAAATCCCCCACCGCTCTCCCCATAAAAAGCAGTTTCCGTGTAATTCAAAAAACAAAAAAAATAAATAAATTAATGAACAAAAAAATATGAGAATTTTTTAATGGAAATTTTTGAACAAAAATTATATATCGAAGCGATTATTATCGAGTGGTAAAGGGAGAAAAAGAAAAATAAAAAAGTGTTAGAGAGAGAAAGAAAGAAGGCGGTTTTGAAGCAAGGCATCTTATGCACTTGCCAGATGGAAAGGAGTATTTTGACCTTTGCAGTCTTGGAATGCAATCTTCGAGACACTTAGCCACGCAGTTCATCTCAACTGTGACATATGAACAGTTGCTTTAATCAATGTCAAAAATTTCGCATGTGCCAAGTCAATCACTTGTCACTGTCTTTACATTTAAATAATAATAAAATTGAAAGTAATGAATATTTCAAATTTGCCCTTTCACTCGGTTATTTCAATGTTTCTTGGGTATTTCCGTAATTAATATTTCAGTCATTATTGTTTATATTTATTTTTTTATTATTTTTGTTTATTTAGTTATTTTGTTATTTTATTTATTTTTATTTATTTTTATTTATTTTTATTTATTTTATTCTATATTTATTTTTCTATTTATTTTTTCTAACTTTTATTTATTTGTTTGTAATTTGCATTTGTTTATTCGCAGTTTATATTTATTTACACTCTGTATTTATTTAATATCATATTTATTTATTTATAATTTTTACTTATTTCATTGTAATATATATTAATTTATTTTAATATATATTAATTTACTTCAATGTATATTTATTTATTTTGATATATATTTATTTACTTCAATTTATATTTATTTATTTCAATATGTATTTATTTATTTCGATTTCTATTTATTTGTTATACAATTTATATTTATTTATGGCCTATATTTATTTCTTACGTGTTTATTTTTTCTCATCTATAATTATTTATTATTCTTTATTTTCTTTATTTAGCGCCTTTTCTGTTATTGCTCCTTATATAATTTTTACATATTTATTTATATATTTAATTCCAAATAATTTTAATTACAGAAAAAATTCTGAAATTACGCGGTTCCGAACCCTTGATTCTGCATTACGAGTCATGAACCTTAACCACTAGACTACTATGACTAGTTAGAAATTTTTAAAGCAAATCAATCCCTTTAGTAGTAATTTCAGAAAGAATTTCACTGAATAAGCAATTTTTTCATAGTATTTTCTCTATAAATCAATCGAATTCTATTTTAACAAATATTTTAATTGTTATTAATTAATTTATTATTATTGAATAATTAGTTTTAATTATTATTATTAATACTTATTGAATAATATTAAATTAATTTTTAAATTAGTTACTAATAAAGTCGTAATTATTAAATTATTATTAATTATTTTTTTAAATAAATATAATTAAATAAATGTTCCAATATTTATTAATAATAAACGATAAACAAGTGGAAAACGTAATTCTGCGCGAAATATTATAAAAATGGTAGAAAATTGGGATGACAATTTTTTAAATAAATGTTTTTTTTCTATTATTAATTAAATGTTTTTTTTTCTTGACCAAGAAAATTATTTTTAAAAAAATTCTCATCTCCGTTTTCTGCTATTTCTATTATATTTCGCGCAGAATTACGTTTTCCACTTGTTTATCGTTACCGGAAGACTTTAAGAAATTGGTGAGAGAAAAAAATCGATGCTGATTATCTGGTTCGGGAGATTTGGTGAATTTAGTGTACACACACATATATAACAGGGTCACAAGTAGAAACTAGAAAGTTTAGATTTGAAAAGGTTGACTGCTGTGATATGGTTCAGTGGCCGGTCTATAAGGTGTGGCTGAAAAATAATACACTTAGAAAAATTTGACTTCGAAATTTCCTTCTTCTCATGTGTGCCGCCTTAACGAGAGAGTTCACGATTTCCCCCTCTTATCTATTTTTTCTTAATATAACAAAATTTGGTTTTTTTACATTTATTCTGTTTTATTTATTGTTTTAATTACTTTTTTATTATTTTTTAATGTAGTTGTTTAATTTTTTTTATTATTTTTTATTACTTTTTATTATTTTTTTAATTATTTATTATCTATTATTATTATTATTATTATTATTATTATTATTATTACTATTATTATTTTACTATTATTAACAATATTATTAGTTGTACAAAAACAATTTAATTCATCGTTAATGTTTTCTAACGACTGTCGCATCTCGTTTGTGAGAGAACTTTCATGCCGTCTAGGCGGCAATTCAGAGAACTAGAAGAGCGCGAAATTTGAAATTATAAAAAGAAACAAGCGAATAAAGTCAAAATTAAAAAAAAACTATTTCTAATTAATATAAAATAAAGGATCGAAATTGTTTTCAAAATATTTTTGCAAAAATAAGTTCAAAAAATGAGTGAACATAGTGTTAAAATAAGTGAATAAAGTTTAAAAATAAATGAATAAGGTGCAATAAAAAAATGAATAAACTACAATAAAAAAAAAGAATAAACCATAAAACTAAACGAATAAACTGTAATATAATAAATCGTAAGAATTCATGGCCATTTAGTAATAAAAAAAAGACGTGTTGAATAAATATAATAAATGTCGATATAATATCCTCTGATGTAAAATGAAAAGTCTCTAATATACAAAGGTTCAAGGCGCAAAAGTTATACTCTGATCTCTTTAAATTAAATGCGCCTGGCGTAATTTATATGTATATGTATATATATAGATACACACAGCAACAGGGAAAGTACATAATTTTTTATAAAAGAAACTTTTACATACTAATTTTATGGATTATAGACGTGATCTCTAGTGTGCTTGTGTGAGTATATATTTGTGAGAGTAATGTACAACCATCTTCATTTTTTGAGACTTAATAGCAAGTTGAGTCTTCTTTCATCAATATAAAAGGCTCCAAGTGAAAGTCATTATCGCTTCGATGTAAAATGCATTATACAGGTGTACATATATATTACTATCTTTTCGTTTAACTATACTTTGAACCATCGCCGATAAATTCTTTGTTAACTCTTCCTAACATGTCAATTTAATAATTCGTGTCTGTGAACTGTTTTTCGAAGAGAAAAACTTTCTTATTGCTCTTGTTATTTTAAATCCTCCTCAGCAAAAAAAAAAAAATTTTTCACTCTTTTTCTACCATTTTTGACAGTTTTTTGAAAATTTCTTCTTTTTCTTCTTCTTTGGATGTTCTTTCATTTATTTTTGAATAAATCTCTAATTTATCTCTAAATTAGTGAAAAGATACTAATTTTAATTAGAGAAAATATTTATTTATTCAAATTAATAGAAATTACTACTGTACTTGACAATGGCGGTAGTCGTTAAGGCACGTGAATTAGTGAGTAGAAGTTGGGGTCAGCGGTTCGATCCCTAACCCCCTAGGAAAAAAAAAAGTTTTTTAAATATAGTTCGTAAAAACTTTACTGATTGAAATTAAAAATTTATACTTATTCTTAATAATAAAAATTTTGACTAGTTCCAATTAGGAAAAATCTCAATTTATAACAAAATTGGTAAGAATTCGTAATAATGGAAAATTATTAAAATTTCAATTAACTCACATTAGTGCAAATTTCTCATAATTGAAATATTTGAAAATTGACATTAATAGCGAATTAGTAAAAATTTCTTCTAATTGAAATTGGTACAAATTTCTTCTGATTGAAATAAGTCAAAATTTCTTTCAATTGAAATTCGTAAAAATTTCTTTCAATTTAAATTCGTAAACTTCTACTAATTTAAATTAATAAAAATTCCAACTAATTCGAATTAGTAAAAGTTTCTTTTAATAAAAAATTAGTAACAAATTCTACTGCTTCAATTTAGTAAAAATTTCTACTTA
This sequence comes from Leptopilina drosophilae, assembly GCA_032873175.1. Lineage (NCBI taxonomy): Eukaryota > Metazoa > Arthropoda > Insecta > Hymenoptera > Figitidae > Leptopilina > Leptopilina drosophilae. The sequence continues at coordinate 32,545,208 of CM065485.1, forward strand.
TTAAATTTTGAAGAAAATTCTGCTCATTCAATTAAAAAATTGCTACTAATTCAAATAAACAAAAATATGCCAACTGAAATGAGTTTTAATTTCTATTAATAACGTATTTGTTAACACTTCAAAAAATTCTTTAAAATAGGAAATTTTACCACAATTCAAAGTTAAATTTCATTACAATTTTTATTACATGGAAATAACAAAAAATTTTTACTAATTACTGCTAATTACAATTAATAAAATTTTTGAGTAATTTAAATTAACAAAAATTTTTTGAAATTAAAACTTAAAATAAAAACATAAAATAAAAACTTAAAATTACTTTAACTTAACTTAAAATTTATATGAAATCTCAAAATTAGCAAAAATATCTACTGAATTAAATTAATAGTACAAATTTCTACTAATTTAAATTTATGAAAAATTTAAGTAATTCAAATTAGTAAAAAATGTCTTTTTATAACTAATTAGTAAAATTTTCCTTATATAACAAATTAATAAATATTCTTACTAAGTCAATTTAGTAAAAATTTTCAGTGAATTAATTTAGTAAAAAAATCTACTAATTTATTTTAAAGTCCTACTAATTTAAATTAATAAAATTCACTACTAATTCAAATTAACAAAATTGGGACCAATTTAAACTATTAAATTTTTTTTCTTACTCATATTAGTGAAATTTTTATTTGTACCAATTTAGTAAAAATATCTATTGATTTAATGAGTAAAAATTTCTGCTGTTTTAAATTTAATTCAGTAAAATTGTCTACTAATTGAAATTTATAAAAATGTTTACTCGTTAAATTTAATAACAATTTCTATTTATTCTAATTAGTAAAAATTTCTACTGATTCAAATTAGTAAAAAGACCGACTTTTTACTCTTAAATTACTAAATTTTACTAAAGAATTAGTAAGAATTACTATTTATTAGTAAAGTTTACTTTGAAATTAGTAGAAATTACAATTTATTTGTAAAGTTTACAAATAAATTAGTAGAAATAATTCTTTATTATTAAAATTTACAAATACAAAAACGAAAAATCGGTCACTGTTTAAGATTAGTACATATTTTAACTAATAAATAAAACTAATATTACTAAATTTAATAGTAATAAAAATTTTTACTAATAATAGTAATTTCTTGTAGTCTGTTAGTGAAATTTTTTTACTTAAAAGAAAGAACTCACAGGAACTAGTTCAAATTAATAAACATTGTTATTAATAAAATTCAGAGAGAAGTAAAAAATGACTAAATCTAGTCAAAGAAATTACTAAAATTAATATGCTCAGTTTTTAGTAATTAAGATTTAGACAGTTATACTAAATAAAATATTAGTAGTAGTGATAGAATTAAAAACAATTTTACTAAAAAATTAGAATAAAATGACTGAAAAATTAGTGAAACAATGACTATAAAATTAGTTTCTTAATAAAAATTAATTATTTTTTAGTAGAATTTTTAATAAGTAATTGTATTTAAAAAATTTCAAGATTAATTTCAAGATTATTGTCTTCTTCTTTTCTCTGATTAAAGAGCAAAGTAGAAATTAAATAGAAATAGAAGAACTAGAAGTGAAAGACTATTTATTTGCACTAAACAAATAATAAATAACTAAATGAACGAAACTTCGTGAGGCATTTTAGCAGCAAAAAAAGAATAGAAAAAAAACTCCCCCTAACACATTATTTATGCAAACGTGAAAAAGGAGATATTTGTTTACTTTTTCTTTTATTAACCCATCTTCATTGTAAAATCACATTTTCAATATACATATATAAGAAGAAGGAGAGAAAGTATCGCGACAAGTGATTTGTTACTTGGAATCTAGAAAGAAAAGTACTACTACTACACAAGCACACACACTCACACAAATAAACTCATTGAAAAACTGAATACAATAAAGCTATCGTGTGATTACTTTTAAAGACCCTCTTTTAGCTCGCCTTTTAGTCACACTAGGTTGCGTCTAGATAAAATTTGCATTCTATTTTTACTCACTTGAAAACATTTATGTCATTATTTCCGCACTAATATTATATTTTGTGTTTAAATATTTTATTCAAAAATGAATAAATATCAGTTTTTTTCTCTTCAAAAACAACTTTCTTTGCTGTATAGTATCATCATCATCATCTTTAGCATCATTATCATGATTATGTCATTTTGAAACACTTCAATAAAATTAAGATATTTCATTTGAATATAAATTGAGGAAAAATTAGTAAAAGAGGAAAAAATTGGTTACTTATGTCGTTTTGAAATTCTCTTGAAATCAGCTGAAAAGATTTTTCGAGTCATTAGAGTTGAGAGGGGGGAATTATAAAATTTTTATTTCTTCATCACTCGGAAATTGGAAATGAAAAATTTCTGTGACATTGAACTTATATATTTTTGTTGGATTGTAAAATTAATTTTATGTTTTTTTCATTGTATGTTATTTAATTCTTTTTTATTTTAATTTGATGCAATTGTTTAGTTGTTTTATTTCGTTTAACTATTTATCTACTTTATTTTTATATAATTATTTTTTATTTCAATATAATTATTTATATTTTATTTCAAAAGTTCAAAAGTTCAAAAGTATTTATTTTATCGAAGTAAAATAAATAAATGATTATTTATTTTACTTCGATATACTTATTTCTTTATTTTAATAGTTAGCAAATTGTTTCCACTTATTTAAATTTAGTAATAAATACTAACTAATTGCAATTAAGAAAAATATTTTTTATTAAAAAATTAGTAAACGTTATACTGATTCAATTTAGTAAAAAATTTTTACTGATTAAATTTTGTAGAAGTTTCTACCTATTCAATTTAATAAAAATTTCTATTAACTACAATTTGTGAAAAATTTTACTAAATTTAATTAGAAATAATTCGTCTTAATAACAAATTAGTAATAATTCGTCTTAATAACAAATTAGTAAAATTCGTTTTTAATTAAAATTAATAAATGCATTTTTCATAAACAAATTAGTTTCTAGTTCTACTGATTTAATTTAGTAAAAATGTCTACTAATTAAAATTTTTAAAAAATGTTGTATGAACTAATTAGTAAACATTTCTCTTGATTCAATTTTGTAGAAGTTTCTACCGATTCAATTTAGTAAAAATTTCTACTAAATACAATTAGTGAAAAATTTTACTAAATTTAATTAGAAATAATTATTATTTATTGCAAATTAGTAAAAATTCGTTTCTAATTACAATTAAGACATGAATTTTTTAATAGCAAATTAATCAATTATGATTAATCAATTATTATTGATTGAACTTCGTAAAAAGTTACCACTAATTAAAATTTAAAAACAAAATTTTTTTAATAACAAGTTAGTAAAAATTTTTACTGATTCTATTTAGTAAAAGTTTCTACCGATTCAACTTAGTACAAATATCTACAAATTTCAATTTGTAAAAGATTTTACTAATTTTAATTAGAAAAATTCCTGTTAATAAAAAATTAGTAAATATTCGTTTCTAATTATAGTTAATAACTGCATTTTTTAATAACAAATTAGTTTCTATTCATTTAATTTAGTAAAAAATTCCTACTAACTAAAATTTAAAATCCCAATTTTTTTAATAACAAATTAGTAAAAATTTCTACTTATTCAATTTAGTAAAAATATTTACTAATTTCAATTTGTGAAAATGTTTACAAATTTTAATTAGAAAAATTTCTGTTAATAACAAATTAGTAAAAATTCGTTTCTAATTATAGTTAATAACTGCATTTTTAATAACAAATTAGTTTCAAGTGATTTAATTTCATAGAAAATTACTACTAATTAAAATAGTTAAAAAAAACTTTAATTACAAATTAGTAAAAATTTCTACTGGTTCCATTCAGTAAAGATTCTTACTAATTTAAATTTATAAGAAATTTTACTAATTTAAATTAGTAGAAATTTCCATTAGTATCAAATTAGTAAAAATGTCTACTGATTTTAAATTTAGTAAAAATTTCTACTAATTAAAATTTTAAATTAATAAAAATGTTTTTAAAAAAAAATTTGTTAAAACAAAAATTTCTACTGATTTTAATTTTAATTTAAATTAAAATTCAAACATTCCTAATAATTAAAGTTAATAAATAAATGTTTCTAGTAACAAATTAATAAAAAATTTCTTCTGATTCAGTTTAGTAACAAAATTTTACTAATTCAAATTAGAGAAATTTAATTCCATTGATTTTTTATTATAAGCAAAATAAATCGAAATAATAAAATAGCAATAACTATGACTACTTTGATTGTTATCATTTAGATAACCACTAATTATTATTATTATTATTATTATTATTATTATTATTATTATTATTAATATTATTATTATTATTATTATTATTATTATTTAGATATATTAGTATGAATAATATAAAGCAAATAAATAAAAATAAAATCAGAAAAATATGAAAATAAAAAAAAAATAATAATAGAAAATTCAAGGCAATTGTAATTTATTTTTATTTCGTTTCAATAATTAATTTATGTTTATTATGAATAAATAAATACTAAACCAAATAAAAATAAAAAAATGAAAAAAAACAAATTGAGTTTAAAAAAAAATATTTAAAATTGATGAAAGGGGAAATACTTTAGGAGAATAAATTACAGTTTAAAGAAGATTAAACTCAGTATTACGTATGTGATCTTTAGTGACAACGATTATTAAATGAAGGTGCATTATAATTTTGACACGCACACACAAGATCAGTGTTATAAATTGCAAAGTGTTTTTGCGCACATTGTCATACATATATATAGTATTTGTGTATATACACGTAGGTGCAACTTTCTTATGCCACAGCATTCCATTCTGGTCAGCAACCTAACGTAGTGCATTCGTTCACGCAAATGTCTAGCAAGTTTGTCAGATATTTTTCTTTTTCCTGTTTTTTTTTTTTTTTTTTTAAATTCGAGGGAAAAAATTGCTTTCTGTAAAAGCAAGTTTATAGTGAAAACTGTCGCTCTCGTCATTGAGTGAGTAGACGCGTGTTCCTACAAATGTTTCCGACACAAACTATGTACATGTTTAGAAATTGCGATGAGTGGAAAAAAAAGTTTTTTTTTTATCAATTCTCTTTCTATTATTGGAGAAATCTAATGTTAAATAAAGTGTATATTGTAAATAAAATGTAAAATGCGTTGTAAAATGTTTAAATCAAAAAAAAAATATATATATATAGAAAGTAATAAAATTAATTGGGTGAAATAAAGGAAAAATAATAATTTAAATAATTTTGAAAAATAGTAATTATGCAATACAATCAAATTATAAAGACATTTTTTAATTTTTGTATGTACTAGAAACTAAGAATCATAAAAAAATATTTTTTCTAAATTTTATGTGTCAATTTTGAAAAAAAACAAAACAGCCAAATTAACCCTTTGCCGTACATAAGCTTTCCCCACCTCAGAAAAAATAAGTTTGACAGTGGAATCACGTGGATAATATCAGGGCCGGAAATTAGTTTGATTTTGAGGTTATGTTTACATTGGTTATGTAAATTTGATAAAAGTCTTTAATAATCAAATATAGCTATGTTTAAAAAGTAATAAATTGCAAATACACTTCCACTTTATACAAAAAAACAGATTTTTAGGTATTAAATATTATTTTGAAATATAATTTATTTTAAAATATAAATGGATTCATTTTTTAATTAGGTACGTTCCTGCAAATTCAGAACACTTACATTCTCACACATAACTAATTTATCAACACAAGCATACCGCCTTTTCTCATTGGTTGTTCCCCCAGAAAAGACTCTAAACGACATTTCGTAACACAAGAACGGCAAAGGGTTAAAAAATCATTCCTTAAAAAACGATTCTAAAAATAATTGCATTCGGACGAATTTTTGTTTTTTTTGTATTTAGTCATTGGTTCTAATGGTCAGAGGGTCATGGTCTTTTTTCCAGTTGAAAAATATCCCTCGAGAGAGTAATAAAAAAGAAAGAACTATACAGACAATAATTTTTATAGATTTTGAACGCTGATTATTGGTTATTGGAAGCAGTAAATTACTGCGTAAAAATTAACGCGATACAAAACGGCTCTATTTTCACCACATTGAAATGGCCATATAGCGTGACTCTAACAACCATTTTTTGAAAAATAACATTTTAGCCCCTCGTTCGCAGACTTAAAAATAAAGTACTAAGAGTGGTCTTTTTTTTCGTCCATTTATACTTATAAACGAAAAATTCTTTCGTGAGAATTATTGCTTCGCTCAACATCTGCCATTTCTTCTAAATCATATATGTATTTATATATATACACTGAACATCATAAAAGTAATAAGAGAAAAATTTTTTTTTGACCCAAAAAAGAATTCTTCCAATTGTTTTTTTGTGTAGAATTTTTTTTTTCATAAAAGAATGAGAGAAATTTATGAACACATTTAACTGTTTTTGTTAATTTTTAAGCTAATTTAAGTATTTAGTGGTTTACTTGCTGAATTTTTTGGTAAAATTGGTTCCAATTTACTTGATAATGTATTCAGTAAAGTATCTAGTGAATTACCTGCTAAATTGCACTAAATCACCTACTAAATTATTTACTAAATTGTGAACAAAAAGAGGTGATAAATTATCTACTGGTTTACCTACTAAATTACCTAGTAGATTTCCTACTGAATTATCTACTAAAATATCTAGTAAACTACATGCTAAATTACCTAGTAGATTTCCTACTGAATTATCTAGTATATTTCCTACTAAATTACCTATTAAGTTACCTACTAAAGCACCTGGTAAATTACCCACAGAATTATCTACTAAAATGTCTATTAAATTATCTACTAAATCACCTAGTAAATTACCTATTGAATTATCTACTAAAATATCTTGTAAACTACCTGCTAAATCACCTAGTAAATTACCTTCTAAATTATACTAAATCACCTACTAAATTACTTACTAGATTGTGAACAAAAAAACATAATAAATTACTGGCAAATTACTTTGTAAATTTCCTATTAAGCTACCTAATGATTTATTACCTGTTAAATTATTGGGTAAATTAACAATACAACGAAATTACCAAATAGTTTTATTAATTTGTCAACTAATTTACCAAAAAATGTACGAAATAATTTACCAAGTAATTTAGTCGTTTATTTAGTAATTAATTTACCTATTAGTTTACTATTTAATTCATCAAATAATTTACAAACTAATTTACCAATTTATTTAAAACCAATTTACCTAGTACTTAACCAATTAATTTACCTAGTAGTTTACTATTCAATTTACCAAATAATTTATTATTCAATTTACTGAATAATTTACTATTCAATTTATTAAATAATTTACTATTTAATTTACGAAATAATTTAGTATTCAATTTACCAAATAATTTACAATTCAATTTACCAAATAATTTACTATTTAGTTTACGAAATAATTTACTATTTAGTTTACGAAATAATTTAATATTCAATTTACCAAATAATTTACTATTCAATTTACCAAATAATTTACTATTCAATTTACCAAATAATTTACTATTCAATTTACTAAATAATTAACGAAGTAATTTAGTATTTAATTTACCAAATAATTTACTATTTAATTTACGAAATAACTTAGTATTCAATTTACCAAATAATTTACTATTCAACTTACCAAATAATTAACGAAGTAATTTAGTATTTAATTTACCAAATAGTTTACTATTTAATTTACGAAATAATTTAGTATTCAATTTACCAAATAATTTACTATTTAATTTACGAAATAATTTAATATTCAATTTCCCAAATAATTTACTATTCAATTTACCAAATAGTTTACTATTCAATTTACCAAATAATTAATGAAGTAATTTAGTATTTAATTTACCAAATAATTTACTATTTAATTTACGAAATAATTTACTATTCAATTTACCAAATAATTTACTATTTAGTTTACGAAATAATTTAATATTTAATTTACCAAATAATTTACTATTCAATTTACCAAATAATTTACTATTCAATTTACCAAATAATTTAGTATTCAATTTACCGAATAATTTTCTATTCAATTTACCAAATAATTTACAAAATATTTTTCCTCACTAAATTAACGAGTAAAATTTTATTCTTAAATTACCAAGTAAAACACCAACTAAATTCTTGTAATTTAGTAATAATAATTCAATCTCGTAATTTACACTTATAGTTAATTTCCGAGTAAACTTTTTCATTTTAAATTTAATATACTGTATTTTTCCTATATACTCGAAATATATAGTGAAATAAATGAGGTGCAATTTAGAATTTTACATTAATTTTTTGAAATTCAAAAAGTAGATTCACCTTGTTATTAGGATAAACTATGATTAAAAAAACATTTATGTTGAACATAAAGAGGCGTGACGGAAGCGTCAATTTATTCGTCCGGCTAGGGGCGCTAACAAAGCGTGATTCATTACATCGTTGAAAATTCCCTCTTGGGACTCGATTATAATTAATTACACCTCTAGGGAATTTTCGCTATTCACCAGTCATTTCGCATTTTCTTCTTCTTCTTCTCCTTCATCTTCCTCCTTTTTCTCCATCGCTAATCTTCTTTTATATTCATTTTGATTATTCAAAATCAAATCCCGTTTAATCATTATTATTTATATCCATTTGCGTCTTGAGTCTTGACCTTCGATGAAATTTCCCCGAAACTATTTAATTATTATAGTATTTTAAAAAATTGTAGTATTTAATAAAAATTAATTGTAAATTAATTTTCTAAATTGAATTATTATTCAAATAAATAAATTAATTTATTAATTTGTTTATTTATTAATTATTAAGTGATTAGATTGGACGTCTTTTCTCTTAAGTTAATAATAATTAAATTATTAAGTGATCTAAATTATTCAATTAATATTTTTAATTAATTAATTATAATTAATTACAAATTAATCACTGTTTTCATTGCTTTTAAATTGTAACAAATAAAAACATTTCTTTGGTGAATTTTACACAATTCCGTTTCAATTTCACTGGCTGTATGGTAAATTCTGCTAGACGTTCGGTATTTTTTACTAACTGGTTGGTAAATTCTACTTGACGTTCGGTAATTTTTACTAACTGTTTGGTAAAAATTACTGAATTAAAGAATTCTTCAAGAACAAGTCTGGTAAATTTTACCTTCTGCTTATAGTGAATTCTACAATTATTATTGTGACAATAATAATAAATTTAATGTTACAGTTAAAACACAGTTTTTTAATTACAAAAATTGTTTTTCAAACGAGAAAATTGTTTTTAGTTTAAAAACAATTAATTGCTTAACATATTTATTTATTCATTTTTATAGAAGTCATAAAATTGTTTTTTATTTTTAAGAAACTGTTTCAAAAATTGCATTGCTTTTAATTACAAAAAAATAGTTTGTAACTAAAGAAAACTATTTCTAATAGTAAAAAAATATTTTCAATAGCAAAAAAAATCATTTTTTTAAAATTATTTTTATTTAAAATCATTTTTATTTAAAATCATTTTTATTTAAAATCATTTTTATTTAAAATCATTTTTATTTAAAATCATTTTTATTTAAAATTATTTTTATTAAAAAAAATTGTTCGCACTTTAACAATCATTTTAATTTCCTTAATTGTTTCAAATTACTGCAAAAAAACAAACTCTTTTTTTTCCCTCCCTTTAAAAATCTAAATTGAATTCTTTCGTAATTTCTGTTAACAATTCACAGCCTCTCCTATATCATTATATGGCGATAATTTTCTCGCAGACTTTTAAAAGTAAGTGTATAGAAGGAGGGAGAGAGAGAAAAAAAAGGAAAACTTGCATGTTTCAAGTAATATACATAAATAAATAAATACATACATATGTGTGAGCATAAGCGCGCATTTAACGACTTTCCAACTTGGTAGCGACACTGCAAATAAACTGCCAATTACCATGATCCAATATCGCCATAATTAGAAAGTATAATCTTAGTTATCTCCTAGGAAAGGAATTCGTGTTTATTAACCGATCACTTGTGCAAGCATCTAATATTATACAAAATTACAATTTTAGAGTCAATTTACAATTTTTTTCTCTTTTTTCTTTTCATATGTTCTTTTCTTCTCTAATCAAAATTTTATTATATTTTACAAATTACTATTTTCCATTAAAGTGTGTGTAGATTTTAATTTTATTCTATTCTTCTTGAAATATGTGAAAATTTACAGTATGTTTGTTAGTGAACTACGTTTTTTTAAAAGTATTAGTGAGTTAATAAATAAATTAATTAACTAATAAATAAATGAATAAATTAGTCAAGTGGCTAAGAAGTAAAATGCATTTATGTATTAATTAGCTTTTTTATTATAGAATGAGTTATAAAGTTAGCTAACTTCCTAATAAATTAATTATTAATTAGTTATATAAATATTTATTAATTAAATTATTATTTATTAATTAATTAATTATTTATTTATTTATTTATATAATTAATTAATTAATTAATTATTTAATTCATTCATTCATTCATTCATTCATATTTATTTATTTATTATTAAGTAACTTAGTATATAATTATTTATTATTAATTAATTAACTAATCATTAAAAATAAATGATTAATTATAAATTAGTCAAATAATTAAAAAAATTAGCTAATTAGTTAGTTATCTAATTATATTAAAAAAGTTAATTTATTTATTTCAAATGAAAATTTTATTACAATACTAATTTATTGGGATTTTCTGTCTAGCATATAATTACAATTATAATCAATTAATAAATAATCCAATTAAACAAACAATCAATCAATAAAATACAATAAAAAAAATAAATGAAAAATATAAAGTAATAAAAATAAAAATAATAGAACAAAAAGTAAAAATAGTAAAATTAAAAATGTCAATAATTTACCAAACTTAGCAAAAATAATAAATCACTAACTAAAGAATATAAAAAATGTAAAATAAAACACGGAAATAAATTAACCATAAGTAAATTAATTATACCTATGAAAATTAGATCCAGTAAATTATCTAGTAGATAGAAAAGAATTTAAAAATCTGCTGAATATTTATTTGTTAAATAAAATTTTCATGAATTTTGACCTTGTCATTAAATATTAAATTGATAATTGTAATTTTTACAAATGCAAAAATCGACTTTAATCTAAATTTAAAAAATATTTAATTATAATAATAATATTCATGAGCTTGGCATTGAAATTTTTTTTTTTTTAATTTTTCTGTGCTATCTCACAAGATTTCTAAAATCAACGCGTTTATTTTGTTTATCAAGTTTTGTTCTTTCAGTGTTTACTAATTTTTATTGTTTTTTTTTTAATTTTTCGAGAGTTAAATTACTTTCTTAATTAATATATTAATTTAATTAATCCAGATTTTTCACGCTACATAAACAATTCATAGCGCGATAATTATTACAATTTGAGAAAAAAATTTCCGATTATTATTTCGATTAAAAACCAGTTGTAAAAGTGGGAGAAAGCTTTGATTTTTAAAATTTTTTTGACTTTCCATTATTTTTTATTCATTGTCATTTTTATAATTATAATTATGATAACAGAGTGATAATCAGAATAGAATAGAAATTTTTTTTCGGAATAGAAACAAAGTGAAAATAATGTTCGATTAAATTAATCAAAATGTGTTGTATTTTATTAGGTTATTAATTATTTAGTTTGTTTATTAATTATTCAGTTAGCTTATTAATTATTAAATTAGTTTATTTACTATTTAATTAATTTATCAAATATTTAAATAGTTTATTAATTAATTTCATTAATTTATTCAATATTTTTTTAGTTTATTAATTGATTTCATTAATTTATTAAATATTTCTTTAGTTTATTAGCTAATTTTATTAATTTATTTGCTATTTAATTTAATCACCTTATTGACTAGTTCATTCAATTATTTTATTAATTATTTAATATTCGACAATTATTCAATTTAAACCGTAGCACTAAAGTTTTGAAATACTATTTTTTTTTTAAATTTTTAGACAGTAAAGTTTTGCTAATATATGTTTAACTGGAAAAAGTATTAAGAAGCAATTTTTGAACGCTTGGAATTCATGTTTCACCATGTTGTAAAAGATCAAAGAAGAGGAAATGAAAATATATGATCCCCAGAGTACAAACCGTGAATTTACAATCTGAAATATTTATGGTACTTTCATGGAATCTTCGTACATGTGTCAAAGGCTACAAAGAATCTTTGGATCAAGTAGTTGATAATTTAATTTAAAATTTCATTTTTCATTCAACTAAAAAAAAATTTCCCCCTTTCAATTTATATATTTGTCATTTATTTTCATTACTTCTTTTTCATTTTCCTTTTTTCCTTTATTTGTTATTATTATTACATTTATAAATTTACTAATTTACCAAAAAGAAATGAATAAACAATACAAAATAAATATAAATAAATATGTAATAAAATAGTTGTTGCATTTTCTTTTTAATTTTAGTGTAATTATTTGGTCGTGTGGTCCAAGGGACGACGTTTAATTTTAATTAGGGTTCGAATCCCGGTCGATAAAAATTTTCTAAACTTTCTAAAGACAATTTCTAATTTGAAAATTCATGAACTATTATAGTAATTGTTTATTTATTATTTATTTATTGCTTATTTATTTCTAATTTATTTGTTTGTTATTTATTTCATATTTATTTCATATTTATTTATTATTTATTTGTTATTTATTTCATATTTATTTCATATTTATTTCATATTTATTTAATATTTATTTCTTATTGATTTCTTATTTATTTATATTCATTTATAATATTAATATTTATTTATAATTTTTTATTTTAGTGTTCCTTTCCCCTCACCCCTGTTTATTTTACTTTTTTTATTAAAAGAATAATAAACAAATGTATGAATTGGAAAATAGTGTCTCGAATTTCCCCAAAAAAATATTCGCTTAATAGCTTCATTGAGAGGAAGTATTGTCGGCAACACGTGTCAATGGAGAAGGATCCATATCCCTTTGGACTTTGTAATTGACGACGGATCATCCCTTTTAAACACGGAAGGTTACTTAAACTTCAATCAAAAAGCCCAGAGATAGAATATTATCGCCCCCTTTATTCCCACAAACTTCATTAGCCCTTCCCTTCGAAATATTTCCTGGACAAATGAAGGGAGAGCATTAATTAGACTCTTAAATGCTTTTTTTCTCGAACAAAAAATGAATTGATGATGCGAACAAAAAATTCGGACGGAGCAAAAAGTCTCCAAAACGAGAAAAAAATTAAAAAATAAGAAAAATTTTTTTTTGAAATTAAAATGTGAAGAAATGGGAATTTCTATATTGTTCATATTTATTATTATGTATTATTATTAATATATTTTTTACAATTAGTAAAACAGTTAAAAAACTAAAGCTGTAGAAAATAAATTCCCGGCATGTTACTGATACTTATACTCGGTCGACTCTTATCTCGCTTTCGAGAGAGTTTTCATGCCCCCTAGGCGGAAATCAACAGAAACTAGTGGCGCGAAATTCAAATCGAACACAAGTGAAAACTTCTTTTCCTGTCCCAAATCTTAGTTATAAATTACAAATCATTAAATTTAACAATCTATTTAACATTAATTTTGTATAATTTAAGCCAATCGTAAATTTCCCACTACAGATTTATTACAAGCAGAATAAATTATTTCAGAACAGGGAAAATTGAGCAAAAATCTCAATTTCAATTAAGGGATAAAATAAATTGGAGAAAATTCAAGTGTTCCTTTCGGCATGGATTAATCTCTTATTCGTTCAGGATACTTGTCGATTTGATATATAAGTACAAATGTGACGAAACGAATTTTTACGGTTCTATGATCATAAGTAGAATCACGAGTATATAGAGTAGGGAATATTTTGTATTATAAAGAAAGAAGAACTGGTCCATTTGAGGGAAAATAAAAATCCCCGGCACGATTATCTTGCGCCACCCCATAAATTAAATATATCATCTCTAATGTGACACACGCCACCAAACCATAAACTGACGCATATTAGCTACGCCCATATGGCGATTTATGTTGTGTAAAATACATTTGGGTACATGGGGGAATACATATTTTCAAAACTCTCTCTCTCCCCTTCTCCGTATTAAAAAAAATGGGGTTGAAAAAAATTAATGGGAAAACCTGTACAAATATTATGCGGTTCATTTCGGACCGCAAAACAAAAATTATGGATTTAATCTGTGATTACATATTTTTTAGACGTACAAATATTATTTATTTAATTTTACAGAAAGTGAATATTTATTTATTTAATTAATTATTTAATTATTTCTTAAAGTTTCTCTATTTCAAAAATTAAAAAACTAATTTGCATAGAAAATAATGTGAAAAATAATTTTGTTAATGATAAATAATTATTTAGATTTTAATATTAATAAAATACTGTTGATATTAATTTAATAATAATGAAAACTGAATAATTATTTATTATTAATTATTTCTTAGTAAAAATTGAGTGGAATAGAATTAGTGAATTATTTCAATTTAATTTCAATTTAATTGTAAAGAATTAGTGATGCTTACATTCCGTTCAATCATCTCGTTTGCGAGAGAGTTTTGATGCCCTCTAGGCGGAAATTTACAGAATTATTTTGGCGGGAAATTTAAATTTATTTCTCTAAATTCAACTAAATGCTTGTAGTTTTATTATAATTATATTCATGATAACAAAAATAATAATACTAATTGTAGTTTAAATAATTTTTCTCGTCTTTTTTTAAATAAATAATTTAATAAACTAAAATTAAATTATTTATTGAAATAATTTTATTTTTCTTTTACATTTTATTTTTTTCTATTCTTAAAAAAGAAAATTGAATTCAATTTAAATTTGAATTGAATTCTTTGAAAAAGCAAAATTTGTTTTTAAGCAACGATTTCTTGTTTCTTTTATTATTTTTTTTGTTTTCGCAGTGAATTTTAATGTTGACATTCAAATGAATTATTTTTATTGTGAAAGAATGAAAATTTGCGCACAAGAATTCCTGTAGCATCCTGTTACTTTATGAAAGATCTCATTTACATACACGAGACCTTTTCCATGCAAGATTTCTTGCGTAGGAAACTGATGCGTGGAAATGATGTACAATCACTATTTATTTTACAGGAAATTATCATTTTTCTATTAAAATTCTTACGAAAGAATATATTGGCGAGAATTGAGGTCAAATAACGCTTAAGCGACAAATCGATTAAAAATACAAATTGTTTAATTACATATACATTTTGTGCAAAGAATTTTTTACAAAAATCAATATCAAAGAAAAAAATAAGTTTGCAGTGTTTTTGCAAAATATAATTTTTTCAATTAATTTATTTTTTTTCTACAATTTCCGAAGTCAAAAAAATTCAATTGTACATTTTTGCTTTCAATTTGTGAATTAAAAAATTTAATTTTTTAATTTTCCTATCAATTTTTAAATTGAAAAATCCAATTATTTAGTTCTGCATCCAATTTTTGTAAAGAAAAATTCAATTTTTAATTTTTTTTTCAATTTCGAAATTCAAAAATTAAATTATTTATTTTCGCTTTCAATTTCTGTTCTAGAAAATTCAATTATTCATTTCCAGTTTTGAATTTCTGAAGTAAAAATTTAAATCATTCATTTTTTCTTTCAAAGTTTGAATTAAAACTTTCAATTCTTAATTTTCTTCTAAATTTTTGAACTAAAGAATTCAATTTTTCCATTTTCCTTTCAATTTTAGAGTTAAAAATTCTGTTAATAAATTTTAATTTCAATTTCTGAAGTAAAAATTTAATTATTCATTTGTCCTTTCAAATTTTGAATTGGAAAACTGAATTTTTAATTTTTCTTTCAATTTTTGTTTTTAAAATTCAATTATTTATTTTCGCTTTCAATTTTTGAAAACTAAAAAATAAAATTTTTCAATTTTTCTTTGAATTTTAGAGTTTGAAATTTCAATTATTTATTTTTGCTTTGTATTTCTGAGTTTTCAATTACAATTTTCATATTTGATTCAATTTTTTATTGTCAAATTATTTTTTCTATTTCCGTTCAATTATCTAATATTTCTATTCAATTTTTTAAAATTTTAACTTATTATTTTTTCCAGTCGAATATTTTTCTAAAAAATGTATTTAATTCAAAAATTTATTACAAAGTGCAAAAATTGTAAAATTGTATTAAAATTTGAAAAATTGAATTTTAAAATTATAAATTATTATAAGTTAAAATTCAGAATTGGATTTTACAGTTAAAAAATTCAATTAATGAATTAAATTCTATAAAATTTAATTACAATCAGAAAAATTGAAGCTTGAAATTCATAATTAAATTTTAAAGTTGAAAATTTCAATTAAAATTGAATTAAAATCTAAAAAAAATGTTTTTAAAACATCATTAATAAATATTAAAATCTAAAAATTTAATTAAAATTTGAAAAATTCAATTTCACAATTTATAATTGAATGTTAAAAATAAAGATTAAATTTTAATGTTAAAAAATTAAATAAAAAATTGACTTAAGTTCTAAAAAATTTAACTAGTATTGAATTTAAATCTAAAGAATTGAATTTTAAAATTATGAATAAAATGATAAAATTAATCATTGAATTTTTCAGTTAAAAAATTTATTTAAACTTGAATTAATGTTTAAAAATTTAATTAAAGTCGGAAAAATTGAATTTTAGAATTGATAATTGAATTCTTTGAAAATTTTAATGAAAATTTCATTTAAATCTAAACATTGAATTAAAATTTGAAAAATTCAATTTCACAATTTATAATTGAATGTTAAATTAATAATTGACTTTTGAGAAGTTAACAGTTTTCACTTATTGTTGAATCACAATCGTGAAAATTGAATTTAAGTTGAATTAAAGCACTGTTAACTTTAAAGTATCAAATTGCAACGAATTGATAACAAAAATGTGGATCAAACAAAAAATTGATCCAAATTTCTGGCATCATTTTGATCCACTTTAGTATCAATTTGATACTTTCAAGAAAATAGTGAATCCAAGGAAATGAATTTCAAAATTAAAATCTTATATTTTATCAAGTAATCTAGAAAAAAATTCCTAAATTGTCTTTAGTTTTGCATTTTTAATTAAAATAATATTTTAATAATATTTTATAACAATATTATTTTTCAATTGACACAATAATGGAATAAAAAGATAAAATTAAATAAAGTTAAAAATGAATATTTCAATTAATTAATTGTTTCTCTTTTCTCATTTTTGCAGAGACATTTGGATAAAGGAAGCGACCTTGCAGAGGCAGCGAGCGCAAGTGGACTTCGCGAGCTCGCTCGATCATTGAAGCATCATTTACGTGGATTTAGCGCGCGATTGGAGGACCGAAGGGAATATCTTGAGGATACATCGAGATGCTGTTTGCTCCAGGACAGGGCGTACGAATGGGCCCAAGAGGCGAAATTAGCCGGAGAACGTCGGGCACAACAATTCCTCATGGCAAGGCCGCCGCCACCTCCCGAGCATTTCACCGAAATGATGGCATTAGCGGAGAAACTTGGCAACGAAATACTCCTCGAGCAATGTCGCATTGCAAAGAGCAAATGCAACGAGGCACTCGAATTCACCAGGGCGTGTTCCGCGCCCGGGAGTCCTGCTCGAAGACGATCCTACGGCGCCTCCGAGTCAGCCAACTCCTGGGATGATTCTCTAAATAAACGTAATTTTCCCAAATTTTCAACTCTATAATTTTTAATTATTGTTTCATTCGTCGAACGATTAATTTATTAATTAATTAATCATTCACGTTACTATTTAATTAATTAATTAATTATTCATAAAAATTTCCATTTAATTGATTAACTAAAAAATGTTAGGCGAGAAACAATATATTCGATTTAATATTATTATTATTATGCAAATTAAAAATATCTCAATTCAATTATTATCAAAAATATTAATAAATTTCTGCGTAAGAATTTAATTATTTTCAACAAAATATAGAATTTAAGTAAAATTTCTCTAAATACTTCAATATCTAAAAAAATTTAAATTAAAACTATTAGAAAATTGAATTTTTCTCAAAATAATAAATTTCTGGTTCAAAGAATTCAATTATTTTCAAAATTAATTCAATTTTAGTAAAATTTCTCGAAATAGAAAAATTCTTGAGCAAAAATTCAATTATTTTTAACAAAATTTACAATTTTGTTGAAATTTCTAAAAACAATTCAATTATTCTGGAAAAAATCAATTAAAACTCTTTGAAAATTCAATTTTTCACATTTTTCTCAAAATAAATCATTTCTCGTTCAAGAATTCAATTATTTTCATCAAAATTTACAATTTTCGTAAAATTTCTAAAAGGAATTCAATTATTCTCGAAAAAATCAATTAAACTTTTCGAAAATTGAATTTTTTTTAAATAATAAAATTCTTCAGCAAAAATTCTATTATTTTTAACAAAATTTATAATTTCAGTAAAATTTCTAGAATGAATTCAATTATTTTCAGAAAAGTATTCATTTTGTTTTTAATAATAAACTTTTTTGAGAGAAATTCAATTATTTTTAATTTTAACACAGATTTAATAAAACTTTTACGTAGGAATTGAATTATTTTTTTTAAGTTTGAATAAAGTTCATTCAAAGAATTCAATTATTTTCAAAGAATTTTATAAAATTCTTGACTAAATTTCAATTATTTTTCATGAATAATACATTTCTTTTGAAGAAAATTCAATTATTTTCAATTAAATTTGAACAAAATTTATGTAAAGAATTTAATTATTTTTTTAAAAAAATTCTAGTAAAACTCGTCGAGAATTTTTTTTGTATAATAAATAATTTCTTTTGAAGGAATTGAATGATTTTTAAAGTTTTACTACAGTTTTAATAAAATTTCTCACAGTATTTCAATTATCTTTTTGAAAATTTCAATAACATTCTTCCAATGAATTTAATTTATTATTTTCGAAGATTTTAATAAAATTCCGCACAATAATTCAATTAATTTTGATAAATAATAATTTTCCTTTTAAAAAAATTATTTTCAATACAAGTAGAACAACATTTTTGTAAAGAAGTTAATTATTTTTTTTTTATTTCAGTAAAACTCTTAGAGAAATTATTTTTTTAAAATAAATAATAAATTCTTTGAAAGAAATTAAATTATTTTGAATAGGTACGTTTAAAAAAAATTTAATTGAAATTGTTATTCATTTCTTAGAAGTTTTAATAAAATTCTTTAAGAATTCAATTATTTTCTAAAAATAACTTTTAATTAAATTCTTCATTAAAATTCAATTATCTTCAAAGCATTATTATTTAAATTCCCGAAAAACTTTAATTATTTTAAAATTGTAAATAAATTTCTTCGCAACAATTCAACTATTTAAAAGATTTTTTGAAAAAATTCTGCTTTATTTACATTTTTAATAAAATTAATCAAAAGAATTCAATTATTTAAAATAAATTGTAATAAAATTCACCGAAGGAATTAATTTATTTTTATACAATTTATAATTCCACTTTTTAAAGATAATTGAATTCTTAGAAACAAATAATTGAAATATTTTGAAATAATTCAAATTTTCTAAAATAATATTAAAAATAATTGAATTTTTTAAGAATTTTATTGAAATTTTCGAAGATAATAAGAAAAAAAAATTAACTACAGGAGTTAATTTTATGTAAAATTCTGAGCAAATTACATTTGTGAGTAATTTGTATACTTGAATTTTTAAATATAATTATTTAATTTTTAAATATTTAAAATTTCAATTTTTGTAAATTATAGTTAATTTTAAAAGGATTTAAATTGAAAAATTGAATTTTTCAGAATTTTTATTTAAAATTCGTAAAAATTAGATTTTTTAAATATTTAAATTCTATTTTTTGAAAATTTTAATTGAATTCTTTTTTGAATTGAAATTAATTGTGTTTAATAAAATTAAATTGAAAACATTAAACTGAATGGAAGTGAATTGAGAAAACGTTAAAAATTTTAAGATAATTGAAATTTGTGAAAAATGTTATTGAAAATAATCCAATTTTCAATGGAAACCCTTATTTTTTAAAATTTTTGTAAATAATTGAAATTTCTGAAAAGTATTTTAAGATTATTAAATATGTATTAAAATTAAAAATAATTTAATTTCTTTCAAAAAAGTTTTATTAGAATTTTTTAAAATAAGAAACACTTAATTAATTTTTTAATTAATAAGTGAATTTTTAAAAATTTGAATCTAAAATTATTTAAAATTTTTCTGTGAAAATTAACAATTTTATTCTTAAGCATAAAAAGATTTGTAAATAAAACATATTTTGTTAATTAAGTTTTGTTTAATAAATTTAGTTTTATTAATAAAATTAACAGTGGGACGGAATTTTAATAATGAAAATAATTATACAGGCACCTCATGGGACGATAGCGACAGTGGAGCATCATACGCTGGAGCAATGGAGAGCATTGGTTCCGGAAGTGGTGGACGACCAGTTCTAGATAATATTGCGGAACTTCGTGAGAGTGCCGAGCAACTTTTGGATTGTTCACCACCGAGAACACCGCCACGGAGTCCAGCACCAAGAAGATTGGTGAAGCCACCAGTAAATTCACATCTTCATCGTGCTCCCAGCATCGCTCCAGGAATGAAGGCTAAAAAGTAAGAGAGAAATCTGAAAAACAAAGAACGAGAGAGAAATTTTTGTATTAAACATCAACTTCCGTTATTAGAATCTTTAGGGAATTTTTTTTTGTTTTTTTTTGTTCTCTATAATGGAGAATTAAAGTAAATTAAGATTCTCTCGGACCGTTATATAATTGTCGTCGCGCTTCTCTATTATAATGAAATGTTTCTTCTTGCAGAACAATACTGCTCATAATGAGGGAAATGATACAGACTGAACGCGACTACGTCAAGTCCCTTGAATACATAATAGAGGTAATTGTCAGTCTTTAAAAGTTAATTCTTCTCCTTTTTAGTATTATTGGTTTCGTGTTTTTTTAAATCTTTTTTCAGTGGATCATTAATGTAATTTTTTTGACGTTAATAGCAAAAAACGTTTTAATGTGTAAATTAAGTTTGAATATGTAAAAAGGTATTTTAATGCTGAAAAAAGAAAATTTAATGTACCAAAAAAATTTTAATGTTCAAAAAAGAAATTTTATTGGTTAAGAGTTAAAACAGAAAATTTAATGCATAAAAAATGATAATTTAGAGAAAAATTAAAGGTACAGAAAAGAAAATTTAATGAAGAGAAAAGAATTTTAGAGTAAAAGAATCTTGTCAGTGCGTTTAAAAAATAGATTCGACGTATAACAAAAGTTTCTTACGCATAAAAAAATACATTTATAGTTCTCAACAAGTTTTAAATCAAATTTATTATTAATTTAACGTTTAATTTTTTTATTATGCTTTTTTATGAAACTAAATAAAAAATATGTTTTTTAAATTATAAAAAATGTTTAAACAAAGTTAGAAGAATATAAATGAAATGTGTATTAATTTTAGAATTACATACCGGAATTGGTGCGTGAGGACATTCCACAATCGTTGAGAGGCCAAAGAAATGTTATTTTCGGTAATGTGGAGAAAATCTATGAGTTTCATAGTCAACATTTTCTGCGCGAATTGGAACAATGTGAACAATCACCGATGATGGTTGGTCAATGCTTCCTCCGACATGTAAGTTTTTATTTATCAATTTTCCTCTATTTAACTTCTAAAAAGAATTTATTTTGCCTCTTTAGTTTTTACTGATATTTTCAATTTCGAATTTTGTTATTTTTAATTCAAATCTTGGCATTTTTGCTTTAAATTTTTTTTTTCTATTCTATTAAAATATTAAATTTCTATATTAAAAAATTGAAAGTAAAATTCAAAAAATGAATTTTAAATCTGAAATTTAATGACAAATAAAAAATTCAATTTCTAAATTCAGAAATTGAACACAAATCTTAAAAATCGTATTTAAATGTGAAAAATTTTGTTTAGAAAATTATAAAGCCACAAAAAACAAATTTAAAACAAAACTTGCATTTTAAAACTAATAATCGAAATGTTATATTTTTGAATATTAATTTCGCATATTCTTATGTTTCCACGTTCGAAAATATTTTAACAATATACGAAACGCACAAATAATTATTTTTCTAATCTGCAACATTTTAATAATACGTCAAATTGTGCATAAATTGCATATTTCTTAACTGCATCGATGGTCTGAAAATAGATCGCGTACGTCAGACTCGGGAAAAATGAAATTTATGTAACTTGCCGATTATGATAAATGAAGATTAGCAGGAAAAAAGAATTAACTCACTAGCAGTCAGGAAAATTTTTTTCCAAAAAAAAGAAAAAAAAATGAAACAGAAAAAAAGAACTGAAATTAATAAAATTCAAAAAGTTACAAAAAAAGACAATTCTTCTATATAAATTGTCGAAAATCATAATTAGAAATTAAATGAAAAAAATCAAACGAGAAAAATAATTAAATCAAAGAAATATAAATTCTATTATACTAAATTTTTAATTAAATTAAAGAATTTTTTTAAAATATAATTATAATTAATTAATTAATTATCTATAGTTATATTTTTTAAGTGTAATTTATTTTTTACTCATTAATATTTTAATATGTATTAAATTAAAAATTTTCCTTCTTTCAGGAAAAGAAGTTTTACCTATACGCCTTGTACAATAAAAATAAGCCGAATTCAGATTCCCTAATGGCGGAATATGGAAGTAATTTTTTTAAAGCAAAACAAATGGAGCTCGGTGATAAAATGGATCTCGCAAGTTATCTTTTGAAACCAGTGCAAAGAATGGGAAAATATGCATTGCTTCTTCAGCAATTGGTGAAAGCCGGTACTGATCTATCGGATCAGATAATCAATGGTGATAAGGATGAAAAAGACGACAGTGATGAGGCAAAACCAATAGTTGAAGGTGAAGCCGATTTAAGGGCAGCCGAACAAATGGTGCGATTTCAACTTCGACATGGAAATGATCTTCTTGCAATGGATTCACTTCGCGATTGCGACGTAAGTTTTGCGCAATTTTATTTATCATATTTCTCTATACAATTCATTATCTCATATTTATTGTTTATTTTATCTTGTATATCTTATTTTACACATTTTATTTTAGCTTTCACTTTTGCTTTTACACTTTTCTTATTTTTATTCTTATTCTTTATTCTTTTTTTTCTTTTCGTTTTTTCTTTTTAACTTCTTCTTCCTTTCCGTTTTTTCAATTTTCTCTATTTAATTATTCATTTTTGTATTTTTTTAAATTATTTAAAAAATCAATAATAAATTAACTGAAATTAAAATGTATTTTTTTTTGTTTCCTAGGTGAATGTAAAGGAGCAGGGACGATTGCTGAGGCAAAATGAATTCCTGGTTTGGCAGGGCAAGGGTAAAAAATGCCTGCGACAAGTGTTTCTCTTCGAGGATTTAATTTTATTTAGTAAAGCCAGACGTTTTCCCGATCGAAAGGTGAGAAAATTTAATTGCAATCAAATCGGAGGATGAAAATTAAAAGAAAAACTTAATAAAATTATATTTCGCTGTTTCTTTTTGCAGAATCTCGATATTTATATTTATAAGCATAGTATCAAAACGACGGACATTGGATTGACAGCGGTTATTGCTGATTCGCCGACTAAATTTGAAATTTGGTTCAGAAAGAGAAAACCCGGTGATACGTATACGTTGCAATGTGCCAGTGAGGATATCAAGAAGGCGTGGACCGAGGAACTCAGTAAACTTCTCTGGAAGCAGGCGCTTCGAAACAGAGGTGAAATTTTAATTGCAAAATTTAGAAAAAAAATTAAAAAAATTAAAAGAAAATTAATAAAAATCAAAAAAATTCTTCAATAGATAACAAAAATTATTAAAAATTTGCAGAAGTGCGCCTGGCGGAAATGTCAAGTATGGGAATTGGAAACAAGCCCTGTTTGGATATTCGACCTAGCGCCGATCAAATAAATGATCGATCAATCAGCGTCGCTCAGTTATCGAAAAGTAAGAATTTCTCTATTTATTTTACGTTAGATTTTTGTAATTTAAAGTTTAAACACAATTATCGCAATTAGTTACTAAAAATTAATATTTAATTTCTCAATTGTTCAGTTACTTGTTTCAATTTTCAAACGTTAATTCAATTCGTTGTCTTGTAATTATTGAGAAAAAGTAATATTTATTTTCCTGTCGTTAATTTATTTTTTGTTTTTCACTTCTCAAACGTCTTTTCAATTCGTTCTCATTTAATTATTGCGGGAAATAAATATGTAATTTAATCAACAATCGTTTGTTAATTCAAACAATTTTATCAATATTTAATTTAATTTTCAATCGTTTAGTTAATTTATTGAATTTTATTAATATTGAATTGAATTTGAATTGTTTATTAATTGAATAATGTTTCTCGCTTCAGCTCCAAGGTTCAGGAATTCGATTGCTATATCAATGTCGGATGATTCCGGTCGTTACAGTCGACGACCTCACAGTGTAATCTCAGTGAGCTCATCGTCTAGCAGCGGAGGCAGCAGTGGTCCACCAAATACTCTCAATCTCGGTCTCGACGCGAGTCCCAGACCCCATCACCGAAGCACTACCCTTAATAGTCAATGTAGTGTCGGTGAGTCAACCATTTTTCTCAAATTTTCTATTTCTTAAAAATGTGAATTCATAATAAAAATAAAATGAACACTGCCTTTCCTAGTTTAAGTAATGAATTTAAATTATTAAGAAATAAATAAATTAAAAATTAAAATAATCATAAAAAATTGCAGAAAGTGGAATAATCGCGGACATTTCAATTGTCTCGGACGACGGTGGCGATGGAACGGACAGAAGCCACTGGAATTCAACACTCGAGAGTCCAACATCACAAATGCCATCGAGTTCAACTCCACTTCAATCGCCCATCAGTTCAACCTCGACGCCAGTTACCTCACCCACATCGTCCGACGCCAATCTCACTCCTTACGATCAAGACATGTCCATTAATCTCTGAGAACAAGCGAATTTAGAAAAAGACCACGTTTCTCACTATCAGGTACTATTTGAAAGTAATGTTTAATCAGCCTGACGAGAAAAAGATAAAGAAAATGCCAGAAACAAGGTCAACTTTTTTTTGACATATAGTCATTTTATATATTAATAATAATATAATTATACAAAAAGAAAAAAAAATGAAAAATCAGAGAAAACTGATTCTCGTTGTTCCTCGTGTATTGAAAGTAGTAAGTCACAAGCTTTTTTAAAAAAAAGAAAAATGTATTTTCCAATACGAATACACGCCCAAAATACTTTCATACTCGAAATCGAACAATTTGAAAAAAAAAATTCTTCTAAGCATCGGTTACCGATTTACTGACGAAAAAAATACTGTCACTCTTGAGAATAATAGCGTTAAAAATAAATTTTCGTCCCTAGTCAAGGAAAAAAAAAATTCGGGACTATTCTCAAGAATGTCAGAAGAAAAATCAACGCACACATACCATTCTTGTAATATAATGTAATATTATTAAAGGTTTATATAACATAATATAACCACTTGCTATACATATATATTATAAATATATATTATAATTTCCAGAATATATATATGTATATCAAATATGTAATATTATACAATATATATATTCTTACGTCAAGTCAAAAAGAAAACCTTTTTTTTTAATCGTAATAATCTAAATATACAATTTTACTCTTTATCTTTTTTGGCCTGTAAGCAGAAATTTGTCCCTCGAAAATAATTAGTTTTTCTATAATTATACATTTTAAGGCGATCTTTGTGTGGTACAAAGTTTTAGAAGGGCTTGAATTTCAAAAAAACAAAGCTCATCTCAAGGCAAAGTTCCACACGTATACAATTATTTTTCATAAATGTATTTTTTATACGGATGATGAATTTTTAAGGGTGCGATGATATTTTCGGATGTTCTCTAAAATCCAAATATTTTTAAAGACAATCTTAAAATGTTAGCGAAAAGAAAGAAACAACCATAAAAATAGAGAACTACGATAAATCAGCATTATTTTTTTTCACGAATTTCAGTATTAAGTAAAAGAAAGTTGAATAAAATGAAATTTGTGAAAAAGAACTTGGAAAATAGCGATGGGTGTAAAAAAAAGTCATCGCCTCATTTTTTTTCCAAGAATGAAAAGTTGCTTGCGTATAGCCATTTTTTTTTAAAAATGCCACGGTCTGCCAAGATATTGCGAACGATATCTTCATGGATAATGACCGAAGATAATTTTTATTTTTCAATTTTTTTTTCTTTTTTAAGTCAAATGTTTTAATTTTCAAGTACCTTTTTAACAAGAAAAAAAAACGAAAAAAAAGAAAAAAAAATCCATATAGTCTCGTAGATGAATTAGAAGTTGCAGCGAGCTTTTGACACCCAAGTCTTAATGCACCCAATTTATACACAGAAATTGCTGTAAACCATGAACTTTATGAATTACTTTTAATTTTCTATTTATTTATTTGTTTTGTGCTCTAAATTTTTTTTAGCGTTTAAACAGAAATTTTACCAATAAAAAAAATGTCAATAAATTCATGTGATCTATACTTTTATTCGACGCAAAAAGAAAAACAATTTTTTTGACAATTCTCGAAAATCGAAAATAATACATATTTTTTTGAGTAAATCGAATTGTAAATGTTTTATATTTTCTGCGAAATTTTTGTCACTCAGTGAGATATGATTATTTTCGAGAAAGAGAATTTTTCTGAAGAATATATAATCGAATTGTCTGTCATAAAAGTTTTTTTTTTCATTTTTAATAATTGAAAGTGAAGAAGAAGAAGTAGAAGAAGGAAAAAATAAAAAAGAAAGAAAACAATGAACAGAGTGTACCTTTCGAATTATACATATATAGTCATTTTTTATCTCTAATTCTTCTTAAAAATATTTATTAATGTTATTTTTTAAGTAGCTAATCTTATTAGCCCCTCTTCCCCCCTATGAACACCCCTTTTTTCCTGAAAACTCTACGTTTTTTTAAAAATCTATCGCAACTTCGTCGTCAATTGTACATATTATTATATATTTGAATAACACTATTATTTCAGTATTGTACTACCGTTGTATTTTATTACTTTATGAAATATACTATAATGGGTGCCTTTTGTAGCTAAAACAAAGGGTTTTTTCTTCTTTCACCCTACCCTCATTTTTATTTTTGGAAAAAATTAGAATTAGTTTCGATTTTTGGAAAAAAATTGAAACTAATTTTAATTTTTCAATTAGAATTTAATTAGAATTAGATTTAATTTTTTTCTATTTCATTGAATTATTTCAAATTAAAATTAATGTTTATATTTCTATTACATTATTGATAGTATTTTTCTATCACTTTCTATTATTCTCGTTACAATCACTCTTCATTTTTTCTACAATTAATTTTGAATTGAAATTTAATGCCAAAATTAATTTATTATTTTTATCACATAGTTGCTAATATTTTACTTTTATCATTTTCTATAATTTTTTATCATTTTCCATAATTTTCTGTATTTTACAATAATTTTTTCTCTGATAGTAAAACATATTAAGTTTATTATAAAAAAGATTTTTACTAAAATAAAATAAAATTAATTTATTTCAATAGAAAAAAGCTAATAGAAAATAAATTTTCTCATTATTTTACTCGGATTGATTTGTCAAATTTGTTCGTAACGTTCGTGCAAAAAATTGATCAAATTTCCCATTATTCGATTCTATTTTTTAATTAAAAATTAATTTTTAATTAAAAGTATTATTTCTAAATTTTTTAGTTTATTTATTTTATTTATTTAATGACACTTTTGAAAAAATATTTATAGTTAATGAAGCTTTCGAAAAACAGATTTTAAATTTCGACTTGATAAGAAAAGAATTATTCTCTTGTTTTTTCAATTTTTCGTCTTGTTCGTTTAATCAATAATATAACCAAAGAAACGTTAGTCTATTGATAATACAACACGTGTCTTTGAAAAAAAAGTTAAAAAATCTTTTTCATTTGAAATTTGTTTGTCAGAAGAAAACAAAAATAAATGTAAAATAAAAGAGAAAATATAAATGAAAAAGTGAATTGTAGGAAATAATGAACGAAAATAAAAATAAAAAAATTTACAAAAGAATTTCGTCTCATCAAGGAAACAATGAGGATAATTTGAAAATTCGTAAAAAGAAAAACACAAAAACTATTCAAAATGAATCGAATAATGGGAAATTTGATCAATTTTTTGCACGAACGTTACAAACAAATTTGACAAATCAATCCGAGTAAAATAATGAGAAAATTTATTTTCTATTTATTTTTTCTATTGATTTATTTATTTTCTAAGTATTTATCTTTTTTATAAAAAGTTATCACTAAATAGATATTAATAAATAAATTGAAACTATTAATTAATAGACAAATTG
Organism: Leptopilina drosophilae; assembly: GCA_032873175.1. NCBI lineage: Eukaryota > Metazoa > Arthropoda > Insecta > Hymenoptera > Figitidae > Leptopilina > Leptopilina drosophilae. The sequence continues at coordinate 32,573,575 of CM065485.1, forward strand.
ATGAAATTCCCTTTCACAAAACTCCTAAGAAATTTCTTGAAACTCTAGAAGAGAGGAACGAATTTCCTGAACTACTTGTAAGAAATTAAAAATTAAATTTATTTTAGACATAATAAAAAAATTTTCTTTTAAAATTGATCAGAAAAAAATTAATATTTGTTATAATAAATGAAAGAATTTAAATTTTCAACTATTTCAATTTTATTAAATCAACTAATAAAAATAATTTGTTTAATTGATCTCTTTAGATTAATTAAATAAATTATTTTTAAAAGTTTATTATTTTTTTATAAATAATAATTTAATAATAATTTTTTTTAATACAAAATTATTTTTATTTACAAATACTAGAATGAAGTAAGAAATAAGCAAACAATGAAATCTACAATTCACTTAGCAGAGCGGGAGAAAAAAGATGAGGATTATTCTTCTTCAAATGGACATTCTTGGCAGAAAACTGTGAGCAGTATGTAAAAAGTTTATTATTATTATTATTATTATTATTATTATTATTATTATTATTATTATTATTATTTTATAATTAAAGAACTTGTATGAATTTTTTTATGAAGTGAAAAAAAAATATTGGGACAAATTTCAGTTCAAGTCAAACCAAAAGGAAAAGTGCATCTCGACGATCAAAAGATTGATGAGAACAAGAAATCTCATCCGCCAAAAATTGCTGATCAATTGGAATTAATTCGAAAATTAAAAACAGATTCGTCAATTGATTTTTACTATATGATTTATGCAGTCGAGAGATCGTCGAAATTTTTCACACCTTATGCATTCAAGTAAGTTTTTTCAATTTATTAAAATAATATTAATTTTTAAAGTTTTATTCAAATTGAAATTATTCGAAAATCATTTTCCTCAATTTTATATTTTTATTTAAGAAAATATTTTTTTGAATAAAATTTTTTTCTTTCAGACTAGTACCGTATGAGGAAATTGGCAAAACATTCATGACAATTAGCGCAAATGGAGTGACAAAATACAGTCCTGATGAAATGATCTTCACTCCAATTGAATTATGGGAGAGGGAATATAAAGATTATATGAAAATTGCAAAAGTAAATAAATAGAATTTATTCTTAAATATTATTCTATTAAAATTAATTATAATTATTAATTATGGTAAAATAGTTAGAAAATATTTTCAATTTCTTCAATATTACAAAAAATAATAATTTTCGAGTAAAAAAATAAAATAAAAAAGAATTCTTTCTATTTTTTCAGATCAAAACATTCACAATTTTTTCCAAATGGAAGGCATTTTACGTTTGGAGAAAGTCAATATCGTGGAGAAAATTTAATGCAGCGAGGGATTATTTAATGGAAAATCTTTTTGTATCGCATTCAATATTAAGTGGAACTCTTCTTGAAATTAATTCCATGTGTACGCAATTTTTACACTTTTCTCTCGTCGATACGAGTGTTTTTGAGAAATTGCCTCTTTTTCTCTTCACAGAAATACAAGTAAATCGTTCATTTCAATATTAAAAAAAATTAAACAGAAATAGTTTCACTTCATAGATAATTTATTTTTTCGCTAAAAAGCGACAATTTTTTTCATCTTTTTTTTATAAATTTTCTATTCATTCCACAAAATTTCTATTATTGTATTTTATTTTTTATTCGACAAAAGAAATTTATTTTTTCATACACGAAAAAAATTACTTTCTTTTGGGCGAAAATGTAACTATTTTTTCATTCATTAAAAATAAAATTGTCAGCTATTTTTTTCTAGGATTTATTTAAATTTTTTTGCAGTTTGCCAAACTTGAGGACATTAGGAGTAAATTGGACAATTTTAGAGAGACAACCGCAAAATTAGTGAGAGATGCCTGTTTGAAAACTCTCTTGGAAGCTGGTTACACGCCCGACGATTCGAATATAACTATCGAGCAAACTGAATTTGGACAATTGGGTACAAAATGAATAATTATTTTTTCTCGATTAAAAATATTAATAGTAAAAATTTGAAGAAATAAAAATTACATAAAGTATTTCTTTTTATTAACAGGACGTTTCGCAGGGACAAAATTTAAAATGCCAAAAGACGGTATTTTGAAAATGAGTCACATTGAGCAGGCGAGAAAAAGGGAGAAATGCTATCGTTTATCTTGGTAGGTTTTCAATTTTTATTTCGAAAAAATAGTTTCTACACATGTTTATTATTTTTTTTTGTATTATTTATTTTAATTATTTATTTATTTATTATTTGTTTTACTATTTCATTTTTAATTCTTATTATTCAAATTTCAAAAATAATTTTCTATTTTTTAAAATTCAAAATAAAATAAATCAAATTAAAATGAGAAATGAATTCGATCTAAAATATTTTCAATATTTCTTTAAGTTTTATTCATCTGATTGATTATCTACAAACGAACATGCTGCAGAATTTGCTCAGCAATACGTATAAAATTTTACTGGACACTCTACAAGAAAGTGTAAATTATTCCTCACCGGATGATAACGAGGACGAAGGAGAAGAATTTGACTCAAAGTCGATTTTAAAAAAGAAACTTCGGGTATGTGGAAAATTAGTTATTAAATATTAAATCATTGTTATTTGAAAATAAATTTAAAACAAAAGTGGGGGAACAAAAGAAGCAAAAGTTCATTAAACATTTAAAAAATATTTTTCAGTGTCCCTATTTTGTAGTAGACCTGGTAATTTCCTTGGAATTTGGAATCGCTTTGGATCCATCTGAAGAAATTTTCTGGCACGTCATTAAAACAATTCAATCAATGTGGGAAGAAAATTTATTTGAGATAAAACCTTTTCTTTCTGATTCATCTTTCGATATTTTCACCAGGTCTCGATTGTTTCGATTTATACTTTACATTTACATAAATTAACTTTACAATTTAATATTTTACTAATTTATTTATTATTTTTTTACTACTTTACTATTTTTATTTTTAACTATTTTGTAAATTCTGTAAATTCGAATATTTTTGAAAGAATTTTTTTATTATTTTACTATTTTGTCAGTTTTGTAAATTTGAATATTTTCGAAATTATTTTTTTAAAATTATTTTACTATTTTACTATTTGCTTATTTTTTTTTGTAACTTCTGTAAATTTGAATACTTTCGAAAATATCAAAAAGGAAACTAAAATTAACTACTTATATAATATTTTTCTGATTTATTTTATTTTTAATTAAATAAAAATTAATTAGAAAATTAATTAGAATAAATGATACATTTTAAAATTTGTAAAGAAAAACAATAATTCCACTTATTCTCCTTTTTTTCAGGCCAATGATAAATCACAAAATTGAAAATCGAATTTCGGGAAGGCCACCGGAAATATTAACAATAATAAACAACGATTGTCCCTTGAATGATTTAAAGAGAAAATTTGAAGATATTTTAAAGGAAAATTTTCAAATAGTCAGACAATTTTCGAGTAAATTCAGTGGAATTGAGAAATTTTTTCACGAGGACATGAATGAAAATGAAGTGATTATAAGAAAAAATGAAGAGTGTTCAATTTTTCGTGAATTATGCGCAAGATATCAGAGCGAAATAAAATTAATTGCCGAAGTAGAGGAAGATGAAATTTCGGGAATATTCTTCATTAAATTAGGGAGATTTAAATCATTGTCTCTACCTGCTCCCACTCAAAAGTGGATTGTTCTCGAAAAAGTCATTCCAAGGTGAGTGAGTTAAACAAAAATATTTGTGTAATTTTTTTTTAAAGTAATTTTTATAATCATTGAAAAATGCAAAGAAATTTAAAAAATAAATTTTTATCTCTAATTATGCTTCTAATGTTTTGAACGTTCAAAAATTAAGAAAACTATTTTTGTTAATTTGAATTTTTTTTTAATTTTAGTTCCAAATTTTTCTTATAAATTTTAGTTTTTAATGTTTGTTATAAATTTTAGTTTCAAATTTTTGTTATAAAAAATTTTATTGTGTGAATTATACGAAAAAATGCTTGCATACAATAAAAATTGAATATTTCTAAAAACAATTTCAGTTTGGGTAAGAAGAGAGTCGACGCGCTTCTGAATGAAGCTGATGAAGCTATAAATTATTTGGACACAAATCCAGTGACAACTGATGATTTCGTCGCTTACATTAATTTTGTCGATCAAGCCCAAAATAATGTGAATCGAATGGAAGCGGAATTGGAGTACGTTAAGGAAATTTACGATATTATGGAAGAATATCAAATTCCCGTTCCTGCAATGGACGCTGTTAATTATTCGGTATAAAATTTTTTTTCTCTTAATTTCATTAGAGGCAAAATTAACTCGAGTTAAATATCAATTCTAATTTTACTTAAATTAAATATAACTCTACATAAATTAATAATTAATAATTTCAATTAAGCACTAATTATAAAAAAATTTCTCCAGGGAATAAGTGATCAGTTCAAAATTTTGTGCTCGGCCGTCAATAAAAAATTGCAGCATCGAGAAAAATTGATAAACAAATTCAATGTTCAAATACAAAAGGACATCGACGTTGTTATTAATAAAATTACAGATATCAACGATGAAGCAACTGTGAGTACATTTTTTTAAAAATATATTATGAATTCTTAGCTAATTCAAACAATTTTGATTGTAAATAAAAAATAAAATCCAAATAAATAAATTTTAGAGAAAAAAAGAAAATAATTCAAATTTTGTTAAATTTCAGCAATCGTGGTTGTTGGACGCTGACAGTAATGTGGAAGGTTGTCTCGAGACTCTCAACGATCTCTCTCAACGTTTAACAGAGTGTGCAGAATTAGCCGCTGAATATCGAAATCACCAAAAAGGATTTAAGGTGAAAATAAAAATATTGTTGGTTTCACACTTTTTTGTTTGTTAATTTAGAAAATATCATTTGAAAATAAAATTTCAAATTGAAAAATATAGATTAAAAATATTTAAAATTAATACAAATTTAGGTGGAAATGACGAAATTCGATTTTCTGGACCACGCAACAAACGAAGTAAAACTACGAATTCTCCTCTGGGAAAGTGTGATAAACTGGACAAAAACCCTGGAAGACTGGTACCAAATGGACTTCAATAAATTGAACGTCGAGGAAATAACAAATTTCACAACAAGAAATTTAAAAAATATCATTCAATTCGAAAAAGGATTGCCCACAAATAATGTCCTGCCGAATTTTAAAGAAAATGTCGAATTATTCAAGGAGAAACTCTCAATTATTGGCCACTTGAGAAATCCAAATCTACAATCACGCCATTGGATGAAAATTGAAGACCTCCTGAATTATAAATTCAAATTCGATGAATCATTAAATTTGTCACTAATCGAGAGTCTTGGAATTTTTAATTATCCAAATGAACTGTTGGAAATTGCGTCGTGTGCAAGTTCAGAGGCTGCATTGGAAGTGATGTTGAGGAAAGTTGAAGACACTTGGAGAACATTGGAATTTATTGTTTTACCTTATAAGGAAATAAAGGATGTCAATTATCTTGGATCAATTGAGGAAATTCAATTGGCTCTTGACGATAGTAATATTAATATACAAACGATTGCCGCTTCCCGACACGTTGCTTCGATAAAATCGCAAGTTGATGATTGGATTAAGCAACTGGATCTTGTCTCTCGAACTTTGGTGAGAATTTGTTTTTTTATTAAACAAGTGAATTTTTTATTTCAAAAATTGTTCACTCAAGTTTTTTTTAATTTAATCTATTTTATTTTTTAATTTTTGGCATTTAATTTTTATTTATTCCATATTTTTTTCATTCAATTTATCAATTTTCTTTCATTTCATTTTTTATTTTTCAATTTCCATTCAGTTTTATTTAATTCATTTTTCTATACTAAATTTTTCATTATTTAATTTCTCAATTTTCTTTCATTTAATTATTAAATATTTTTCTATTCAATTTGTCAATTTTCTCTCATTTAAATTTTTGTATTTCATATTTTTATTGAACTATTTTGTATTAATTTTTTCACTTTTTTTATTTAATTTTTCAATTTAAATTTATTTTGCTATTATTTTTTTTAGGAAGCTTGGCAGTATTGTCAACAACAGTGGATGTACTTGGAGGCAATTTTTTCAGCTCCTGATATTAAACGACAACTTCCGATAGAAGCGAAACTTTTTGCGACAGTTGATCGATCCTGGAAGGAAATTATGAGAAAAGTATCAAAGGTAATTTTGGAAAATTACTTAAATTCGATTGAAATTAAAATATAATTGTAAATATAATTAAGATAATTTTTAAATTAATTCCAAAGATTTGTTAATTTTTAATAAAATCATTTTGAGATTAATTCAAATTTATTGAAACTAATTATTATTCTTGATAAAATAATTTTGCAATGAAATTCTAATAAGAAAAAAGAAATTAATTAATATAAAATAATAATAATGCAGTTAATTAATTTACTGAATTTAATTTTTATAAAATTTAGTTTTTTAATACTGAAGAGACTTTTGAAAGTTGAATAATTTTTCTACATTTTCAGGTGCCTTTAGCCATGGAATTTTGCATTCAGCCAGGATTACTGGAACGTTTTATGGAAAATAATAACAATTTAGACCAAATTCTTAAGTGCCTAGAGGCTTATCTCGAAACAAAGCGAATCGCTTTTCCGAGATTCTTTTTTCTGTCGAACGACGAACTCTTGGAAATTTTGGCACAAGTACGCAAGTAGATACTCTTATTATTTACAATTAATATTATTTTTATTACTATTATTAATTTTTTATTCTATTATAATTACTGCAGCCTGAAATGGAAACATAAGGTTTTGTAATTATTTAATCAAAAAAATGTTAATATTTACACAATTAAAATTCGATTCTGTAAATAATTAATGTACTTTTTATATATTTAAAATACGAAATTTTAAATTTATTCTTTTTTTGCTAAAAATGATTTTTAATACAAAATTTTAGTTTCTTAGGAAAATAGTTTTTTAATTACACTTTTTGAATACAATTTTTAAATACTATTTTTTAATACAATTTTTAAATACTATTTTTGAGTACAGTTTTTAAACACTATTTTTAAATACAATTTTTAAATACAATTTTTAAATACAATTTTTAAATACAATTTTTAAATACAATTTTTTTAATGCAATTGTTTTTTTATAGACGAGAAATCCTCACGCTGTGCAGAGACATTTGCAAAAGTGTTTTGATGCAATTTATCGTTTGGAGTTTGCCATTGCAAATCAGGATGGTGGGGAAAATAGAAAAAATGTTGTTCTTACGACGGATATTGTAGCCATGTTATCGCCAGAAGGCGAGAGAGTAATTTTACAGAAAGGATTAAAAGCCAGGGGAAATGTGGAGGATTGGCTTGGAAATGTGGAGCAAGCTATGTTCGCGGCACTCAAGAGGGAAATGAAGAAAGGAATCATTTATCTCGAGGAGAAAGGAAGACGAATATTTATCGAATCTTTTCCGTCTCAGGTATTATCTCGATTTCCTAGAAAATTTCTCACTTTATTTTATTCAATTTATTTTTATTTATTGCTCAGCTGATTTGATTTTTTAATTATTTTGATCTATTTCTAAGTTGAGTTTATTTTATTTATAATTATTTTTTAATTCACTTTTATTTCAATTTATTCTTATTTGCTTCACAGTTGATTTTATTTTACCTATTTATAATTATTTCCTAATTAATTATTATTATTATTATTTATTATTAATTATTTTCTCTTCTGAAATATTTCCATTTTAGTTCTTAGTTGAATTTTAGTTTTATTTATTTCTCAGTTGAATTCTTAATTTTCCCGAAAATAAATTTTCTTTTTTAATTTAAAGTAATAAGAGAAAATTCGCTGAAACTTAATTGATGCAATTCTAATTTAAATGTTTATTAATTGTTGAATAGAATGTCCTGACGGTTTCACAAATATTTTGGGCTCGAGACGTTCACGCTACTTTGGACTCTGGCGACTTGAATGCGATGAAAACATTCGAAAATAAATGCTTTGCTGTAAGTTTTCTTTTTTCAATCAAAGGAATTTTATTCTTGAAAATTATTTTTGCTATTTATTTATTTAGAAATTTATCTACTTCGACATTTATTTTTAGTATCGAAACTTTTATTCGAATTATAATTTCGGACACTATTAAATTGTCGCTTCAAAATGAAATTGAAAATTAGTTGGAAAGTAATTTGGAAAGTTTAGGAAAATATTTAGAAAATAATTTTAAAAATTTAGGAAATTATTTAGAAAACAATTTAGAAAATGATTTAGAAAATGATTTAGAAAATAATTCATAAAATTTAGAAAATAATTTTAAAAATTAAATTAGAAAATTTAGAAAATTTTTATAGTTTTGATAATTTAGGTAGTTTTTTAAATCCTATACTAAAATAGAAAAATTTATTTAGAAAGAAAAATTATTTTCACCTTCTCTTTAATGAAATTATTTTTTTCTTTTTAGAATTTAAACGAACTGGCTGGCCTGGTAAGAGGAGAATTACCGAAACTAATACGCGAAGTTATTATCAATCTCATAACAGTCGATGTCCACGCGAGAGATATTATTTCAGTCCTAGTGGAGAATAAAATTCAATCCAGGTAAAAATTAAAAAAAAATTATAAAAATAAAATCCAAAGACCCCTTGTCAATTTTTTTATTTCTTTCTGAAATATTTCAATTTTAGTTCAAGTTTCGATTGGATGAAGAATTTGCGCTATTACTGGGACGAAGAAATCGACAGTTGCCTGGCAAGAATGAGTAATGCGGAGTATCGCTACGGTTATGAATATCTTGGAGCTCAGAGAAGATTGGTAATCACTCCCTTAACTGATAAATGCTATTTGTGTCTAATGGGGGCACTTCAATTGAATTTAGGTAATTAAATATTTTCTACAAAGCAAAAATTAGTTCTAAAATTATTATTTGGAATAATTTGTAAATTATTGTAAATTTCTACAAAGCAAACTTTTTTTGGAATAATTTGCATTTAATTAGATTGAAATTGCTAAGTATTAATTATAGACCTTGTTGGATAACAATTAATGAGTGTATTCAAAATTTAAAAATTAGGTGGAGCACCTGCAGGTCCGGCTGGAACGGGAAAAACCGAGACGACAAAGGATCTTGCCAAAGCTTTAGCCATTCAATGTGTGGTATTCAATTGTTCCGAAGGTTTAGACTACCGGGTAAAAATCCATTTTTTGTAACTTATTTTTTAATTAGTTTGCAACAAATTGTTTCTAGTAATTTTTAATTTTTTTTTACTTATATTTGAATATTAATTTAAATTTAAATTACATTTGAATTTTTAAGTTTTAGTTTTAATTTCAATTGAGTTGTAATGTGAATTTAAATTCTGTTTTCATTTTAATTGAAATTTAGCTTTAGTTGTAATTTTAATTAAAATTTAGTTTTAGTCTTAGTTTTAGTTTAGATTGAAATTAAATTTGAATTTAAATTATAGTTTTGATTTAAATTAAAATTCCCTTCGACATGGATTTTATTTTAATTTAATGAAAAATTTTTCTTTTCCTAAAAAGATGATGGGAAGATTTTTTTCTGGTTTGGCAACTTCTGGCGCTTGGTGCTGCTTTGATGAATTTAATCGAATCGACATTGAGGTCCTCTCTGTAATTGCCCAACAATTAATTACCATCAGAAATGCTAAAATTATTCGCGCCAATGAGTAAGGCAATTTCTTTTTTTTTTTTTTTTTGAAAAAAAGCAAGAACAAATTTAATAGAAAATTTTTGTTTCATTTTTTTCCTAACTTTTTCTTTACAGATTTATTTTTGAAGGCCGTATGATTAAATTGGTCATGTCCTGTGCAACTTTCATCACGATGAATCCTGGCTATGCTGGACGCACGGAATTGCCGGATAATTTGAAATCACTCTTCAGACCATTCTCCATGATGGTTCCTGATTACAGTAAGAATAAAATAAAATTGAATAATATTATTAATTAAATATTGTTAAGTTATTGTTACGAGTAAAATATTAAATGTTTCAAATTAATTAATTTAGTAAAATATAATTCAATTATTATTATATAAATCTACACCCAGGGAATTTGGCTCAGAACTAACTAGACTTTCCATTTTTTTCAAATCAATTTTATTTGATTTAAATTAAATTCTATTTAACTCAAATATATGTTTTATTTTTGTCCAATTAAATTTTTTTTAAAGAAATAAAATTGATTTGTAACAAATATACGTTTATTGAAGTCAAATAAAATATATTTGGTTTAAATAATATTTTTCTCTGGGTGTAAGTAATAAATTAATTGAAAAAAATTGAAACAAATAAAGTGAATAATATTTATTTTTTAGAACTCATCGCTGAAGTAACATTATATTCGGAGGGTTTTGAATCATCAAAATCGTTGTCTACAAAAATGACACTAATGTACACATTGTGTAGTGAACAACTCTCTCAACAAGATCACTATGACTTCGGAATGAGGTAAATTCAATAATTTTTCTATTATTGTTTATTAATTGTTAATTTTATTCAATTGAAAAATTTCAATTTTCTTATTTATTTTCATTTTCGCTGAATTCTTAATTATAAAATTTAATTAAATTTAATTTACAGAGCAGTGAAGAGTGTATTGGTAATGGCAGGCAGTCTGAAGCGAGAGAATCCCGAAACATTGGAAGACGTCGTCTTATTGAGGGCCTTAAGGGACAGCAATTTACCGAAATTTTTGTCCGATGATAAAGAATTATTTTTGGGAATTCTAGGCGATTTATTTCCAGGTTCGAAAAATAATTAAAATCTTTAAAATCAGTCTTATAATAAAATGGTTTTTAAATTTTTTCTTCATTCTTTTTTTTAAAGGTCTTGTGATTCCCGACGAAGATTATGGCGTTTTTCAAGAAACGGCAGAAAAGGTAAATCTATTTTTCAGATAAAAGTAAAGATAAAATAAAATATAGGACCTTTTTTTAATTATATTTCTCTAATAGAGAATATTAATAAAATTCCAAATAATTTCTGATTTAATAAATTTCTAAAATTGTAATTTTTCTCTAATGAATTTACAGATGATGAGGGATGCTGGCTTACAACCGGAAGTTTGTTCTATTGTTAAGACTATTCAGTTACATGAAACAATGCTAGTTAGACATGGAGTCATGTTGGTTGGTCCCACCGGATCCGGAAAAACGACCGTTCTCCAGGTAATTTAATTTTCTTATTTTGTTTTCTTCATAAATTTTAAGCAGAAAAATATTCCTAGAATAATAAAATATCCAAGTAATTCAATTTCCTTATTTATAACTTTATTATTCTAAATAATTTATTTTCAAACAGATTCTATTTTACCTGTAATTTAAAAACAAAAAATTCTAAATTTTAATTAAAGAAAAAGAATATTTCTCATTTTTCTAATTTAAGTTTCATTGAAATTTAATTTTAATTTAAATTCGAATTTGCTTCTAATATTTAATTTAATTTAAACTAATTTCTAACATTTTAGACACTGAAGGAAACTTACACGCGACTGTATGAAATGAATGTTTCAAAAGTTTATTATCAAAAAGTTCACACCTACGTTTTGAATCCAAAAGCGGTGACAATTGGCGAATTGTACGGATCGGTGGATACAATGAGCAATGAATGGCACGACGGTTTAATTGGAGCAATTATTCGCCACGCATGTTCCGTAAGAATAAATTCATTTCGTTTTTAAACCCTTTTTTTAATTATTCATGCGAATTAAATTTCGTTAGTTTAATTAATTTCAGAAGAGTTTATTTTAATTAGTTTACACTTTTATTCTTAATAATAATAATTTTTAAATAATATTTTTAAAAATACTTTTTAAATAATATTTTAAAAAAATACTTTTTAAATAATATTTAAAAAAATACTTTTTAAATAATATTTTTTAAAAATTCTATTTAAATAATAAAATAAAGTAGTTAAATTTCAGATTTAAAAAATATGAAATATATTGAACACACGAAAGAAATTTTGAGAAAAATTTTCTTTAAACAATTTTTTTTTATTAATTACTTGTGATAATATGTTTCAGTTCACGACAGAGGAGCATCAGTGGATCGTTTGCGATGGTCCCGTTGACGCAATTTGGATAGAAAATATGAATACAGTTTTGGATGATAATAAAATGTTGTGCCTTGCAAATTCAGAGCGAATTAAATTCACACCATATGTTCATATGCTTTTTGAAGTAATGGATCTTTCTCAAGCTTCACCGGCAACTGTCAGTAGATGCGGTAAAATTTTTGTTTCCATTAAGCCAGTCAGTTGAAAAAAAAATATTCTACTTCAATTTTTTTTAATTAAAAAAATACTATTTCATTCTTTTCCAGGAATGGTCTACTTTGACTCTGTTGATCTCAAATGGATGCCCTATGCAAAAAGTTGGTTGCAAAAAATTCCTGAGAATTATCTTGACAATTCTTTACGTCAGGAGATAATTTACCTTTTCGAAACTTATGTCGACGATGGATTTGTATTTTTGAAGAAGAATTGTCATCAAATTATATCGCAGGTATTAAACTTTTTGTATTTATATTTATTTATTTCTATTTTATATTATTTTATTTATATGGATTTTTTTACTTTTTTATTTTATTTTACATTGTATTTTTTGTATTTCATATTTATTTTTTAGAATTAAGAATGAAAGAGAAAAGAACTTTAAAAATTCGTCTTCTAATTTGGAAAATTTTTCCTTTTAATTTCAGGTCGATATCGGAAAAGTGAATATGCTTTGCTCTTTGATGGAAAGCATTATTTTAGAACCGAATGCAATTGATAGATCCGCCGACAAGGAAACTGTGAAAATATTTCTCACCCAGTCGTTTATTTTCTCCTATATTTGGGCAATTGGTGGAAATTTAATTGATTCAGCAAGAGAAAATTTTGAATCATTCGTGAGAAATCTATTCAACGACAATTCATATTCTCAGTAAGATTTCGTATTATTAGTTAATAATAATTAATAATTGTAATTACTATTATTGTTATTACCTCTGTTTGTTCAATTTTTACAAATCTGTTGGCACAACTTTTATATTTGTATTAATTTATTCTTTTTTCGATATTTAACAATTTTTTTCTTCCTTTTCTACAATTTTCAATTAATTCGAGTTTTTGTCTACTTAGATTGCCTTCAGGAAATTTATGGGACTTTTACATAAACACGAGAAAACGAAATTTCGAATTGTGGATGAAATTAATGCCTTCGTTTTCATACGACAAGACGGTGCCATTTTTTGAAATTCTCGTTCCAACTGTCGATACAGTACGATTTGGTTATCTCATGGAGAAACTTTTGAGTGTCAATAAAGCAATTCTTTTCACAGGCGACACTGGTTAGTAAAAATATATTTTTAATTCATTCGTCGCTTAAAAATCGAATTTTAATTTATTCGCAAAATTTCTTTTTATTCATTCTTAAGAATATTTATTAGTGATTTAGTTATTTTTTTATTTTATTTCTACTTAATTTTTGTTATTTTATTTGTTTACAAGAATTTTTTCTCATTGCTTTTTCAGGCGTTGGAAAATCAGTAATAGCCAAAGTCGTTCTGCGAACACTTCAGCAATCTGGACTTTGGGTTCCGGTTGTAATGAACTTCTCGGCTCAAACAAGTAGCGGAAGAATTCAAGAAATTCTTGAATTGAAATTGGAGAAAAAGAAGCGAACAATGTTGGGCGCGCCTGTAGGAAAACGAATTTGCATTTTTATCGATGACGTGAATATGCCAAAATTAGATACCTACGGTTCTCAACCACCAATTGAATTATTGAGGTAATTTTAATGAAAGAATAATTTTTTAATAATTTAATTTTAAAATATTATTATTCTAATTTACGAAAGAGAAAAAATATTAACAATAGTGACAATAATTTTGTAGACAATTTCTCGATTTTGGAGGCATTTACGATCGGGATAAATTATTTTGGAAAACAATGGAGGATATTGTATTGAGTTGCGCCTGTGCACCTCCTGGAGGCGGGAGAAATCCTCTAACGCCGAGATTTATTCGTCATTTTGGAATGCTCGCCATTCCAACGCCAACTGAAGATTCTCTAAAAGTCATTTTTAGGTAAATTTGAAGCTTTTTTGTTAAATAATTTGTACTTTTTAGTTTATAATGATTAAATTTAGAACTAAACTTACAATTCAGTTTGTTCTTAAATTTATGATTAAATTTATAATTTATGTTAATAATTCGAAACGTTTTTGAATTTCCAGCTCAATAATGAAGGGATTTCTTCAAGAATTCCTGCAGCCAATTATCGACATCGGCGACAAAATTGTATCAGCAACGATTGAAATTTACAATCGAATTACTGTCGATTTGCTCCCAACGCCTGAGAAGAGTCATTATATTTTTAATTTGCGAGACTTATCAAAATGCATTCAAGGAATACTTCAAGCGGATCCATCAATAATTATTGGCGTCAAACAAATGCTTAGGTTTTGCTTACTTATTTTTAACTTTTTAAGACAGCAAAAAATAATTTTAATTTACATTTTAAATTTTTACGACTGAAATTTTTATTACTATTCTCTTTTATTAAAATTTGAGAAAAAGAAGAGAACATAATTTTATAATATAGTTTTAAAAATATTGATTAGAAATCTATTAGAAATTTAATTTTTGAACAATTTTTTCAGACTCTTTTATCACGAGTGCTTGAGAGTATTTCACGATCGACTGATAAATGCGGAGGACAAAAATTATTTTCATCATCTTTTAAGCGGTATTTGTTCTCGAACGTTTGAAGAAGAAATAATTCCACTTCGTGGCGATGAAGGAGTCACTCAGGATCCGTTAATTCTATTCGGCGACTTTATGACCTTTGGAGCTCCAAAAGAGCAGAGATTTTACGAAGAAATCACGGATTTAAAGAAAGCGACAAATATTTTACAGGTATTTCGATTCATTTAATTTATATTATCTGTAAATGGATTTTTTAAAATTTATTTTTGCTTTTCTGTTTTTTTTCTTTTCTATTTCGCTCTTTTATTTCTTTCTTTTTTAATTTGATATTAATTTTATTAATATCAAATTCATTTTTCTTTTCTTTTGATTTTCCTTCATTCCTTTTTTCCTTCATTGTCTTTCGAAAAAAGCAATTTTTTCTATAATAATTAGAAAATTAATAGTGTAGCTAATAAATTTTGATTTAATAGAACTTAAAAAGCGGATTAACAAGAAATAGAAATAAAATGTAGAAGTTTAAAAAAATATCAATTTTTCAGGATTATCTGGACGATTATTGCTTGGTGACATCGAAGGAGATGAATCTTATATTTTTCAAGGACGCTGTTGAACATTTATGCAGATTGGCGAGAATTTTGCGTTCGGAGAGAGGAAATGGCCTTCTCGTTGGAGTTGGCGGAATGGGAAAACAAAGTTTAACTAAATTAGCGTCACATTTGAATGGCTATAGGTAGGCGGATTTTTTCAATCATAATGCCCAATTAAAAATACCAAAAAAAAATTAATACTCAAATTTTCTATTCTTTATGAAGAAAATATTCACTCGCAAATGTTTTTATTATTTTTTACTATTTTTATTAGGGCAAAAGAAAATGTGTTAATCTAAAAGTAATAAAATAGATAGTAAATAATTTTTCTACTTTATTTATCTATTATTTGTTTTCTATATTTATTTTTTTTTCTTTATTTATTTCTCTAATTCTTTTTATAGATGCATGCAAATTGAAGTGACACGTGGGTACGACATGAATTCATGGCACGAAGATCTTCGACGTTTCTACTTTAAACCGGGAGCGTTTGCCGAAGATGTCACATTTCTCTTCACTGACACACAAATTGTTCTTGAGGAATTTTTAGAGGACATAAATAACACTTTAAATTCCGGTACTACAAACAAACTTTTTCCTTACTTTTTCTTTATTATAAAAAAAAAATTACTGAAAGTGCCAAAAAATGCTACTTTCAATTTTGAGATATTTTTCTCTACCTGCATTTTTAATTATAAAATAGATAATTATTGCAATTAGTCTACTTAAATTAATTAATTCTAAATAGTGTAATTAGATTAATTCTAAAGAGTTCAATTAAATATTTCAGGAGAGGTGCCAAATTTGTTTGAGGCCGACGAATTAGAAAAAGCAATAATCGCCACAAGACTGGCTGCGAAAGAAGCTGGAATTCAGGAATCCGATCGAGACGGAATTTACAATTATTTCATCGGTCGAATTAGAAATCATCTTCATTTGATGCTCTGCATGGGCCCCGTAGGAAATACCTTCAGGTAAATTATTCAATAGCCGATTGACAATTTTAACTATCAGAAAAACGAGTCGAGAAAACCACAAAAAATGTAATTTTTTTCTAACAAAGAATTATTTTTTTGAAAATAATTTTAATAATTTTTTTTCTCTAAAAGACATCGCTGTCGAATGTTTCCATCGCTAGTTAATTGTTGTACGATAGATTGGTTCACAAAATGGCCAAACGAAGCACTTCTCTCAGTGGCGAAGAAAATAATCGAACCAATTGCCGAGCATGATGAGAATAAATTATCCGCTTTATCTTCAATTTGCGTTTTAATGCACGAAGTAAATTATTTTAATTTAAGGCTTCTCTGCCTTTTTTGTTTTCTCTTTTTCTTTTTTAAAATGGCTTTTTTTCGCTTTCTTTTCTTTTTTTTAAACATTTTTTTGGCCAGTAGAAAATGATTAATTAACATTTTCTGAAGAGGCAAAAAATTTGAAAATTCAGAAAAAATTGATAATTTCTTTAGCTTGTGAATAATTTCAGGAAAAATTGAAAATTTGAAAATATATTTTTTTATACAGTAGAGAATGATTGATTCAAATTTTCTAATGAGAAAAAAATTGGAAAATTTAGAAAAAATTGATATTTTCTTTCGTTTGTGAATAATGTCGAAGAAAATTGGAAATATTAGATGAAACTAATTATTTTTTTTATTACGCAGAGTGTTGAAGAGATGACGGTGAAATTTTACAACGAGATGCGAAGAAGATACTACACCACCCCGAGTAGTTATTTAGCTCTATTGAAACTCTTCTTGGCGACTTTAAAGAAAAAAACCAATGCAACTTTGACGCTTAAAAGCAAAATTGCTAATGGCTTGAACGTAAGTAACAGTATTTCGAATAAAATTGTACAAATCATTTTTTATATCCAAATAACAATGATTAATTTTGGTTAAATAAGTAAGTAAATAATTAAATAAGTAAATAAGTAATTTAATAATTGAATAAGTGTATAAATAATCAAATGAGTAAAAAATTAATGTAATTATTAATTAGAGAAATTTTATTTTTTAGAAATTAAAGGAAACAAACGAAACAATTGCAATGATGAAGGAGCAATTGATCATTCTTGCCCCACAGTTGAAGACAAGTTCAGAGGAAGTTTCGAAATTAATGCAAATACTCGCAAAGCAACAGATTGAACTTGATAAAGTTAAAATCACTGTGACTGCTGATGAAGCGATTGTCAAGGTGCACACATATATTTTAAAATTAAATGAGTATAATTATAATAAATAATAAAGGAAATAAAATAAAATTTCTTCAATAGGTGAAAGCGGAAGAAACAGGCGCCTTGGAAATAGAAGCCAGGAAAGATTTAGAAGCAGCAATGCCAGCACTGGAGGAAGCACAGAGAGCCCTTGAATCACTGAATAAAAATGATATCAATGAAATTAAAGTTTTCAATAATCCTCCTCCTCTCGTTCGATACGTGATGGAAGCCGTTAATTTGTTATTGGGAGAAAAGTAAGAAAACATAAATTTATATTTTCAATTTTCCACTAAATAAAATAATACCTAAGTTAATTATTTTCAAAATTTAAGTAATTTACTAACAAATGAATTAAATGAAATATTAATTTATTTACTGACAAATAAATTAAATTAAAAGCTTCGTTAATTTACTAATTTATTAAATAAATTTAATATTTAATTGCTTTACTAATTATTATTTACTAATTTAATTAATTAATTTATTTATTTTATTGAATTTATGAAATTTATGAAATTTATTAAATTTATGAAATTTATTAAACTTATTGCGAGTATTGTTATTACGTATTAGAAAAACATTTAACGCAAAATTATTTTTTTATGCAGACTCGATTGGACGACAGCGAGAGTCGTTCTTGGCGATTTACACTTTTTGGATCGATTAATTCAATATCCAAAAGATGAAATTAATGACAAACTTCTGAAGAAATTGCAGGACTATATAAATAATCCGAACTTCTTGCCTCATATTGTTGCAAAACAGAGCAAAGTTTGTAAATCAATTTGCATTTGGGTTCGTGCTATTGACGGTTATGCGAAATTGTTTAGAATCGTGCATCCAAAACGACTTAAGTGAGATTATTTTCCATTTTACTTAATAATAATTAATAACAATAAATAAGGAGGAAATTATTTAGTTATAAAATTTAGTAAATAGTAAACTATTTATTACTACTGTTATTATTACAAAATACCATTAAATGAAAATAAATTTAAAAATTGTAATTCTATTTTGAATTTTACAGATTATACGCAGCGGAAAAAGAATTGCGCGCAATTATGGACGTTTTGGAACAAAAACAACAACAATTACGAGAAGTGGAGAACAAAATAAATAAATTACGACAAGAGTACAAGGAGGCTGTCGATAATTTGACATCTTTGGAATACAATATCGAATTGAGCGAAGCTCGGCTGAATAGATCGGGAAGATTGACTTCCGCTTTGGCCGATGAAGAAATTCGCTGGCAGGAAAATATGAAAGTAACTATACAGAAATTTTATTAAATATTGTTTAGAATTGATTTTGAATTTGTTGTGATTTGACAGAAAGTCATTAGCAAAATAATTCACAAGGAATAATGTCAATAAACTAATAACTAAATAATTAAAAATTAAAAAAACAGTAAAGAATGAATATTTTCAAATTTAATATTAAATACAGCAATTAAGCATTAATTGCTTAATTAATTAGCATTAATTTTTTTTATTAAATAATTTAAAAATATCTAGATTTTAATTAGATTTCAAATTTTACATGAGATTAAAATATAGATGATTAATAAATTTAACTCGATTTTCTAATTAAAAATAGAAATATTAATGCACTTAATTTGTTTTTCTATTCGAACAGAATTTCGATAGGCAGATGGAAAATTTTATTGGCGACAGTTTAGTGGCCGCTGGAGCATTGGCATATCTCGGAGCATTCACCAGTGAATACAGAAGGGAATTATTAACCAAATGGCTGAAAACTTGCAATGAGGAAAAAATACCAATAACAGAAAATTTTAATCTAATTAATGTTCTCATTGATCCCTACGAAATTCGTCTTTGGAATAGTTTCGGTTTACCTCGCGATCAAGTAAGCACGGAGAATGCAATTTTTGTCACTCAAGCTGAAAAGTGGTCCCTAATGATTGATCCACAAGAGCAGGTAAAATTTATCAATAATTAAAATCGATTATAATTCTCGTTCTCTTTCACTTCTGTTTCTTTTTTCCAATTTTCGAAAAAGTGAAATATTAATTAGAAAAATTAATTTCAAAATATTTCTAATATTTCTAAATGTTTCTAAATTTTTATTTATTTTTCATTTCGAAACTGTTGAACAGGCAAATCGTTGGATACGAAACATGGAACAGGAGAATCAGTTAAAAATTTGCAAACTAACGGATGGAAATTTAATGAGAATTATGGAGTCGTGCATTAGAACTGGTTCGCCAATTTTGCTTGAGGATGTCGGTGAAATTTTGGATCCAAGTTTGGAGCCAATTCTCCTGAAGCAAACTTTTCTTCAAGTTCGTTTATTTTTGATATTAATGAAATTTTTTCATCTTACAATTTCTATAAAGACGATAAAAATTTACATTTAAAAATCTCTTTACAGGGAGGGAGAAAAGTGATACGCCTGGGAGAGAGCGATATCGAATACGATGACAATTTTCGATTTTACATTACTACAAAAATGTCCAATCCACATTATTTGCCGGAGATTTGCATTAAAGTGACAATTGTTAATTTCACCGTAACGCCATCGGGACTAGAAGAACAACTTCTTGCGTAATAATAACAAATCGATTCGAAATAATAATCAATAAATCGGAGTTTAATTTTATTCCCTATGAACATTTTTTAATTTTATTATTCTGAATGGAAACATTTTGATTGGGAATAAAATTCAACTACGAAGCGAGAAAAATAATTTATTTACGATTTATCAAAAAATATAGAATTTTTGTTTTAGGGACGTGGTTCGTTTGGAAAAACCGGAACTGGAAAAATTGAGAAACGAATTAATTGCTAAAATCAATGCGGACAAGAATCAATTGAAAAATATAGAGGATAAAATTCTTTCACTTTTGTTTAGTTCTGGTGATAATATTCTTGATAATGAAGAACTAATTGAGACACTAAATAATAGTAAGGAGACGTCGGCGATTATTTTTACGAGACTAATTGAAACTGAAGCGACAGAGGAGAAAATTTCTGTCACTCGAGATAAATATCGTTCGGTGGCGATTCGTGGCTCTGTTTTGTATTTCGTCGTTGCCGATTTGGCCGAAATTGATCCCATGTATCAATATTCCCTGAAATATTTCAATCAAGTTAGTATTATTTTTCTATTGGTAATTTTAATTAATTTAAATTATATTTAATTAGTTAATTAGTTAATTTAAAGTAGGATTTAATTTTATTCGAATTTGTAAAGTTATTCGTTTCTATCTTTTATTTTTGTTTATTTTTATTGATTATCATTTATTTATTTAATTTCATTTATTTTCTATTTATCTTTTAGATATTCAACAATGTCATTGAGGTGAGCGAAAAGAGTGAAAATCTCGAAATTCGCCTGAAAACTTTATACGACGAAATTACTTTAGCAATTTACACAAACGTATCACGTGGATTATTCGAAAGGCATAAACTTGTTTTCAGCCTCATGTTAAATATAGCGATTTTTTTAAATTTGCGAATTATTACTTACTCTCAATGGGATTTCTTACTGCGAGGCGCTGGACAATTTAAAACCGTAATTATTTACCGAATTGACAAATATTTTCCAAACTTAATTTTTTTTATATTTTTATATCATTACTTTATTACTTTATTGGATATTTGAAATTAATTTCATTCATTTCATTAATTACTAATTTTATTAATATCATAGTTAAATAAAATTAACAAATACTTTTGTCTTTCAGTCTGAGAAACCGGATTATTCAACTTTAACGGAAACAATGTGGCTGTCGGTGAATTTTCTAGCGAGTCATTTTAAATCATTTGAAAATATCATGACTGACGTGTTTAGCAGAATTTATTTGTCCATCGAATATTTTGAAGAGGTTTGTTTTACATCTTTTTAAACTTTAAATTTTTTTTTGTTTTTTTCATCATATTCTGTAAATAATATTTTTAGAAAAACTATTTTCATGAGAACAAATTTTTATAATTTAAAAAAACTATTTAGTTTCTCTTTCATTTTTTTCTTTTCTTAAAATTAAAGTCCTAAGTTATCTTCTTCAAAAATAATTTATTTTAGGAAATAAACATAATTCCTGAGAACGACAAAAAAGCCAAATTCGACTGGAATAAAATACTGACTGACATTGAAAAATTAATGCTCCTAAAAGCACTTAAAGAAGAAAAATTAATTTTCGCACTAACGGCGTACGTGAAGAAAAATCTCGGCCAAAAATTTGTCGAATCGCCAATAATTTCCCTCGAATCACTGCAAGTATCACTAGAATTAAAAAATTGAATGAAATTAATAATTTGAATTAATTAAAACAAATTCAATTTATTTGGAACAAAATTAATTTGTTAATTAAACAAATTAAATTAATTAATTGAATAAAGAAACAGGAAAATAATTTAATATTTGTTTCAGATATTTGGATACGTCGAAAAAAATACCGTTAGTATTTATTTTGAACACAGGATCAGATCCTTTTAGTGCATTCCAAAAATTCGCATCTAAAATGGGATTTAGCGAGAAATATCAATCGATATCATTGGGCCAGGGCCAGGGACCAATAGCGGAGAATCTTCTACGAAAGGGAAAAGACAATGGAAGTTGGGTGTTTTTACAAAATTGTCATCTAGCCACTTCCTGGATGAATAATATGGAAAAATTAATTATCGAAATGATTCAAGAATCAAAAGACGTTGATGACAATTTCCGCCTCTTCTTGAGTTCAATGCCAAATAAGGGATTTCCCATATCGGTCCTTCAAAATTCTGTTAAGGTCACCAATGAACCGCCCAAAGGTCTCAAGGCGAATATCAAACGTGCCTTCTTCGATCTCAATGAGGATTTCTTCGAGAACAATAGTGAGTAAATAGAAACAAAATTCACCATTGAAACTATTATTAAAATTAATTTTACCATTAAATTCAATCATTAAAAATGTCTAAATTTTATTTTTTCTTTTATTATATCTAAAAGTATTGTACTGCATGTGTTATTATAACGAAATATTTTTTTTTCAGTTCTAGAACTAAACTGGAGGAAAATGATATTTGGAATTTGCTTCTTCCATGCAATTATTCAGGAGAGGAAAAAATTCGGACCACTCGGCTGGAATATTAATTATGAATTTAATAATAATGACAGAGAATGTTGTCTTTTAAATTTAAAAATGTTTTGTAAAGAAGAAACAATTCCGTGGACTGCCCTCACATACATTACTGGTAATTTTTTCTCTATTTCATTATTTTTTATATAATAAAATAGTCATCTAGCCTTATTATTTATAAATATATAAAAAAATACTTATTTTTTTTATATAATAAAAAATAAATTCCAAAGAAGAAAATAATTTAATTTACAAAATATAATTATGTAATTGAAAAATAAATTTAATTACTTTTTAATTGATAATTGTATCGTTGAAAAATTCTAGGAATATTAAAAAATAATTCTGTAAATTAAATTATTATCATCGAGAAGAATTGAATTAAATCATAATAAATACAATTTTTGAATGTAAAATAATTTTTTTAGGAGAAATCACTTATGGCGGGAGAATAACTGACAATTGGGATTTGCGCTGTTTAAAAACGATTCTCAATGAATTCTTCTCGCCGAAAACGTTGGAAGCGAGTAAGTATTTTTGTCAAATTTAAAAAAAATAACTTTTTTAATATTTTTCATGAAAATCTAAGCAAAAATATACAATTTTTCCTTTAGACACTTTTCT
Organism: Leptopilina drosophilae; assembly: GCA_032873175.1. Taxonomy (NCBI): domain Eukaryota; kingdom Metazoa; phylum Arthropoda; class Insecta; order Hymenoptera; family Figitidae; genus Leptopilina; species Leptopilina drosophilae. The sequence continues at coordinate 32,596,741 of CM065485.1, forward strand.
GTACAAGAAAAAACAAAAATGTTGTGAATTTTTTTTCATAAAAGTAAAAAAAAAATTAGATTTATTTATTTCAAATTTTGGTATATTTGTTAATTTTCTAAATTAATAGTTTCTCAATATTATTTCAAAATATGCAAATGCTAAAAAAATTCTTTTTTTAGATTACGTCTATTCTACATCTGGAACTTATTTTTGTCCAAATTTAATTACTCTCCACGAGTACAGAGAATTTATAGAAGATTTTCCAATTATTGAGGATCCGGAAATTTTCGGAATGCATGAGAATGCAAATATAACATTTCAGGTGAATTTAAAAATTTTAATTTCAACATTAAAATTTGTTTTGATCTCAATTAAAAGATTTCAATCTACAAATCTAAGCTAAAAGATTGAAATCCAAACAATATTTATTTTATTATTTTTACAGTTGAAAGAAACGAAAATTGTATTGAACACAATAATGGAAGTGCAGGCAAAAGAAGATAATATCGATAATGAAAAATCGACATCCGATACTGTTTACGAACTGGCGAGAATAATTATGGAAAGAATTACTCTGAAAATTGATCCAGACAATTGTCATTCAAATCATTTAGAAGTTAATATTTAAAATAATTCACTAGAATTTTTTTTTGCTTCTTCTATATGAAATATTTAAACAATTTACAAACAGAAAGATTTTGCTGGTCGTCTCCCGTCTCTTACGACAGTTTTACTTCACGAGGTGGATCGTTATAATAAACTGTTAACAAAAATACACTCGTCAATGGAAAATTTACAACGAGCTATTAAAGGTTTTGTCGTAATGTCAGCCGAACTGGAAGCAGTCTTCAATGCTCTAATCAATAATCAAGTAAATTTTTTTTCCAGAAAGCACCAATTAATATTGTAGTTTACATTTAAGTCAAGTAAATTATTGCAAAAACGAAGCATTAAATTATAATTAAAAATTAATATTAGGTACCGGAAATATGGCACAAAGTTAATGTCTATCCTTCGTTGAAAACTTTGGGTTCCTGGATTCGAGATCTAGAACTTCGAATTGACTTTATTCAGGTATTTCATTGAAGATAAAAATTGTTTTAAATTCATATTTCTTTTATGTCTTCTCTAATTAATAACTCAAAATGTTTAAATTTAAACGTTTCGTAATGAATAAACGAAAATAAATTTCTTTACAGGTCTGGTTGAAGAATTCAAAGCCAATTTCCTTCTGGATATCAGGACTGTCATTTCCTCAAGGATTTATAACAGGAGTGCTACAAACTCACGCGAGAAAATATAACATTCCAATTGATCATTTGAAACTTGATTTTAAAGCAACGAATATTCTTTTGCTTCAAGAAGAAATAGAAGCAATTCACAAGAGGGAAAATAGAGAAACTTCGTTCGCTTATAAAAATCTCGAAAAACCATCGGACGGAGTTTTTATTCACGGACTCTTCATAGACGCTGGTCGATGGGATTTTCAGTCTATGATTCTGGTCGACGAAAATAAAGGTAAGTTTACTAAATTGCAATAAAATATATTATATATTATATTTCAATTAATGGAATTCAAAACAAAATTTGAAATACTAGCAAAAAATCTAAAATGAAAAATAGATTATTTAAATTAGACAAAATTTAAAATAGGAAAATAATATAAAAAAAGAAATGATGGAGAATTTATTCATAATTTTTCTTTTTTTATAAATACTATTTAAATTCACATACAGGAGAGATGAATCCTTTACTTCCTGTTTTACACATTCAACCAGTTTTATCATTACCGGCGATTGATTCCCGATATATTTGTCCTCTTTACAAAACGAGTATTCGAGCTGGAGTTTTATCGACAACTGGACACAGTACAAATTTCGTTCTCGCAATTCTTTTGCCCTCAATTCAAAAACAATCTTACTGGATACTCAAAGGAACTGCTCTTTTAATTCAAGTAACGGATTAATTGATCAAAAAAACATTACCATCAATTGTATAAAGTAATAAAATATTCTATATATTAATTCTCATCAAAAAAAAAAAATTCACACACTCGGTACAAAATTATTAGTCAACTATTAATTTTTCTTGCCTACTATTGTAATTTCAGCTTTTTGTTAATGAATTAATCAGATTCAGCGTAATATTAATTTAAATATTCAAATATAGCGCAATTTGTTATTAATATTTTTAAATAATTATTCAGATTGAGCGAAATATTGATTATTCAGATTCAGCTTAATTATAATTAAATTAAATACTATTAACTAGATTCTTTTTTAAATCTACCTAAGATTAGAAAATAAATAATTCAATGGCAAGTGTTAGAGAGTGAAGCGTGAATGAATACTGAAAGCATAAATGATAGTGACGACAATAAATATTTAAATAAAAATAAATAAGTAAAAAAAGAAGTTTACGAGTAATTTATAGTTCTTTTTTTTCTCTCAAAAGACTCTAAATGATAGTGATAATCCTGCTGATCAATGTTCCACATCATTGTCATAAATACTGTGAGAAGTAGTGCCAGTAATAGTCGATCGAGGCTAAAAAAAGAACAAGAAAATTAAAATTATCCTATTTAGCAAAAATGTGTAAAATATTAATTTTCGTCAAAAATGAAGGAAATAAAAATAATTTACAAGAGTCTTTTAAATATATGAGAAAGTTCTGCACGAAACAATGATTATTAATCATACCTCATGAATGGATGAATCCAAAGAATGAATAAAAATCCAGTAAAACTTGGATGTCGCATATGAGCGAAATAACGTTTTAATTCACGTGACTTTGTACTAATTGGCGGGGGTAGTTTCTTTATTTTATAAATCACTTGTTTTATTCCAACTAATTCGCCAATGTCCATCATAAGACAGCCGCTGTAAACGATAATCCAGCCGGCAATTTGAAAACCTGTCATCACTAACGAAATTTTTGAATTTTGTATCGTATTTACATTCCAAAGTACTATCGACGATATCGGCGACCAGAATTTAATCATCAAATGAAGTGCTCCTGCACTGCAAGCATTATAAATACTCCTCTCGAGATCCTCTATTTTTAATGAGCAAAAAATTCTTTTTATAAAATCACTAGCCATTAATGAATGTTGCAGGACGAAGACACCTATCAGGCTTGTGTTTATCATTAAACATTTTATTGTCATAAGAATTGTATCCTCCTCTTCATCTTCTGTAAATGAAAATTAATTTTGATTCCCCAAGAGAACCAAAGAGAGAGAGAGAGAAATTTTTTTTTCATTTTCGAAAGTCAATTTAGTAGCTAAAAAAATTATCTCAAAGAGATTTCAAAATAGACATTTTGAACTAGTAAATTAAGAATAAAATCATACCTGCTTCAGTCAGTTCAACAAGTTTTTGATTATCACTATGACTTGATAGGAAAATCATGAAATTACACATAACATAAAAAGTGTAGAGAAAACTACTCGAACAAGCAGATAAACGAAAAGCGTTCAAAATCATTTTTGTATAAATTTTTAAAGCTATGAAATAAAGCTCTCTTGGTACTGTTAATTCTTTGGAAAAAAAGAGAAAGTAAATAGAATTACATCATATGTATTTATTCATTATTTACATGATGACAAAAGAAAAAAAAAACTTTTTTTTGACAGAAGAATAAACATAACCTTACTTTTTTTATTTATATATTTTCGATATATCGAAATCGAAAATCTCGTCTTTTGATTGGTTTAGAAGAATTCTCCCCTAGTCAACTGGGAACCAATCAGAATTTCTCATTTAGGAACTTTGTACTTTTACCTACCGATCCCTTATTATTATTATTATTGTCAATTGTTGCCCATCGCTGATAAAACATTTTTGCAATTAGTATAACAATTTTTATCAAAGCTGTCAACAATTAACCATTTGCAAATGTACACGTCAACATCTTTTTTCACATTTCTTGTATAGTTAAAAGAACACGACAGCAATTTAGAATTAAGTGCAGATTATTTTGAATGCAAGCATTAAGGATTTCAACGTTTACAGTATTATGACGTGAGTTAACCTGTTATTGATTGCACATATAATTAACTTATTTTTGTAGAACAAGGTTAATTTTTTATAATGATGATCTATTTTATTGATTCAACAATTAGACAAAAATTATGTTAATTGCTCTGTTATGTTGATTGCCTATAGATGACGAGACGGTATTTTATAAATTAAGTTATTAATTTTATTCATTTCATTCATTTTATTCTTTTTATTTAAAATATTAATAAACTTAATGTGTGATTTTGATCAACGTAATCATTTTATAATAGTGCTGTAAGGAAAAGATAATTCTTATTGTAATTGAGATATATCGATATTGCTCAATAAATTGAATCCCCGTGACTCATTGATTCTGAAGAGGAGGAGGATTTTTTTTTTATTAAACAAATATCGTTCATTTTTTCCTGTACTCAACAATATTTCTTCCATATGGTGCAAGTACATAATAATTTAATAATTAATCTTTGTTCTCTTTTATTTCTTAGGAAAATGAAGTATTTATATATTTTCGTACTATTTGCTGGTATTATTCAAATATCCGTTGCACCGCCAGTGAATAAAGAGGAGAATAAAAATGAAGATAGTTTGGATCCAATCAATGATCCGGTAAGAATAATATAATCAAATTGTAAATTATCATTAATTAAAGAAAGTTATTTGAATTAAGTTAATTAAATTAAGTGAATTGAACTATATTTAATTAAATTGAGTTAATTTCCATATAATTAAAAAAAGCATTTAAAATTTTTTTCTCAATTTACTAATATTTAATTAATTACGATGTTAATTTTGGTTTTCGTTTCTAGTTTAACAAATTGGAGTATCAAAGATACGCGAGAGAAATTATAGAAGTTCTCGAGACTGATCCTCATTTTATGAAAGTACTGAATTCTTCATCTGACGACTATATCAAAGTAAGTAAAACTAAAATTTTATTTTTATTAAAACTAAATTTTTTCTTTACTCAATTCTTCTTCTAACGAATAAATGAAAGTAAAATTGAAAATTTATTCTTTTGAAATGAACTTTTAATTTCTATTTATTAACACTATTTAACATTGTGAATAAAATGAAATTGGGAAATAATTATTAAATGTTCATTTGATTGAAGAGTGGAGACATAGCTCACGAACTCGATTACGTTAATCATCATGTGCGAAATAAATTGGATGAAATAAAACGTACCGAAGTTCAAAGACTAAGGCATATTGTAAGTGAAATGAAGGTTAAAGATGAAGAACAAAAAGGCGTTGGACATTTTGATCATAAAAATATGCACACTTTCGAAAAAGAAGATTTAAAGAAATTAATATATCAGGTAGAGTATATTTAGTCAATAAATTCAATGCATTACATATATAAAATTAAAATGAATTTTGAATGAATTAATAATTTATTTAATTATTTATTTATACTTCTGTGACTAATTACTTGTAGCTCCATACCGATTTAGAGGAATACGACAAAGAGAGAAAGGAACGTTTCAAACAATATGAAATGGAGAAAAAATACGAGCAGGAGCAAAAGATGAAAGGTAATACAAGTGAAAAAATTTTTCCATACTAAGGATTAATTTTTTTTTTGCATGCCTTAATTGAAAACTGCATTTTCTTCTTAATTATTTGCCTATAATAATTATTTTAATTTTTTTCAGGCATGAACGATGAAGATCGCAAAAAGTATGAATATGAAATTCATGAGAATGAAGAGAAGCACAAGAAACACGATCCTGTGAGTAATCATTTTTTTCACGATACATTTTCTATTTAAAATTAAAAAAAATTATTATTAAGTACAATATTAATATATTGTTTATATTTTTCAAAATTTTCATATAATTCTTGGCAAGAATTCAATTATTTTTTTAAATAGTAAAATTTTTTGCAAAAACTCAATTATTTTTAACAAAATTTTTAATAAAATTTCACGAAGGAATTCACTTATTTTCTAAAATTTTAATAAATTCTTCTAAACAATTTAATTATTTTTTTTAATAGTAAAATCTTTGCAAAAATTCAATTATCTTAAATAAAATTTCTCGAAAGAACTTAATTGTTTTCAAATGTTTCTATAAATTTTTTAAAGAAAATTCAATTATTTTCTGAAATTTTAATCAATCCTACAAAACAATTTTTATTGAATTCCTAGAAAAAATTTAATGTTGAATTTTCTACATTTCTAACAAATGCAATTATTTTTATAAATATTAAAATAAAATTTTTGCAAGAATTTAATTATTTTTTTTTTAAAGTAAATTTTTTTGCAGAAATTAAATTATTTAAAAAAAATTTAATTGACTATTTCGAAAGAATGCGATTTAAAAAAAATTTTTGATATATTTCAAATAAATTCTATTATTTTTTATAAATATAGTAAACTTCTTTGCAAAAATACAATTATTTTAATAATAGTTTTAATTGATTTCCTCAGAAGTTGTCAAACATTAATAAATATTTCCATAAAATTAAATTATTTCCTAAAATTTTAATAAATTCTTCGAAACATTTCAATAATTTTTTTAAATAGTAAAATTCTTGACTCAAATTTAATTCTTTTTAAAACAATTTTAATAGAATTCTTCGAAAGAATTTAATTATTTAATTTACATAAAATTTATCTATCTCCTAAAATTTTAATAATTTCTGCAAAACAATTTTATAAATAATAGAATTTTTCTTGAGAATTCAATTATTTTCATAAATATCAAAACTCTTCAAAAGAATTCAATTATTGTCTTTAAATTTTTTGACAAGATTCTTTGCACTAGAATACTACGATTATTAATGTAGATTATATGAATAAAGCATTTTTTTGTTATAAAAATATAAAAACATTTTTTTTATTTAAAAGTTGCATCATCCTGGAAGTAAAAAACAATTCGAGGAAGTCTGGAAAGAAGAAGATCACATGACCGATCAGGACTTTGATCCAAAAACATTCTTTTACATGCATGGTATTTATTTTCATCTAGATTTTTAATTTAATTTCGATTTAATCTAAAATTGAAAATTTATTTAGAATTTTATAACTATAAAGTATTTAAAAGGTGTTTTAAAAAATTTAAAGATCTTGACAACAATGGCTACTGGGATATTGAAGAAATTAATGCCATATTCAGGAAAGAATTGGATAAAATCTACGAAGCGGGACATTCAGAGGACGATATTGTCGAAAGAATTGAGGAAATGGAACGAATGAGAGAGCACTTCTTGAAAGAGGCCGACACCAATAAGGACTCTTTAATAAGGTAATATTTATTTATTATTTGAATTTATTTTATTCTTTATTTAATTAATAGATTTATTTATTTTCTTTACAATTTTTATATTTATTTATTAGCTTCTATACATTATATTTTTTTTTACTTTTTTCTTTTTTAACGTTTTATTTTACTTTCTAAAATTGATTAAAATCCATTAATTTTCAATTAATATCTTTTTCTATTAAAATTTTTTACAATTTATAAATATTTTTCCATTGTGCTTACTCTAAATATTGTTTATTTTCAACAGTTACGTAGAGTATTTAGCAATCACGAACAATCCACAGTTCGGCGTGGATCCAGGATGGGAAACAATTGATCAAAATAAACAATTCACTGAAGAAGAATACAAAGAATTCGAAAAACGACGAATGGAAGAAGTTAAAAAATCGATCGATAATGTAAGTACGCGGTAGACAAAAAAAAGTAGAATTTTTTTTAAACAATTTCTTTTTTTAACCACACTTTTAGTAGTTTACTCTTAACATTTCTAAATTTCTTCTATTATTTATAAATATTCCTCTCGTTATTATTTATTAAAATTCATTTTAAATTTCATCATACTAATTTTTAAGTAGTAACTAATTTCCTTCTAATGTATTAATAAACTATTATTGTTTTTAATTAAAAGATTTTTCAATATTTAATTTATAATTATAAATATTATTCCTTCTATTATTAAAAAGATTAAAAGTTGTTCCAAGTTTCGAACTTTTTAAATTGATTGATAAAAATAAGTTTGAAATAAGTAGTTTAGAAGAATAATTAGACAACAAATTAATGCTTGGTAATGTTTAACAAAAAATTTCTTGAACCACTTTCATCAAAATTGGAGTCATTCTTTGGTATTCATTTCTCTTTTTTTTGTGGTAGTTATTAGCATAATTAAGCATGTGCACGTTTAATTACTTTTGCTAGAATATATCATCATCTTCGATTGTAAATTCATCAACTCAAGAGGTGAGTCAACAAAACATATAAAAATAATACAATTGAAACAAATTTGCAACTAGATGCTTCTGTAGAATGTGAAACGAATTTTTTCTTCTTAATTTTGCTTAATATTTTGTCTTCTTTTTTCTGCTTCTTAGAATTACTATTATTAATAGTAATTAGTAAATTAATAAAATACTCTTCAAAATTTGTCTTCTATCAAATTGTTAATAATTAGTAAATTACTGAATAAATTGATATTTTTGAACTTCTTTTTTCTAGCGAATTGGTTATGATTAATACTAATTGAAATTAACCGAAATTACAGCATTTATCGCAAATGGGACAGATGCCGCCAAATCAACAAGTTCCGTATCATGGACAGCCGGTGTATCAACAACAACAACCGCATCATCAACAGCAGCAACAACCAATACAGTATCAACCATATCAGCAGGTTCCACAATATCAGCAAGTTCCAATTAATCAGGGACCGGAATATCAACACATTCCTCAACATCAGGTGCCACAGTATCAGCAAGTTCCGCCACAGTATCAGCAAGTGCCAGTGCATCCTGGACAAGTGCCTCAACAATTACCTGGACAACATCCACAATATCAGCCAGTACCACAACAATATCATCCAAATCAAGTGAATCCGCAACAATATCAGCAACCAGGACAAGTGAATCATCCGCAGGGACAAATTAATCAAGGAAAAGTGAATCAACCCCAAGGTCAAGTGAATCAACCTCAAGGACAAGTGAATCATCCGCAAGGACAAGTGAATCAACCTCAAGGACAAGTAAATCATCCGCAAGGTCAACTGAATCAACCTCAAGGACAAGTGAATCATCCGCAAGGACAAGTGAATCAACCTCAAGGACAAGTAAATCATCCGCAAGGACAAGGGAATCAACCTCAAGGACAACTGAATCAACCACAAGGACAAGTGAATCAACCCCAAGGTAATCAACCACAAATTCAAGTTAATCAACCTCAGGGTCAACTTAATCAACCACAAGGTCAACAACCAATTCAACAAGTTCCAGTGAAAGCCCAAGTTTCAGAAACTGATCATTTGCAAAATAGTATTCCGAATACAAAATAAATGTCAAAATTAGAGGGGAAAAAATATATTTTTGACAAATAAAGACAGCTCTATAATAAACTAGTGAAGGGACATAAAAAGTGACATTGAGATTCAAACACTTTTGAGAATGAGATTTTTTTTATATAAGTAATAAATTATTGTTTAATTTAAATTCCGTGAAATGAAGACTGATTGAAAGGATTTATTCTTTTTGATAAGTGTCGAGTGACTTTCTTTTTGGGTATTAAATTTTTTGTCCAACTAGTTTTTAGTATTAAACGACAAATTTTTTCCGAATGCATTTATAATAGAGATTTTTTCTTTCTTTTTCCACTATTCTCAATAATTATATTACTCTAAGTGCTGTTTATAGTTTTTTAAGGCAACTTTACGTTATTGAGTGAAAATTTTAATAAAACAATAATTATATCGACATGTGTTGTTTAGTATAATTTTATTCTGACATTGTGTGAAAAATTTTTTTTTATCGGCATTTTAGTTGAAAAAAAAATATTTTGTCTATTTTGAGTTAATTTGTAATTCTACGGAAGAATTGAGTTATTTTTATAAATAGTAAAATTCTTCGCAGAACTGAAATTATTTTCAATACAATTTTAATAAAATTTCACGAAAGAATTCAATTGTTTTCTGAAATTTGCATAAGTCCATTGAGATAATTCAATTATTTGGTAATGTCTTTGTAAACATTCAATTTGATTGTGGTACAATTTTATTTTTACAAATATTAATTTTTTTAAATAGTAAAATTCATCGCAAGAATTCAATTATTTCTAAAAAGTTTTCCATTGAATACAATTATTTTGAAAAAATTTTTTTTAATTCTTTCAAAACATTAAATTATTTTCAAAAATTATGTTAAAATCCTTTATTGTTATGAATAGTTTATTAATATTAATTAAAAATAAGTAATAATACTATTAATAATTAATTTTTGAGAATAATAAATAATTCCATTAATTTTCATTTTTTGAAAGTCGATGAAGGTGATTTTGACGGCGATTGGTTGAAATTTCATTATGACGGTCGCGATTAGTTGTGAAAATGACACCGACGGTCGCGATTGGTAGAAATTTCATCGTGCCAGTCGCGATTGGTTGAAATGCCATGATAACAGTCGCTATTGGCTAAATCTATTTGAATCCGAATATTTAATATATTTTTTATTAGTTTCTAATTACAAAAAAATAATAAGTAATATAATTAACAAATTTATTTGGTGTAAGATTTTATTACTTTTTTTTATGAATATCATCAATATTATTAATGTTATCAAAAATTGTGAATGAATAGTTTCAAATTTTAGCGCGCGCATCTTTAAGGTTATAATTTATCCCACGTGGTTTAACGCGCCTTACGCAGCAGAACAATTTTATGTTCAGTGAAAACAAAGCGAATATTATTTAATGAAATATTAAGTGATTAAGTAAAAATTGTGACTAAACAAAGGGTTAAATGGTAAGTTTTTTACATATAATCAATTCATAATATAGTTAATTATTAAATACATAATAAACTGATGAAAAAAATTCAGCTTTTTTACTTTGTTATTTACACATTATGGAAACAATTATTCAAACGAAAGGCAGAAAAAAGAAAAATAAAATATATATAATTTTTAATAAGCTTTTATTTTGTTTGAAATATAAATTTATATAAATATTATATAAAGTACAAGAAGAATATTAAGAATACAGGAGTATAAAATAATAAGCTTATTATTGAATATTTTAAAAATAAATAATTGCAGTATTTTGTCGACATTCAAATTACTAGGAATTACCGAGAAAAATTAATCCCTTATTGTAAACATAAGATAACGACCCTCGACCATTGTTAATAGAAGTGTTTTTCTTTCCGTCCTTGTCAATCTTATTTTTGAGGGCAATAAAAGTACGAAATTTAAATTCAGCCCTTCCCCCTACTTCTCTTTCTTGGATATAATTTCCCTTTTCTACTTTTCAGAGTTTGCCATTGCATCGCAGTCATCGCAGCAGATCGCAGTTCTTGACACTTCTTCGCTGTCCTTTCCAGAGAAATTTTCTTCCAATTTCTAGTCATTTCGATATAACAAGTGAGTACAAAGAAAATATAACATTCTTTTAATAAACAATTTCTAATTATTATTGTTTTTGCGATAATTGTACAATATGTACAAAATTATTTTTATAATATATTCGATTCAATGAGTTTCTTAATTCCTCCAGTTGTGAATTATTTTTAATGCTATTTTTTAACTTATTTATAATTTTTTTACACTTTTATTATATAATTTATATATACATAAATTAAATAATTTTACAGTACCTTTGTTATATTTTGAAATTAGTTTGTTTTTTCTAAATTATTGCTATGAAATGTATAAAAAAATTTAATAATTAACGGGAATTTTTGTTGAAATTTTCAATATAATTGAACTTTTGTAAGAAAAATTTTATTACGTTTAAAAGTAATTGAATATCTGCAATCATTTGAATCTTCTCCAGAATTCAATTTTTTAAAATGTTTTTAAATAAAATTTGTCTATAAATTCATTCTTCGTAACAATTAATTAAATTTATATTGATAAATTTCAATAAAAAGTTTTAATTATTAATTCTTTTAAAAATTGAACTCATTTTGAAATTTGAATATAATATAATTAAATAACAAATCAATTTAAAAATTTTTCATAAAACAAAGAAATATATAGATAGAAATTCTGAAAATTTATATATTTCTTTCCAAGACATAAGTATTTTATTATTTTTTCCAGCAGTCACTGAAGAGAGTCGACCAGACAACATCATCAAATAATTTATTGTATACCTTCTATGTCAATATAATAATAATGTTTTATCTTCGCGAACAAAATTGTATTACGAAACGTAACATGAAATATGTATTTTGAATTATTTAGATAGGAATTTTAAAACAAAAATGCAATTATTTTAGATAGGAAATTAAAAAAAATTTAAAGTAATATAATTTAAGTTCAAAGAAGAATCAAGATGCAGGACCTACTTTATCAGCAGATACTATCACCGAGGATGTGGGGTGAGTGAAAAAATTAATGAGTATTATTTTCATTTTATCAATCCTACATTCATAATATTGTCTTTTCAAATAAAAAATTTATCCTCTAACTCCATTCCTCACTTTAGAACTAAAATTAATTTTGAAAACAATATATTTTATCAATACCAATACTAATAGAAAACATATACTCTTGAAAAAAACTATATTATACACGGAAAAAATAAGTATATGAACACCGAAAAAAAATATTCTTGTTTTAAGAGGACAATTCCTCATCTAAAATCCTCTTACATTTTATTCTTAAATTAAGAATATTACTCTTCATTGGAGACTATTCCTCTAATTTTAAGAGGAATTACTCTTAAGTGGAGAATAATCCTCTTAAAATGAGAGGACGTTTTTTGGTCAATATACATAAGGAAAATAGGCATCGAAATAAAAGGAATCCTTTTAAAACAAGAATATTTTTTTTCGGTGAAAAATTACTTGACACTAGTTGACTTTTAGATGGCACAACATTCTGTAAATATTTTATCGATATTGTTATAAAATTTTTCATTGACTTAGGTAAAATAATCACAATCAGTGCTGGAATATTTAAAGTAAGCAATTGAATATTTAAAATATTCTAGCACTGCTCGTGATTATTTTACATAAGTCAATGAAAAATTCTAGGACTGTCTACATAATATACACAGAATGTTGTCCCATATTTTAAAAAATTTCGTATTTTCCGAAACTTAATATCAACTACTGAACATTTTATGTTTAATATGTATTGTTTATAATTTTTTGCATACTTAGGGATATTTACTCAATTCTCCAAAGATCAAATTTTTTTTGGATTATTAGGATTGCTTTTAATTAGATATTTTAAAAAAATTTCCTTTATTTAAATTTTAAAATCAACTGCTGTACATTTTATGATCAATACGTAATGTTCATAATTTTTTGCTTACTCAGAGATATTTATCAGTTATCAAAACAACATATATTTTTCTGAATCATTAGATTTGCTTTATATTAGATATTTTTTAAAAATTTCCTTCTATTTCAAATATAATGTCAACTGCTGTACATTGTATGATCAATACGTATTGTTTATAATTTGTTGCAAATTCAGGGTCGACTACTCAGTTTTTAAAAAATAAATAAATTTTTTTAAAATTGTAAACTTCTTCGAAATTAATGTTTTAAAAAATTTCCATTTTTCGAACATTAATAAAAACTAAAAAAAATAAAGTTTTTATAGTGCTTTGGAAAGGTAAAGTCTTCAGCTTTCCAACGCTCATTTTTTGAGATCATTTCCATTAGCCGTTTTAGAGAAAAGTCACTTTAAAGTTCCCCTCATGATGTTTTATTGCATTTTTTGACATGTTTTTCAAACAAAACTGCAAAAAAAGTACCTTAGAAATTTTCGAAAATTAAGTCATTATAGTGCTTTGGAAAGGTAAAGTCTTCAGCTTTCCAACGCTCGCACTTTGAGATCATTTCCATTAGCCGTTTTAGAGAAAAGTCACTTTAAAGTTCCCCTCATGTTGTTTTTTTTGCATTTTTTGACTTGTTTTTTAAACAAAAGTGCAAAAAAAGTACCTTAGAAATTTTCGAAAATTAAGTCATTATAGTGCTTTGGAAAGGTAAAGTCTTCAGCTTTCCAACGCTCACACTTTGAGATCATTTCCATTAGCCGTTTTAGAGAAAAGTCACTTTAAAGTGACCCTTATCTTTGTTTTTTTTGCATTTTTTGACTTGTTTTTTAAACAAAACTGCAAAAAAAGTACCTTAGAAATTTTCGAAAATTAAGTCATTATAGTGCTTTGGAAAGGTAAAGTCTTCAGCTTTCCAACGCTCACACTTTGAGATCATTTCCATTAGCCGTTTTAGAGAAAAGTCACTTTAAAGTTCCCCTCATGTTGTTTTTTTTGCATTTTTTGACTTGTTTTTTAAACAAAAGTGCAAAAAAAGTACCTTAGAAATTTTCGAAAATTAAGTCATTATAGTGCTTTAATAAGGTAAAGTCTTCAGCTTTCCAACGCTCATTTTTTGAGATCATTTCCATTAGCCGTTTTAGAGAAAAGTCACTTTAAAGTTCCCCTCATGTTGTTTTTTTTGCATTTTTTGACTTGTTTTTTAAACAAAAGTGCAAAAAAAGTACCTTAGAAATTTTCGAAAATTAAGTCATTATAGTGCTTTGGAAAGGTAAAGTCTTCAGCTTTCCAACGCTCACACTTTGAGATCATTTCCATTAGCCGTTTTAGAGAAAAGTCACTTTAAAGATACTCTAATGTTTTTTTTGCATTTTTTGACTTGTTTTTTAAACAAAAGTGCAAAAAAAGTACCTTAGAAATTTTCGAAAATTAAGTCATTATAGTGCTTTGGAAAGGTAAAGTCTTCAGCTTTCCAACGCTCACACTTTGAGATCATTTCCATTAGCCGTTTTAGAGAAAAGTCACTTTAAAGTTCCCCTCATGTTGTTTTTTTTGCATTTTTTGACTTGTTTTTTAAACAAAAGTGCAAAAAAAGTACCTTAGAAATTTTCGAAAATTAAGTCATTATAGTGCTTTGGAAAGGTAAAGTCTTCAGCTTTCCAACGCTCGCACTTTGAGATCATTTCCATTAGCCGTTTTAGAGAAAAGTCACTTTAAAGTGACCCTTATCTTTGTTTTTTTGCATTTTTTGACTTGTTTTTTAAACAAAAGTGCAAAAAAAGTACCTTAGAAATTTTCGAAAATTAAGTCATTATAGTGCTTTGGAAAGGTAAAGTCTTCAGCTTTCCAACGCTCGCACTTTGAGATCATTTCCATTAGCCGTTTTAGAGAAAAGTCACTTTAAAGTTCCCCTCATGTTGTTTTTTTTGCATTTTTTGACTTGTTTTTTAAACAAAAGTGCAAAAAAAGTACCTTAGAAATTTTCGAAAATTAAGTCATTATAGTGCTTTGGAAAGGTAAAGTCTTCAGCTTTCCAACGCTCATTTTTTGAGATCATTTCCATTAGCCGTTTTAGAGAAAAGTCACTTTAAAGTTCCCCTCATGTTGTTTTTTTTGCATTTTTTGACTTGTTTTTTAAACAAAAGTGCAAAAAAAGTACCTTAGAAATTTTCGAAAATTAAGTCATTATAGTGCTTTGGAAAGGTAAAGTCTTCAGCTTTCCAACGCTCACACTTTGAGATCATTTCCATTAGCCGTTTTAGAGAAAAGTCACTTTAAAGTTCCCCTCATGTTGTTTTTTTTGCATTTTTTGACTTGTTTTTTAAACAAAAGTGCAAAAAAAGTACCTTAGAAATTTTCGAAAATTAAGTCATTATAGTGCTTTGGAAAGGTAAAGTCTTCAGCTTTCCAACGCTCACACTTTGAGATCATTTCCATTAGCCGTTTTAGAGAAAAGTCACTTTAAAGTGACCCTTATCTTTGTTTTTTTGCATTTTTTGACTTGTTTTTTAAACAAAACTGCAAAAAAAGTACCTTAGAAATTTTCGAAAATTAAGTCATTATAGTGCTTTGGAAAGGTAAAGTCTTCAGCTTTCCAACGCTCACACTTTGAGATCATTTCCATTAGCCGTTTTAGAGAAAAGTCACTTTAAAGTTCCCCTCATGTTGTTTTTTTGCATTTTTTGACTTGTTTTTTAATCAAAACTGCAAAAAAAGTACCTTAGAAATTTTCGAAAATTAAGTCATTATAGTGCTTTGGAAAGGTAAAGTCTTCAGCTTTCCAACGCTCACACTTTGAGATCATTTCCATTAGCCGTTTTAGAGAAAAGTCACTTTAAAGTGACCCTTATCTTTGTTTTTTTGCATTTTTTGACTTGTTTTTTAAACAAAACTGCAAAAAAAGTACCTTAGAAATTTTCGAAAATTAAGTCATTATAGTGCTTTGGAAAGGTAAAGTCTTCAGCTTTCCAACGCTCACACTTTGAGATCATTTCCATTAGCCGTTTTAGAGAAAAGTCACTTTAAAGTGACCCTTATCTTTGTTTTTTTTGCATTTTTTGACTTGTTTTTTAAACAAAACTGCAAAAAAAGTACCTTAGAAATTTTCGAAAATTAAGTCATTATAGTGCTTTGGAAAGGTAAAGTCTTCAGCTTTCCAACGCTCACACTTTGAGATCATTTCCATTAGCCGTTTTAGAGAAAAGTCACTTTAAAGTTCCCCTCATATTGTTTTTTTTGCATTTTTTGACTTGTTTTTTAAACAAAACTGCAAAAAAAGTACCTTAGAAATTTTCGAAAATTAAGTCATTATAGTGCTTTGGAAAGGTAAAGTCTTCAGCTTTCCAACGCTCACACTTTGAGATCATTTCCATTAGCCGTTTTAGAGAAAAGTCACTTTAAAGTGACCCTTATCTTTGTTTTTTTGCATTTTTTGACTTGTTTTTTAAACAAAACTGCAAAAAAAGTACCTTAGAAATTTTCGAAAATTAAGTCATTATAGTGCTTTGGAAAGGTAAAGTCTTCAGCTTTCCAACGCTCACACTTTGAGATCATTTCCATTAGCCGTTTTAGAGAAAAGTCACTTTAAAGTTCCCCTCATGTTGTTTTTTTTTCATTTTTTGACTTGTTTTTTAAACAAAATTGCAAAAAAAGTACCTTAGAAATTTTCGAAAATTAAGTTTTTATAGTGCTTTGGAAAGGTAAAGTCTTCAGCTTTCCAACGCTCACACTTTGAGATCATTTCCATTAGCCGTTTTAGAGAAAAGTCACTTTAAAGTTCCCCTCATATTGTTTTTTTTTGCATTTTTTGACTTGTTTTTTAAACAAAACTGCAAAAAAAGTACCTTAGAAATTTTCGAAAATTAAGTCATTATAGTGCTTTGGAAAGGTAAAGTCTTCAGCTTTCCAACGCTCACACTTTGAGATCATTTCCATTAGCCGTTTTAGAGAAAAGTCACTTTAAAGTGACCCTTATCTTTGTTTTTTTTGCATTTTTTGACTTGTTTTTTAAACAAAACTGCAAAAAAAGTACCTTAGAAATTTTCGAAAATTAAGTCATTATAGTGCTTTGGAAAGGTAAAGTCTTCAGCTTTCCAACGCTCACACTTTGAGATCATTTCCATTAGCCGTTTTAGAGAAAAGTCACTTTAAAGTTCCCCTCATGTTGTTTTTTTTGCATTTTTTGACTTGTTTTTTAAACAAAACTGCAAAAAAAGTACCTTAGAAATTTTCGAAAATTAAGTCATTATAGTGCTTTGGAAAGGTAAAGTCTTCAGCTTTCCAACGCTCACACTTTGAGATCATTTCCATTAGCCGTTTTAGAGAAAAGTCACTTTAAAGTGACCCTTATCTTTGTTTTTTTGCATTTTTTGACTTGTTTTTTAAACAAAACTGCAAAAAAAGTACCTTAGAAATTTTCGAAAATTAAGTCATTATAGTGCTTTGGAAAGGTAAAGTCTTCAGCTTTCCAACGCTCACACTTTGAGATCATTTCCATTAGCCGTTTTAGAGAAAAGTCACTTTAAAGTTCCCCTCATATTGTTTTTTTTGCATTTTTTGACTTGTTTTTTAAACAAAACTGCAAAAAAAGTACCTTAGAAATTTTCGAAAATTAAGTCATTATAGTGCTTTGGAAAGGTAAAGTCTTCAGCTTTCCAACGCTCACACTTTGAGATCATTTCCATTAGCCGTTTTAGAGAAAAGTCACTTTAAAGTGACCCTTATCTTTGTTTTTTTTGCATTTTTTGACTTGTTTTTTAAACAAAACTGCAAAAAAAGTACCTTAGAAATTTTCGAAAATTAAGTCATTATAGTGCTTTGGAAAGGTAAAGTCTTCAGCTTTCCAACGCTCACACTTTGAGATCATTTCCATTAGCCGTTTTAGAGAAAAGTCACTTTAAAGTTCCCCTCATATTGTTTTTTTTTGCATTTTTTGACTTGTTTTTTAAACAAAACTGCAAAAAAAGTACCTTAGAAATTTTCGAAAATTAAGTCATTATAGTGCTTTGGAAAGGTAAAGTCTTCAGCTTTCCAACGCTCACACTTTGAGATCATTTCCATTAGCCGTTTTAGAGAAAAGTCACTTTAAAGTGACCCTTATCTTTGTTTTTTTTGCATTTTTTGACTTGTTTTTTAAACAAAACTGCAAAAAAAGTACCTTAGAAATTTTCGAAAATTAAGTCATTATAGTGCTTTGGAAAGGTAAAGTCTTCAGCTTTCCAACGCTCACACTTTGAGATCATTTCCATTAGCCGTTTTAGAGAAAAGTCACTTTAAAGTTCCCCTCATATTGTTTTTTTTGCATTTTTTGACTTGTTTTTTAAACAAAACTGCAAAAAAAGTACCTTAGAAATTTTCGAAAATTAAGTCATTATAGTGCTTTGGAAAGGTAAAGTCTTCAGCTTTCCAACGCTCACACTTTGAGATCATTTCCATTAGCCGTTTTAGAGAAAAGTCACTTTAAAGTGACCCTTATCTTTGTTTTTTTTGCATTTTTTGACTTGTTTTTTAAACAAAACTGCAAAAAAAGTACCTTAGAAATTTTCGAAAATTAAGTCATTATAGTGCTTTGGAAAGGTAAAGTCTTCAGCTTTCCAACGCTCACACTTTGAGATCATTTCCATTAGCCGTTTTAGAGAAAAGTCACTTTAAAGTTCCCCTCATATTGTTTTTTTTGCATTTTTTGACTTGTTTTTTAAACAAAACTGCAAAAAAAGTACCTTAGAAATTTTCGAAAATTAAGTCATTATAGTGCTTTGGAAAGGTAAAGTCTTCAGCTTTCCAACGCTCACACTTTGAGATCATTTCCATTAGCCGTTTTAGAGAAAAGTCACTTTAAAGTGACCCTTATCTTTGTTTTTTTTGCATTTTTTGACTTGTTTTTTAAACAAAACTGCAAAAAAAGTACCTTAGAAATTTTCGAAAATTAAGTCATTATAGTGCTTTGGAAAGGTAAAGTCTTCAGCTTTCCAACGCTCACACTTTGAGATCATTTCCATTAGCCGTTTTAGAGAAAAGTCACTTTAAAGTGACCCTTATCTTTGTTTTTTTTGCATTTTTTGACTTGTTTTTTAAACAAAACTGCAAAAAAAGTACCTTAGAAATTTTCGAAAATTAAGTCATTATAGTGCTTTGGAAAGGTAAAGTCTTCAGCTTTCCAACGCTCACACTTTGAGATCATTTCCATTAGCCGTTTTAGAGAAAAGTCACTTTAAAGTGCCCCTAATGTTGGTTTTTTTTTTTTGCATTTTTTGACTTGTTTTTTAAACAAAACTGCAAAAAAAGTACCTTAGAAATTTTCGAAAATTAAGTCATTATAGTGCTTTGGAAAGGTAAAGTCTTCAGCTTTCCAACGCTCACACTTTGAGATCATTTCCATTAGCCGTTTTAGAGAAAAGTCACTTTAAAGTGACCCTTATCTTTGTTTTTTTGCATTTTTTGACTTGTTTTTTAAACAAAACTGCAAAAAAAGTACCTTAGAAATTTTCGAAAATTAAGTCATTATAGTGCTTTGGAAAGGTAAAGTCTTCAGCTTTCCAACGCTCACACTTTGAGATCATTTCCATTAGCCGTTTTAGAGAAAAGTCACTTTAAAGTGACCCTTATCTTTGTTTTTTTTGCATTTTTTGACTTGTTTTTTAAACAAAACTGCAAAAAAAGTACCTTAGAAATTTTCGAAAATTAAGTCATTATAGTGCTTTGGAAAGGTAAAGTCTTCAGCTTTCCAACGCTCACACTTTGAGATCATTTCCATTAGCCGTTTTAGAGAAAAGTCACTTTAAAGTTCCCCTCATATTGTTTTTTTTGCATTTTTTGACTTGTTTTTTAAACAAAACTGCAAAAAAAGTACCTAAGAAATTTTCGAAAATTAAGTCATTATAGTGCTTTGGAAAGGTAAAGTCTTCAGCTTTCCAACGCTCACACTTTGAGATCATTTCCATTAGCCGTTTTAGAGAAAAGTCACTTTAAAGTGACCCTTATCTTTGTTTTTTTGCATTTTTTGACTTGTTTTTTAAACAAAACTGCAAAAAAAGTACCTTAGAAATTTTCGAAAATTAAGTCATTATAGTGCTTTGGAAAGGTAAAGTCTTCAGCTTTCCAACGCTCACACTTTGAGATCATTTCCATTAGCCGTTTTAGAGAAAAGTCACTTTAAAGTTCCCCTCATATTGTTTTTTTTGCATTTTTTGACTTGTTTTTTAAACAAAACTGCAAAAAAAGTACCTTAGAAATTTTCGAAAATTAAGTCATTATAGTGCTTTGGAAAGGTAAAGTCTTCAGCTTTCCAACGCTCACACTTTGAGATCATTTCCATTAGCCGTTTTAGAGAAAAGTCACTTTAAAGTTCCCCTCATATTGTTTTTTTTTTGCATTTTTTGACTTGTTTTTTAAACAAAACTGCAAAAAAAGTACCTTAGAAATTTTCGAAAATTAAGTCATTATAGTGCTTTGGAAAGGTAAAGTCTTCAGCTTTCCAACGCTCACACTTTGAGAACATTTCCATTAGCCGTTTTAGAGAAAAGTCACTTTAAAGTGACCCTTATCTTTGTTTTTTTTGCATTTTTTGACTTGTTTTTTAAACAAAACTGCAAAAAAAGTACCTTAGAAATTTTCGAAAATTAAGTCATTATAGTGCTTTGGAAAGGTAAAGTCTTCAGCTTTCCAACGCTCACACTTTGAGATCATTTCCATTAGCCGTTTTAGAGAAAAGTCACTTTAAAGTTCCCCTCATATTGTTTTTTTTGCATTTTTTGACTTGTTTTTTAAACAAAACTGCAAAAAAAGTACCTTAGAAATTTTCGAAAATTAAGTCATTATAGTGCTTTGGAAAGGTAAAGTCTTCAGCTTTCCAACGCTCACACTTTGAGATCATTTCCATTAGCCGTTTTAGAGAAAAGTCACTTTAAAGTGACCCTTATCTTTGTTTTTTTGCATTTTTTGACTTGTTTTTTAAACAAAACTGCAAAAAAAGTACCTTAGAAATTTTCGAAAATTAAGTCATTATAGTGCTTTGGAAAGGTAAAGTCTTCAGCTTTCCAACGCTCACACTTTGAGATCATTTCCATTAGCCGTTTTAGAGAAAAGTCACTTTAAAGTTCCCCTCATATTGTTTTTTTTTGCATTTTTTGACTTGTTTTTTAAACAAAACTGCAAAAAAAGTACCTTAGAAATTTTCGAAAATTAAGTCATTATAGTGCTTTGGAAAGGTAAAGTCTTCAGCTTTCCAACGCTCACACTTTGAGATCATTTCCATTAGCCGTTTTAGAGAAAAGTCACTTTAAAGTGACCCTTATCTTTGTTTTTTTTGCATTTTTTGACTTGTTTTTTAAACAAAACTGCAAAAAAAGTACCTTAGAAATTTTCGAAAATTAAGTCATTATAGTGCTTTGGAAAGGTAAAGTCTTCAGCTTTCCAACGCTCACACTTTGAGATCATTTCCATTAGCCGTTTTAGAGAAAAGTCACTTTAAAGTTCCCCTCATATTGTTTTTTTTGCATTTTTTGACTTGTTTTTTAAACAAAACTGCAAAAAAAGTACCTTAGAAATTTTCGAAAATTAAGTCATTATAGTGCTTTGGAAAGGTAAAGTCTTCAGCTTTCCAACGCTCACACTTTGAGATCATTTCCATTAGCCGTTTTAGAGAAAAGTCACTTTAAAGTGACCCTTATCTTTGTTTTTTTGCATTTTTTGACTTGTTTTTTAAACAAAACTGCAAAAAAAGTACCTTAGAAATTTTCGAAAATTAAGTCATTATAGTGCTTTGGAAAGGTAAAGTCTTCAGCTTTCCAACGCTCACACTTTGAGATCATTTCCATTAGCCGTTTTAGAGAAAAGTCACTTTAAAGTTCCCCTCATGTTGTTTTTTTTGCATTTTTTGACTTGTTTTTTAAACAAAACTGCAAAAAAAGTACCTTAGAAATTTTCGAAAATTAAGTCATTATAGTGCTTTGGAAAGGTAAAGTCTTCAGCTTTCCAACGCTCACACTTTGAGATCATTTCCATTAGCCGTTTTAGAGAAAAGTCACTTTAAAGTGACCCTTATCTTTGTTTTTTTGCATTTTTTGACTTGTTTTTTAAACAAAACTGCAAAAAAAGTACCTTAGAAATTTTCGAAAATTAAGTCATTATAGTGCTTTGGAAAGGTAAAGTCTTCAGCTTTCCAACGCTCACACTTTGAGATCATTTCCATTAGCCGTTTTAGAGAAAAGTCACTTTAAAGTTCCCCTCATATTGTTTTTTTTTTGCATTTTTTGACTTGTTTTTTAAACAAAACTGCAAAAAAAGTACCTTAGAAATTTTCGAAAATTAAGTCATTATAGTGCTTTGGAAAGGTAAAGTCTTCAGCTTTCCAACGCTCACACTTTGAGATCATTTCCATTAGCCGTTTTAGAGAAAAGTCACTTTAAAGTGACCCTTATCTTTGTTTTTTTTGCATTTTTTGACTTGTTTTTTAAACAAAACTGCAAAAAAAGTACCTTAGAAATTTTCGAAAATTAAGTCATTATAGTGCTTTGGAAAGGTAAAGTCTTCAGCTTTCCAACGCTCACACTTTGAGATCATTTCCATTAGCCGTTTTAGAGAAAAGTCACTTTAAAGTTCCCCTCATATTGTTTTTTTTGCATTTTTTGACTTGTTTTTTAAACAAAACTGCAAAAAAAGTACCTTAGAAATTTTCGAAAATTAAGTCATTATAGTGCTTTGGAAAGGTAAAGTCTTCAGCTTTCCAACGCTCACACTTTGAGATCATTTCCATTAGCCGTTTTAGAGAAAAGTCACTTTAAAGTGACCCTTATCTTTGTTTTTTTTGCATTTTTTGACTTGTTTTTTAAACAAAACTGCAAAAAAAGTACCTTAGAAATTTTCGAAAATTAAGTCATTATAGTGCTTTGGAAAGGTAAAGTCTTCAGCTTTCCAACGCTCACACTTTGAGATCATTTCCATTAGCCGTTTTAGAGAAAAGTCACTTTAAAGTTCCCCTCATATTGTTTTTTTTGCATTTTTTGACTTGTTTTTTAAACAAAACTGCAAAAAAAGTACCTTAGAAATTTTCGAAAATTAAGTCATTATAGTGCTTTGGAAAGGTAAAGTCTTCAGCTTTCCAACGCTCACACTTTGAGATCATTTCCATTAGCCGTTTTAGAGAAAAGTCACTTTAAAGTGACCCTTATCTTTGTTTTTTTGCATTTTTTGACTTGTTTTTTAAACAAAACTGCAAAAAAAGTACCTTAGAAATTTTCGAAAATTAAGTCATTATAGTGCTTTGGAAAGGTAAAGTCTTCAGCTTTCCAACGCTCACACTTTGAGATCATTTCCATTAGCCGTTTTAGAGAAAAGTCACTTTAAAGTTCCCCTCATATTGTTTTTTTTGCATTTTTTGACTTGTTTTTTAAACAAAACTGCAAAAAAAGTACCTTAGAAATTTTCGAAAATTAAGTCATTATAGTGCTTTGGAAAGGTAAAGTCTTCAGCTTTCCAACGCTCACACTTTGAGATCATTTCCATTAGCCGTTTTAGAGAAAAGTCACTTTAAAGTGACCCTTATCTTTGTTTTTTTTGCATTTTTTGACTTGTTTTTTAAACAAAACTGCAAAAAAAGTACCTTAGAAATTTTCGAAAATTAAGTCATTATAGTGCTTTGGAAAGGTAAAGTCTTCAGCTTTCCAACGCTCACACTTTGAGATCATTTCCATTAGCCGTTTTAGAGAAAAGTCACTTTAAAGTTCCCCTCATATTGTTTTTTTTGCATTTTTTGACTTGTTTTTTAAACAAAACTGCAAAAAAAGTACCTTAGAAATTTTCGAAAATTAAGTCATTATAGTGCTTTGGAAAGGTAAAGTCTTCAGCTTTCCAACGCTCACACTTTGAGATCATTTCCATTAGCCGTTTTAGAGAAAAGTCACTTTAAAGTGACCCTTATCTTTGTTTTTTTTGCATTTTTTGACTTGTTTTTTAAACAAAACTGCAAAAAAAGTACCTTAGAAATTTTCGAAAATTAAGTCATTATAGTGCTTTGGAAAGGTAAAGTCTTCAGCTTTCCAACGCTCACACTTTGAGATCATTTCCATTAGCCGTTTTAGAGAAAAGTCACTTTAAAGTTCCCCTCATATTGTTTTTTTTGCATTTTTTGACTTGTTTTTTAAACAAAACTGCAAAAAAAGTACCTTAGAAATTTTCGAAAATTAAGTCATTATAGTGCTTTGGAAAGGTAAAGTCTTCAGCTTTCCAACGCTCACACTTTGAGATCATTTCCATTAGCCGTTTTAGAGAAAAGTCACTTTAAAGTGACCCTTATCTTTGTTTTTTTGCATTTTTTGACTTGTTTTTTAAACAAAACTGCAAAAAAAGTACCTTAGAAATTTTCGAAAATTAAGTCATTATAGTGCTTTGGAAAGGTAAAGTCTTCAGCTTTCCAACGCTCACACTTTGAGATCATTTCCATTAGCCGTTTTAGAGAAAAGTCACTTTAAAGTTCCCCTCATATTGTTTTTTTTTGCATTTTTTGACTTGTTTTTTAAACAAAACTGCAAAAAAAGTACCTTAGAAATTTTCGAAAATTAAGTCATTATAGTGCTTTGGAAAGGTAAAGTCTTCAGCTTTCCAACGCTCACACTTTGAGATCATTTCCATTAGCCGTTTTAGAGAAAAGTCACTTTAAAGTGACCCTTATCTTTGTTTTTTTGCATTTTTTGACTTGTTTTTTAAACAAAACTGCAAAAAAAGTACCTTAGAAATTTTCGAAAATTAAGTCATTATAGTGCTTTGGAAAGGTAAAGTCTTCAGCTTTCCAACGCTCACACTTTGAGATCATTTCCATTAGCCGTTTTAGAGAAAAGTCACTTTAAAGTGACCCTTATCTTTGTTTTTTTGCATTTTTTGACTTGTTTTTTAAACAAAACTGCAAAAAAAGTACCTTAGAAATTTTCGAAAATTAAGTCATTATAGTGCTTTGGAAAGGTAAAGTCTTCAGCTTTCCAACGCTCACACTTTGAGATCATTTCCATTAGCCGTTTTAGAGAAAAGTCACTTTAAAGTGACCCTTATCTTTGTTTTTTTGCATTTTTTGACTTGTTTTTTAAACAAAACTGCAAAAAAAGTACCTTAGAAATTTTCGAAAATTAAGTCATTATAGTGCTTTGGAAAGGTAAAGTCTTCAGCTTTCCAACGCTCACACTTTGAGATCATTTCCATTAGCCGTTTTAGAGAAAAGTCACTTTAAAGTGACCCTTATCTTTGTTTTTTTGCATTTTTTGACTTGTTTTTTAAACAAAACTGCAAAAAAAGTACCTTAGAAATTTTCGAAAATTAAGTCATTATAGTGCTTTGGAAAGGTAAAGTCTTCAGCTTTCCAACGCTCACACTTTGAGATCATTTCCATTAGCCGTTTTAGAGAAAAGTCACTTTAAAGTTCCCCTCATATTGTTTTTTTTTGCATTTTTTGACTTGTTTTTTAAACAAAACTGCAAAAAAAGTACCTTAGAAATTTTCGAAAATTAAGTCATTATAGTGCTTTGGAAAGGTAAAGTCTTCAGCTTTCCAACGCTCACACTTTGAGATCATTTCCATTAGCCGTTTTAGAGAAAAGTCACTTTAAAGTTACCCTTATCTTTGTTTTTTTTGCATTTTTTGACTTGTTTTTTAAACAAAACTGCAAAAAAAGTACCTTAGAAATTTTCGAAAATTAAGTCATTATAGTGCTTTGGAAAGGTAAAGTCTTCAGCTTTCCAACGCTCACACTTTGAGATCATTTCCATTAGCCGTTTTAGAGAAAAGTCACTTTAAAGTTCCCCTCATATTGTTTTTTTTGCATTTTTTGACTTGTTTTTTAAACAAAACTGCAAAAAAAGTACCTTAGAAATTTTCGAAAATTAAGTCATTATAGTGCTTTGGAAAGGTAAAGTCTTCAGCTTTCCAACGCTCACACTTTGAGATCATTTCCATTAGCCGTTTTAGAGAAAAGTCACTTTAAAGTGACCCTTATCTTTGTTTTTTTGCATTTTTTGACTTGTTTTTTAAACAAAAGTGCAAAAAAAGTACCTTAGAAATTTTCGAAAATTAAGTCATTATAGTGCTTTGGAAAGGTAAAGTCTTCAGCTTTCCAACGCTCACACTTTGAGATCATTTCCATTAGCCGTTTTAGAGAAAAGTCACTTTAAAGTGACCCTTATCTTTGTTTTTTTGCATTTTTTGACTTGTTTTTTAAACAAAACTGCAAAAAAAGTACCTTAGAAATTTTCGAAAATTAAGTCATTATAGTGCTTTGGAAAGGTAAAGTCTTCAGCTTTCCAACGCTCACACTTTGAGATCATTTCCATTAGCCGTTTTAGAGAAAAGTCACTTTAAAGTTCCCCTCATATTGTTTTTTTTGCATTTTTTGACTTGTTTTTTAAACAAAACTGCAAAAAAAGTACCTTAGAAATTTTCGAAAATTAAGTCATTATAGTGCTTTGGAAAGGTAAAGTCTTCAGCTTTCCAACGCTCACACTTTGAGATCATTTCCATTAGCCGTTTTAGAGAAAAGTCACTTTAAAGTGACCCTTATCTTTGTTTTTTTGCATTTTTTGACTTGTTTTTTAAACAAAACTGCAAAAAAAGTACCTTAGAAATTTTCGAAAATTAAGTCATTATAGTGCTTTGGAAAGGTAAAGTCTTCAGCTTTCCAACGCTCACACTTTGAGATCATTTCCATTAGCCGTTTTAGAGAAAAGTCACTTTAAAGTTCCCCTCATATTGTTTTTTTTTGCATTTTTTGACTTGTTTTTTAAACAAAACTGCAAAAAAAGTACCTTAGAAATTTTCGAAAATTAAGTCATTATAGTGCTTTGGAAAGGTAAAGTCTTCAGCTTTCCAACGCTCACACTTTGAGATCATTTCCATTAGCTGTTTTAGAGAAAAGTCACTTTAAAGTTCCCCTCATGTTTTTTTTTTGCATTTTTTGACTTGTTTTTTAAACAAAAGTGCAAAAAAAGTACCTTAGAAATTTTCGAAAATTAAGTCATTATAGTGCTTTGGAAAGGTAAAGTCTTCAGCTTTCCAACGCTCACACTTTGAGATCATTTCCATTAGCCGTTTTAGAGAAAAGTCACTTTAAAGTGACCCTTATCTTTGTTTTTTTGCATTTTTTGACTTGTTTTTTAAACAAAACTGCAAAAAAAGTACCTTAGAAATTTTCGAAAATTAAGTCATTATAGTGCTTTGGAAAGGTAAAGTCTTCAGCTTTCCAACGCTCACACTTTGAGATCATTTCCATTAGCCGTTTTAGAGAAAAGTCACTTTAAAGTTCCCCTAATCTTTTTTTTTTTGCATTTTTTGACTTGTTTTTTAAACAAAACTGCAAAAAAAGTACCTTAGAAATTTTCGAAAATTAAGTCATTATAGTGCTTTGGAAAGGTAAAGTCTTCAGCTTTCCAACGCTCACACTTTGAGATCATTTCCATTAGCCGTTTTAGAGAAAAGTCACTTTAAAGTTCCCCTCATATTGTTTTTTTTGCATTTTTTGACTTGTTTTTTAAACAAAACTGCAAAAAAAGTACCTTAGAAATTTTCGAAAATTAAGTCATTATAGTGCTTTGGAAAGGTAAAGTCTTCAGCTTTCCAACGCTCACACTTTGAGATCATTTCCATTAGCCGTTTTAGAGAAAAGTCACTTTAAAGTGACCCTTATCTTTGTTTTTTTGCATTTTTTGACTTGTTTTTTAAACAAAACTGCAAAAAAAGTACCTTAGAAATTTTCGAAAATTAAGTCATTATAGTGCTTTGGAAAGGTAAAGTCTTCAGCTTTCCAACGCTCACACTTTGAGATCATTTCCATTAGCCGTTTTAGAGAAAAGTCACTTTAAAGTGACCCTTATCTTTGTTTTTTTTGCATTTTTTGACTTGTTTTTTAAACAAAACTGCAAAAAAAGTACCTTAGAAATTTTCGAAAATTAAGTCATTATAGTGCTTTGGAAAGGTAAAGTCTTCAGCTTTCCAACGCTCACACTTTGAGATCATTTCCATTAGCCGTTTTAGAGAAAAGTCACTTTAAAGTTCCCCTCATATTGTTTTTTTTGCATTTTTTGACTTGTTTTTTAAACAAAACTGCAAAAAAAGTACCTTAGAAATTTTCGAAAATTAAGTCATTATAGTGCTTTGGAAAGGTAAAGTCTTCAGCTTTCCAACGCTCACACTTTGAGATCATTTCCATTAGCCGTTTTAGAGAAAAGTCACTTTAAAGTGACCCTTATCTTTGTTTTTTTGCATTTTTTGACTTGTTTTTTAAACAAAAATGCAAAAAAAAGTACCTTAGAAATTTTCGAAAATTAAGTCATTATAGTGCTTTGGAAAGGTAAAGTCTTCAGCTTTCCAACGCTCACACTTTGAGATCATTTCCATTAGCCGTTTTAGAGAAAAGTCACTTTAAAGTTCCCCTCATATTGTTTTTTTTGCATTTTTTGACTTGTTTTTTAAACAAAACTGCAAAAAAAGTACCTTAGAAATTTTCGAAAATTAAGTCATTATAGTGCTTTGGAAAGGTAAAGTCTTCAGCTTTCCAACGCTCACACTTTGAGATCATTTCCATTAGCCGTTTTAGAGAAAAGTCACTTTAAAGTGACCCTTATCTTTGTTTTTTTGCATTTTTTGACTTGTTTTTTAAACAAAACTGCAAAAAAAGTACCTTAGAAATTTTCGAAAATTAAGTCATTATAGTGCTTTGGAAAGGTAAAGTCTTCAGCTTTCCAACGCTCACACTTTGAGATCATTTCCATTAGCTGTTTTAGAGAAAAGTCGTTTTAAAGTTACCCTTATCTTTGTTTTTTTGCATTTTTTGACTTGTTTTTTAAACAAAACTGCAAAAAAAGTACCTTAGAAATTTTCGAAAATTAAGTCATTATAGTGCTTTGGAAAGGTAAAGTCTTCAGCTTTCCAACGCTCACACTTTGAGATCATTTCCATTAGCTGTTTTAGAGAAAAGTCACTTTAAAGTGACCCTTATCTTTGTTTTTTTTGCATTTTTTGACTTGTTTTTTAAACAAAACTGCAAAAAAAGTACCTTAGAAATTTTCGAAAATTAAGTCATTATAGTGCTTTGGAAAGGTAAAGTCTTCAGCTTTCCAACGCTCACACTTTGAGATCATTTCCATTAGCCGTTTTAGAGAAAAGTCACTTTAAAGTTCCCCTCATATTGTTTTTTTTGCATTTTTTGACTTGTTTTTTAAACAAAACTGCAAAAAAAGTACCTTAGAAATTTTCGAAAATTAAGTCATTATAGTGCTTTGGAAAGGTAAAGTCTTCAGCTTTCCAACGCTCACACTTTGAGAACATTTCCATTAGCTGTTTTAGAGAAAAGTCACTTTAAAGTTACCCTTATCTTTGTTTTTTTGCATTTTTTGACTTGTTTTTTAAACAAAACTGCAAAAAAAGTACCTTAGAAATTTTCGAAAATTAAGTCATTATAGTGCTTTGGAAAGGTAAAGTCTTCAGCTTTCCAACGCTCACACTTTGAGATCATTTCCATTAGCCGTTTTAGAGAAAAGTCACTTTAAAGTGACCCTTATCTTTGTTTTTTTTGCATTTTTTGACTTGTTTTTTAAACAAAACTGCAAAAAAAGTACCTTAGAAATTTTCGAAAATTAAGTCATTATAGTGCTTTGGAAAGGTAAAGTCTTCAGCTTTCCAACGCTCACACTTTGAGATCATTTCCAATAGCCGTTTTAGAGAAAAGTCATTTTAAAGTTACCCTTATTTTTGTTTTTTTGCATTTTTTGACTTGTTTTTTAAACAAAACTGCAAAAAAAGTACCTTAGAAATTTTCGAAAATTAAGTCATTATAGTGCTTTGGAAAGGTAAAGTCTTCAGCTTTCCAACGCTCACACTTTGAGATCATTTCCATTAGCCGTTTTAGAGAAAAGTCACTTTAAAGTTCCCCTCATATTGTTTTTTTTGCATTTTTTGACTTGTTTTTTAAACAAAACTGCAAAAAAAGTACCTTAGAAATTTTCGAAAATTAAGTCATTATAGTGCTTTGGAAAGGTAAAGTCTTCAGCTTTCCAACGCTCACACTTTGAGATCATTTCCATTAGCCGTTTTAGAGAAAAGTCACTTTAAAGTTCCCTTCATCTTTGTTTTTTTGCATTTTTTGACTTGTTTTTTAAACAAAACTGCAAAAAAAGTACCTTAGAAATATTCGAAAATTAAGTCATTATAGTGCTTTGGAAAGGTAAAGTCTTCAGCTTTCCAACGCTCACACTTTGACATCATTTCAATTTGCCGTTTTAGAGAAAAGTCACTTTAAAGTGACCCTTATCTTTTTTTTTTTTGCATTTTTTGACTTGTTTTTTAAACAAAACTGCAAAAAAAGTACCTTAGAAATTTTCGAAAATTAAGTCATTATAGTGCTTTGGAAAGGTAAAGTCTTCAGCTTTCCAACGCTCACACTTTGAGATCATTTCCATTAGCCGTTTTAGAGAAAAGTCACTTTAAAGTGACCCTTATCTTTGTTTTTTTGCATTTTTTGACTTGTTTTTTAAACAAAACTGCAAAAAAAGTACCTTAGAAATTTTCGAAAATTAAGTCATTATAGTGCTTTGGAAAGGTAAAGTCTTCAGCTTTCCAACGCTCACACTTTGAGATCATTTCCATTAGCTGTTTTAGAGAAAAGTCACTTTAAAGTTACCCTTATCTTTGTTTTTTTTGCATTTTTTGACTTGTTTTTTAAACAAAACTGCAAAAAAAGTACCTTAGAAATTTTCGAAAATTAAGTCATTATAGTGCTTTGGAAAGGTAAAGTCTTCAGCTTTCCAACGCTCACACTTTGAGATCATTTCCATTAGCCGTTTTAGAGAAAAGTCACTTTAAAGTTCCCCTCATGTTGTTTTTTTTGCATTTTTTGACTTGTTTTTTAAACAAAACTGCAAAAAAAGTACCTTAGAAATTTTCGAAAATTAAGTCATTATAGTGCTTTGGAAAGGTAAAGTCTTCAGCTTTCCAACGCTCACACTTTGAGATCATTTCCATTAGCTGTTTTAGAGAAAAGTCACTTTAAAGTGACCCTTATCTTTGTTTTTTTGCATTTTTTGACTTGTTTTTTAAACAAAACTGCAAAAAAAGTACCTTAGAAATTTTCGAAAATTAAGTCATTATAGTGCTTTGGAAAGGTAAAGTCTTCAGCTTTCCAACGCTCACACTTTGAGAACATTTCCATTAGCCGTTTTAGAGAAAAGTCACTTTAAAGTGACCCTTATCTTTGTTTTTTTTGCATTTTTTGACTTGTTTTTTAAACAAAACTGCAAAAAAAGTACCTTAGAAATTTTCGAAAATTAAGTCATTATAGTGCTTTGGAAAGGTAAAGTCTTCAGCTTTCCAACGCTCACACTTTGAGATCATTTCCATTAGCCGTTTTAGAGAAAAGTCACTTTAAAGTTCCCCTCATATTGTTTTTTTTGCATTTTTTGACTTGTTTTTTAAACAAAACTGCAAAAAAAGTACCTTAGAAATTTTCGAAAATTAAGTCATTATAGTGCTTTGGAAAGGTAAAGTCTTCAGCTTTCCAACGCTCACACTTTGAGATCATTTCCATTAGCCGTTTTAGAGAAAAGTCACTTTAAAGTGACCCTTATCTTTGTTTTTTTGCATTTTTTGACTTGTTTTTTAAACAAAACTGCAAAAAAAGTACCTTAGAAATTTTCGAAAATTAAGTCATTATAGTGCTTTGGAAAGGTAAAGTCTTCAGCTTTCCAACGCTCACACTTTGAGAACATTTCCATTAGCTGTTTTAGAGAAAAGTCGTTTTAAAGTTCCCCTCATGTTTTTTTTTGCATTTTTTGACTTGTTTTTTAAACAAAACTGCAAAAAAAGTACCTTAGAAATTTTCGAAAATTAAGTCATTATAGTGCTTTGGAAAGGTAAAGTCTTCAGCTTTCCAACGCTCACACTTTGAGAACATTTCCATTAGCCGTTTTAGAGAAAAGTCACTTTAAAGTGACCCTTATCTTTGTTTTTTTGCATTTTTTGACTTGTTTTTTAAACAAAACTGCAAAAAAAGTACCTTAGAAATTTTCGAAAATTAAGTCATTATAGTGCTTTGGAAAGGTAAAGTCTTCAGCTTTCCAACGCTCACACTTTGAGAACATTTCCATTAGCTGTTTTAGAGAAAAGTCGTTTTAAAGTTCCCCTCATGTTTTTTTTTTTGCATTTTTTGACTTGTTTTTTAAACAAAACTGCAAAAAAAGTACCTTAGAAATTTTCGAAAATTAAGTCATTATAGTGCTTTGGAAAGGTAAAGTCTTCAGCTTTCCAACGCTCACACTTTGAGAACATTTCCATTAGCCGTTTTAGAGAAAAGTCACTTTAAAGTTCCCCTTATCTTGTTTTTTTTGCATTTTTTGACTTGTTTTTTAAACAAAACTGCAAAAAAAGTACCTTAGAAATTTTCGAAAATTAAGTCATTATAGTGCTTTGGAAAGGTAAAGTCTTCAGCTTTCCAACGCTCACACTTTAAGAACATTTCCATTAGCCGTTTTAGAGAAAAGTCACTTTAAAGTTCCCCTCATGTTGTTTTTTTTTCATTTTTTGACTTGTTTTTTAAACAAAAGTGCAAAAAAAGTACCTTAGAAATTTTCGAAAATTAAGTCATTATAGTGCTTTGGAAAGGTAAAGTCTTCAGCTTTCCAACGCTCACACTTTGAGAACATTTCCATTAGCTGTTTTAGAGAAAAGTCACTTTAAAGTGACCCTTATCTTTGTTTTTTTGCATTTTTTGACTTGTTTTTTAAACAAAACTGCAAAAAAAGTACCTTAGAAATTTTCGAAAATTAAGTCATTATAGTGCTTTGGAAAGGTAAAGTCTTCAGCTTTCCAACGCTCACACTTTGAGATCATTTCCATTAGCCGTTTTAGAGAAAAGTCACTTTAAAGTGACCCTTATCTTTGTTTTTTTGCATTTTTTGACTTGTTTTTTAAACAAAACTGCAAAAAAAGTACCTTAGAAATTTTCGAAAATTAAGTCATTATAGTGCTTTGGAAAGGTAAAGTCTTCAGCTTTCCAACGCTCACACTTTGAGATCATTTCCATTAGCCGTTTTAGAGAAAAGTCACTTTAAAGTGACCCTTATCTTTGTTTTTTTGCATTTTTTGACTTGTTTTTTAAACAAAACTGCAAAAAAAGTACCTTAGAAATTTTCGAAAATTAAGTCATTATAGTGCTTTGGAAAGGTAAAGTCTTCAGCTTTCCAACGCTCACACTTTGAGAACATTTCCATTAGCCGTTTTAGAGAAAAGTCACTTTAAAGTTCCCGTCATCTTTGTTTTTTTGCATTTTTTGACTTGTTTTTTAAACAAAACTGCAAAAAAAGTACCTTAGAAATTTTCAAAATTTAAGTCATTATAGTGCTTTGGAAAGGTAAAGTCTTCAGCTTTCCAACGCTCACACTTTGAGATCATTTCCATTAGCCGTTTTAGAGAAAAGTCACTTTAAAGTTCCCTTCATCTTTGTTTTTTTGCATTTTTTGACTTGTTTTTTAAACAAAACTGCAAAAAAAGTACCTTAGAAATTTTCGAAAATTAAGTCATTATAGTGCTTTGGAAAGGTAAAGTCTTCAGCTTTCCAACGCTCACACTTTGAGATCATTTCCATTAGCTGTTTTAGAGAAAAGTCGTTTTAAAGTTACCCTTATCTTTGTTTTTTTGCATTTTTTGACTTGTTTTTTAAACAAAAGTGCAAAAAAAGTACCTTAGAAATTTTCGAAAATTAAGTCATTATAGTGCTTTGGAAAGGTAAAGTCTTCAGCTTTCCAACGCTCACACTTTGAAAACATTTCCATTAGCCGTTTTAGAGAAAAGTCACTTTAAAGTGACCCTTATCTTTGTTTTTTTTGCATTTTTTGACTTGTTTTTTAAACAAAACTGCAAAAAAAGTACCTTAGAAATTTTCGAAAATTAAGTCATTATAGTGCTTTGGAAAGGTAAAGTCTTCAGCTTTCCAACGCTCACACTTTGAGAACATTTCCATTAGCTGTTTTAGAGAAAAGTCGTTTTAAAGTTCCCCTCATCTTTGTTTTTTTGCATTTTTTGACTTGTTTTTTAAACAAAACTGCAAAAAAAGTACCTTAGAAATTTTCGAAAATTAAGTCATTATAGTGCTTTGGAAAGGTAAAGTCTTCAGCTTTCCAACGCTCACACTTTGAGATCATTTCCATTAGCCGTTTTAGAGAAAAGTCACTTTAAAGTTCCCCTCATATTGTTTTTTTTGCATTTTTTGACTTGTTTTTTAAACAAAACTGCAAAAAAAGTACCTTAGAAATTTTCGAAAATTAAGTCATTATAGTGCTTTGGAAAGGTAAAGTCTTCAGCTTTCCAACGCTCACACTTTGAGAACATTTCCATTAGCTGTTTTAGAGAAAAGTCACTTTAAAGTGACCCTTATCTTTGTTTTTTTGCATTTTTTGACTTGTTTTTTAAACAAAACTGCAAAAAAAGTACCTTAGAAATTTTCGAAAATTAAGTCATTATAGTGCTTTGGAAAGGTAAAGTCTTCAGCTTTCCAACGCTCACACTTTGAGAACATTTCCATTAGCTGTTTTAGAGAAAAGTCATTTTAAAGTTACCCTTATCTTTGTTTTTTGCATTTTTTGACTTGTTTTTTAAACAAAACTGCAAAAAAAGTACCTTAGAAATTTTCGAAAATTAAGTTGTTATAGTGCTTTGGAAAGGTAAAGTCTCCAGCTTTCCAACGCTCACTTTTTGAGAACATTTACATTAGCTGTTTTAGAGAAAAGTCATTTTAAAGTTACCCTTATCTTTGTTTTTTTGCATTTTTTGACTTGTTTTTTAAACAAAAGTGCAAAAAAAGTACCTTAGAAATTTTCGAAAATTAAGTCATTATAGTGCTTTGGAAAGGTAAAGTCTTCAGCTTTCCAACGCTCACACTTTGAGATCATTTCCATTAGCCGTTTTAGAGAAAAGTCACTTTAAAGTGAAGAAAAAAATTCATTAAAATTTCTAATGACTTGGAGATATGTACTGAGTTTTAAGCCAAGTAGAAAAGTTTTTTATTAACGTAGCTTTGCTTAAAACTAACTTTTTAAAAAAAAATACTTATTTTTAAAAATTTTAATGTCATCTGATGTACAGTACATAAACAATAATTACTGTTTCTAATTTTTCGCTGACTAATTTTTTTGTATCTTCTTTTTTTCAAACTTTAATGATAAATGATGTACATTTTATTATCAATACGTATTGTTTATAATTTTTTGCATACTCAGGAACATTTACTTAGTTCTAAATAAAATATAAATTTTTTGGATTATTAGCTTTGCTTAAAAATAGATTTTTTTTTAAATTTGATATTCTTTATATTTTTTTACATACTCAGGAACATTTACATTTAACAATTTTAGTAAATTATTTAAGAATAAAAATATAAAAAATTATTGAAAAAAATGTTTTACGTAAAAATCTGATGTTTATTTTTACGCAATTTCAAATTTTTATATTAAAAAAAATTAATGTTACACAAAGTAGAGAAATTACATTTCAAAAATAATTTTGTTATTTTTACAAATAAATTGAATTTCAAATATTTGAATTAATATTAATAATTGCTAAATAAAAATTAATAAAAAAAATTACTAATTTTTCGAATGAAATTTGGAAAAACTTTATTCAGCTGTTTGTGTTTTTTGCGTAAATTTTAATTGTAAAATTATTGAAAATGTGAAAAATCAACAGTTTCAATATGTCAAGGATTTTTCAATAATTTAGCATAAGAAAGAAATGTTAATCCCTTATTGTAAGCAAAGGAGGTAATGACCCTCAGCATTGTTGAGAAAAATTGTTTTCTTTCCGTCCTTCTCCATCTTTCCTTCTGCGATAATAAAATTTCCAAATTAAAATTGAGCCTTCTCCCCTTCTCTCCCTTTCCTCGTTGAAAGTTTTCGCCTTCTATCTACGTGACTTTGTCAATGCGTAAGAGTCCATTTAACTCCTTTTGTGGTGTAACTTCTCATAAATAAGTTAAGTTTTTTTGGAATTGAATTTTATTAAATATTTGAAATTTTTACTTTATATAACTTTGTGATACAATTAAACTAACTTCCAAATTTTTAGAATCAAAAGAACGTGCAAGAATATTTCAAAGGTCAACGTGTTTCTAAGAGGAGAATTTATTTGGATTTTTCCCATCATCCTTTAATAATTAATAAGTGAGTACCATAACTTTGTATTTAAATTATTTTTATATTTTTAAATTAATATACCATCTTAAAAAATTGTTTATTAATTGATATCATAAATATTTTATAAATTGAAATAAATTTTAATTAAAACTTCTTTTGTAAATTATATTCTTTATTAAATTGTTATAACAGCTTAATTATTTGAAATTTTTTTATTTTTCCATCTATGTATATTTTACGCGTGTTAAGTATTAATTGGGTTTAATTATGTTAATTATTATAAATTAATTTAAAAATTAAATGAAACTGATATTCAATAAAAATAAATTATTTTAATAGTTTTCTTCTTTTAACTTATATAACTTACACACGTGTAAATTAACAATTTTTTTAGTTAGCAATATTTTTTAATTAAATTTAATAAAAGAAATTAAATTAAAAAGTTAATTAATTTTGAATTAAAATTTCATGAAATTTAATTTTGATAATAAATATAAGTTTAATAATTAATGAAAAATTAAAATTTCTCTTGAAAATATAACAATTTTCGTAAAAAATTTCTCAAATCAAATAAATAATAAATAAATATAAAATTGATTTTAATCTGTCGTTTCTATGTAATAGCAACTTAAATTTTTTTAAAGAAATAATTTTCAAAAATAAAAAACTCGAAAAGTAGTCATTAATTTCAATAAATTTTTGTTGTCTTGTCTAATTATTTTAATTATTTCCAGGGATAATTTATTTCCTTCTATGACGACATTTATCAGAGGAAAAGAGCATGACAACGAGACACCAGAAGACGTCGAAGAATGATTAATTTTCCAAAATCTTCGAATGTTTATGTAGTTTTTTATTACTATTGTTATCATTGTATTATTTTAATTTTTATGATTGTATTTAAATATTATTCGTTTATTGTATTTTGAAGTATTTAGGTAGGGTTTTTTTAATTAAAAAATGAAATTATATTAGATAGGAAATTAGAAAATAAGTAAGTTTAAATAAATTTAACTGTAGAAGCGGATTAGAAAAGCAGCATCAACTACCGAGGATGACCGCCGAGGATGAGGGGTGAGCGAACGGAATTTCAATATTGTCATTATGATTTATTAGAACCTACACCCATAATAATAAAATAATATTATAATTAATTAGAATTAATTAATTTATAATAATATAAAATAAACTAAATATTAAAAAAAATTTAACAAAAATTATATATTAAAAGTAAAACTTCAAAATTAGTAAGAGTTAAGTATTA
Source organism: Leptopilina drosophilae (assembly GCA_032873175.1). Taxonomy (NCBI): domain Eukaryota; kingdom Metazoa; phylum Arthropoda; class Insecta; order Hymenoptera; family Figitidae; genus Leptopilina; species Leptopilina drosophilae. The sequence goes on from CM065485.1 coordinate 32,634,412, forward strand.
AAAATATATAAATTTGATAAAATATTAAAGATTTGAAATAATTGAGACTTACTAAAAAATGATTAAGATTTGAAAATTAAAATTTAAAATTATTAATAAGTTTCTAATTCGTATTAAAAAGTTAAACAATGAGAGCAATATAAAAATAAAATAAGTTGAAACTCTTATTAATTTTGAAGGAAAATTTTGAATAATTAGAATAATTTTTATTAATTTAAATTTATCTTATTAAAATATTTCTTAAAGATTACTGTAAATTTTAATAATAGATATGTAATAAAGACAATAATTAATTTTTTATATTGACAAAAATTTACAAATTTAATTTTTTTAATGTTAATTAAAATTATCATTTATTTATTCATCTATAAATAATTTGTAAAAGAAATAACGATAAAAGAAACAGTTTTTAATAGCACAACAACTGGGTGTAGGTTTTAGATTAAATAGTAGACAATACTAGTTGCTGTACTAATTATTGCGACGTTGTAACAAATTTGTTTTATTTGATAATTTAAAACTGTTTTTAAGTTTAGAATATTAAATTTAAAACATTACAATTGTTGATAATTTTAAAAACAAAATTGTTTTAAACGTCGATTAAATTGTCATGTAAATTAGAGATTTGAACTTTTGACAATGAAGTTGAATGTTAAAAATTAATAATAGTTAATAGTAATAATAATAATAATAATAATAGTAAGAGTATTAATAATAATATGTTAATAGTAATATTACTTTTTAATTACTGGTACATCGCAGTAATTAGTACACTCTTTTTGGCAAGTAAAAAACCTTTCTCATTACTGTTCTTTCCAATTACCCTTTTTTATAAAATGCAATGACATTTTTTTTTGTTAACTTAAGTGCATGATGGTTTGAAATTTTCAAGGTTGCGACAAATTAACGAAATGTAAACAAAAGGACTGGAAAATTAAAAAGTTTTATATTTATTACAAAACTTTTCTTTTTGGTAACCGTAAATATTTAAAAAAAACAACCTTAATTGCTGCTTTTGGATTATATTTATTATTTATTTAAATTGTTTTATTAAAAATAGTATAATTGATCCGCCAGTTCAATTTTTAAATTAAATATTTTTTTAATTATTTAAGCTTTAAATAATTATATTTAAAATTCTAAAAATTAAGTTATGAAAAATTGTATTTCTATTGTTTAAAGCTAATATAATTCTGAAAATAATATTTTTAAATATCAATATTAATTAATGTTTTGTGGGTTCTCATTAAGAATAAAAATTTGTTTAAAAAAATTAGTTGTAAACATTAAAAAAATACTATAAATTTTGAATAATTTTAATGTAATAATTCAGTAACAAGTGAATTTACTCAGAGTTTCAATTATAATTTTCATTAATTAACAAGATTTTGAAACAAGTAAATTAAATTACTACATAAGCAGCAATTAAGGTCCTAAATAGTATCTGTTATAATTAATTACTAAAGAGTTTTCATTATACTTTTCACTAATTACCAAGTTTTTGAACAATTTATTATTAAAATAGAACTCTCCAAACTTAGAATTTAAAAAAATTTTGTTTTTTTAATATTTTAATTTTATTTTGGCTCTAATTTAATTAAAAATGATAGAATTATAAACAAATAACTAACAATTTATGAAATAATTTAAACATCTAAAATTTGATTGAAAATAATTAAAACTTTTTAGGAATTTTCGTTAATTATTAAAAATAATCCAGCGAATTTTTTAAAACTAATTAAGTTAATTTAATTGACAGTTGTTACTGTCTTAATTCTTCAAATAAGTTCAGGAAAAAAGTTTAAAATCTTTCTTTGAAAATTAAGGAAAATTTGTGGCAACCTTAAATGAAGAATACAAATAATATTGAGTCATATTTTTTTAATACTTATATTTCAATAACATATTTGATATATTGTATCAATATTACATAATATTTATTCAACTTAAAATGTAAATTCACGCGAAACTTGTATAAAAAATATTAAGTCTTGCACATAAGTTATTTGCTAGTAAAAATCCTTTTAGGTCATTAATCCTTGTTCCACTGTTGTTACGCTGTTCTTTCTCCCCTTCTTTTCTTACTTCTATTCCTGAAACAAAAGAAGGTTTTTTTACTCTCTCAATATTTCTCTCCCTAAAGGGAGAAAAGTTCCCACTGTAAGTCTCTAAGGAGAAAATAGGAAAAGGTCCCTTTTCTTCTTAGAGAATAAAGTGACAACTTTTCTTTCTTAGGGTACAATGTAGTCACATTAGTTCCCATTGAGAATAAACTAATGTTTTTGGTGTAACATAGATATTCCGTTTACATTTACTCCAAATGACCCTACTGAAAATTTGTGAAATTATTTTCAATAAAATTCAAGGACGTTTCAATAATTCCGAAGTAGAGAGAAACATTAATTCCTTATTGTAAACAAGGAAGTTTATGACCCTCAACATTGTTCGAGAATTAGTTTTGAAATTGTGTTGAAACGTGAAATTTAAGTTTCAAAATTTAAGGAAATAAATCAATATTTTATAATTAATATGAAATTTTTTAATAATAATTTATTTTTATTTAATATTTTAATAAATAAATCTTTAATTCAGAAAAAAATTGTAAAAATTAAAAATGAAAATATTGTAAAGCAGAAAAATTGTAATAATAATTATTGCCGTTGAGAAAGAGAGACAAGGATGGAAGGAAAACATTAAATTCTCTACAATGCCGAGAGTCGTAAAGTTTCTTGTTTACAAAAAGGGATTAGATTGCCCCTATTATTTGAATATATTGAAAAATTTACTAAATATTCGAATATTTAATGATTTTCTACTACAAAATTTTACGAAAAAATTAAATAGTCAATAAAAAATAAAATTTAATTTAAAATTAAAATTTTTTTAATTCTCACTTTTTATTTTTAATTATTGCATTAAAGCAAGTCTATACACGGGAGCAGTTCGAGAGCACCCGGCGATGAGAACCGTCACCCACCATGCAAGAGCGGTAAAGAAAGCCTGCATGCAAGGAGACTGGTCTCATCGTCTCGTGCTCTTGAGCTGCTCCCGTGTGCAGGCCTGTAATTAAAGTTTTGTAAGTTTTAATTTATTCAATTTTATTACTAATTTTTTATGAAATTAATCTTTTTAACGAAAATTACTATTATTGTTTTAAAATAAATTTAAAATTTCATTTTCTTTTTAAACACAATAATTTCGAAACTAGTTTTCCAACAATTCCAAGGAAGAAAAAGAGGCGTAAGGGACTCAGCTCAATTTTAATTTTTTTTATTATTGTCCTTGTTTACAAGAGATAATTTTATCTTTTAATTCAGAATTATTATAAAAAGTCTATTTCATAATTAAATATTCAATAATTTTCAAAATTTTTGTATGTTTCTGATAAATAATTTTAAGAAAAAAATTGAAATACTCGATAAATGTAAAATTCTACCAGAGAATTTAATAATTATTTTTACTTATTTTTATTTTCATTGATTAATTAAATTAAATTATTTAATTAATATTACTACTGTTATTTATTAATTAAATAATTTTAGTAAATTAATCAATAGAAATAAAAATAAGTAAAAATAATTATTAAATTTTCTGGTAGAATAATAAATTATTTTTACTTATTTCTATTTTCATTGATTAATTAATTTAAATTATTTAATTAATATTAATACTGTTATTTATTAATTAAATAATTTAAGTTAATTAATCAATAAAAATAGAAATAAGTAAAAATAATTATTAAATTTTCTGGTAGAATTTTACTTTTTATCGAGTATTTCAATTTTTTTCTTTAACTTATTTATCGAAAAATTAAAGAAATTTTTGAAAATTATTAAATGAACTTTTTATAATAATTCAGAATTGAAAGAAAAAATTAACCTCTTCTTGTAAATAATGGCAATAAAGAAACAAAATTAAAATTCAGGTAAGTACCTTCTCCCCCTTTTTTTCTTGAAATTGTTGGAAAACTGGTTTTGAAATTATTTTGTTTAAAAAGAAAATGAAATTTTAAAATTTATTTTAAAACAATAATAGTAATTTTCTTAATAAATATTAATTTCATAAAAAATATATAGTCATAACAAATTTCATGTAAAATTTTACTTTTTATTGACTATTTAATTTTTTCGTAAAATTTTATGATAGACAATTATTGAATTATTTTAATTCCTTCTTTTAAATTTATACTATTGTTTATTATGTAAATTTCTCAACGGAAGGTTAAAGATTAAATTATTTTCTATCACAGTAATTGGTGCACTTGTACATGGAAGTGAAAGACCTTTCTTCTTTTTTCTTCCAAATTAATTAACACTTAAAAGATAGGACTTTAAGACAATGAAAAAAATAAATATTCTTTAATTATGTCATTTTTAAAAATTTATTTATACATTTATTTCCTCATACAATAGTACATATTTTTGTTTGATTAAAAATTAAAGTAGAGTTCATTATAAAAAAAATTTGTACGTTGATTGAAACTCTTCAGTTTGATGATGAACCTTTTCTTGATTTTTCCGCTCGTGAGTCTTCTTTTATTACATTCATTCCTGAAACAGAAAGAGGTCTTTTACTCCCTTGCGATAAACCAGTAGAATTCCTAAGAAGAATAAGACTTCTCTATCTGTCTCTCTTTTGGTAGATAGAAAATTTTTCTATCCATCAAAAGAGAGACAAATGGAGAAAAATCATTTATTTCTTCACTAATATTGCTTCCATAGAAAAATACTATATTTGTCTCAGAACCAAATAGACTTTTTATTTGTTTCAAATAAATCTTATTTGGTTTAAATAAAATGTTATTTTCTTAAATATATGTTTTATTTATGTCCAATAAAATTTCTTTTCGAAAGAATTTGTGTCTTTAAAAAGTCGTGGACATTTCTTGTTAAATTTTAAATAATTTAAATATTAAACATAAAAATTTAAATAATTATTATTATATTATAATTATCAAAATAATCTCACCTCACCTAAAGTTAGCGTTCATTATAACAATGTTTTGCTCTATAGTATAAATTGATATGTTAAAAACTAAAAAGTTAATTTATAGACTATGTGTAAAAAAATCCGAAGAAAATTGTATTAAATGTGTAGTGTTTTTATTTGTTAGCTTCCTTAACAATTAAAGGGCCTAGTGGAGGGGGAAAGAAAAATCAAAAATTTGTTTTTTCTCGAAAACCACTTGATCGATTTTAATAAAATTTATACGAGTTATATAAATCAATAAGAGGAAATTTAAAAAAATTCAAAAAATTTTGTCCATAAAAAACCCAAATTTTTTTTTAATTTTCAAAAAAAATTTTTCATTCCGGCTGAAGCACAATGAACTAGAAACTAATTATTTTTTAATTTGCTTGAAATTTAGTAATTATGTGTTTCAGGGGCCATTCATTAGTCATCAATTAAAAATTTGTCGCATTTGTTTGAAACGAATGACGCGCAATCTAGGTTTTTAATTTTTTACACTATTTGGTACCTGATTAAAAAAATTTTTTGTGGCCAAAATTTTTGAAATTTTATCTTAATTCCTCTTATTGATTTATATAACTTGTAAAAATTTCATTAAAATCGATCAAGTGAATATCGAAAAAAAACAAATTTTTTATTTTCCTTTCCCCCTCCATAACTCTTTAAAAATCAAATTTTTTTAAAAAATATTCAGTGAAAAATGTTATCTAATGCTGCCAACATGTAATCAAAATTTCAAATTTTTTTGAGTTGTTCAAATGTTCTATACGAGTTGTTCAAATAATTAAATTTAATAAAAAACTGTAAAAAAATTATATTTTTTAAGAAATTAAGAATTTTCATTAAAATTGAAAATATCAGTTTTGAAAGCAACAGTGGAAAATAATTTTTTTTATATAAAATCCACTTATTTTGTGAATCAATAAATTATATTTAACTAACTACTTCTTTTAAAGAGGTAAGAAATCTGACCCAACGGAAAATTGACTCAGGTAGAAGGAGACTACAGGTCGAAGAAAACGAGAGGGGAATAGGAAAACCCTAAAATCCTTATCTTTCTTGTTCATAAAAGAGTATTAATTTCTCTTTCTGATCGTCAATTATTGAAAAGTTGACGACTACAAGTAATGTTCAAAATAATTGAAAAATTTTAGTTCCTTATATACATTTTAGGAAAATACATTAAAACTGCTGAATATTATTTATAAAAAATACTTTTCATTTTTAGTGAAAATTTCAAGAATTTTGACACAAAAGAAATTTATAACATACATCAAAAAATAAATGTTTTTATTTTATTTGGAAAATTTTATTTATATATACAGTAGTATATATAATATAAAATTAATTAAAATTTTCATCAATATTTGTTTATTATTTCACAATTAACAATAACTACTTTCAAAGATCAGAATCTTTTTCATAATACTTACTGAAAATTTATCTATAACTATTAATAATCAAAAAATAATAATTAAAAACAGAAAAGCATTAAATAATTTTTCTAACAATTTATAAAGTTGTAAATAAAAATAGAAATTAAAACTGATTTTTGTAAATTTTTCAAATAAAATTAAAATAATTATTTTTTAATGTAAGGTATAAATTTCTTTTGGGTCAGAATTCTTAAAATTTTTTAGAAAAATAAAACTATTTTTTATAAAATAATATTCATCAGTTTTAATTTATTTTCCTATAATGTAAGTAGAAAGAAACTAAATTTTCCAATTATTTTGAATAATATTTGTAGTCGTCGACCTTTTAATAATCAACGATTAGAAATTTCTTTTGTAAAGAAGTAAGATAAGGACTTTGGGGTTTTCCTTTTCCCTTCTTTTGTTTCCTCCAAAAATTTTCTCCTTCTACCTGAGTGAATTTTCCGTTGAGTCAGTTTTCGTACCTTCTTTAGAAGGAGTTGTTAGTTAAATATAATTAATTTATAAATTGTGAAATAATAATTTTACAAAAGAATTGAATTTTATATAAAATTATTGAAAATTCTATATTTAATATTTAAATTATTTTACATTTAACAATAAGTCTCCACAACTTTTCTTATAGTTTTTCTAGCTTTATATTATAAAATTCACTTATTTTGTGAAATAATAAATTATATTTAATATTTAATTATCTACTTCTTTTAAAGTAGGTAAGAAAATTGACGCAACGGTAAATTCACTCAGGTAGAAGAAGAAAATTTTCAAAGGAAACAAAAGAGGGCAAAAGGAAAACCCCAAAGTCCTTTTCTTACTTCTTTACAAAAGAGATTTCTAATCGTCAATTGTTGAAATGTCGACGACTACAAATGATATTCAAAGTAATTAGAAAATTTTAGTTCCTTTATATTTACATTTTAGAAAAATAATTTAAAACTGCTGAATATTATTTATAAAAAATACTTTTTATTTTTCGTAAAAATTTCAAAAATTTTGACACAAAAGAAATTTATAACATACATTAAAAAATAATTTATTTTATTTTATTTAAAAAACAAAAAAATAAATAATATTTGCTAAAATGTAAGTTGAAAGAAACTAAATTTTCCAATTATTTTGAATAATATTTGTAGTCGTCGACCTTTTAATAATCAACAATTAGAAAGAAAAGTTAATCCTCTTTTGTAAACAAGTAAGATAACGACTTTGGGATTTTCTTTTTCCCCTCCTTTGTTTCCTTCGAAAATTTTCTCCTTCTACCTGAGTGAATTTTCCGTTGCGTCAGTTTTCTGACCTCCTTTAACAAGAAGGGTCTAAGACTTTTTCGACGTCTTTAATTCTTCTTTCATCTTTTGACAATCCAGAGTCAACTTACAACAGTTTTCCATAAGAAGCGGCTGAGGAATCACCTGAAATATAGGGGTAAGTGAATTAAATACAAATAATTTTCTTTTCTTTATTTCTTCTTTTAAACATTTTCTTCTTCTTACAATGTCTATTCTTTTAGAAATTCTTTTTCTTTCTTTTAATTCTTGAAAGTAATTTTTTAGTTTTTAAGATTAAAAAATTACATTAAATCTAAATCTGTGAAAATTTCCCCGATTTCAATTCAGTGGACTATGCTTCTTAAATAAATCAGTGGAATTTTACTCTTGCTTAGAATTGCACTGACTTAATTAAGAAACATAGTCCACTGAATTGAAATCGGCCAATTTTTTACAGATTCAGATTTAATTCTTCTTTAAATTTTTCTTTGTTTTTTTCCATTTCTATCTTTGTAGGAAACGCGCACTTGACTTATTTAGTGGAAATAGGACCATAACCTCTTCCACTGAATAGGGATCGGTTATCTTTACCGATTCACATTGAAAGTGCAATATTTTTGTTTTACTATTTTCTCTTTCTTTTTATCTACCATTATTTATTTATCTGCATCTCTATTTGAATCAGTGGAATTCACTAGGAAAGAGTTGTAAGTATACCACTTTTACAGGTTATTAGTTAAAATTCACTGGGAAACCAGTAAAAATGGTATACTTATAACTGTTTCCCAGTGAATTCCACTTATTTTTTGATGAGAATAAAACTTCTATTCTTCTATTCTATTCTTCTTTCTTTTAATTTTTTTAAGTAATTTTTAATTTTCAAAATTAAAAAAATTACTTTAAATCTAAATCTGTGAAAATTTCGTTGATTTCAATTCAGTGGACTATGTTTCTAAAATAAATCAGTGCAATTTCACTCTAACTTAGAATTCTACTAATTTATTTAAGAAACATAATCCACTGAATTGAAATCAGCGAAATTTTCCCAAATGTAGATTTAATGTAATTTTTTAGTTTTTCTTTGTTTTTTCTATTTCTATTTTTGTAGCAAAAACGCACTTAACTTATTTAGTGGAAATAGGAAAATATCCTCTTCCACTAAATAAGAAATCGGAAATCTTTACCGATTATTAAAATCAAAGTGCAATATTTCTCTTTTTGTTTTTTCCTCCTTTTTTCATCTTTCTTTCTATATAATCTATCTCTTTCCATTATATCAATCCTCTCTTTTCCTTTCCTTACTTGGTGGGATGACTTGCAACACGTCTTCCTTTTGGAAGAAAGTCTCCTCCAAAGTTTCCTTTCTCTCCTTCTTTGGTGGGATGACTTGTAACACGCCTTCCTTTTGGAAGAAAGTCTCCTCCAAAGATTCCTCTTAGTCTCCTCCAAAGTTTCCTTTCCTAACTTGGTGGGATGACTTGTAACAAGCCTTCCTTTTGGAAGAAAGTCTCCTCCAAAGTTTCCTTTCTCTCCTTCTTTGGTGGGATGACTTGTAACATGCCTTCCTTTTGGAAGAAAGTCTCCTCCAAAGATCCTCCCTTTAAGCATCCCAGGGGAGAGTGTGACGACTTTCTCTCCCCACCTGGGAACGAAGTCGTCCTCGAGGAGATAGTTTCCGACTTCGATCTCCTCGAGTAGGGAAGTTGGAAATGACCGAGTCTTTCCACTTCCCACGAGAAGTCGAAGTCAAGGAGAGGAGGACCACAACTCTCCTTGAGAAAGAAAAAGAGGGAGGGTGTACGTTAATTTTTTTTCAAATTTTTCAGCTCTAGAGGTCGTCATTCACAGTGACCTTCTTACCCGTTCGACTTCTTCTGGAATTGAGAAAGTCGCCATCCTCTTTCTGAGGACGACTTCTTTCTCTCTTCCTACTCAAGGAGAGTGAAGTCGACAACTTCTCTCCTTGAGGACGACTTCGTTCCCAGGTGGGGAGAGAAAGTCGTCACACTCTCCACTGGGGTGTTTAAAGGGAGGAAGTTTGGAGGAGCTTGCTATAAGTCATCCCACCAAACATTGAGAGAGAGAGGAAACTTTGGAGGAGCTTGCAATAAGTCATCCCACCAAGTAAGGAGAGGAAATGGAGGAGAGGTGAGATGAATCTTTGGCGGAGCTTGCTATAAGTTATCCCACCAAAGAAGGAGAGAGAGGAAACTTTGGAGGAGCTTGCAATAAGTCATCCCACCAAGTAAGGAGAGGAAATGGAGGAGAGGTAAGAGGAATCTTTGGCGGAGCTTACTATAAGTTATCCCACCAAAGAAGGAGAGAGAGGAAACTTTGGAGGAGCTTGCAATAAGTCATCCCACCAAGTAAGGAGAGGAAGAAAAAGAGGATTGGAAAAAGATACGTAGAAAGGAAGATGGAAGAAAGAGAACAATAAGAGGAATATTGCACTTTGAATTATAAATCGGATAAGATTTCCGATTTCTTATTCAGTGGAAGAGGATATTTTTCTATTTCCACTAAATAAGTTAAGTGCGCGTGTTTGCTACAAAGATAGAAATGGAAAAAGATAGATAGAAAGAAAGAGAACAAAAAGAGGAATATTGCACTTTGAATTTTAATCGGAAAAGATTTCCGGATTTCCGATTTCTTATTCAGTGGAAGAGGATATTTTCCTATTTCCACTAAATAAGTCAAGTGCGTGTTTGCTACAAAGATTGAAATGGAAAAAGATAGAAAGAAAGAGAACAAAAAGAGGAATATTGCACTTTGAATTTTATTCGGAAAAGATTTCCGATTTCTTATTCAGTGGAAGAGGATATTTTCCTATTTCTACTAAATAAGTCAAGTGCGCGTTTCCTACAAAGATAGAAATGGAAAAAAACAAAGAAAAATTTAAAGATGAATTAAATCTGAATCTGTGAAAAATTGGCCGATTTCAATTCAGTGGACTATGTTTCTTAATTAAATCAGTGGAATTCTAAGCAAGAGTAAAATTCCACTGATTTATTTAAGAAGCATAGTCCACTGAATTGAAATCGGGGAAATTTTCACAGATTTAGATTTAATGTAATTTTTTAATCTTAAAAACTAAAAAATTACTTTCAAGAATTAAAAGAAAGAAAAAGAATTTCTAAAAGAATAGACATTGTAAGAAGAAGAAAATGTTTAAAAGAAGAAATAAAGAAAAGAAAATTATTTATATTTAATTCACTTACCCCTATATTTCATGTGATTCCTCAGCCACTTCTTATGGAAAACTGTTGTAAGTTGACTCTGGATTGTCGAAAGATGAAAGAAGAATTAAAGACGTCGAAAAAGTCTTAGACCCTTCTTGTAAAAGGAGGTACGAAAACTGACTCAACGGAAAATTCACTCAGGTATAAGGAGAAAATTTTTGAAGGAAACAAAAGAGGGGAAAAGGAAAATCCCAAAGTCGTTATCTTACTTGTTTACAAAAGAGGATTAACTTTTCTTTCTAATTGTTGATTATTAAAAGGTCGACGACTACAAATATTATTCAAAATAATTAGAAAATTTAGTTTCTTTCAACTTACATTTTAGTAAATATTATTTATTTTTTTGTTTTTTAAATAAAATAAAATAAATTATTTCTTAATGTATGTTATAAATTTCTTTTGTGTCAAGATTTTTGAAATTTTTACGAAAAATAAAAAGTATTTTTTATAAATAATATTCAGTAGTTTTAAATTATTTTTCTAAAATGTAAATATAAAGGAACTAAAATTTTCTAATTACTTTGAATATCATTTGTACTCGTTGACATTTCAACAATTGACGATTAGAAATCTCTTTTGTAAAGAAGTAAGAAAAGGACTTTGGGGTTTTCCTTTTCCCCTCTTTTGTTTCCTTTGAAAATTTTCTTCTTCTACCTGAGTGAATTTACCGTTGCGTCAATTTTCTTACCTACTTTAAAAGAAGTAGATAATTAAATATTAAATATAATTTATTATTTCACAAAATAAGTGAATTTTATAATATAAAGCTAGAAAAACTATAAGAAAAGTTGTGGAGACTTATTGTTAAATGTAAAATAATTTAAATATTAAATATAGAATTTTCAATAATTTTATATAAAATTCAATTCTTTTGTAAAATTATTATTTCACAATTTATAAATTAATTATATTTAACTAACAACTCCTTCTAAAGAAGGTACGAAAACTGACTCAACGGAAAATTCACTCAGGTAGGAGAAAATTTTCGAAGGAAACAAAGGAGGGGAAAAGGAAAACCCCAAAGTCCTTATCTTACTTGTTTACAAAAGAGGATTAACTTTTAACTTTTCTTTCTAATTGTTGATTATTAAAAGGTCGACGACTACAAATATTATTCAAAATAATTGGAAAATTTAGTTTCTTTCAGCTTACATTTTAGCAAATATTATTTATTTTTTTGTTTTTTAAATAAAATAAAATTAATTATTTCTTAATGTACGTTATAAATTTCTTTTGTGTCAAGATTTTTGAAATTTTTACGAAAAATAAAAAGTATTTTTCATAAATAATATTCAGCAGTTTTAAATTATTTTTCTAAAATGTAATTAGAAAGGAACTAAAATTTTCCAATTTCTTTGAATATTATTTGTAGTCGTCGACATTTCAACAATTGACGATTAGAAATCTCTTTTGTAAAGAAGTAAGATAAGGACTTTGGGGTTTTCCTTTTCCCCTCTTTTGTTTCCTTTGACAATTTTCTTCTTCTACCTGAGTGAATTTACCGTTGCGTCAATTTTCTTACCTACTTTAAAAGAAGTAGATAATTAAATATTAAATATAATTTATTATTTCACAAAATAAGTGTATTTTATAATATAAAGCTAGAAAAACTATAAGAAAAGTTGTGGAGACTTATTGTTAAATGTAAAATAATTTAAATATTAAATATAGAATTTTCAATAATTTTATATAAAATTCAATTCTTTTGTAAAATTATTATTTCACAATTTATTAATTAATTATATTTAACTAACAACTCCTTCTAAAGAAGGTATGAAAACTGACGCAACGGTAAATTTACTCAGGTAGAAGAAAAAAATTTTCGAAGGAAACAAAAGAAGGAAAAAGGAAAACCCCAAAGTCCTTATCTTACTTCTTTACAAAAGAGATTTCTAATCGTTGGTTATTAAAAGGTCGACGACTACAAATATTATTCAAAATAATTGGAAAATTTAGTTATTATTATTTTACAATTTATGAATTAATTATATTTAACTAACTACTCCTTCTAAAAGACGTAAGAAAACTGACTCAATGGAAAATTCACTCAGGTAGAAGGAGAAAATTTTCGAAGGAAACAAAGGAGGGGAAAAGAAATACCCCAATGTCCTTATCTTACTTGTTTATAGAAGAGGATTAACTTTTCTTTCTAATCGTTGATTATTAAAAGGTCGACGACTACAAGTAATTTTCAAAATAATTGGAAAATTTAGTTTCTTTCTACTTAAATTTTAGGAAAATTAATTAAAACTGCTGAATATTTTTTAGAAAAAAGAAATTTATAACATACATACATTAAGAAATAATTTTTATATTATTTGAAAAATTTGCAAATATTTATTATTTTTTTTTAAATAAAAAAACAATTATTTCTTAAGGTATGTTATAAATTTCTTTTGGATCAGAATTCTTGAAATTTTGACGAACAATGAAAAGTATTTTTTATAAATAATATTTAGCAGTTTTAATTTATTTTTCTAAAATGTGAGTAGGAAGGAACTAAAATTTTCTAATTTTTTGAATATTACTTGTAGTCGTCGACCTTTTAATAATCAACGATTAGAAAGAAAAGTTAATCCTCTTTTGTAAACAAGTAAGATAAGGACTTTGGGATTTTCCTTTTCCCCTCTTTTAATTTCTTCGATCTGTTGTCTCCTTCTACCTGAGTCAATTTTCCATTGGGTCAGTTTTCTTACTTCCTTTAAAATAAGTGAATTTTATATAAAATAATAAAAAAAATTTTCCGTTGTTGCTTTCAAAACTGTTTTTTTCAATTTTAATGAAAATTCTTAATTTTTTAAGAAATATTACTTCCTTTAAAATAAGTGAATTTTATATAAAATAATTAAAAAAAATTTCCGTTGTTGCTTTCAAAACTGTTTTTTTCAATTTTAATGAAAATTCTTAATTTTTTAAGAAATATAATTTTTCTTACGGTTTTTCATTAAATTTAATTATTTGAACAACTCGTATAAAATATTTAAACAATTCTAAAAAATTTGAAATTTTTGTTACATGTTGGCAGCATTAAGATAAAAATTTTCACTAAACATTTTTTCAAAACTTTGATTTTTGTAAGAGTTATGCAGGGGGATAGAAAAATAAATAATTTGTTTTTTCTCGAAAACCATTTGATCGATTTTGATGAAATGTATACGAGTTATATAAATCAATAAGAGTAATTTAAAAAAAACAATTGAAAAAATGTTGCCCATAAAAAACGACTAAAAAATTTTTTTGGTCTTAATTTGAAGATACTATTTTAGAATTTTGACAGAAAGTTCTCCTTAATGTGTACTTTTAAGAAAAATTATAAAAAATTCAATTTTATGCATAATAAGTGGCCTCAGAAACACATAATTACTAAGTTTCAAGCAAACTGAAAAATAATCAGTTACTGGATGCATTGTGCTTCAGGCGGAAAGATGCGCCTTCTACACGGAAAAAAATTTCTTGTGAAAGCCACAAGTTTTTTTGGAGAATATACGAATGTGTTAAGTTGTGATTTAAACAGGCGAGTTTAGTGCTTCTAACAAGCTGGTTTGGGCGTAGCACAAACCAATCTGTAATATAACGAAGAAATTCAAGTGTTCGTCTGCTACTGGTTTGTGTACTTCCCAAACTCAGCTGTTTGTGGATACTACAACCACCGTTCATAGATGGCGCAGGAAATCCTGTGGATTATACAAGAAATTTTTTTCCGTGTAGGATTTTAATTTTTTTCACTATGTGGTACCTGATTCAAAAAATTAAAAAAAATATTTCTTATAAGTTCACATTTATGAGAACTTTCTGTAAAAATTCCAAAGTTGTATCTCCAAATTATGACCAAAATTTTTTTTTGAAAATTCAAAAAAAAATTTTTGGGTTTTTTATGGGCAAAATTTTTTGAATTTTTTTTTAAAATTCCTCTTATTGATTTATATAACTCGTATAAATTTCATTAAAATCGATTAAGTGGTTTTGGAGAAAAAACAAATTTTTTATTTTTTATATAAAAAAATTTAACAAGAAATGTCCACGACTTTTTGAAGAAACAAATTCTTTAATTTTTCATTCGTCATTGATAAATGCAGAGTAAGTCCTACAATTTTTAACAATTTTTTTTCTTTAAAATATTTGACAATTGTTATACTTAATATTTGTTTAAATTAATAGTACAATTTTATATGGAAGAAAAGATAGACAAGGACAGAAGGTGGAATGAGGCTATTCAAGTTGGGTGGGGGAAAATTCAAGATTACTGGTGCACAAACTTGTATACAAAGTGTATGGGATAGTCTAATTTTTTAAATATTTCGCTTAAACGAAAATTTTAAACATAAGTTTATTAGAATTTTATGTTTCATTTTTAATGAACTATTTTTTTGCAATAATAAAAATCGATTTTTTAAATTTTTTTATTTTATTAATGCAAAAAATAGTTCATTAAAAATGAAACATAAAATCTTAATAAACTTATGGTTAAAAATTTCGTTTAAGCGAGATATTTTAAAAATTAGACTCTATCCTATACACTTTGTTTACAAGTTTGTGCACCAGTAAACGGCCATCTTGAATTTTCCCCCATCCAACTTGAATAGCCTTATAGGTTTCTTAAATAAATAAGTAGAATTTTACTGTCACTAGAATTCCATTGAGAATCAATAGCTTTTATTGATCCTTTAGAAAATTCTATTGATTTATCGAAGAAATTTTTTCGACTGATTTCAAATCGAGGAAATTTTCACTGATTGAGATTGAAAATAATAATTTTTTAATTTTTAAAACTAAAAAATGACTTTAAAGAATTAAAAGAAAGAATAAGAATTTCTATGAGAAAAGGCAAACTCTAAATTTGAATTAGTATATAAAGTTTTTTCCAATTTCAATTATTGATTCAATTTTCGGTATTGTACAAATTAAATTTTAGGTTTTACTATTTAAATAAGTTTTTTAAATAGTACAACATTTTCTGCATAGAATTTCTTTTTAAAAGTAATTTTTCAATTCTTTATATTATAAGTGAGGCATTAAACAAATGAACTAAAAGCGAAAAGTCATCTCTAATTATTCAAACTAGTAAAAATTTTCGTATTATAATTAAAGTTGTGAATTTTATTGAATATTACTTAGAGGTGAAGAAAGAAGGGAAAAAAAAGAAACAAGAACAATTTCATCACTCACTCAGATAATTGTAGAAAAATCAAAAATTTGTAATTATTAATTAGAAGTAAAATGAATAAAAATATGTAAAGAAATGTATTTATAAATAAATTGAATGTGACATTTAATAAAAAAAAATCTTTGTTTAAATTATCACAAAATTTTTTTAATTACTACATGAAAAAACTTCAACTGCAACAGCTATATATATTTCAAAAATAACGAAAGTCTGAAATTAAATCAACTAAATCTTATGCCACTATAAAAAGTTTGTAGTTTTTTCATCTGAAGTGTTTTTTCTTTGTATGAATTTGAATTCTTAACTATTTTTTATAAAGAATATTTAACTCTAGTACTACTATTTTTATTCCAATAAGTTTCATATTTTTGATTTAATATTATTATTTTTAATATTATATTTTCTTGTTACTCAAAGTATTTTTATTTGTTTTCCAATGGAATTTAATTTACAATAAAATTAATTTAGTTACTCGAATTAAAAATATTAAGATAGTTTATAAGAGATAGAAATAAAAATTAAGAAAGAAAATGAAAACAATGAACTAAAATAATTATTATAAAAATAAAATAATGAAAACAACATTTTCTTTTACTAAAAGATGTTCTTTTAGTGACAAATGTTTTTAATTTGAATTTTTCATTTAAATTACATTTATTTTACAAGTAAAAAATGAAGTTAGAATTTTTTTCAAATAAATAAAACATTTTTGTGGATATAGGATGTAAGAAGGGAAAGAAAAATTAAGTATATTACTTTGACTTACCCCATAATGTTATATGTGGATGCTGGATGTTGAAAGTCTCTTGCGTCAGTATTATAACAAACATTTTTTGCATTCGCAGAAAAATTAACTATTACAATGGGAGTTAAATATTACATTTTTTGTAGATTCTCCACTAATTTTGAACTGCTCTTCGATGTTTTTTGCGTCACCTTCATCTTTCATTTGCTCGTCATTGATTGTTGAGAATAAAATCCAATATGTCTCTGCAAAAAAAGTAGTTAATTAAACAAGAAAAAAATAAAAACTGTTAAACTAAATTCCTACTTTCAAACTTTAGTTAGGAAAAATAATTTTTTTAGAGAACCGTCAGGAATTATCGGTATGGCTCAAAACATACCAATCGTTAAAACACGATTTTTTCGTAAATACAAATGTCAGAAAATTAACAAATATGCAATCTTTGTATAAGTTATTCAAAAATTTAATTATGTATTATAAATCGCAGAATTTAATAATCTTTTGAATGGTATATTTGTTAATTTTCTAACATTTGTATTTACAAAAAAATTGCGATTTAAAGATTGGTATGTTTTTGAGTCATGAATAATTTTTTTATACTCAAAAATGCTTTATCATGAAACAAAATTATATTTAAGAGAATGTTTACTCACAGTGGGTCTGAATTCACTTCAACCCAAAACTGCTTGCACATCTCGGTTTTTTTAAAATATTGTTTCTGGGATGCCTCCTGATGATTTTAAGGCAAAAATGAAAAAAATCGGTAGGGCCCTTTTTGAAAAAACTAATTTTTTGATTTTTTTCAAGAGGTTAATCAAAATATTTTAAGAAAAATACATTTAAATAGAAGGCATATCGATTTGAGAAATTATAAATGACATAACAAAGAAGGCCCTAGGTGCTGAATATCTTGCGGTAACTTTATCACATCTAAATTCGGGAAATTTCGTGAAAAATCGGCACAAAATTTAGTTTTCTGAAGATTACTGTTTTCTCGTGCATATCAGGTCTTAAATGTCTGTAGAGAAATTAAAGCTTATAAAATTTGCAAGAAAATAAAAAAAGTACTGTATCTTCAAAATTGTCGGATATATGACCTTTTAAAATTAGATTTTAACAGAAAATTCCTTTAAAAAAAATGTTATTTTAGTTTTTGCAAAATAAATAGTTTTGTGTTCATCTGAGGCAAATATATGTATTTGCTTAATATATATATATATATATATATATATATATATATTATATATATATATATATATATTTATATATATATATATATATATATATATATACATATATTATACACAGTGCCGCTCAATAAATTTTGCCCACCCTACAGCGATTGAAGGCTTTAAAAAAAGTTTTGTAATTTGTTTACTATTGAAGTTATAAAGCTCAAAAAAATATTGTTTAAAAGCTTATTTCCTTATCTTTAACATTACATAAAATCGAAATTAAAAAAAATTTTGTTAATAAGTAAATAATGTTATTGCAAAATAAAATTTTTCGTTTTTTTAATGTGATACAGTTTAATTAAAAATCCTCACAATTTAATGCCAGACATATCATTTAAAAGCTAGTTTTATCACCTTTAAAACGCATTTTTAAAAATTTTTAAGAAAAATATGATCCTTTGTTTAAAAAATCAGCCATTTTTTCAATTGTTGATATACCAAAAACAATTACTTAAGGAAAAAAATTTTAAGAACATAAATTGTTCCTTTCTGTGTATGGGCATATCTCTAGAACCTTTAACTTTTCAATGAGAAAAAATTTTTAAATTTTTTTTAGCACAGTATTGTAACTCTGTCTACATAAACTTTAAGAAATAAGCTTTCAAAATATGCAAGTGGACAGACAAAATAATTCGTCTTCAAAAAATTATAAACTATTTAAAATTGCGAATTATTTTTAACGTGCAACAAAAAGATATTTAACAGGTGCTTGTTTTTTATATCGAAAACAGTTAAAAGTAATTAATTAAGGTGTTATAATTTATAATAATAATAATTATATTATTATTATTATTATTATTATTATTATTATTATTATTATAATTATTCTTTTTTGTTTGAATTACTAAAAAATTAAAATTGTTTTTATTTTAAAAATAGATTTTAATTAAACTGAATTGTTAAAATATGAAATTATAATGTATAAAGTTTACCTTGCAATTTCCAAAGACATTTTATTTATATTTAACACTCACAAACTTTCAAATTTCTATTCATTTTTTTCTATTTCTCTTTTTTCTTATATCTTATTTTTTCAGAATTAAGTTTTTTAAATCATTTATTCTGCATAAAAAATCAAAATAAACATTAAAACTTAACCTTCAGTTTTATTTATTAACAGTTTCTATTAAAAAAGTGAGAATCAACAACTTCATACTTAACAATTTCTTTTCTAAAAACTTTTGGTCTATTACGGTCGACCGTAATTGACAAATATTTTTACATTTTCTTTGCAATAAAGTATTTTTGTTTAAAGCACATTCACGGGATATTAATTGGCACATGCGAAAATGTATGCAAGTACTTTTCAAATACTTTTATTTGATTTTCGTGGAGTATCACTCCAATTACGGTCGTTTTAAAATTTTGTACGCACGGGTTTTCTGTTATTTAAATTACAGCAGTTTTTTGAAGACACAAGGAACATCAATTTACTATGTCTCAAAATAATTCTAATAATTTGAACTTTTATTTCCCGTAAGACATTTTGATGTGCCATTTGTCTTATTAATGAAAAATGATAAATATGTTGATTGCGATCAAAAAGGTTAAAAGTGAGGGACAACTTTTAAAAGCTTATAACTTTTTTCACAATTAGCAAATTTTTAATTTTCATACGGAAAACTGTTCACTATTTAATTAACTTTAAAAAGATACGTCTTAGTATTAGTGATTCTTATTCATTATAGAGTTTTAACGTTTAACCCATCCGAAAGTATGGTTAGGGACAAGTAGATATTGTAAAAAATCGTACACTTAGATTGTAATAATTATTGATCTTTTTAATAAATAAATGTAAAACCTTTTGGAACTGATTCATCTTATCAAGCTTTAATGTTTCCAACAAAAATAAAGTAACAAGTTATTGAAATTATCGAAATATATGCGAGGGACATGAAAGCTAAAAGTTCCAGAGATATGCCCGTATAGAATTAAGAAAAATTATTAAAAAAATTTTGTTTAAAAAATTTTTTTTATTATTTTTTGAAAATTTTTTTTACATTTTTCAGTTTTTTAAATTTGTTGTATAAAAACTCGCTTTTTACACTTATTATAAGAAGCAAACATATTTTTCTTCGTATTTATTCAATTTTGCTTCCTCGTGAGGAAGCTTTGTAGTCGTTTAATTTACAAAATTTTTAAAAATCCTTTTGACAAATTTTCTTCTATATGGAACTATGTTATATAAGACCCTGAAGAATTGTCCGGATGTATGTATGTGTGTATGTGTGTGTGTGTGTGTGGATCCCGATTTTTGTGAACACGATAACTCGAAGAGGTTTTAACGAATTTGGCTAAAATTTACCAGGTATATTTATCATAAAAATATCTCGAACTGGATTAATAGACTTTAAAAAATTCTCAGAAAAAAAATTTTTTTTTACTTTTTTCTAAAAATTTTTTTTTTCAAAAATTTTTTTTTAAGTTGGTTATTGAAGTTTAAATATAATAAAATCTTATTCTTTGCATCAAGACGAATCGATTGGTATATAAAAAAAATAAATTGTATGAGAGAATTTATAGAGTTAATCACAATTAAAGCTGAAAAATTCGCATTTTTCTCAAAAAATGAGTTCTTTCCGTAAAATTATGTTGCTGTATAAGAAAATCTTACTCACTTATTTCTAAAATTTTATTCTATGCATCAAGTCGGATCGATTGGTATATATAAAGTATATATTGTATTTAAATTTATAAAATTAAAACCAATTACAGACACAAAATTTGCATTTTTAATAAAAATTCATTTTTTCTTAAGAATCATGTTGCTGTACAATAAAATGTTATTATTTATTGAAAAATAAATCTTATATCTTATTCGTTGCTTCAAGACGAATAAGAATCGAAATAATTATAATAAATATAACAAATTTTTAAAATTAATTTTTAATTAGATTTGAAGACAACAACATGAAAAATATGTCAATACGTGACAATAAGTTAGTGCTTCCTCCACGAGGAAGCAAATTTTTTTGCTGATCGTACAGAGGAAGCAAAATGTTCATGTAATAAACATCTGGATTTACAACTTGTTTCCAAATATTTTAACTCGCTAATCTATTAATTAAGTTCTTATACATTTATTTATTTTTCTGTTTAAAAACGGAAATTATATCAAATTTTCAAATGATTTGGTGACTTAAAATATTTGGAAAAATTGAATAAATACAAAGAAAAATATGTTTGCTTGTTATAATAAGTGTAAAAAGCGAGTTTCTACACAAAAAACTTAAGAATCTGAAAAATGTAAAACAAAAATTTTTTTCAAAAAATAATAAATAAATTTTTTTAATAATTTTTTTAACTCTATACACAGAAAGGAACAATTTTTGTTCTTAAAATTTTTTTCCTAAAGTAATTGTTTTTGAGAAATCAACAATTGAAAAAAATGGCTGATTTTTTAAACAAAGAATCATATTTTTCTTAAAAATTATCGTGCAAAAATTTTGAAAAATGCTTTTTAAAGATGATAAAACTAGCTTTTAAATGATATGTCTGGCATTAAATTCTGATGATTTCTAATAAAACTGTATCACATCAAAAAAATAAAAAAAACGGAAAATTTTATTTTGCAATACCATTATTTACTCATTAACAAATTTTTTTTAAATTTCGATTATAGGGGACAATGGGGAGTTATGAAGCATGGGGAGTTGTGAAGCACGCCCATAGATCTCGTATAGTAATTGTTTTGATAGATGTCACTTACTCTGAATATTTTTTCACCTAATATCTTCGTTTTGTAATTGGATTCATTCCGATAGCAGATATTTTGCATATCTTTCAAGACAATGTGTTCAACCTTTCGTTTATAAAGTTTTTTTGAGTGTTCCTTTTTGTAGAATTCTTACAAAATTCGCGAACAAATCAAAAAGATAAGTTCACCTATATAATAACCAGCAATGATGAGGTTCTTGAAATTCAAAAGGATTTATGCAAAATCTCAATAAAAAATATTTACCAAAAAATATAATTTTTAGCGATTTTTAGTAGTGCTTCACAACTCCCCATGATTTTTAAAAACTTGAAAAAGCAGCTTTTTAGCCCAACTGAAAAAAATTGTCGATTTTATTTTATTTCATGCAAATTCTTTAACCAGTAAGCATATTTGAAGATCCTCTAGAGATTCAAGTGGAGAAAATTTGAAAAAAAAATTTCTTTTTGAAGTTACAACTCATAAACAAAGCGTGCTTCATAACTCCCCATTCTCCCCTATGCAATGTTAAAGATGAGGAAATGAATATTTCCTAGGAAACAATATTTTTTTGAGCTTTGTAACTTCAATAGTAAACAAAATACAAAACTTTTTTTAAAACCTTCAATCATCAGGAGGCATCCCAGAAACAATATTTAAAAACAACCGAGATGTGCAAGCACTTTTGGGTTAAAGTGAATTCAGACCCACTGTGTAGCCTTTAAATAAAAAAAATTTCAGGGCATGAATTTTTTCAGTGGTCACGTGTTTTAATAGTAATATACATAAACAACATGGTCACTTAAAGAAACGATTTTTGATTTTTTTGAATCATCGTAAAACGACTTTAATATATTAAGAAATAAAAACTACTATATAATTAATATTTTTTTACTCACTTCTTTTATTTTTGTGTCCTCTTTCTTCTTATTGCTCTGAATTTGAAGGTTCTAAAAATCTCTGCAACAATTTTCGGTATTTTGAGTAATGTTCCCTCTCCGATGTCTCTTGAATGACTCCAGAGTTTATTCGGCACTGTAAAGAAAATGTTTGAGTTAATTACAATATTCACTCCTAATTTTATGTTTTTATTTTCAATTCTAACAAACATTATTTTTAAATAAATAATTTAACTTGACATTCCTTTACAATATTATTTTTAAAAATTTAACATAAACGGCTAATGGAAATGATCTCAAAGTGTGAGTGTTGGAAAGATGAAGACTTTACCTTTCCAAAGCACTATAATAACTTAAATTTCGAAAATTTCTAAGGTAATTTTTTTGTACTTTTGTTTGAAAAACAAGTCAAAAAATGCAAAAAACAACATAGGGGATTTCAACAATTTAAAGTGACTTTTCTCTAAAACGGCTAATGGAAATGATCTCAAAGTGTGAGCGTTGGAAAGCTGAAGACTTTACCTTTCTAAAGCACTATAATAACTTAAATTTCAAAAATTTCTAAGGTAATTTTTTTGCACTTTTGTTTGAAAAACAAGTCAAAAAAATGCAAAAAACAACATAGGGGTTTACAACAATTTAAAGTGAGTTTTCTCTAAAACGGCTAATGAAAATGGTCTCTAAGGGTGAGCGTTGGAAAGCTGAAGTCTTTACCTTTTCAAAGCACTATAAAAACTTGAATTTCCAAAATTTCTGAGGGGTTTTTTTTGCAGTTTTTTTTGTAGAATTCAAAAGATACAAATAGTAAGATAGAAAAAAAGAAAGAAAGGAAAATATAGGAAAAGGAAAAAAGAAGACTTGGACTTTTGCTTGCACTCTGCCAGGAGAGTTCGGAGTCCTAACCTCCTCTCCTGGGTCTGCCGACTTTACTTTAATTACAAGTAGGGAAAGTCGACAAAGTCTTTCTAGGGAAAACGACTTCTTTTTTCCCTAGGAAGAAAGAAGTCATCAAAACAGAAACTTTTTTCTCCAAATCTCTCAGGGAGAAAAATAACTTATGTTTCAATATTGCACGCACAGAAAAATATTATTTAAACTAAAGTTAAATAACTTACATTTGTCGAAGAATCAACTTTATTATTTCTTTTAAAAAGAATTTTATTCGGCATAAATAAAACATATTTAAGCAAATAACATTTTATTTAAACCAAATAAAATATATTTGAAACAAATAAAGTCTATTTGTTTCTGAGACAAATATACAATTTTTCTCTGGATGCAATATTAGTGAAAAAATAAATGATTTTTCTCTTTTGTCTCTCTTTTGATGGACAAAAAAATTGTTCTCTCTACCAAAAGAAAAATCTACCACATTTAAAAAAAAATATCTTTCTACGAATAGAGAAAATTTTTCTTTCTTTAGACAGAATGAAACATTTCTGAAAAAAATAGAATATTTCTATCTACCAAGAGAGAGAGAGAAAGAAGTCACTTGTTCCTTTTTAGGAATTCTATTGGTTTATCACAAGGGAGTAAAAGACCTCTTTCTGTTTCAGGAATGAAAGTAATAAAATAAGACTCACGAGCGGAAAAATCAAGAAAAGATTCATCACCAAAATACAGAATGTCGATCAACGTACATAATTTTTTTTATAGTTAACTTTACTTTTATTTTTAATTAAACAAAATATGTAATATTGTATGATGAAATGAATGTATAAACAAATTGTATAAACTGAATAAATAAATTATTAAAAATGACATAATTAAAAAATACTAATTGTTTTTTCATTGTCCAATCATTTAAGTGTTAATTAGTTTGAAAAAATTAAGAATGAAGGTCTTTCACTCCTCATGTACAAGTGCACCAATTACTGTGATAGAAAATAATTTAATCTTTTACTTTGTATCATTGGTTTAAAATAATTTTGTTTATTTTATTTAATCGCATTTTTATATTCGTTTAGAATTTATTGATATTGCTTCATTATAATATGTGTTTTAGAGTTTATTTTAAATTTTGGACTTTAAATAAAAAATGTTATTTAACTTTGAATAATTTAATAACACTTTTTATTTAAAGTCCAAAATTTAAAATAAACTCTAAACACATATTATAATGAATCAATATTAATAAATTCTAAATGAATAGAAAAATGCGATTTTATAAAAAGACAGTAATTGGTACACAAATTTAAACTAACCACAGTTAAAATAACAAAGAAAAAAGAAAGATAGAAACGAAAATAAAAAGTGATAGAAAAAAAATAAATTATTAAAATTTACTCTTACATCTAAAGTCTATTTTGTTTAAAAAAGGTATTTCATTGTTCTTCGTACAAAAAAATTCTAGCTACTTTCAATTTTAAACTGAATTCAAGAACTTTTCAATTTTCAAGAGAATCTACAAAAGTATTTCATTTATATTTAAATAATTGGGTCATTGTAGCGAAAATCGTCTAGAGCTGGTTGCTAGATGATTTTAAAAAATGCTGTGATTAATATATAATATTCTCTAATACAATTAGATTATCCTTTGGTGGTTTATAGCTCCAAATATATGTTACATTTATTTAAATAATTTTTTTAAATTTCTAACTGGTTATGAATTCTAACATAACTCATTTTTCGAAAACTCAGTGTAAATAACTAAAGACAGATTAAAAATACTGCTTTTTATTTTAAATATATGTTTTTGCTAAATTCATCTAAATAAACGAAAATTATTTGAAAATAACTCACCAGAACATTTAGATCAGTATTTTTTTGTACTTGCACAGTATAATAAACATCATTTTCTTTTTCTTATATCTTCTGTGGAGAAAAAGGAATCTTCACGAAACCTTTTAAACTGGATTTGTTTTAAAATTATAAAATTATTTTAATTGAAATTTCCTTGGGCACTCTACTCATTAATTATTTAATAAATATGAAAAATTATATAAAATTAACCTGATTTTCATTGAATTTTAGTTTTAATGACCAGACTGAAGTTGATCACCTTATCGTTCGTTTAAAGAAAACAAACTTCAGTCTAGTCATGAAAACTAAAATTCAATAAAAATCAGGTTAAATTTATATAATTTTTTATATTTATTAAATAATTAATGAGTAGAGTGCCCAAGGAAATTTCAATTAAAATAATTTTATAATTTTAAAACAAATCCAGTTTAAAAGGTTTCGTGAAGATTCCTTTTTCTCCACAGAAGATATAAGAAAAAGAAAATGATGTTTATTATACTGTACAAGTACAAAAAAATTCTGATTTAAATGTTCTGGTGAGTTATTTTTAAATAATTTTCGTTTAATTTAACAAAAGTATATAACAAAAGTAAAATAAAAAAAAAAAGTATATAAGTTAATATAAGTATTATAAGTTATAAAAGTATATAAGTATTTAACAAAAGTATATAGGCGATTCCACGTGAGATTTTAGTCGACCTCTTAAAATCGGCCAAAAATATTTTTTTTTATTCTATATCGAAAAAAACAGATACGTATTTTCATATTTTTGTTTAATTGTCAAAATTTTCGAGTAATGAATTTTCGAAATTTTGCACTTTTAACCGTAGACCTATATTCAGTAGCTTATAAGTCCGAAAATATTGAGTTTAGAAAAAAGTTGTCAAAGAACGAAAGTTTTAGTTCTCTTTCGACTTTTAGGAAATGAAAACAAAAATTTTTTTTAAATTTTTTATTAAAAAAATAAAAAAATTTATAAACAAATTAATTTTTTTTAACTTTGAGTATGATAAATTTTTAATTTTCTTTTTTCAAAACATATCTGTAAATGATAAGAAGGTTTTGCAAATTTAATAATAATCAAAATCCGATAAAATTTGTAGGGTCTAGACAATTTTTAATAGTAAATTGTAAAAAAGCATATTGCGCCGCGGGCGTGCAACCTGCACGGGCAGCTTAATTATCTTTTTTAACCCATTAAACTTGTCAGGCCCACTCTGAAACTTTTAGCAAAACCTTCTTATCATTTACAGGTATGTTTTGAAAAAAGAAAATTAAAAATTTATCATACCCAAAGTTTAAAAAAATTAATTTGTTTATAAATTTTTTTATTTTTTAATAAAAAATGAAAAAAAAATTTTTGTTTTCATTTTCTAAAAGTCGAAAGAGAACTAAAACTTTCGTTCTTTGACAACTTTTTTCTAAACTCAATATTTTCGGACTTATAAGCTACTGAATATAGGTCTACGGTTAAAAGTGCAAAATTTCGAAAATTCATTACTCGAAAATTTTGACAATTAAACAAAAATATAAAAATACGTATCTGTTTTTTTTTCGATACAGAATAGAAAAAAAATATTTTTGGCCGATTTTAAGAGGTCGACTAAAATCTCAAGTGGAATCGCCCATATATATTTAAAATAAAAAGCAGTATTTTTAATCTGTTTTTAGTTATTTATAGGGTAAGTGTACCAATTGCCGAGGGTGTCCCATTTGTCGATGTTACCATGGTAATAACCAAAAAATATTGTCTAAAACGTCTCATTTGTTTGTGGATATAATATTAATAAATTTTTTTTACATTTATAATGCATAAGAAAATTAATATTTATCACTTTTTTCTATTTATAATGTGCTACAATGTTTAAATAAATTTCGAAGTTTGTTTACTCGACAATAGGAACCACCCTCGACAATTGGTACGTTTACCCTACTGAGTTTTCGAAAAGTGGGTTATGTTAGAATTCGTAACCAGTTAGAAATTTAAAAAAATTATTTGAAAGAATGTTAAATATATTTGGTGCTAAAACTGCCAAAGGATAATCTAATTGTATTGGATAGTATTATATATTATATATTAATTACAGCATTTTTTTAAATCATCAAGCAACCAGCTCTAGACTATTTTCGCTGGAATGACCCAATTAGAAGTTGTTTAATTCCAATTTGTTTAAGCTCAATAAATTTAAATAAGACAAACAAATATTATTAATTTATTAATTAAAATAAATTTGAAAGAAACACTAAAGAAAAAAACTTTTTTGTATCCTTTTGGTACTCACTATTCATCCAGAATGACACATTAATTCTTTGTTTCACTTCGACATTGTTTTCAAAATTAAAATTAAAAAGTTAATAAAATTCAAACATTAAGGAAATAAAACTTTTGATTTGACTAGTTGCGCTATTAAAGACGGTCAATGAACTGAATTGAAATTGAAAACTCACCGAGGTAGAAGGCGAAAACTGTTCACTATGAAGAAAGAGAAAGAGAGAGAGAGAGAGAGAGAGAGAGAGAGAGAAAGGGCTCAATTTTAATTTCGTACTTTTATTGTCGTTAAGAAAAAGAAAGACAAGGATGGAATCAAAACACCAAATTCTCTACAATGCCGAGGGTCGTAAAATTTCCTGTTGACAAAAAGGGATTAACTTTCCCCTCAAATTTAGAGTTATTGAAAAATTTACTAAATATTCAAATATTTTAGGATTTTCAAAATTTTCTTCTACAAAATTTAACGAAAAATTAAATAATCTATAAAACAATTAGTAATAATAATAGTGAATAAATTAAAAAATACGAAATTTTATAACTATTAAAAATAAAAAAGTGAACTAAAAATTTTTAATTATGACCATTATTTATTTTTAAATTTAATTTATTAATAAATAATTATTAAGTTACTAAATAAAGTAGAAGTCAAATTTAAAATTAAATTTCATGTAAAATTTTATTTTTTATTGACTATTTAATTTTTTCGTAAAATTTTGTAGTAGAAAATTATTGAAATCATTAAATATTTGAATATTCAGTAAATTTTTCAGTAACTCTAAATTAGAGGGGAAAGTTAATCCTTTTTTGTAATCACGAAATTTTACGACCCTCCGCATTGTAGAGAATTTGATATTTTCTTTCCACCCTTGACTTTCTTTTCCTCAATGACAATAATTATTATTACAATAATTTTCCTGCTTTTAAATATATTTTTTTTAATTTTTATAAATGGTTTATAAAATAAATGTTTATTTATTAAAATATTAAACAAAAATAAATTTTTCTTAAAAAATGTCATATTAGTTATAAAATATTGTTTTATTTCCTTAACCCATTAAGTCCCATGAAGAAACCAGCCATTGTATTAAAAAACTAACAATTGGATTCATAGGCAAATGAAAAAAAGATATACCTGTTTTTTTGTTTTAAATTTCCATTTGTTTAACAACAATTGTTTAAACAAATTAACAAAAATTTACAATTTTTTGAAATTTGTTAACGCCAATCGAATCTACGTAAAAAAATAAGAATATTTTGTATAGGTCATTTTTCTCTCCAAGTCGTATTTTGTTTATCAAATTGTTAAAAACAAATTATGCTGCGTAAAGGGTGTTTCATCCGAAGCATAAAAAAATTGATTTTAAGTAAAACTAATAATTGGATTCATAGGCAAATGAAAAAAAAAGATATACTCGTTTCATTGTTTTTAATTTCTAATTGTTTAACAACAATTGTTTAAACAAATTAACAAAAATTAAAAAATTTTTGAAATCTGTTACCGCCAATCGATTCTACGTTAAAAAATAAAAATATTTTGCATGGATCATTTTTCTCTCCACAAAAAAAAATTCAAAAAAAAAATTAAAATTAATTAATTAAAATTCAAATTCAAATATCAAATTAAAAACAAAAAACAGGTATATCTTTTTTCCATTCGCCTATAAATCAAATTTTTAGTTTTACTTAAAATCCATTTGTTTATGCTTGGGATGAAACACCCTTTCCCAGCTTAATTTGTTTATAACAATTTTATAAACAAAATACTACTTGGACAGAAAAATGATCCATGAAAAATATTTTTATTTTTTCACGTAGAATCGATTGGCGGTAACAGATTTCAAAAAAATTTTAATTTTTGTTAATTTGTTTAAACAATTGTTGTTAAACAATTAGAAATTAAAAACAAAAAACAGGTATACATTTTTTTTCATTTGCCTATGAATCCAATTGTTAGTTTTTTAATACAATGGCTGGTTTCTTCATGGGACTTAATGGGTTAATTTTGAGATTTAAATTTCACACTAAACACAATTTCGAAACTAATTCTCCAACAATGTCGAGGGTCATAAACTTTCTTAATTACAATAAGGAATTAATGTTTCCCTCTACTTCGGAATGTTTGAAAAGTCGTTGAATTTTATTGAAAATAATTTGAAAACTTTTCAGTGAATTTCGAGAATTTTAAAACAAAGGAAAAAAGAGAATACGAAGACTAACAAAATTGTGTAAAATTTGAACATAAAAATTAGTTGAAAGTTTAAAATTTTCCTTGTTTGGATTTTTAATTTTTTTATACTTTCACCTTTTCTAATTGTAATTTTTTCAAATTTGAATTAATTCTCCTTTCTTTTTATTATTAAAAGAATATAATTATCTGAATTTATGATAGTATTTTTTAATTTAAGAACAATGAATTTGAGAGTTAAAATGGAACTTATCTCTCTTTAGGGAGAGAAATATTTAGAGAATAAAAGACCTGTTTTTGTTTCAGAAATGGAAATAATAAAGCAAGGAGATGAATAAAAGTGGAACAAGGATTGAAGACCTGAAAGGATTTTCACTAGCAAATTACTTATGTGCAATGATTAATATTCTCTTTTTTATACAAGCTTCGTGTGCATTTGCATTTAAGTTGAATAGAAATATTATGTAATATACAACAAATATGTTATTAAAATATATAATTAATAAAATAAGATTCGATTTTTTTTGTCTTCTTTATTCACGGTTAGCACAAAGATTTGTTTTCGATTTTCCTAATTTCCACATAGAATTTTGACTTACTTTCTGATCGTATTTAAAATATTCAGATAGTGTTAAATTAAATGATTAGTTTAAAAAACTTTGCTTGATCATTTGTAAAAATTATTATAACTTAAATTCAATTAGTTTTAATACAATTTTAATTAATTGACTAATCAGTTTAACAAATATTAGCTGGATATTTTAATTGAGATTTCTTCGTAATTAAATTATAAAAGATACTATTTAAAACCTTAATTGCTGATTCTAAACATATAAATATATTTAATTGTAACTTTTCATAGAAGTTAGTTCACTTATTACTCAATTAATAAATTATAATTCTTTTAATCTAATATTTTTCTAATATTTTCAATTAAATTTTTTAATACACGCAAAAAAGTGGTTTGGTTAAATTGACTAAACTAGGTTTGGTTGAAGAAAGTTCGGTTAATTCAAACAAAGGACAAGTTGTCTCAACCGAACTAGTTCAGTTGTGGAAATCAAATTGTTTCGGTTATATGAAAACCAAACACATTCATTTGTTACTTCATAAACATTACTTCATGTATGTTTTTAAATTCTAAACTGTCACTGCGCAGTTAACAGAAAAATTTGTAGTTTTAATAACCAAGATACTTTAACCTATTTTTAAATTAATGCCTAATTCAAATAAAAAATTAAAACATAAATATTGAGTTTGGTTTTAGAATAACAGTCAGTTTAGTTAATGAAACCAAAATAAATAAAACCGAATTTGTTTGGTTGCTAGAAACCAAGTGTTCGGTCTGTCCTATTTCAACGAGAGAGTTCGGTTGTGGCAAACAAATTTTCTGTTGAACCAACCAAACATTTTTTTGCGTGTAAATTCTATTCTTTTTAATTAAAATTTACAAAATCTTAATTAATTATATTTTTAGACGCGAAAAAACAAAATTTTTGTAATAATTTTTAAATTTTGTTAACTTTTCAATCTTTAGTTGCAATTTCTCTAATTTGTAGCAAACATAAAAAATTCGAACAATCATGAACAAAAGTTATCATGAAAAAAAATGTAATTGCATTGTATAGAAACAAGGATAATTGAAAAGGACAGTAATGAAGAAGGTCTTTTACTCGCCAAAAAGAGAGCGTACTAATTACTGCGATGTTCCAGTGATTAAAAAATAATTTTTATATTAATAAACATATTTCATTTTTAACATTAAACTTCATTGATAATAGTTAAAATCTCCAGTTTATAGGACAATTCAACCTATTTTTAAAAAATTTTGTTTTCAAAGTTATTAAAGATTGTAAATTTTATATGTTAAAATTAAAAAAAATTCAAATTAAAAAGTAAAAAAACTTTTTTACAAAGTCGCATTAATTGATTCAAGTATATTACCTACTGTTTAAACTAAAACCTACACCCAGTTTTTCTGTTACATTAAAAACTGTTTCATTTAACGTTATTTTTGACAAATGATTTATATTTAGTTTATTTTCTTCTAATTCAAATACTTTTTAAAGATATAATAATTTTTTGCACAATTAAATATTTTTCTGGGTGTAGGTTGTATTCCAAGATAAAAATATTAAAATTTCCTTCGCTTACCTCTCATTCTCGGTGAGAACATCTAAGAATGTTGATGCTGTTGTTCCAATCCTCTTATGCAGTTAAATTTATTTAAACCTACATAAAATTCAAAATTTCTCTTTGGACTGTGACCATACTAATATAAAGCATCAAACTCATAACCTAATTTTTTCTTCATCAGGTAGTATTTTAGAAGTCCCTTTTTATCTCCGTTATGTGATCAAGTTTTTATTATTATTATTATAACTGACCGTGACGCGCTCAGAACCGCTTACAGAGCCCGCTGGAGAGATAAGTTTTAACCTATCCACATCCACCGATTTGTTTTCTCGGGTCTAAATCCTATTCAATGATTGACACCTTTAATGTCAATCTTAAATTAAATTAAAATAAAACCTGAATTAGAAGTTACTTTAAAGTGAAATCTATTGACTCTCTTCTTTTGTTAAATAGTATAATTTAAATTTTATTATTATCCTCTGTCTATTCCTTATGTTTCTTTTCTCGAGAAGTTAATTTGAGCTTCTCTTTTTTTGATAAGTTTTAGCTTTAGCATATTTTTAACAAATTCTAAACATTTTGTAGATTCTTAAACCGCACAGTAAATTAGTAGATGTTTAAGCATTTTATGAATCAAGTGAGTCAAAAGATTCGTCATTAAATTAAAAAATATGTTGGGTTCCCTGACTACCAGTTTAACGAGTATATTGGGAATGTTCATAAACTTTGTGTGACTGCTCAATTCAAAGCCAACTAAGGATATACCAACGGATGTTCATGAGCTTGGGTCACGGTTTAATTCCAAACCCCTCGTTCTAACCAATTGGCTCTTGTTACACCAATCGCATAAAAACTAAAAGTAATCTAATTGTTTAAAGACAATACTCTTGACTCACTTTATTCTTATAATGTACTTAAAATATTAGCACGAAAAATATTACAATTTAATGCTTCCTCATATAGAGGAAGTATTGTAAAACCAAAATTTTTCGAATTCTATTCTTTGACATATCTTTATGTTATTTAACCGCAAGGGTGGAAAAATAAACTGTTTTAAAAATTTTCATTTTGTGTGTGTGTGTTTGTGTTAACATCACATTTTCATAAATATCTCCAAATTATGAAGAGCTTTTAGACTTAATTTTTTTGTAAATTGTAGGTAATAAGCTTGAAGTATATATTTTTTTATTTTTAAATTTTTGAAATGACGTTTTTTGCCCATAACTTTAAAAAAAATTGTAGAAAAAAATATTAAACTTTTAAAAATCAAAAATTTTGGTAAATAAGACTTTTTTAAAATTTTTTTTGAAAAATGTAGAAATAACATTAAAACTATCATCATCTTGTAGAGCATTTTAAAAAAATGCTTCGATTAACCAATTTTTGAAGCTAATTTGATTAGAAATAAAGAAGGTATTTATTTTTTAAAAAACAAATTGTGATGGAAATTTAAAAAAAAATTTAATGTGGAAGTAATTTTTAAATGTTGAAAAATATCATTTTTCAAGGCATTTCTAAAATTTTAAAAAAGGAAATAATTAAAGTCATAATATACTGCAAAAATCAAAATCGCTGATGAATCGAAACTGAATTTTTAACCATATAAAGAGAAAAAATATTACAGCAATTGAGAATAATTGTTCAAAATTTATACTTTATTATTATTAACATCTCTATGAGAAAGCAAAGTGTTCATAAAATGAAGACAACTAGATTTACAAAAGAAATTAACACCAAAATTATAACAAAAATATAAACTTGGCAGCAATTTTCATATTAATCTACGAACATTGTAGATACTGAGTTTGTTATTTAAATGTTTACCATGTAGGAGATCTAACTCATTTTCTTATTTTTTGAACAAAAAAATATTAATGTTAGCAGCCTGAATTAAAACATCAATAAATGATTATTTTCTGGCTCTGCTTGTAATTAGAAAATTTCATTTTCAAAATGAAAAAGATAAGAGAGTCAAGAGGAATTAGTTTGAAAAAAATGACATTCATGCATGTCAACCGAATGTTCTCTTACTAATTTAGACCCTTGAGGGTGTGTGAATCATCATCGATGAATCCAAACCCATCGTGAACCCTTCAAGGAGCGTTGGTCTCGAGGGGACTAAAGGACTCCAAGCGACAGATCTTTGTAACAAATGAGATAATTGAACACCATTGAACAACAGAATATCATTAGAAAACTAAAAGTCAATTGCTTTTAACCAATCTTTAATCTAGACTACATTTTTGAACTACTATGCGATTACCAAAACTTTCTAATTCTTTATTTTTTTATTTGGCTCTATGTTCCCACTGGATAATTTTTTGTATTCTTTTTCTTAAGGATGCCCCGATACCACGATAAAGCATTGAGCTCATAATCTACTTTTTTATTTCTCAGATAGTACTTTTTAGTCATTAATCTCTAATGTTGACTGCTTTTTTAAACTAGTTTGCAATTATCAAAATTCTCTAATTCTTCAACTATTACTTTTTTCATTCCAAATGTTATGATTTTTTAAATTATTTCTCTTTGGACTGTGACCATACTAATATAAAGCATCAAACTCATAACCTAATTTTTTCTTCATCAGGTAGTATTTTAGAAGTCCCTTTTTATCTCCGTTATGTGATCAAGTTTTTATTATTATTATTATTATAACTGACCGTGACGCGCTCAGAACCGCTTACAGAGCCCGCTGGAGAGATAAGTCTTAACCTATCCACATCCACCGATTTGTTTTCTCGGGTCTAAATCCTATTCAATGATTGACTCCTTTAATGTCAATCTTAAATTAAATTAATATAAAACCTGAATTAGAAGTTACTTTAAAGTGAAATCTAATGACTCTCTTATTTTGTTAAATAGTATAATTTAAATTTTATTATTATCCTCTGTCTATTCCTTATGTTTCTTTTCTCGAGAAGTTAATTTGAGCTTCTCTTTTTTGATAAGTTTTAGCTTTAGCATATTTTTAACAAATTCTAAACATTTTGTAGATTCTTAAACCGCACAGTAAATTAGTAGATTTTTAAGCATTTTATGAATCAAGTGAGTCAAAAGATTCGTCATTAAATTAAAAAACATGTTGGGTTCCCTGACTACCAGTTTAACGAGTATATTGGGAATGTTCATAAACTTTGTGTGACTGCTCAATTCATAGCCAACTAAGGATATACCAACGGATGTTCATGAGCTTGGGTCACGGTTTAATTCCAAACCCCTCGTTCTAACCAATTGGCTCTTGTTACACCAATCGCATAAAAACTAAAAGTAATCTAATTGTTTAAAGACAATACTCTTGACTCACTTTATTCTTATAATGTACTGAAAATATTAGCACGAAAAATATTACAATTTATTGCTTCCTCATATAGAGGAACTATTGTAAAACCAAAATTTTTCGAATTCGATTCTTTGACATATCTTTATGTTATTTAACCGCAAGAGTTGAAAAATAAACTGTTTTAAAAATTTTCATTTTGTGTGTGTGTGTTTGTGTTAACATCACATTTTCATAAATATCTCCAAATTATGAAGAGCTTTTAGACTTAATTTTTTTGTAAATTGTAGGTAATAAGCTTGAAGTATATATTTTTTTATTTTTAAATTTTTGAAATGACGTTTTTTGCCCATAACTTTAAAAAAAATTGTAGAAAAAAATATTAAACTTTTAAAAATCAAAAATTTTGGTAAATAAGACTTTTTTAAAATTTTTTTTGAAAAATGTAGAAATAACATTAAAACTATCATCATCTTGTAGAGCATTTTAAAAAAATGCTTCGATTAACCAATTTTTGAAGCTAATTTGATTAGAAATAAAGAAGGTATTTATTTTTTAAAAAACAAATTGTGATGGAAATTAAAAAAATTTAATGTGGAAGTAATTTTGAAATGTTGAAAAATATCATTTTTCAAGGCATTTCTAAAATTTTAAAAAAGGAAATAATTAAAGTCATAATATACCGCAAAAATCAAAATCGCTGATGAATCGAAACTGAATTTTTAACCATATAAAGAGAAAAAATATTACAGCAATTGAGAATAATTGTTCAAAATTTATACTTTATTATTATTAACATCTCTATGAGAAAGCAAAGTGTTCATAAAATGAAGACAACTAGATTTACAAAAGAAATTAACACCAAAATTATAACAAAAATATAAACTTGGCAGCAGTTTTCATATTAATCTACGAACATTGTAGATACTGAGTTTGTTATTTAAATGTTTACCATGTAGGAGATCTAACTCATTTTCTTATTTTTTGAACAAAAAAATATTAATGTTAGCAGCCTGAATTAAAACATCAATAAATGATTATTTTCTGGCTCTGCTTGTAATTAGAAAATTTCATTTTCAAAATGAAAAAGATAAGAGAGTCAAGAGGAATTAGTTTGAAAAAAAATGACATTCATGCATGTCAACCGAATGTTCTCTTACTAATTTAGACCCTTGAGGGTGTGTGAATCATCATCGATGAATCCAAACCCATCGTGAACCCTTCAAGGAGCGTTGGTCTCGAGGGGACTAAAGGACTCCAAGCGACAGATCTTTGTAACAAATGAGATAATTGAACACCATTGAACAACAGAATATCATTAGAAAACTAAAAGTCAATTGCTTTTAACCAATCTTTAATCTAGACTACATTTTTGAACTACTATGCGATTACC
The DNA here is from genome assembly GCA_032873175.1 of Leptopilina drosophilae. NCBI lineage: Eukaryota > Metazoa > Arthropoda > Insecta > Hymenoptera > Figitidae > Leptopilina > Leptopilina drosophilae. The sequence continues at coordinate 32,671,068 of CM065485.1, forward strand.
AAAACTTTCTAATTCTTTATTTTTTTATTTGGCTCTATGTTCCCACTGGATAATTTTTTGTATTCTTTTTCTTAAGGATGCCCCGATACCACGATAAAGCATTGAGCTCATAATCTACTTTTTTATTTCTCAGATAGTACTTTTTAGTCATTAATCTCTAATGTTGACTGCTTTTTTAAACTAGTTTGCAATTATCAAAATTCTCTAATTCTTCAACTATTACTTTTTTCATTCCAAATGTTATGATTTTTTAAATTATTTCTCTTTGGACTGTGACCATACTAATATAAAGCATCAAACTCATAACCTAATTTTTTCTTCATCAGGTAGTATTTTAGAAGTCCCTTTTTATCTCCGTTATGTGATCAAGTTTTTATTATTATTATTATTATTATAACTGACCGTGACGCGCTCAGAACCGCTTACAGAGCCCGCTGGAGAGATAAGTCTTAACCTATCCACATCCACCGATTTGTTTTCTCGGGTCTAAATCCTATTCAATGATTGACTCCTTTAATGTCAATCTTAAATTAAATTAATATAAAACCTGAATTAGAAGTTACTTTAAAGTGAAATCTAATGACTCTCTTATTTTGTTAAATAGTATAATTTAAATTTTATTATTATCCTCTGTCTATTCCTTATGTTTCTTTTCTCGAGAAGTTAATTTGAGCTTCTCTTTTTTGATAAGTTTTAGCTTTAGCATATTTTTAACAAATTCTAAACATTTTGTAGATTCTTAAACCGCACAGTAAATTAGTAGATTTTTAAGCATTTTATGAATCAAGTGAGTCAAAAGATTCGTCATTAAATTAAAAAACATGTTGGGTTCCCTGACTACCAGTTTAACGAGTATATTGGGAATGTTCATAAAATTTGTGTGACTGCTCAATTCAAAGCCAACTAAGGATATACCAACGGATGTTCATGAGCTTGGGTCACGGTTTAATTCCAAACCCCTCGTTCTAACCAATTGGCTCTTGTTACACCAATCGCATAAAAACTAAAAGTAATCTAATTGTTTAAAGACAATACTCTTGACTCACTTTATTCTTATAATGTACTGAAAATATTAGCACGAAAAATATTACAATTTATTGCTTCCTCATATAGAGGAACTATTGTAAAACCAAAATTTTTCGAATTCAATTCTTTGACATATCTTTATGTTATTTAACCGCAAGGGTGAAAAAATAAACTGTTTTAAAAATTTTCATTTTGTGTGTGTGTGTGTTTGTGTTAACATCACATTTTCATAAATATCTCCAAATTATGGAGAGCTTTTAGACTGAATTTTTTTGTAAATTGTAGGTAATAAGCTTGAAGTATATATTTTTTTATTTTTAGATTTTTGAAATAACGTTTTTTGCCCATAACTTTAAAAAAATTGTAGAAAAAAATATTAAACTTTTAAAAATCAAAAATTTTGGTAAATAAGACTTTTTTAAAATTTTTTTTGAAAAATGTAGAAATAACATTAAAACTATCATCATCTTGTAGAGCATTTTAAAAAAAAATGCTTCGATTAACCAATTTTTGAAGCTAATTTGATTAGAAATAAAGCAGGTATTTATTTTTTAAAAAACAAATTGGGATGGAAAAAAAAAACTTTAATGTGGAAGTAATTTTGAAATGTTGAAAAATATCATTTTTCAAGGCATTTCTAAAATTTAAAAAAAGGAAATAATTAAAGTCATAATATACTGCAAAAATCAAAATCGCTGATGAATCGAAACTGAATTTTTAACCATATAAAGAGAAAAAATATTACAGCAATTGAGAATAATTGTTCAAAATTTATACTTTATTATTATTAACATCTCTATGAGAAAGCAAAGTGTTCATAAAATGAAGACAACTAGATTTACAAAAGAAATTAACACCAAAATTATAACAAAAATATAAACTTGGCAGCAATTTTCATATTAATCTACGAACATTGTAGATACTGAGTTTGTTATTTAAATGTTTACCATGTAGGAGATCTAACTCATTTTCTTATTTTTTGAACAAAAAAATATTAATGTTAGCAGCCTGAATTAAAACATCAATAAATGATTATTTTCTGGCTCTGCTTGTAATTAGAAAATTTCATTTTCAAAATGAAAAAGATAAGAGAGTCAAGAGGAATTAGTTTGAAAAAAATGACATTCATGCATGTCAACCGAATGTTCTCTTACTAATTTAGACCCTTGAGGGTGTGTGAATCATCATCGATGAATCCAAACCCATCGTGAACCCTTCAAGGAGCGTTGGTCTCGAGGGGACTAAAGGACTCCAAGCGACAGATCTTTGTAACAAATGAGATAATTGAACACCATTGAACAACAGAATATCATTAGAAAACTAAAAGTCAATTGCTTTTAACCAATCTTTAATCTAGACTACATTTTTGAACTACTATGCGATTACCAAAACTTTCTAATTCTTTATTTTTTTATTTGGCTCTATGTTCCCACTGGATAATTTTTTGTATTCTTTTTCTTAAGGATGCCCCGATACCACGATAAAGCATTGAGCTCATAATCTACTTTTTTATTTCTCAGATAGTACTTTTTAGTCATTAATCTCTAATGTTGACTGCTTTTTTAAACTAGTTTGCAATTATCAAAATTCTCTAATTCTTCAACTATTACTTTTTTCATTCCAAATGTTATGATTTTTTAAATTATTTCTCTTTGGACTGTGACCATACTAATATAAAGCATCAAACTCATAACCTAATTTTTTCTTCATCAGGTAGTATTTTAGAAGTCCCTTTTTATCTCCGTTATGTGATCAAGTTTTTATTATTATTATTATTATTATAACTGACCGTGACGCGCTCAGAACCGCTTACAGAGCCCGCTGGAGAGATAAGTCTTAACCTATCCACATCCACCGATTTGTTTTCTCGGGTCTAAATCCTATTCAATGATTGACTCCTTTAATGTCAATCTTAAATTAAATTAATATAAAACCTGAATTAGAAGTTACTTTAAAGTGAAATCTAATGACTCTCTTATTTTGTTAAAAAGTATAATTTAAATTTTATTATTATCCTCTGTCTATTCCTTATGTTTCTTTTCTCAAGAAGTTAATTTGAGCTTCTCTTTTTTGATAAGTTTTAGCTTTAGCATATTTTTAACAAATTCTAAACATTTTGTAGATTCTTAAACCGCACAGTAAATTAGTAGATTTTTAAGCATTTTATGAATCAAGTGAGTCAAAAGATTCGTCATTAAATTTAAAAACATGTTGGGTTCCCTGACTACCAGTTTAACGAGTATATTGGGAATGTTCATAAACTTTGTGTGACTGCTCAATTCAAAGCCAACTAAGGATATACCAACGGATGTTCATGAGCTTGGGTCACGGTTTAATTCCAAACCCCTCGTTCTAACCAATTGGCTCTTGTTACACCAATCGCATAAAAACTAAAAGTAATCTAATTGTTTAAAGACAATACTCTTGACTCACTTTATTCTTATAATGTACTGAAAATATTAGCACGAAAAATATTACAATTTATTGCTTCCTCATATAGAGGAACTATTGTAAAACCAAAATTTTTCGAATTCGATTCTTTGACATATCTTTATGTTATTTAACCGCAAGAGTTGAAAAATAAACTGTTTTAAAAATTTTCATTTTGTGTGTGTGTGTTTGTGTGTGTTTGTGTTAACATCACATTTTCATAAATATCTCCAAATTATGAAGAGCTTTTAGACTTAATTTTTTTGTAAATTGTAGGTAATAAGCTTGAAGTATATATTTTTTTATTTTTAAATTTTTGAAATGACGTTTTTTGCCCATAACTTTAAAAAAAATTGTAGAAAAAAATATTAAACTTTTAAAAATCAAAAATTTTGGTAAATAAGACTTTTTTAAAATTTTTTTTGAAAAATGTAGAAATAACATTAAAACTATCATCATCTTGTAGAGCATTTTAAAAAAAAATGCTTCGATTAACCAATTTTTGAAGCTAATTTGATTAGAAATAAAGAAGGTATTTATTTTTTAAAAAACAAATTGTGATGGAAATTAAAAAAAAAATTTAATGTGGAAGTAATTTTTAAATGTTGAAAAATATCATTTTTCAAGGTATTTCTAAAATTTTAAAAAAGGAAATAATTAAAGTCATAATATACCGCAAAAATCAAAATCGCTGATGAATCGAAACTGAATTTTTAACCATATAAAGAGAAAAAATATTACAGCAATTGAGAATAATTGTTCAAAATTTATACTTTATTATTATTAACATCTCTATGAGAAAGCAAAGTGTTCATAAAATGAAGACAACTAGATTTACAAAAGAAATTAACACCAAAATTATAACAAAAATATAAACTTGGCAGCAATTTTCATATTAATCTACGAACATTGTAGATACTGAGTTTGTTATTTAAATGTTTACCATGTAGGAGATCTAACTCATTTTCTTATTTTTTGAACAAAAAAATATTTATGTTAGCAGCCTGAATTAAAACATCAATAAATGATTATTTTCTGGCTCTGCTTGTAATTAGAAAATTTCATTTTCAAAATGAAAAAGATAAGAGAGTCAAGAGGAATTAGTTTGAAAAAAATGACATTCATGCATGTCAACCGAATGTTCTCTTACTAATTTAGACCCTTGAGGGTGTGTGAATCATCATCGATGAATCCAAACCCATCGTGAACCCTTCAAGGAGCGTTGGTCTCGAGGGGACTAAAGGACTCCAAGCGACAGATCTTTGTAACAAATGAGATAATTGAACACCATTGAACAACAGAATATCATTAGAAAACTAAAAGTCAATTGCTTTTAACCAATCTTTAATCTAGACTACATTTTTGAACTACTATGCGATTACCAAAACTTTCTAATTCTTTATTTTTTTATTTGGCTCTATGTTCCCACTGGATAATTTTTTGTATTCTTTTTCTTAAGGATGCCCCGATACCACGATAAAGCATTGAGCTCATAATCTACTTTTTTATTTCTCAGATAGTACTTTTTAGTCATTAATCTCTAATGTTGACTGCTTTTTTAAACTAGTTTGCAATTATCAAAATTCTCTAATTCTTCAACTATTACTTTTTTCATTCCAAATGTTATGATTTTTTAAATTATTTCTCTTTGGACTGTGACCATACTAATATAAAGCATCAAACTCATAACCTAATTTTTTCTTCATCAGGTAGTATTTTAGAAGTCCCTTTTTATCTCCGTTATGTGATCAAGTTTTTATTATTATTATTATTATTATAACTGACCGTGACGCGCTCAGAACCGCTTACAGAGCCCGCTGGAGAGATAAGTCTTAACCTATCCACATCCACCGATTTGTTTTCTCGGGTCTAAATCCTATTCAATGATTGACTCCTTTAATGTCAATCTTAAATTAAATTAATATAAAACCTGAATTAGAAGTTACTTTAAAGTGAAATCTAATGACTCTCTTATTTTGTTAAATAGTATAATTTAAATTTTATTATTATCCTCTGTCTATTCCTTATGTTTCTTTTCTCGAGAAGTTAATTTGAGCTTCTCTTTTTTGATAAGTTTTAGCTTTAGCATATTTTTAACAAATTCTAAACATTTTGTAGATTCTTAAACCGCACAGTAAATTAGTAGATTTTTAAGCATTTTATGAATCAAGTGAGTCAAAAGATTCGTCATTAAATTTAAAAAACATGTTGGGTTCCCTGACTACCAGTTTAACGAGTATATTGGGAATGTTCATAAACTTTGTGTGACTGCTCAATTCATAGCCAACTAAGGATATACCAACGGATGTTCATGAGCTTGGGTCACGGTTTAATTCCAAACCCCTCGTTCTAACCAATTGGCTCTTGTTACACCAATCGCATAAAAACTAAAAGTAATCTAATTGTTGAAAGACAATACTCTTAACTCACTTTATTCTTATAATGTACTGAAAATATTAGCACGAAAAATATTACAATTTATTGCTTCCTCATATAGAGGAAGTATTGTAAAACCAAAATTTTTCGAATTCGATTCTTTGACATATCTTTATGTTATTTAACCGCAAGAGTTGAAAAATAAACTGTTTTAAAAATTTTCATTTTGTGTGTGTGTGTTTGTGTGTGTTTGTGTTAACATCACATTTTCATAAATATCTCCAAATTATGAAGAGCTTTTAGACTTAATTTTTTTGTAAATTGTAGGTAGTAAGCTTGAAGTATATATTTTTTTATTTTTAAATTTTTGAAATGACGTTTTTTGCCCATAACTTTAAAAAAAATTGTAGAAAAAAATATTAAACTTTTAAAAATCAAAAATTTTGGTAAATAAGACTTTTTTAAATTTTTTTTTGAAAAATGTAGAAATAACATTAAAACTATCATCATCTTGTAGAGCATTTTAAAAAAAAAATGCTTCGATTAACCAATTTTTGAAGCTAATTTGATTAGAAATAAAGAAGGTATTTATTTTTTAAAAAACAAATTGTGATGGAAAAAAAAAAATTTAATGTGGAAGTAATTTTGAAATGTTGAAAAATATCATTTTTCAAGGCATTTCTAAAATTTTAAAAAAGGAAATAATTAAAGTCATAATATACCGCAAAAATCAAAATCGCTGATGAATCGAAACTGAATTTTTAACCATATAAAGAGAAAAAATATTACAGCAATTGAGAATAATTGTTCAAAATTTATACTTTATTATTATTAACATCTCTATGAGAAAGCAAAGTGTTCATAAAATGAAGACAACTAGATTTACAAAAGAAATTAACACCAAAATTATAACAAAAATATAAACTTGGCAGCAGTTTTCATATTAATCTACGAACATTGTAGATACTGAGTTTGTTATTTAAATGTTTACCATGTAGGAGATCTAACTCATTTTCTTATTTTTTGAACAAAAAAATATTTATGTTAGCAGCCTGAATTAAAACATCAATAAATGATTATTTTCTGGCTCTGCTTGTAATTAGAAAATTTCATTTTCAAAATGAAAAAGATAAGAGAGTCAAGAGGAATTAGTTTGAAAAAAATGACATTCATGCATGTCAACCGAATGTTCTCTTACTAATTTAGACCCTTGAGGGTGTGTGAATCATCATCGATGAATCCAAACCCATCGTGAACCCTTCAAGGAGCGTTGGTCTCGAGGGGACTAAAGGACTCCAAGCGACAGATCTTTGTAACAAATGAGATAATTGAACACCATTGAACAACAGAATATCATTAGAAAACTAAAAGTCAATTGCTTTTAACCAATCTTTAATCTAGACTACATTTTTGAACTACTATGCGATTACCAAAACTTTCTAATTCTTTATTTTTTTATTTGGCTCTATGTTCCCACTGGATAATTTTTTGTATTCTTTTTCTTAAGGATGCCCCGATACCACGATAAAGCATTGAGCTCATAATCTACTTTTTTATTTCTCAGATAGTACTTTTTAGTCATTAATCTCTAATGTTGACTGCTTTTTTAAACTAGTTTGCAATTATCAAAATTCTCTAATTCTTCAACTATTACTTTTTTCATTCCAAATGTTATGATTTTTTAAATTATTTCTCTTTGGACTGTGACCATACTAATATAAAGCATCAAACTCATAACCTAATTTTTTCTTCATCAGGTAGTATTTTAGAAGTCCCTTTTTATCTCCGTTATGTGATCAAGTTTTTATTGTTATTATTATTATTATAACTGACCGTGACGCGCTCAGAACCGCTTACAGAGCCCGCTGGAGAGATAAGTCTTAACCTATCCACATCCACCGATTTGTTTTCTCGGGTCTAAATCCTATTCAATGATTGACTCCTTTAATGTCAATCTTAAATTAAATTAATATAAAACCTGAATTAGAAGTTACTTTAAAGTGAAATCTAATGACTCTCTTATTTTGTTAAATAGTATAATTTAAATTTTATTATTATCCTCTGTCTATTCCTTATGTTTCTTTTCTCGAGAAGTTAATTTGAGCTTCTCTTTTTTGATAAGTTTTAGCTTTAGCATATTTTTAACAAATTCTAAACATTTTGTAGATTCTTAAACCGCACAGTAAATTAGTAGATTTTTAAGCATTTTATGAATCAAGTGAGTCAAAAGATTCGTCATTAAATTTAAAAACATGTTGGGTTCCCTGACTACCAGTTTAACGAGTATATTGGGAATGTTCATAAACTTTGTGTGACTGCTCAATTCAAAGCCAACTAAGGATATACCAACGGATGTTCATGAGCTTGGGTCACGGTTTAATTCCAAACCCCTCGTTCTAACCAATTGGCTCTTGTTACACCAATCGCATAAAAACTAAAAGTAATCTAATTGTTTAAAGACAATACTCTTGACTCACTTTATTCTTATAATGTACTGAAAATATTAGCACGAAAAATATTACAATTTATTTCTTCCTCATATAGAGGAAGTATTGTAAAACCAAAATTTTTCGAATTCGATTCTTTGACATATCTTTATGTTATTTAACCGCAAGAGTTGAAAAATAAACTGTTTTAAAAATTTTCATTTTGTGTGTGTGTGTTTGTGTTAACATCACATTTTCATAAATATCTCCAAATTATGAAGAGCTTTTAGACTTAATTTTTTTGTAAATTGTAGGTAATAAGCTTGAAGTATATATTTTTTTATTTTTAAATTTTTGAAATGACGTTTTTTTTTTTTGCCCATAACTTTAAAAAAATTGTAGAAAAAAATATTAAACTTTTAAAAATCAAAAATTTTGGTAAATAAGACTTTTTTAAAATTTTTTTTGAAAAATGTAGAAATAACATTAAAACTATCATCATCTTGTAGAGCATTTAAAAAAAATGCTTCGATTAACCAATTTTTGAAGCTAATTTGATTAGAAATAAAGAAGGTATTTATTTTTTAAAAAACAAATTGGGATGGAAAAAAAAAAATTTAATGTGGAAGTAATTTTGAAATGTTGAAAAATATCATTTTTCAAGGCATTTCTAAAATTTTAAAAAAGGAAATAATTAAAGTCATAATATAACGCAAAAATCAAAATCGCTGATGAATCGAAACTGAATTTTTAACCATATAAAGAGAAAAAATATTACAGCAATTGAGAATAATTGTTCAAAATTTATACTTTATTATTATTAACATCTCTATGAGAAAGCAAAGTGTTCATAAAATGAAGACAACTAGATTTACAAAAGAAATTAACACCAAAATTATAACAAAAATATAAACTTGGCAGCAATTTTCATATTAATCTACGAACATTGTAGATACTGAGTTTGTTATTTAAATGTTTACCATGTAGGAGATCTAACTCATTTTCTTATTTTTTGAACAAAAAAATATTAATGTTAGCAGCCTGAATTAAAACATCAATAAATGATTATTTTCTGGCTCTGCTTGTAATTAGAAAATTTCATTTTCAAAATGAAAAAGATAAGAGAGTCAAGAGGAATTAGTTTGAAAAAAATGACATTCATGCATGTCAACCGAATGTTCTCTTACTAATTTAGACCCTTGAGGGTGTGTGAATCATCATCGATGAATCCAAACCCATCGTGAACCCTTCAAGGAGCGTTGGTCTCGAGGGGACTAAAGGACTCCAAGCGACAGATCTTTGTAACAAATGAGATAATTGAACACCATTGAACAACAGAATATCATTAGAAAACTAAAAGTCAATTGCTTTTAACCAATCTTTAATCTAGACTACATTTTTGAACTACTATGCGATTACCAAAACTTTCTAATTCTTTATTTTTTTATTTGGCTCTATGTTCCCACTGGATAATTTTTTGTATTCTTTTTCTTAAGGATGCCCCGATACCACGATAAAGCATTGAGCTCATAATCTACTTTTTTATTTCTCAGATAGTACTTTTTAGTCATTAATCTCTAATGTTGACTGCTTTTTTAAACTAGTTTGCAATTATCAAAATTCTCTAATTCTTCAACTATTACTTTTTTCATTCCAAATGTTATGATTTTTTAAATTATTTCTCTTTGGACTGTGACCATACTAATATAAAGCATCAAACTCATAACCTAATTTTTTCTTCATCAGGTAGTATTTTAGAAGTCCCTTTTTATCTCCGTTATGTGATCAAGTTTTTATTATTATTATTATTATTATAACTGACCGTGACGCGCTCAGAACCGCTTACAGAGCCCGCTGGAGAGATAAGTCTTAACCTATCCACATCCACCGATTTGTTTTCTCGGGTCTAAATCCTATTCAATGATTGACTCCTTTAATGTCAATCTTAAATTAAATTAATATAAAACCTGAATTAGAAGTTACTTTAAAGTGAAATCTAATGACTCTCTTATTTTGTTAAATAGTATAATTTAAATTTTATTATTATCCTCTGTCTATTCCTTATGTTTCTTTTCTCGAGAAGTTAATTTGAGCTTCTCTTTTTTGATAAGTTTTAGCTTTAGCATATTTTTAACAAATTCTAAACATTTTGTAGATTCTTAAACCGCACAGTAAATTAGTAGATTTTTAAGCATTTTATGAATCAAGTGAGTCAAAAGATTCGTCATTAAATTAAAAAACATGTTGGGTTCCCTGACTACCAGTTTAACGAGTATATTGGGAATGTTCATAAACTTTGTGTGACTGCTCAATTCAAAGCCAACTAAGGATATACCAACGGATGTTCATGAGCTTGGGTCACGGTTTAATTCCAAACCCCTCGTTCTAACCAATTGGCTCTTGTTACACCAATCGCATAAAAACTAAAAGTAATCTAATTGTTTAAAGACAATACTCTTGACTCACTTTATTCTTATAATGTACTGAAAATATTAGCACGAAAAATATTACAATTTATTGCTTCCTCATATAGAGGAACTATTGTAAAACCAAAATTTTTCGAATTCGATTCTTTGACATATCTTTATGTTATTTAACCGCAAGAGTTGAAAAATAAACTGTTTTAAAAATTTTCATTTTGTGTGTGTGTGTTTGTGTGTGTTTGTGTTAACATCACATTTTCATAAATATCTCCAAATTATGAAGAGCTTTTAGACTTAATTTTTTTGTAAATTGTAGGTAATAAGCTTGAAGTATATATTTTTTTATTTTTAAATTTTTGAAATAACGTTTTTTGCCCATAACTTTAAAAAAATTGTAGAAAAAAATATTAAACTTTTAAAAATCAAAAATTTTGGTAAATAAGACTTTTTTAAAATTTTTTTTGAAAAATGTAGAAATAACATTAAAACTATCATCATCTTGTAGAGCATTTTAAAAAAAAATGCTTCGATTAACCAATTTTTGAAGCAAATTTGATTAGAAATAAAGAAGGTATTTATTTTTTAAAAAACAAATTGGGATGGAAATTTAAAAAAAAATTTAATGTGGAAGTAATTTTGAAATGTTGAAAAATATCATTTTTCAAGGCATTTCTAAAATTTTAAAAAAGGAAATAATTAAAGTCATAATATACCGCAAAAATCAAAATCGCTGATGAATCGAAACTGAATTTTTAACCATATAAAGAGAAAAAATATTACAGCAATTGAGAATAATTGTTCAAAATTTATACTTTATTATTATTAACATCTCTATGAGAAAGCAAAGTGTTCATAAAATGAAGACAACTAGATTTACAAAAGAAATTAACACCAAAATTATAACAAAAATATAAACTTGGCAGCAGTTTTCATATTAATCTACGAACATTGTAGATACTGAGTTTGTTATTTAAATGTTTACCATGTAGGAGATCTAACTCATTTTCTTATTTTTTGAACAAAAAAATATTAATGTTAGCAGCCTGAATTAAAACATCAATAAATGATTATATTCTTGCTCTGCTTGTAATTAGAAAATTTCATTTTCAAAATGAAAAAGATAAGAGAGTCAAGAGGAATTAGTTTGAAAAAAATGACATTCATGCATGTCAACCGAATGTTCTCTTACTAATTTAGACCCTTGAGGGTGTGTGAATCATCATCGATGAATCCAAACCCATCGTGAACCCTTCAAGGAGCGTTGGTCTCGAGGGGACTAAAGGACTCCAAGCGACAGATCTTTGTAACAAATGAGATAATTGAACACCATTGAACAACAGAATATCATTAGAAAACTAAAAGTCAATTGCTTTTAACCAATCTTTAATCTAGACTACATTTTTGAACTACTATGCGATTACCAAAACTTTCTAATTCTTTATTTTTTTATTTGGCTCTATGTTCCCACTGGATAATTTTTTGTATTCTTTTTCTTAAGGATGCCCCGATACCACGATAAAGCATTGAGCTCATAATCTACTTTTTTATTTCTCAGATAGTACTTTTTAGTCATTAATCTCTAATGTTGACTGCTTTTTTAAACTAGTTTGCAATTATCAAAATTCTCTAATTCTTCAACTATTACTTTTTTCATTCCAAATGTTATGATTTTTTAAATTATTTCTCTTTGGACTGTGACCATACTAATATAAAGCATCAAACTCATAACCTAATTTTTTCTTCATCAGGTAGTATTTTAGAAGTCCCTTTTTATCTCCGTTATGTGATCAAGTTTTTATTATTATTATTATTATTATTATTATTATAACTGACCGTGACGCGCTCAGAACCGCTTACAGAGCCCGCTGGAGAGATAAGTCTTAACCTATCCACATCCACCGATTTGTTTTCTCGGGTCTAAATCCTATTCAATGATTGACTCCTTTAATGTCAATCTTAAATTAAATTAATATAAAACCTGAATTAGAAGTTACTTTAAAGTGAAATCTAATGACTCTCTTATTTTGTTAAATAGTATAATTTAAATTTTATTATTATCCTCTGTCTATTCCTTATGTTTCTTTTCTCGAGAAGTTAATTTGAGCTTCTCTTTTTTGATAAGTTTTAGCTTTAGCATATTTTTAACAAATTCTAAACATTTTGTAGATTCTTAAACCGCACAGTAAATTAGTAGATTTTTAAGCATTTTATGAATCAAGTGAGTCAAAAGATTCGTCATTAAATTAAAAAACATGTTGGATTCCCTGACTTCCAGTTTAACGAGTATATTGGGAATGTACATAAACTTTGTGTGACTGCTCAATTCAAAGCCAACTAAGGATATACCAACGGTTGTTCATGAGCTTGGGTCACGGTTTAATTCCAAACCCCTCGTTCTGACCAATTGGCTCTTGTTACACCAATCGCATAAAAACTAAAAGAAATCTAATTGTTTAAAGACAATACTCTTGACTCACTTTATTCTTATAATGTACTGAAAATATTAGCACGAAAAATATTACAATTTATTTCTTCCTCATATAGAGGAAGTATTGTAAAACCAAAATTTTTCGAATTCGATTCTTTGACATATCTTTATGTTATTTAACCGCAAGAGTTGAAAAATAAACTGTTTTAAAAATTTTCATTTTGTGTGTGTGTGTTTGTGTGTGTTTGTGTTAACATCACATTTTCATAAATATCTCCAAATTATGAAGAGCTTTTAGACTTAATTTTTTTGTAAATTGTAGGTAATAAGCTTGAAGTATATATTTTTTTATTTTTAAATTTTTGAAATAACGTTTTTTGCTTATAACTTTTAAAAAACTGTTGAAAAAAATATTAAACTTTTAAAAATCAAAAATTTTGGTAAATAAGACTTTTTTAAAAATTTTTTTGAAAAATGTAGAAATAACATTAAAACTATCATCATCTTGTAGAGCATTTTAAAAAAAAATGCTTCGATTAACCAATTTTTGAAGCTAATTTGATTAGAAATAAAGAAGGTATTTATTTTTTAAAAAACAAATTGGGATGGAAATTTAAAAAAAAATTTAATGTGGAAGTAATTTTGAAATGTTGAAAAATATCATTTTTCAAGGCATTTCTAAAATTTTAAAAAAGGAAATAATTAAAGTCATAATATACTGCAAAAATCAAAATCGCTGATGAATCGAAACTGAATTTTTAACCATATAAAGAGAAAAAATATTACAGCAATTGAGAATAATTGTTCAAAATTTATACTTTATTATTATTAACATCTCTATGAGAAAGCAAAGTGTTCATAAAATGAAGACAACTAGATTTACAAAAGAAATTAACACCAAAATTATAACAAAAATATAAACTTGGCAGCAGTTTTCATATTAATCTACGAACATTGTAGATACTGAGTTTGTTATTTAAATGTTTACCATGTAGGAGATCTAACTCATTTTCTTATTTTTTGAACAAAAAAATATTAATGTTAGCAGCCTGAATTAAAACATCAATAAATGATTATTTTCTGGCTCTGCTTGTAATTAGAAAATTTCATTTTCAAAATGAAAAAGATAAGAGAGTCAAGAGGAATTAGTTTGAAAAAAATGACATTCATGCATGTCAACCGAATGTTCTCTTACTAATTTAGACCCTTGAGGGTGTGTGAATCATCATCGATGAATCCAAACCCATCGTGAACCCTTCAAGGAGCGTTGGTCTCGAGGGGACTAAAGGACTCCAAGCGACAGATCTTTGTAACAAATGAGATAATTGAACACCATTGAACAACAGAATATCATTAGAAAACTAAAAGTCAATTGCTTTTAACCAATCTTTAATCTAGACTACATTTTTGAACTACTATGCGATTACCAAAACTTTCTAATTCTTTATTTTTTTATTTGGCTCTATGTTCCCACTGGATAATTTTTTGTATTCTTTTTCTTAAGGATGCCCCGATACCACGATAAAGCATTGAGCTCATAATCTACTTTTTTATTTCTCAGATAGTACTTTTTAGTCATTAATCTCTAATGTTGACTGCTTTTTTAAACTAGTTTGCAATTATCAAAATTCTCTAATTCTTCAACTATTACTTTTTTCATTCCAAATGTTATGATTTTTTAAATTATTTCTCTTTGGACTGTGACCATACTAATATAAAGCATCAAACTCATAACCTAATTTTTTCTTCATCAGGTAGTATTTTAGAAGTCCCTTTTTATCTCCGTTATGTGATCAAGTTTTTATTATTATTATTATTATTATTATTATTATAACTGACCGTGACGCGCTCAGAACCGCTTACAGAGCCCGCTGGAGAGATAAGTCTTAACCTATCCACATCCACCGATTTGTTTTCTCGGGTCTAAATCCTATTCAATGATTGACTCCTTTAATGTCAATCTTAAATTAAATTAATATAAAACCTGAATTAGAAGTTACTTTAAAGTGAAATCTAATGACTCTCTTATTTTGTTAAATAGTATAATTTAAATTTTATTATTATCCTCTGTCTATTCCTTATGTTTCTTTTCTCGAGAAGTTTATTTGAGCTTCTCTTTTTTTAATAAGTTTTAGCTTTAGCATATTTTTAACAAATTCTAAACATTTTGTAGATTCTTAAACCGCACAGTAAATTAGTAGATTTTTAAGCATTTTATGAATCAAGTGAGTCAAAAGATTCGTCATTAAATTAAAAAACATGTTGGGTTCCCTGACTACCAGTTTAACGAGTATATTGGGAATGTTCATAAACTTTGTGTGACTGCTCAATTCATAGCCAACTAAGGATATACCAACGGATGTTCATGAGCTTGGGTCACGGTTTAATTCCAAACCCCTCGTTCTAACCAATTGGCTCTTGTTACACCAATCGCATAAAAACTAAAAGTAATCTAATTGTTGAAAGACAATACTCTTGACTCACTTTATTCTTATAATGTACTGAAAATATTAGCACGAAAAATATTACAATTTATTGCTTCCTCATATAGAGGAAGTATTGTAAAACCAAAATTTTTCGAATTCGATTCTTTGACATATCTTTATGTTATTTAACCGCAAGAGTTGAAAAATAAACTGTTTTAAAAATTTTCATTTTGTGTGTGTGTGTTTGTGTGTGTTTGTGTTAACATCACATTTTCATAAATATCTCCAAATTATGAAGAGCTTTTAGACTTAATTTTTTTGTAAATTGTAGGTAATAAGCTTGAAGTATATATTTTTTTATTTTTAAATTTTTGAAATGACGTTTTTTGCCCATAACTTTAAAAAAAATTGTAGAAAAAAATATTAAACTTTTAAAAATCAAAAATTTTGGTAAATAAGACTTTTTTAAAATTTTTTTTGAAAAATGTAGAAATAACATTAAAACTATCATCATCTTGTAGAGCATTTTAAAAAAAAATGCTTCGATTAACCAATTTTTGAAGCTAATTTGATTAGAAATAAAGAAGGTATTTATTTTTTAAAAAACAAATTGGGATGGAAATTTAAAAAAAATTTAATGTGGAAGTAATTTTGAAATGTTGAAAAATATCATTTTTCAAGGCATTTCTAAAATTTTAAAAAAGGAAATAATTAAAGTCATAATATACCGCAAAAATCAAAATCGCTGATGAATCGAAACTGAATTTTTAACCATATAAAGAGAAAAAATATTACAGCAATTGAGAATAATTGTTCAAAATTTATACTTTATTATTATTAACATCTCTATGAGAAAGCAAAGTGTTCATAAAATGAAGACAACTAGATTTACAAAAGAAATTAACACCAAAATTATAACAAAAATATAAACTTGGCAGCAGTTTTCATATTAATCTACGAACACTGTAGATACTGAGTTTGTTATTTAAATGTTTACCATGTAGGAGATCTAACTCATTTTCTTATTTTTTGAACAAAAAAATATTAATGTTAGCAGCCTGAATTAAAACATCAATAAATGATTATTTTCTGGCTCTGCTTGTAATTAGAAAATTTCATTTTCAAAATGAAAAAGATAAGAGAGTCAAGAGGAATTAGTTTGAAAAAAATGACATTCATGCATGTCAACCGAATGTTCTCTTACTAATTTAGACCCTTGAGGGTGTGTGAATCATCATCGATGAATCCAAACCCATCGTGAACCCTTCAAGGAGCGTTGGTCTCGAGGGGACTAAAGGACTCCAAGCGACAGATCTTTGTAACAAATGAGATAATTGAACACCATTGAACAACAGAATATCATTAGAAAACTAAAAGTCAATTGCTTTTAACCAATCTTTAATCTAGACTACATTTTTGAACTACTATGCGATTACCAAAACTTTCTAATTCTTTATTTTTTTATTTGGCTCTATGTTCCCACTGGATAATTTTTTGTATTCTTTTTCTTAAGGATGCCCCGATACCACGATAAAGCATTGAGCTCATAATCTACTTTTTTATTTCTCAGATAGTACTTTTTAGTCATTAATCTCTAATGTTGACTGCTTTTTTAAACTAGTTTGCAATTATCAAAATTCTCTAATTCTTCAACTATTACTTTTTTCATTCCAAATGTTATGATTTTTTAAATTATTTCTCTTTGGACTGTGACCATACTAATATAAAGCATCAAACTCATAACCTAATTTTTTCTTCATCAGGTAGTATTTTAGAAGTCCCTTTTTATCTCCGTTATGTGATCAAGTTTTTATTGTTATTATTATTATTATAACTGACCGTGACGCGCTCAGAACCGCTTACAGAGCCCGCTGGAGAGATAAGTCTTAACCTATCCACATCCACCGATTTGTTTTCTCGGGTCTAAATCCTATTCAATGATTGACTCCTTTAATGTCAATCTTAAATTAAATTAATATAAAACCTGAATTAGAAGTTACTTTAAAGTGAAATCTATTGACTCTCTTATTTTGTTAAATAGTATAATTTAAATAATATTATTATCCTCTGTCTATTCCTTATGTTTCTTTTCTCGAGAAGTTAATTTGAGCTTCTCTTTTTTGATAAGTTTTAGCTTTAGCATATTTTTAACAAATTCTAAACATTTTGTAGATTCTTAAACCGCACAGTAAATTAGTAGATTTTTAAGCATTTTATGAATCAAGTGAGTCAAAAGATTCGTCATTAAATTAAAAAACATGTTGGGTTCCCTGACTACCAGTTTAACGAGTATATTGGGAATGTTCATAAACTTTGTGTGACTGCTCAATTCAAAGCCAACTAAGGATATACCAACGGATGTTCATGAGCTTGGGTCACGGTTTAATTCCAAATCCCTCGTTCTAACCAATTGGCTCTTGTTACACCAATCGCATAAAAACTAAAAGTAATCTAATTGTTTAAAGACAATACTCTTGACTCACTTTATTCTTATAATGTACTTAAAATATTAGCACGAAAAATATTACAATTTATTGCTTCCTCATATAGAGGAACTATTGAAAAACCAAAATTTTTCGAATTCGATTCTTTGACATATCTTTATGTTATTTAACCGCAAGAGTTGAAAAATAAACTGTTTTAAAAATTTTCATTTTGTGTGTGTGTGTGTTTGTGTTAACATCACATTTTCATAAATATCTCCAAATTATGAAGAGCTTTTAGACTTAATTTTTTTGTAAATTGTAGGTAATAAGCTTGAAGTACAATTGTACAATTGAGTATAACATGTTATTTAGTCACATTCTAAAAAAATGTCCAAAAAAATGTCTTACAACTAAGATGTAAGTATAAACATGATTTTAAAAAAATGCAAAAATCGCAAATATTCAAAACTGTTTTTTAACTATCTGTATTTAAGTATTACATGTTATTTAGTCACATTTTAGTATAATTTAGCAAAAAATAGGGTCCTATAACTAAGATTTAAGCATAAAAGCGTTTCCAAAAAATTTTAAAAATTGTAAATATTCGGATATTATTTTTTTTAATGAATTGCTTTTAAACACTGTATAATTTACTAATTCATGTTATTTAGTCACATTTTAGCATAATTTTACACAAAAAATAGTATAACTAAGATGTAAGTTTAAAATATTTTCAATACCAAAAAATCGAAAAAATTATAATTGTTATTAATTGAGTACTTGCATGCAACAACTCGCCAAGTGCTCTGCTTAATTATTTCAATTCAGTCAAACATACGAAAACTTTAAAAAAATTGTAAATTTTAATTTTTAAGCACTACCAAGAAATTTGTGTTCAAAAATTAAAATTTACAATTTTTTATTTTTCACATTTTTGTATGATTGACTAAATTGAAATAATTCAGCAGAGCACTTGGCGAGTTATTCGTTGCATGCAGGTACTCAATTGCTATCAAACTTTATTCTGTAGTATTTTTGGAGTCTTTGATTAAAATTGTGACGTCAAAATAATGCAATTCATAATTATTCATCCAATTCATTCATTATTTTTAAATTGAAAAAGATTCAGAATCTTTAAAAATGGAGATGTTTTATGATTTTATTTTCATCATGAATGGGCGCTAGACCCTTTTGCACAATTTTGTACTTAACAAAAAATCTGCAGATGGCTACAAAAATTGATTTATTTTATGAAAATACTCTTTTTAAATAAAATATGTTATATAACAGTACCAGTTTTTGACGAGTTTTAGTTTATACTATAATACATTTAACAAAGTGTCTACCAATTGTGCTCCAACCGATAAATAGCCACGAAAATTTAATTTGACCAGGAAGAATCAGTAATTTTCTTATCAAATTGAAATAATTTTATTATATTAAGTTGTTTTTAAAAACTGCTTTATACTTTAATTTTATTGATGCAATATTCATGACAACAGACCCGAGTCAAAATTTAAGCCCTACTTTTAGCTTAAACTTATAGATTTATTTTAGATTTTAGCAATCCTAACGCAGGGTCTAATTGCGACACAATTATTTATAATTAGTTTCGACTTTGACTCCAAATGCTGGTGTAAATTTAGGATTCAATTTTAATACATTAATTGCAGTACTACAAACACATAAAGCACTAAAAGTTTACAAATACTGTTTCTAAATAACAAATTTGATAGAAAAAAATCTGTCACCAAATCAAATTGTAATATTTTCCTAACGAAATAGGTAATGGTTACTAATTATTAGTTTTTCCCAGTAAAATTTAATTCGTGGCGGGTAGACACTATATCAAATATATTAGCAGAAACTAAAACCTGTGGAACACAGGTCCAACAGATAAATAAAAGAATAAAAATTATTCATAAAATGATTTTAAAATTGAAAGTACATTACATAAAAATAATACATAGATTACGCTTTTTTAAAGTAAAATTATAAAATTTTTAAATTAAAAATTATTCTTGATAAAATTAAAATAAAATATGTATAAATAAAAAAATTGTAAAATACAAAATTAATCAAAAAAGATAGAATAAAAAATTAATTTAAAATAATTACATGAACATGAACAACTCAATTAATTTATAATAATATTAATTTATAATCAATTAATAATAATAATTAATTTACTTGACTTACAGTGTCCAGTCTCTGCCATATCCGATGTTCACTCAACACTCCTATTATATTTAAATAATAAAATTTAAAATAAAACGAAAAAAAAATTTTACACTAAAATTTGTTTAGATTTTAAAACATTATGACACGTACTATTTGTAGTTAACACTATAAAAAAATTAATACGTGTTTCTCCTTTTCGACCGTATCCAATTTGTGGTAACACAACTTTTCACTTGACCGGCTCGCGGTATACTGAAAAATTCAAGAAAAGAAATTCATTTTGAAAAGTGTTCCCTCTCTCTCTATACTTTACAGCGGTCAACGAAAGACTAATGTTGTAATTTGATAAGTAAAAATTTTGGGTTTTTCTGAGATTCTCAACATGGGGCGCCCCGCGGCGACCCAAGGTTCTCAAACTCAGTTTATTATTGTTTATATTTATAGAAAAACAAACGATAATAAACTTAGTATACGAACCATTCGTCTCCTCGGGGTGTCATGGGGTAATGACGTCATATTTCTTGGAAATTTACTTTTTCTCTCACTCCTACAGAAAAAAAAAATTTCAAAAATTATTTCTATTTTTTCGCTGGAAATAGACAAAAAACAATTACAAAAACAAAAGGAGAAAATGACGTTCTTTTAAAACGAAAAAAAAGAGAACAACATTCATTACATGAACAATTAGCTTTCTTAATATAATTATACTAATTGTTTAAATTTTTTATTTTGGAATAATTGTTTTAAAGTGTTAAGACAACATTTTTTAAAAAATACAAAATTTCAATTTTTTTAAAATAAAAAAACACGATCTATTTTATAAATTTTGATAAAATATATACGTTATATACATGATTCTATTCTTTTTTATTAAAACAATTTTGATAAGAATTAATGAAAATTTTAATAACAAAAAATATTATTTCAAAAAATACAAAAATCAATTTTAAAAAATTGCTAAAAATAGTTTTTAGATATTTTTGAAAAATTACAAAATTACTTTGACAGTTTCAAAAAGTATCTATAAATATTTTAATTTTTTAGTTTGAAATAAAGGTATTTTATCAACTAAAAGAATATATTTTTTAAAAAGCAATTTTCTTAACAGTCAAACTATTAAAATTGTCAATTTATAATATGGAAAATATTAATAATGATAAAAAACAAGATTGTTTTTAATAAGCTTCTAATTAATAACAAATGTAGTTTTAAAACCTGGAAAAATTATATCCGGTTGACACAGATCAGAAAAGTCAGGAAAAGTAAAATTGATCAGGGAAAAGTCAGGGATTTTTACTAAAAGTACGAGAAAAAATTAAATTTTTAAAATTAATGAGAAAACTGAATTTTTTTTCTTTTTGTCTCGTAAACTATGAAATTACCAGAAATTTTAATACAAAACCTTTAATTTTTTCTATTTCTGAAAATAATTTCTTTTTAAATAACTTATGTTACGGCCGAACTCCGTAACTTTTTATATCATAAATAATTATTTACAATATCTGAAAATCAAAACTATAAACAACAAATTACACAACATAAGATTTTGTTAACAAACTTTAAAGCATTTACACAAAACAACCCTTTGTAATTTCACAAAAGGGACATTCTTCGCTTCGATAATTTTAATCCAATGCATTTCAATTAGATAAAAATCCAATTCTATTTTAAATAAGAGATTCATTGAATTTTACATTCCTTCGCGTTTTGCAAAACAATACCATATTTCTTAATAAATTCCTTTTCTTTGACAACAGTTTATTAACCTTTTTGAGAAATAGTTAGAAAATATTAAAGTAAAGTAAACTGCTCAATATAAGGAGTGGTGCATCCAAGGCACTGAACTCGGATCACGCCACTGCCTAAATCTGCAAGCTTGCAGAATTGGCTTGGCAACAGTCAAGTGCAATAAACTTAATATACGATTTCCCCATTAAATCGTCTTTCAAATAAAATTGATTGACACAAGGAAATCTGGGCAGTTGAGTTTAGGCCGTGTAGCCGACAGCTAGCCCAGGCAAGCCTGTAGTTTTCTGTCTAGGCAATAGAAGCAAAAAAATCAACACAAGGTCAACTTTAATGTGACTTTGCTCTAAAACGGTTAATGGAAATGATCTCTAAGTATGAGCGTTGGAAAGCTGAAGACTTTACCTTTCCAAAGCACTATCATAACTTTAATTTATCATTTTTCTAAGAGTTTTTTTCGGGGTTTTATTTTTTGGAGAAGTAAAAAAATACAAAAAAATCAACACAAGGTCAACTTTGATGTGACTTTTCTCTAAAACGGTTAATGGAAATGAACTCTAAGTATGAGCGTTGGAAAGCTGAAGACTTTACCTTTCCAAAGCACTATAACAACTTTAATTTATCATTTTTCTAAGTGGTTTTTTTCGAAGTTTTATTTTTTGGAGAAGTAAAAAAATACAAAAAAATCAACACAAGGTCAACTTTAATGTGACTTTTCTCTAAAACGGTTAATGGAAATGAACTCTAAGTATGAGCGTTGGAAAGCTGAAGACTTTACCTTTCCAAAGCACTATAATAACTTTAATTTATCATTTTTCTAAGTGGTTTTTTTCGGGGTTTTATTTTTTGGAGAAGTAAAAAAATACAAAAAAATCAACACAAGGTCAACTTTAATGTGACTTTTCTCTAAAACGGTTAATGGAAATGAACTCTAAGTATGAGCGTTGGAAAGCTGAAGACTTTACCTTTCCAAAGCACTATAATAACTTTAATTTATCATTTTTCTAAGTGGTTTTTTTCGGGGTTTTATTTTTTGGAGAAGTAAAAAAATACAAAAAAATCAACACAAGGTCAACTTTGATGTGACTTTTCTCTAAAACGGTTAATGGAAATGAACTCTAAGTATGAGCGTTGGAAAGCTGAAGACTTTACCTTTCCAAAGCACTATAATAACTTTAATTTATCATTTTTCTAAGTGGTTTTTTTCGGGGTTTTATTTTTTGGAGAAGTAAAAAAATACAAAAAAATCAACACAAGGTCAACTTTGATGTGACTTTTCTCTAAAACGGTTAATGGAAATGAACTCTAAGTATGAGCGTTGGAAAGCTGAAGACTTTACCTTTCCAAAGCACTATAACTAAACAACGAATTACACATTTTTCTAAGATTTTTTCGTTTTATTTTTTAAAGTTAAAAATTTACACAAAAAAATTTGTATTTCACAAAAGGGACATTCTTCGCTTCGATAATTTTAATCCAATGCATTTCAATTAGATAAAAATCCAATTCTATTTTAAATAAGAGATTCATTGAATTTTACATATGAGCGTTGGAAACAAGACTTTACCCAAAGCACTATAATAACCTTTAATTTATCATTTTTCTAAGTGGTTTTTTTCGGGGTTTTATTTTTTGGAGAAGTAAAAAAAATACAAAAAAATCAACACAAGGTCAACTTTAATGTGACTTTTCTCTAAAACGGTTAATGGAAATGAACTCTAAGTATGAGCGTTGGAAAGCTGAAGACTTTACCTTTCCAAAGCACTATAATAACTTTAATTTATCATTTTTCTAAGTGGTTTTTTTCGGGTTTTATTTTTTGGAAATGTAAAAAAATACAAAAAAATCAACACAAGGTCAACTTTGATGTGACTTTTCTCTAAAACGGTTAATGGAAATGAACTCTAAGTATGAGCGTTGGAAAGCTGAAGACTTTACCTTTCCAAAGCACTATAATAACTTTAATTTATCATTTTTCTAAGTGGTTTTTTTCGGGGTTTTATTTTTTGGAGAAGTAAAAAAATACAAAAAAATCAACACAAGGTCAACTTTAATGTGACTTTTCTCTAAAACGGTTAATGGAAATGAACTCTAAGTATGAGCGTTGGAAAGCTGAAGACTTTACCTTTCCAAAGCACTATAATAACTTTAATTTATCATTTTTCTAAGTGGTTTTTTTCGGGGTTTTATTTTTTGGAGAAGTAAAAAAATACAAAAAAATCAACACAAGGTCAACTTTAATGTGACTTTTCTCTAAAACGGTTAATGGAAATGAACTCTAAGTATGAGCGTTGGAAAGCTGAAGACTTTACCTTTCCAAAGCACTATAATAACTTTAATTTATCATTTTTCTAAGTGGTTTTTTTCGGGGTTTTATTTTTTGGAGAAGTAAAAAAATACAAAAAAATCAACACAAGGTCAACTTTAATGTGACTTTTCTCTAAAACGGTTAATGGAAATGAACTCTAAGTATGAGCGTTGGAAAGCTGAAGACTTTACCTTTCCAAAGCACTATAACAACTTTAATTTATCATTTTTCTAAGTGGTTTTTTTCGGGGTTTTATTTTTTGGAGAAGTAAAAAAATACAAAAAAATCAACACAAGGTCAACTTTGATGTGACTTTTCTCTAAAACGGTTAATGGAAATGAACTCTAAGTATGAGCGTTGGAAAGCTGAAGACTTTACCTTTCCAAAGCACTATAATAACTTTAATTTATCATTTTTCTAAGTGGTTTTTTTCGGGGTTTTATTTTTTGGAGAAGTAAAAAAATACAAAAATATCAACACAAGGTCAACTTTGATGTGACTTTTCTCTAAAACGGTTAATGGAAATGAACTCTAAGTATGAGCGCTGGAAAGCTGGAGACTTTACCTTTCCAAAGCACTATAACAACTTTAATTTATCATTTTTCTAAGTGGTTTTTTTCGGGGTTTTATTTTTTGGAGAAGTAAAAAAATACAAAAATATCAACACAAGGTCAACTTTGATGTGACTTTTCTCTAAAACGGTTAATGGAAATGAACTCTAAGTATGAGCGTTGGAAAGCTGAAGACTTTACCTTTCCAAAGCACTATAATAACTTTAATTTATCATTTTTCTAAGTGGTTTTTTTCGGGGTTTTATTTTTTGGAGAAGTAAAAAAATACAAAAAAACAAAGATAAGGGTAACTTTAAAGTGACTTTTCTCTAAAACGGTTAATGGAAATGAACTCTAAGTATGAGCGTTGAAAAGCTGAAGACTTTACCTTTCCAAAGCACTATAATAACTTTAATTTATCATTTTTCTAAGTGGTTTTTTTCGGGGTTTTATTTTTTGGAGAAGTAAAAAAATACAAAAAAATCAACACAAGGTCAACTTTGATGTGACTTTTCTCTAAAACGGTTAATGGAAATGAACTCTAAGTATGAGCGTTGGAAAGCTGAAGACTTTACCTTTCCAAAGCACTATAATAACTTTAATTTATCATTTTTCTAAGTGGTTTTTTTCGGGGTTTTATTTTTTTGGAGAAGTAAAAAAATACAAAAAAATCAACACAAGGTCAACTTTGATGTGACTTTTCTCTAAAACGGTTAATGGAAATGAACTCTAAGTATGAGCGTTGGAAAGCTGAAGACTTTACCTTTCCAAAGCACTATAATAACTTTAATTTATCATTTTTCTAAGTGGTTTTTTTCGGGGTTTTATTTTTTGGAGAAGTAAAAAAATACAAAAAAATCAACACAAGGTCAACTTTAATGTGACTTTTCTCTAAAACGGTTAATGGAAATGAACTCTAAGTATGAGCGTTGGAAAGCTGAAGACTTTACCTTTCCAAAGCACTATAATAACTTTAATTTATCATTTTTCTAAGTGGTTTTTTTCGGGGTTTTATTTTTTGGAGAAGTAAAAAAATACAAAAAAATCAACACAAGGTCAACTTTAATGAGACTTTTCTCTAAAACGGTTAATGGAAATGAACTCTAAGTATGAGCGTTGGAAAGCTGAAGACTTTACCTTTCCAAAGCACTATAATAACTTTAATTTATCATTTTTCTAAGTGGTTTTTTTCGGGGTTTTATTTTTTGGAGAAGTAAAAAAATACAAAAAAATCAACACAAGGTCAACTTTGATGTGACTTTTCTCTAAAACGGTTAATGGAAATGAACTCTAAGTATGAGCGTTGGAAAGCTGAAGACTTTACCTTTCCAAAGCACTATAATAACTTTAATTTATCATTTTTCTAAGTGGTTTTTTTCGAAGTTTTATTTTTTGGAGAAGTAAAAAAATACAAAAAAATCAACACAAGGTCAACTTTGATGTGACTTTTCTCTAAAACGGTTAATGGAAATGAACTCTAAGTATGAGCGTTGGAAAGCTGAAGACTTTACCTTTCCAAAGCACTATAATAACTTTAATTTATCATTTTTCTAAGTGGTTTTTTTCGAAGTTTTATTTTTTGGAGAAGTAAAAAAATACAAAAAAATCAACACAAGGTCAACTTTGATGTGACTTTTCTCTAAAACGGTTAATGGAAATGAACTCTAAGTATGAGCGTTGGAAAGCTGAAGACTTTACCTTTCCAAAGCACTATAATAACTTTAATTTATCATTTTTCTAAGTGGTTTTTTTCGGGGTTTTATTTTTTGGAGAAGTAAAAAAATACAAAAAAATCAACACAAGGTCAACTTTAATGTGACTTTTCTCTAAAACGGTTAATGGAAATGAACTCTAAGTATGAGCGTTGGAAAGCTGAAGACTTTACCTTTCCAAAGCACTATAATAACTTTAATTTATCATTTTTCTAAGTGGTTTTTTTCGGGGTTTTATTTTTTGGAGAAGTAAAAAAATACAAAAAAATCAACACAAGGTCAACTTTAATGTGACTTTTCTCTAAAACGGTTAATGGAAATGAACTCTAAGTATGAGCGTTGGAAAGCTGAAGACTTTACCTTTCCAAAGCACTATAATAACTTTAATTTATCATTTTTCTAAGTGGTTTTTTTCGGGGTTTTATTTTTTGGAGAAGTAAAAAAATACAAAAAAATCAACACAAGGTCAACTTTGATGTGACTTTTCTCTAAAACGGTTAATGGAAATGAACTCTAAGTATGAGCGTTGGAAAGCTGAAGACTTTACCTTTCCAAAGCACTATAATAACTTTAATTTATCATTTTTCTAAGTGGTTTTTTTCGAAGTTTTATTTTTTGGAGAAGTAAAAAAATACAAAAAAATCAACACAAGGTCAACTTTGATGTGACTTTTCTCTAAAACGGTTAATGGAAATGAACTCTAAGTATGAGCGTTGGAAAGCTGAAGACTTTACCTTTCCAAAGCACTATAATAACTTTAATTTATCATTTTTCTAAGTGGTCTTTTTTCGAAGTTTTATTTTTTGGAGAAGTAAAAAAATACAAAAAAATCAACACAAGGTCAACTTTGATGTGACTTTTCTCTAAAACGGTTAATGGAAATGAACTCTAAGTATGAGCGTTGGAAAGCTGAAGACTTTACCTTTCCAAAGCACTATAATAACTTTAATTTATCATTTTTCTAAGTGGTTTTTTTCGAAGTTTTATTTTTTGGAGAAGTAAAAAAATACAAAAAAATCAACACAAGGTCAACTTTGATGTGACTTTTCTCTAAAACGGTTAATGGAAATGAACTCTAAGTATGAGCGTTGGAAAGCTGAAGACTTTACCTTTCCAAAGCACTATAATAACTTTAATTTATCATTTTTCTAAGTGGTTTTTTTCGGGGTTTTATTTTTTGGAGAAGTAAAAAAATACAAAAAAATCAACACAAGGTCAACTTTGATGTGACTTTTCTCTAAAACGGTTAATGGAAATGAACTCTAAGTATGAGCGTTGGAAAGCTGAAGACTTTACCTTTCCAAAGCACTATAATAACTTTAATTTATCATTTTTCTAAGTGGTTTTTTTCGGGGTTTTATTTTTTGGAGAAGTAAAAAAATACAAAAATATCAACACAAGGTCAACTTTGATGTGACTTTTCTCTACAACGGTTAATGGAAATGAACTCTAAGTATGAGCGTTGGAAAGCTGAAGACTTTACCTTTCCAAAGCACTATAATAACTTTAATTTATCATTTTTCTAAGTGGTTTTTTTCGGGGTTTTATTTTTTGGAGAAGTAAAAAAATACAAAAAAATCAACACAAGGTCAACTTTGATGTGACTTTTCTCTAAAACGGTTAATGGAAATGAACTCTAAGTATGAGCGTTGGAAAGCTGAAGACTTTACCTTTCCAAAGCACTATAATAACTTTAATTTATCATTTTTCTAAGTGGTTTTTTTCGAAGTTTTATTTTTTGGAGAAGTAAAAAAATACAAAAAAATCAACACAAGGTCAACTTTGATGTGACTTTTCTCTAAAACGGTTAATGGAAATGAACTCTAAGTATGAGCGTTGGAAAGCTGAAGACTTTACCTTTCCAAAGCACTATAATAACTTTAATTTATCATTTTTCTAAGTGGTTTTTTTCGGGGTTTTATTTTTTGGAGAAGTAAAAAAATACAAAAAAATCAACACAAGGTCAACTTTGATGTGACTTTTCTCTAAAACGGTTAATGGAAATGAACTCTAAGTATGAGCGTTGGAAAGCTGAAGACTTTACCTTTCCAAAGCACTATAATAACTTTAATTTATCATTTTTCTAAGTGGTTTTTTTCGGGGTTTTATTTTTTGGAGAAGTAAAAAAATACAAAAAAATCAACACAAGGTCAACTTTGATGTGACTTTTCTCTAAAACGGTTAATGGAAATGAACTCTAAGTATGAGCGTTGGAAAGCTGAAGACTTTACCTTTCCAAAGCACTATAATAACTTTAATTTATCATTTTTCTAAGTGGTTTTTTTCGAAGTTTTATTTTTTGGAGAAGTAAAAAAATACAAAAAAATCAACACAAGGTCAACTTTGATGTGACTTTTCTCTAAAACGGTTAATGGAAATGAACTCTAAGTATGAGCGTTGGAAAGCTGAAGACTTTACCTTTCCAAAGCACTATAATAACTTTAATTTATCATTTTTCTAAGTGGTTTTTTTCGGGGTTTTATTTTTTGGAGAAGTAAAAAAATACAAAAAAATCAACACAAGGTCAACTTTGATGTGACTTTTCTCTAAAACGGTTAATGGAAATGAACTCTAAGTATGAGCGTTGGAAAGCTGAAGACTTTACCTTTCCAAAGCACTATAATAACTTTAATTTATCATTTTTCTAAGTGGTTTTTTTCGAAGTTTTATTTTTTGGAGAAGTAAAAAAATACAAAAAAATCAACACAAGGTCAACTTTGATGTGACTTTTCTCTAAAACGGTTAATGGAAATGAACTCTAAGTATGAGCGTTGGAAAGCTGAAGACTTTACCTTTCCAAAGCACTATAATAACTTTAATTTATCATTTTTCTAAGTGGTTTTTTTCGGGGTTTTATTTTTTGGAGAAGTAAAAAAATACAAAAAAATCAACACAAGGTCAACTTTGATGTGACTTTTCTCTAAAACGGTTAATGGAAATGAACTCTAAGTATGAGCGTTGGAAAGCTGAAGACTTTACCTTTCCAAAGCACTATAATAACTTTAATTTATCATTTTTCTAAGTGGTTTTTTTCGGGGTTTTATTTTTTGGAGAAGTAAAAAAATACAAAAAAATCAACACAAGGTCAACTTTAATGTGACTTTTCTCTAAAACGGTTAATGGAAATGAACTCTAAGTATGAGCGTTGGAAAGCTGAAGACTTTACCTTTCCAAAGCACTATAATAACTTTAATTTATCATTTTTCTAAGTGGTTTTTTTCGGGGTTTTATTTTTTGGAGAAGTAAAAAAATACAAAAAAATCAACACAAGGTCAACTTTAATGTGACTTTTCTCTAAAACGGTTAATGGAAATGAACTCTAAGTATGAGCGTTGGAAAGCTGAAGACTTTACCTTTCCAAAGCACTATAATAACTTTAATTTATCATTTTTCTAAGTGGTTTTTTTCGGGGTTTTATTTTTTGGAGAAGTAAAAAAATACAAAAAAATCAACACAAGGTCAACTTTGATGTGACTTTTCTCTAAAACGGTTAATGGAAATGAACTCTAAGTATGAGCGTTGGAAAGCTGAAGACTTTACCTTTCCAAAGCACTATAATAACTTTAATTTATCATTTTTCTAAGTGGTTTTTTTCGAAGTTTTATTTTTTGGAGAAGTAAAAAAATACAAAAAAATCAACACAAGGTCAACTTTGATGTGACTTTTCTCTAAAACGGTTAATGGAAATGAACTCTAAGTATGAGCGTTGGAAAGCTGAAGACTTTACCTTTCCAAAGCACTATAATAACTTTAATTTATCATTTTTCTAAGTGGTTTTTTTCGGGGTTTTATTTTTTGGAGAAGTAAAAAAATACAAAAAAATCAACACAAGGTCAACTTTGATGTGACTTTTCTCTAAAACGGTTAATGGAAATGAACTCTAAGTATGAGCGTTGGAAAGCTGAAGACTTTACCTTTCCAAAGCACTATAATAACTTTAATTTATCATTTTTCTAAGTGGTTTTTTTCGAAGTTTTATTTTTTGGAGAAGTAAAAAAATACAAAAAAATCAACACAAGGTCAACTTTGATGTGACTTTTCTCTAAAACGGTTAATGGAAATGAACTCTAAGTATGAGCGTTGGAAAGCTGAAGACTTTACCTTTCCAAAGCACTATAATAACTTTAATTTATCATTTTTCTAAGTGGTTTTTTTCGGGGTTTTATTTTTTGGAGAAGTAAAAAAATACAAAAAAATCAACACAAGGTCAACTTTAATGTGACTTTTCTCTAAAACGGTTAATGGAAATGAACTCTAAGTATGAGCGTTGGAAAGCTGAAGACTTTACCTTTCCAAAGCACTATAATAACTTTAATTTATCATTTTTCTAAGTGGTTTTTTTCGGGGTTTTATTTTTTGGAGAAGTAAAAAAATACAAAAAAATCAACACAAGGTCAACTTTAATGTGACTTTTCTCTAAAACGGTTAATGGAAATGAACTCTAAGTATGAGCGTTGGAAAGCTGAAGACTTTACCTTTCCAAAGCACTATAATAACTTTAATTTATCATTTTTCTAAGTGGTTTTTTTCGGGGTTTTATTTTTTGGAGAAGTAAAAAAATACAAAAAAATCAACACAAGGTCAACTTTGATGTGACTTTTCTCTAAAACGGTTAATGGAAATGAACTCTAAGTATGAGCGTTGGAAAGCTGAAGACTTTACCTTTCCAAAGCACTATAATAACTTTAATTTATCATTTTTCTAAGTGGTTTTTTTCGGGGTTTTATTTTTTGGAGAAGTAAAAAAATACAAAAAAATCAACACAAGGTCAACTTTGATGTGACTTTTCTCTAAAACGGTTAATGGAAATGAACTCTAAGTATGAGCGTTGGAAAGCTGAAGACTTTACCTTTCCAAAGCACTATAATAACTTTAATTTATCATTTTTCTAAGTGGTTTTTTTCGAAGTTTTATTTTTTGGAGAAGTAAAAAAATACAAAAAAATCAACACAAGGTCAACTTTGATGTGACTTTTCTCTAAAACGGTTAATGGAAATGAACTCTAAGTATGAGCGTTGGAAAGCTGAAGACTTTACCTTTCCAAAGCACTATAATAACTTTAATTTATCATTTTTCTAAGTGGTTTTTTTCGAAGTTTTATTTTTTGGAGAAGTAAAAAAATACAAAAAAATCAACACAAGGTCAACTTTAATGTGACTTTTCTCTAAAACGGTTAATGGAAATGAACTCTAAGTATGAGCGTTGGAAAGCTGAAGACTTTACCTTTCCAAAGCACTATAATAACTTTAATTTATCATTTTTCTAAGTGGTTTTTTTCGTCGTTTTATTTTTTGGAGAAGTAAAAAAATACAAAAAAATCAACACAAGGTCAACTTTGATGTGACTTTTCTCTAAAACGGTTAATGGAAATGAACTCTAAGTATGAGCGTTGGAAAGCTGAAGACTTTACCTTTCCAAAGCACTATAATAACTTTAATTTATCATTTTTCTAAGTGGTTTTTTTCGGGGTTTTATTTTTGGGAGAAGTAAAAAAATACAAAAAAATCAACACAAGGTCAACTTTGATGTGACTTTTCTCTAAAACGGTTAATGGAAATGAACTCTAAGTATGAGCGTTGGAAAGCTGAAGACTTTACCTTTCCAAAGCACTATAATAACTTTAATTTATCATTTTTCTAAGTGGTCTTTTTTCGGGGTTTTATTTTTGGGAGAAGTAAAAAAATACAAAAAAATCAACACAAGGTCAACTTTGATGTGACTTTTCTCTAAAACGGTTAATGGAAATGAACTCTAAGTATGAGCGTTGGAAAGCTGAAGACTTTACCTTTCCAAAGCACTATAATAACTTTAATTTATCATTTTTCTAAGTGGTTTTTTTCGAAGTTTTATTTTTTGGAGAAGTAAAAAAATACAAAAAAATCAACACAAGGTCAACTTTGATGTGACTTTTCTCTAAAACGGTTAATGGAAATGAACTCTAAGTATGAGCGTTGGAAAGCTGAAGACTTTACCTTTCCAAAGCACTATAATAACTTTAATTTATCATTTTTCTAAGTGGTTTTTTTCGAAGTTTTATTTTTTGGAGAAGTAAAAAAATACAAAAAAATCAACACAAGGTCAACTTTGATGTGACTTTTCTCTAAAACGGTTAATGGAAATGAACTCTAAGTATGAGCGTTGGAAAGCTGAAGACTTTACCTTTCCAAAGCACTATAATAACTTTAATTTATCATTTTTCTAAGTGGTTTTTTTCGGGGTTTTATTTTTTTGGAGAAGTAAAAAAATACAAAAAAATCAACACAAGGTCAACTTTGATGTGACTTTTCTCTAAAACGGTTAATGGAAATGAACTCTAAGTATGAGCGTTGGAAAGCTGAAGACTTTACCTTTCCAAAGCACTATAATAACTTTAATTTATCATTTTTCTAAGTGGTTTTTTTCGAAGTTTTATTTTTTGGAGAAGTAAAAAAATACAAAAAAATCAACACAAGGTCAACTTTGATGTGACTTTTCTCTAAAACGGTTAATGGAAATGAACTCTAAGTATGAGCGTTGGAAAGCTGAAGACTTTACCTTTCCAAAGCACTATAATAACTTTAATTTATCATTTTTCTAAGTGGTTTTTTTCGGGGTTTTATTTTTTGGAGAAGTAAAAAAATACAAAAAAATCAACACAAGGTCAACTTTGATGTGACTTTTCTCTAAAACGGTTAATGGAAATGAACTCTAAGTATGAGCGTTGGAAAGCTGAAGACTTTACCTTTCCAAAGCACTATAATAACTTTAATTTATCATTTTTCTAAGTGGTTTTTTTCGAAGTTTTATTTTTTGGAGAAGTAAAAAAATACAAAAAAATCAACACAAGGTCAACTTTGATGTGACTTTTCTCTAAAACGGTTAATGGAAATGAACTCTAAGTATGAGCGTTGGAAAGCTGAAGACTTTACCTTTCCAAAGCACTATAATAACTTTAATTTATCATTTTTCTAAGTGGTTTTTTTCGAAGTTTTATTTTTTGGAGAAGTAAAAAAATACAAAAAAATCAACACAAGGTCAACTTTAATGTGACTTTTCTCTAAAACGGTTAATGGAAATGAACTCTAAGTATGAGCGTTGGAAAGCTGAAGACTTTACCTTTCCAAAGCACTATAATAACTTTAATTTATCATTTTTCTAAGTGGTTTTTTTCGGGGTTTTATTTTTTGGAGAAGTAAAAAAATACAAAAAAATCAACACAAGGTCAACTTTGATGTGACTTTTCTCTAAAACGGTTAATGGAAATGAACTCTAAGTATGAGCGTTGGAAAGCTGAAGACTTTACCTTTCCAAAGCACTATAATAACTTTAATTTATCATTTTTCTAAGTGGTTTTTTTCGAAGTTTTATTTTTTGGAGAAGTAAAAAAATACAAAAAAATCAACACAAGGTCAACTTTGATGTGACTTTTCTCTAAAACGGTTAATGGAAATGAACTCTAAGTATGAGCGTTGGAAAGCTGAAGACTTTACCTTTCCAAAGCACTATAATAACTTTAATTTATCATTTTTCTAAGTGGTTTTTTTCGAAGTTTTATTTTTTGGAGAAGTAAAAAAATACAAAAAAATCAACACAAGGTCAACTTTGATGTGACTTTTCTCTAAAACGGTTAATGGAAATGAACTCTAAGTATGAGCGTTGGAAAGCTGAAGACTTTACCTTTCCAAAGCACTATAATAACTTTAATTTATCATTTTTCTAAGTGGTTTTTTTCGAAGTTTTATTTTTTGGAGAAGTAAAAAAATACAAAAAAATCAACACAAGGTCAACTTTGATGTGACTTTTCTCTAAAACGGTTAATGGAAATGAACTCTAAGTATGAGCGTTGGAAAGCTGAAGACTTTACCTTTCCAAAGCACTATAATAACTTTAATTTATCATTTTTCTAAGTGGTTTTTTTCGGGGTTTTATTTTTTGGAGAAGTAAAAAAATACAAAAAAATCAACACAAGGTCAACTTTAATGAGACTTTTCTCTAAAACGGTTAATGGAAATGAACTCTAAGTATGAGCGTTGGAAAGCTGAAGACTTTACCTTTCCAAAGCACTATAATAACTTTAATTTATCATTTTTCTAAGTGGTTTTTTTCGAAGTTTTATTTTTTGGAGAAGTAAAAAAATACAAAAAAATCAACACAAGGTCAACTTTGATGTGACTTTTCTCTAAAACGGTTAATGGAAATGAACTCTAAGTATGAGCGTTGGAAAGCTGAAGACTTTACCTTTCCAAAGCACTATAATAACTTTAATTTATCATTTTTCTAAGTGGTTTTTTTCGGGGTTTTATTTTTTGGAGAAGTAAAAAAATACAAAAAAATCAACACAAGGTCAACTTTGATGTGACTTTTCTCTAAAACGGTTAATGGAAATGAACTCTAAGTATGAGCGTTGGAAAGCTGAAGACTTTACCTTTCCAAAGCACTATAATAACTTTAATTTATCATTTTTCTAAGTGGTTTTTTTCGGGGTTTTATTTTTTGGAGAAGTAAAAAAATACAAAAAAATCAACACAAGGTCAACTTTGATGTGACTTTTCTCTAAAACGGTTAATGGAAATGAACTCTAAGTATGAGCGTTGGAAAGCTGAAGACTTTACCTTTCCAAAGCACTATAATAACTTTAATTTATCATTTTTCTAAGTGGTTTTTTTCGAAGTTTTATTTTTTGGAGAAGTAAAAAAATACAAAAAAATCAACACAAGGTCAACTTTGATGTGACTTTTCTCTAAAACGGTTAATGGAAATGAACTCTAAGTATGAGCGTTGGAAAGCTGAAGACTTTACCTTTCCAAAGCACTATAATAACTTTAATTTATCATTTTTCTAAGTGGTTTTTTTCGGGGTTTTATTTTTTGGAGAAGTAAAAAAATACAAAAAAATCAACACAAGGTCAACTTTAATGTGACTTTTCTCTAAAACGGTTAATGGAAATGAACTCTAAGTATGAGCGTTGGAAAGCTGAAGACTTTACCTTTCCAAAGCACTATAATAACTTTAATTTATCATTTTTCTAAGTGGTTTTTTTCGGGGTTTTATTTTTTGGAGAAGTAAAAAAATACAAAAAAATCAACACAAGGTCAACTTTGATGTGACTTTTCTCTAAAACGGTTAATGGAAATGAACTCTAAGTATGAGCGTTGGAAAGCTGAAGACTTTACCTTTCCAAAGCACTATAATAACTTTAATTTATCATTTTTCTAAGTGGTTTTTTTTCGAAGTTTTATTTTTTGGAGAAGTAAAAAAATACAAAAAAATCAACACAAGGTCAACTTTGATGTGACTTTTCTCTAAAACGGTTAATGGAAATGAACTCTAAGTATGAGCGTTGGAAAGCTGAAGACTTTACCTTTCCAAAGCACTATAATAACTTTAATTTATCATTTTTCTAAGTGGTTTTTTTCGGGGTTTTATTTTTTGGAGAAGTAAAAAAATACAAAAAAATCAACACAAGGTCAACTTTGATGTGACTTTTCTCTAAAACGGTTAATGGAAATGAACTCTAAGTATGAGCGTTGGAAAGCTGAAGACTTTACCTTTCCAAAGCACTATAATAACTTTAATTTATCATTTTTCTAAGTGGTCTTTTTTCGGGGTTTTATTTTTGGGAGAAGTAAAAAAATACAAAAAAATCAACACAAGGTCAACTTTAATGTGACTTTTCTCTAAAACGGTTAATGGAAATGAACTCTAAGTATGAGCGTTGGAAAGCTGAAGACTTTACCTTTCCAAAGCACTATAATAACTTTAATTTATCATTTTTCTAAGTGGTTTTTTTCGGGGTTTTATTTTTTGGAGAAGTAAAAAAATACAAAAAAATCAACACAAGGTCAACTTTAATGTGACTTTTCTCTAAAACGGTTAATGGAAATGAACTCTAAGTATGAGCGTTGGAAAGCTGAAGACTTTACCTTTCCAAAGCACTATAATAACTTTAATTTATCATTTTTCTAAGTGGTTTTTTTCGGGGTTTTATTTTTTGGAGAAGTAAAAAAATACAAAAAAATCAACACAAGGTCAACTTTAATGTGACTTTTCTCTAAAACGGTTAATGGAAATGAACTCTAAGTATGAGCGTTGGAAAGCTGAAGACTTTACCTTTCCAAAGCACTATAATAACTTTAATTTATCATTTTTCTAAGTGGTTTTTTTCGGGGTTTTATTTTTTGGAGAAGTAAAAAAATACAAAAAAATCAACACAAGGTCAACTTTGATGTGACTTTTCTCTAAAACGGTTAATGGAAATGAACTCTAAGTATGAGCGTTGGAAAGCTGAAGACTTTACCTTTCCAAAGCACTATAATAACTTTAATTTATCATTTTTCTAAGTGGTTTTTTTCGGGGTTTTATTTTTTGGAGAAGTAAAAAAATACAAAAAAATCAACACAAGGTCAACTTTAATGTGACTTTTCTCTAAAACGGTTAATGGAAATGAACTCTAAGTATGAGCGTTGGAAAGCTGAAGACTTTACCTTTCCAAAGCACTATAATAACTTTAATTTATCATTTTTCTAAGTGGTTTTTTTCGGGGTTTTATTTTTTGGAGAAGTAAAAAAATACAAAAAAATCAACACAAGGTCAACTTTAATGTGACTTTTCTCTAAAACGGTTAATGGAAATGAACTCTAAGTATGAGCGTTGGAAAGCTGAAGACTTTACCTTTCCAAAGCACTATAATAACTTTAATTTATCATTTTTCTAAGTGGTCTTTTTTCGGGGTTTTATTTTTGGGAGAAGTAAAAAAATACAAAAAAATCAACACAAGGTCAACTTTGATGTGACTTTTCTCTAAAACGGTTAATGGAAATGAACTCTAAGTATGAGCGTTGGAAAGCTGAAGACTTTACCTTTCCAAAGCACTATAATAACTTTAATTTATCATTTTTCTAAGTGGTTTTTTTCGGGGTTTTATTTTTTGGAGAAGTAAAAAAATACAAAAAAATCAACACAAGGTCAACTTTGATGTGACTTTTCTCTAAAACGGTTAATGGAAATGAACTCTAAGTATGAGCGTTGGAAAGCTGAAGACTTTACCTTTCCAAAGCACTATAATAACTTTAATTTATCATTTTTCTAAGTGGTTTTTTTCGGGGTTTTATTTTTTGGAGAAGTAAAAAAATACAAAAAAATCAACACAAGGTCAACTTTGATGTGACTTTTCTCTAAAACGGTTAATGGAAATGAACTCTAAGTATGAGCGTTGGAAAGCTGAAGACTTTACCTTTCCAAAGCACTATAATAACTTTAATTTATCATTTTTCTAAGTGGTTTTTTTCGGGGTTTTATTTTTTGGAGAAGTAAAAAAATACAAAAAAATCAACACAAGGTCAACTTTGATGTGACTTTTCTCTAAAACAGTTAAATGGAAATGAACTCTAAGTATGAGCGTTGGAAAGCTGAAGACTTTACCTTTCCAAAGCACTATAATAACTTTAATTTATCATTTTTCTAAGTGGTTTTTTTCGGGGTTTTATTTTTTGGAGAAGTAAAAAAATACAAAAAAATCAACACAAGGTCAACTTTGATGTGACTTTTCTCTAAAACGGTTAATGGAAATGAACTCTAAGTATGAGCGTTGGAAAGCTGAAGACTTTACCTTTCCAAAGCACTATAATAACTTTAATTTATCATTTTTCTAAGTGGTTTTTTTCGGGGTTTTATTTTTTGGAGAAGTAAAAAAATACAAAAAAATCAACACAAGGTCAACTTTAATGTGACTTTTCTCTAAAACGGTTAATGGAAATGAACTCTAAGTATGAGCGTTGGAAAGCTGAAGACTTTACCTTTCCAAAGCACTATAATAACTTTAATTTATCATTTTTCTAAGTGGTTTTTTTCGGGGTTTTATTTTTTGGAGAAGTAAAAAAATACAAAAAAATCAACACAAGGTCAACTTTAATGTGACTTTTCTCTACAACGGAAAATGGAAATGAACTCTAAGTATGAGCGTTGGAAAGCTGAAGACTTTACCTTTCCAAAGCACTATAATAACTTTAATTTATCATTTTTCTAAGTGGTTTTTTTCGAAGTTTTATTTTTTGGAGAAGTAAAAAAATACAAAAAAATCAACACAAGGTCAACTTTGATGTGACTTTTCTCTAAAACGGTTAATGGAAATGAACTCTAAGTATGAGCGTTGGAAAGCTGAAGACTTTACCTTTCCAAAGCACTATAATAACTTTAATTTATCATTTTTCTAAGTGGTTTTTTTCGGGGTTTTATTTTTTGGAGAAGTAAAAAAATACAAAAAAATCAACACAAGGTCAACTTTGATGTGACTTTTCTCTAAAACGGTTAATGGAAATGAACTCTAAGTATGAGCGTTGGAAAGCTGAAGACTTTACCTTTCCAAAGCACTATAATAACTTTAATTTATCATTTTTCTAAGTGGTTTTTTTCGAAGTTTTATTTTTTGGAGAAGTAAAAAAATACAAAAAAATCAACACAAGGTCAACTTTGATGTGACTTTTCTCTAAAACGGTTAATGGAAATGAACTCTAAGTATGAGCGTTGGAAAGCTGAAGACTTTACCTTTCCAAAGCACTATAATAACTTTAATTTATCATTTTTCTAAGTGGTTTTTTTCGAAGTTTTATTTTTTGGGAGAAGTAAAAAAATACAAAAAAATCAACACAAGGTCAACTTTAATGTGACTTTTCTCTAAAACGGTTAATGGAAATGAACTCTAAGTATGAGCGTTGGAAAGCTGAAGACTTTACCTTTCCAAAGCACTATAATAACTTTAATTTATCATTTTTCTAAGTGGTTTTTTTCGGGGTTTTATTTTTTGGAGAAGTAAAAAAATACAAAAAAATCAACACAAGGTCAACTTTAATGTGACTTTTCTCTAAAACGGTTAATGGAAATGAACTCTAAGTATGAGC
Organism: Leptopilina drosophilae; assembly: GCA_032873175.1. Lineage (NCBI taxonomy): Eukaryota > Metazoa > Arthropoda > Insecta > Hymenoptera > Figitidae > Leptopilina > Leptopilina drosophilae. Next base: position 32,710,402 of record CM065485.1, read on the forward strand.
GTTGGAAAGCTGAAGACTTTACCTTTCCAAAGCACTATAATAACTTTAATTTATCATTTTTCTAAGTGGTTTTTTTCGGGGTTTTATTTTTTGGAGAAGTAAAAAAATACAAAAAAATCAACACAAGGTCAACTTTAATGTGACTTTTCTCTAAAACGGTTAATGGAAATGAACTCTAAGTATGAGCGTTGGAAAGCTGAAGACTTTACCTTTCCAAAGCACTATAATAACTTTAATTTATCATTTTTCTAAGTGGTTTTTTTCGGGGTTTTATTTTTTGGAGAAGTAAAAAAATACAAAAAAATCAACACAAGGTCAACTTTGATGTGACTTTTCTCTAAAACGGTTAATGGAAATGAACTCTAAGTATGAGCGTTGGAAAGCTGAAGACTTTACCTTTCCAAAGCACTATAATAACTTTAATTTATCATTTTTCTAAGTGGTTTTTTTCGGGGTTTTATTTTTTGGAGAAGTAAAAAAATACAAAAAAATCAACACAAGGTCAACTTTGATGTGACTTTTCTCTACAACGGTTAATGGAAATGAACTCTAAGTATGAGCGTTGGAAAGCTGAAGACTTTACCTTTCCAAAGCACTATAATAACTTTAATTTATCATTTTTCTAAGTGGTTTTTTTCGAAGTTTTATTTTTTGGAGAAGTAAAAAAATACAAAAAAATCAACACAAGGTCAACTTTGATGTGACTTTTCTCTAAAACGGTTAATGGAAATGAACTCTAAGTATGAGCGTTGGAAAGCTGAAGACTTTACCTTTCCAAAGCACTATAATAACTTTAATTTATCATTTTTCTAAGTGGTTTTTTTCGGGGTTTTATTTTTTGGAGAAGTAAAAAAATACAAAAAAATCAACACAAGGTCAACTTTGATGTGACTTTTCTCTAAAACGGTTAATGGAAATGAACTCTAAGTATGAGCGTTGGAAAGCTGAAGACTTTACCTTTCCAAAGCACTATAATAACTTTAATTTATCATTTTTCTAAGAGTTTTTTTCGGGGTTTTATTTTTTGGAGAAGTAAAAAAATACAAAAAAATCAACACAAGGTCAACTTTGATGTGACTTTTCTCTAAAACGGTTAATGGAAATGAACTCTAAGTATGAGCGTTGGAAAGCTGAAGACTTTACCTTTCCAAAGCACTATAATAACTTTAAGTTATCATTTTGCTAAGAGTTTTTTTCGGGGTTTTATTTTTTGGAGAAGTAAAAAAATACAAAAAAATCAACACAAGTACAAGTTTAATGTGACTTTTCTCTAAAACGTTTAATGCAAATGAACTCTAAGTATGAGCGTTGGAAAGCTAAAGACTTTACCTTTCCAAAGCACTATAATAACTTTAAGTTATCATTTTTCTAAGTGGTTTTTTTCGGGGTTTTATTTTTTGGAGAAGTAAAAAAATACAAAAAAATCAACACAAGGTCAACTTTGATGTGACTTTTCTCTACAACGGTTAATGGAAATGAACTCTAAGTATGAGCGTTGGAAAGCTGAAGACTTTACCTTTCCAAAGCACTATAATAACTTTAATTTATCATTTTTCTAAGTGGTTTTTTTCGGGGTTTTATTTTTTGGAGAAGTAAAAAAATACAAAAAAATCAACACAAGGGCAACTTTAATGTGACTTTTCTCTAAAATGGCTAATGGAAATGATCTCTAAGTGTGAGCGTTGGAAAGCTGGAGTCTTTACCTTTCCAAAGCACTATAAAAACTTTCTGTGGAAATTTATTATTATAGTCCTTGATTATTATAATTAATTTTAAATTGAAATAAAAAATATTCTAAAAAATAAAAATTTATTGTAATTTCGTCAAATAATTATTGTAATTACAATTACTATTTGTATTTGCTGGTATTTTGATAATAATTGTAACTATAAATAGTAATTAAAAATTGTTTATTAAAAGAATGTTATTTTTTGTTGGTACTTACTCATTAAACCATAATAACGACTGGAAATTGGAAGAACGTTTCTCCGGTAAGGTCATCGAAGAAAAGAACTGCGAAATGGAAATTTTTGAAAGAAATATATTTTATAGCAAATCTACTGTTCCAAAAAATTATATATTTTTTTAAACTCAGTAAATATCCTTCAAATAGCAAAAATTTATAAGCAACAATTATTGGACATATAATGTACAGTATTTGACATTAATGTACGAAACAATGGAAAGATTTTATTAAAATCTAATTTACAGCATATCAACTGGTCAAAAAAGATCGTATAAATTTTTTTTTAAATAAGTTAATATCCCTTATTTTACAAAAAAAATTATAAACAATAATTATTTCATGTAACGTTTTCAGTAGTTGACATTAAAGTTTCAAAAAATCGAAATTTTTTTATTAAAATCTAATTTAAGGCAAATATCTACCGTTCAAGAAAAGTTTAAACTTTTTTTTAAAAAACAAAGTAAATACTCCTGACTTAACAAAAAAATATTAACAAAAGCTATTAATTATAAAATGTACAGAAGTTGACATTAAATTTTTAAAAAATATAATATTTTACTAAAATGGAATTTAAAGAAAATATACTGTTCAAAAAGAGTTGAATAATTTTTTTGATAACTCAGCGAATGTTCCTGGTTTAACAAAAAATATACACAATAGCTATTGTTCATGAAATGTACAGCAGTTGACATTAAATTTTAAAAAAAAGAATTATTTACTAAACTGGAATTTAAAGAATATCTACTGTTTAAAAAAAGATTTAAACATTTTTTGAAAAACAAAGTAAATGTTTTTTTAAGTTAGCAAACAAATTATAAATAATAGCTATTGTTTATAAACTGTACAGCAGTTGACATTAAATTTTTAAAAAATAGAAATTTTTACTAAGATCAAAGTTAAAGAAAATCTACTGTTCAAAAAGAGTTTAATCATTTTTTGATAACTCAGTGATTTTTTCTCAGTTAGCAAACAAATTTTAAACAATAGCTATGGTTCATAAACTGTTCTGCAGTTCACATTAAAATTTAGAAAAATAGAATAAATATTGTTTTGTTCCTCTACTTATTATTGTTTACAATATTAAATATATATTTCTTTAATTTGTTTTTAGTTATATTTTTTATCAAATAATTTTAATACATTTTTTAATAAATTGTTTTTTTTAATTCTACCAATTATCGATAAATGTTGCAAGTATTGTTTTAATATTTGTGCACAGAACCCCCTATTGCAGTCCAATTTTTTTAGTATAAGGGTACGGTCCCATGATGAGCAGAAAACAGAATGCAAAGCAGAATTTCGTGAGAGTGAAAAGGATAGTGATATCCGACTATCTCTGTTGCACTCACGAAATTCTGCTTTGCATTCTGTTTTCTGCTCACCATGGGACCGTACCCTAAGACTATTTTTGTTGCAAAGTTGGTACCAATTTTGGAGCTAATTTTATACATTTTTTTTAAATTTAAAGAAAGGTTTTTTTAATTTTTCAGAGGGCAGATGATTTTTAATGAATGCAAAATATATTGTTGGCATAAGTTTTTAACTTACGTTGTTGGTGAACAATTTAGAGTCACTCCTCGGTATCCATTAATTCCTGTTTGTACGTCGAGTTCTCTCCAAGGACTGCTGATGAAATGTCTGAAAAAAAAATTTTTAGTTAATTATATAAGAATATAAAAAATGTTATACATTTTCTTATTTCGATAAAATAAATTGTGGAATAAAAATCTTATATCCAAATTTTTTGCAAAGTGTTGTTTGTATAAATTATCTTTTATTTAAATTTATTTATAAAAAAAAATTTGTGTGAAAAAAAGAAAAATTTCAATTAAAGAAAAATAATTTAAACATTTACATTTTTGTTAAATGAAATAAATAATTTTAATAATTAAATCATTAAGTATTTTATATATTTATTTATCAATAATATGAAAATTATAATTCAAAGAAAATTTTGTTTTATTTTTTGGCACTTACTCATTATTTTTTAATTTGATGAATTTTCATTAATAAATTGACAACAAATTTTATAAATATTCGAATAAAAAAATGAAATTCGTTTATTTCGTGAAATAAAATTTTAACAAGCTGCCTCACCAAGAGGCCAATAAACTATGACGCAGTGGAAAACTGAGGCAGGAGGCGAAAATTTGTCATAGAAGGAACGAAAGGAAGGGGAAAGGGCTCAATTTATTTTCTAAATTTTATGTCGAAAAGATAGACAAGGACAAAATGAAAACAACGCCAAGAGTCGTTATCTTTCTTATTTACAATTGGGGATTAACTTCTCTCTAATTCTATTTAAAAAAAAATATTAAGAATAATTTTTCAAATTTTTCACTAACATTTTGCAAAACAAAATTTGTTTTAATAGAAAAAAAATCAAATTTTACGGGAAAATAATTTGTCATAATATTTATTGATTGCTATTTCATTTAACAATAGATAATTATCATTTTAAAACACTCTCAATTCTTAATTTTTTATTTTGTTATTTGTTATGGTATTACAATATTATAAAATAAGTTATACTTTTTTGGTACTTACAAATTATTTATCAAGGATGACCGGAAAATTCAACATGAATTCCCCTCTCCTGGAATATCGGTTGCACTTTGGATGATTTCTTCTAGACCTAGAAAATTAATTTTTGATTTTATTTATTTATTTTTGAAGCAGTTAATTTAAATAATTTATTGATTAAATTTTATTTGATCTGTGAAATGAATATATAATTTAATACTCACACAGGTTGAAGAAGAAAATAATTATCGTTGGAGAAAAGAGAAGGGGAAAGTGCTAAAGTTGACTGTTGTACTTTTATTGTATTGTCCTTCTCGAAAAGAAAGACAAGGACGGAGCGAAAACAATGCTGTGAACAGTACCAAGGGTCTTCGTTATCTTGTTTACAATAAGGGATTTATTTCTAACTCAAATTTTAAATTATGGAAAAATTTTATTAATTTATATTCATTCATTATATTCATTATTAATTGATTAATTATTATTATTTATTATTATTTATTTTATTAAACATTTGAGTGAAATATTTTTTTAGATAAAATTATTATTATTACTTTTTGAGCATTATTACTTTTTTCCCCAAATTATAAATTCAGCCTAAATTTTATTCTTTTTAGATGAAATTATTTTATAAATTACGAATTTAAATTTTAAAAATTATTCTTTTTATATTAAACTATTTTCTAATAAATCGAGTTTAAACTAACTCTGCAAACAAATATTTATAATTCATATTTTTTTATCATAAATTTTGTTCTTTTTCTGAAATATAAACTTGTAAGTTTATAATTTTTTGAACTTTTCTTAAAAATATTTATTTTTGCAATATTTTTAAATACCTTGCGTTTTCGAATCACTTCGTTTTTCTCCCGAAAATTGCCAAAGATTTCCCGATTATCAAATGCTACAAAAGTCAGGTAGCGCCGCCCTGGTTTTATGTGAACCAACTAATCCCTCGCCTCATCCAGCATATTTATTTAAGGTTAATACTTCTATAAAAATTAATTAGTTCATGATTGGCCGCATCTATTGGCGGGTAAAACATGTAAACGTGTTAAGAACACAAAATGTCAAATAGTCAAGTTTTTATTGAAAGAACTATTTAATTTTACAAACTTTTATACATTTTTAAATATTTATTCAAAACACTTTATTATTCTGTTATTAGGAAAGAAAGAATTTTAATTTTTAAATCTCAAAAAAGGTGAGAAATTAATATTTATCGTCCCTTTGTATGTTGTCAAAAGGAAAAATAATGAAAGAGTAATATGACGATTATGTGAAAAATTATTTCATTATGTAAAAAAGTGTGTAATTTATTGTGAAATAATCTGTTCGCTTATAAACAAACCACATTTTTTACAATTAAAACTTCAATGTTTCAATATAACCTCCAAATTGTTATGAAATAAAATATTTCACAGCAAAATATCTTTAAAGAAAATTCTCGTTCTTTGTAGAAATTTTTCTAATTTTCATAATTTAGATAATTATGCAAATTTTAGAAGATCTTATGTTTAATTTTTTAAAATAATAAAAAATTGTAGAACTAAATAAATCTTTTATTTTCAGTCATGGATAACGACGATGATTCCGATTTAGGAGACATGTTAAATGATCTTCTAAATGAAGAAGATGAATCTGAACCGAAAAAACCAGAAAATTCTTTAAAAGAATTAAATTTTAACTTTCTGGATTCGATTTCAAATTCGACGGAAGAAACAAAGAAAACTACAAAATCAATTTACAATGAAAATCTCGATTCTTCTGACGATGAGGACAAGAGATATTTTGAATTAAGTAAATATTCAGAGGGCGGTCGAGAAATAAAGGATATTCTCAAAAAAGAGGAATTCGAGAAAAAGGACAAACTCATAACCAGGGAAGTATTACAGGAAAGTAAAAAATCCTTCGACATTAATAGTCTCTCTCCAAATATTTCTCAAACAAGTAATATAAAAACAGCCAATAAATCGAGATTTCATATTGATTTATCCGCAGTTTCAACAAAAGTCCAAGAAAAAAGTGACGTCTACAGTGATCCAATATTTGGCCTTCGAATTGTAAAACCTCTAGTCTCGTCAACGGAATTAAAAGAGCGAATGCTTGGTCGTACACCAGTTACCGTCTCAAAAGTAAAATCACATTTAGCCACTGCAAATCTCCAAGAAGACTGGGTAATCGCCGGAGTGGTAATAAATAAATCTCCAATTTTAAAATCACAAAAGGGAACTAACTATTGCATCTGGAAAATCAGCGATCTCTCCTTCGACATGAATATCGTTTCCCTTTTTCTCTTCAGTGGAGCTTACAAAAATTTATGGAAAACCGAAACTGGTGTCGTCATTGGCATTCTAAATCCCAACGTTCTTGAGAATAAAGACGACAAGGATCAAGCGACACTCTCAGTTGATAATGCTCAAAAAGTAATGATCCTCGGCACTTCCAAGGACATGGGTCTCTGCAAGTCAACGACAAAAAGTGGCAATCCCTGCTCATCAGTCGTGAATCGAAGCAGATGTGAATATTGCGTCTATCACGTTCAAAAGGAATACAAACAATGCTCTCGTCGCGCCGATCTTCAATCCAGCGCAAACGGAAGAGGCCTCGGGCCACCTTCAAACTTTAACAAACCTTTCGGACAAAAAAAAATTCAAGCCGCCATTACACAAGGTCAAGCACAAAATTTCCACGGAATTCCCGCCAAACGGAATCAAAAACTCGTCGAAAAAGATCGCGAACGTTTAGCCCTACTCACCGGTTCGAAGAAATTCGAAAAAAAACAAGATACCGAAAAAACAAAAAACCCCTCCATCGAAAATAAATTACAAGTCAAAAAACAAATGGTCGAGTTAACAAACAATCAATCAAAGAAAGATCATGAAAGACTTAATAAATTGAAAAACTTCTCCAAAAACGAATCAACAGAAAGTGGAAAATCCAAAGAAGACATAGAAATAACATTCGAAATTCCCACCATAGCGTCGACACCACAAAAAAAAGAAAAAATGACTCAAGAAATTAATGAACCTCCACCATCAATACCGAAAAAGGACGGTTTCACTTTATCAAAATTACAGGAAATAACTACCGAGAAGGATAGTTACTTATCAAAAACACCCGGCTTCAGTCGAAGCAAACTACAAGAATGGACAATGAAGCAAAATTTTGCAACTCCAACCGATTCTTCCCCATTCGATCTAAACCGTCTTTCCAAGTCCACAAAATCTCCAAAAACTTCCAATCCCGTTTCGAAATTAAAATCCCTCATGTCACCCAAAACCTCTTCCTCCCCCGATTCCCCAAGACCAACATTCTCCTTCCCCCAACTAGGCAGTGGAATCACATCAGGCATCATCGATCTCTCAGAGTCAATCACAAAGAAACAAAAAGACTTCGCAAAGCAAAACGCCCTAAAATTCGTCCGAGAAAACGGAAAATTCAAAAAATCGAATCCAAACCACATTCTCGAGAGTAAGGAAAAGAAAGAACAATCCCTAAAGCGTAAACGTGAAATCGAGCAAGAAGAGGAGAAAAAAGAGAAGAAATTGAAGGAAACGAAAAACTTTTCCGCCAAATTCAAGGAAATGCTTGAAACCAGCTCATCGCACGTGAATCTCATTGAAAAATCCGAGGAGGAAGAGAAGGAGAAATATTTTGGAAAACTCGAAATAAAGGAAAAAATGGAAGAAAAAATGATGTCGACATTTAAGGTTCCCTGTAAGGCTGTAATTTGCCCAATGTGTAAATACACGGCATTCTCGAGATCAGATTTGTGCAAGGAATCGGGACATGCTGTTAAAGTTATTGACGCCATGAAGAGATTTTTCAAATGCGGCGATTGTGGTAATAGAACAGTGACTTTGGACATTGTGCCAACAACGAGTTGCAAAAAATGCAACGGCTCAAATTGGAAACGTGCTGCCATGATGGACGAGAAGAGGGTAAAAATTCCCGGTACATCATTATCAATCAGAGGAGGCGAAGAGAAATTCATTGGTTCTGAAATTTCAAATTCAAATCTCAATCTCCTCGTTCCGGAATAACGTAATTAATATTCCACTTGTAAATAGTCGCTAACTCCCTAATTGGAAAACTAAATGGAAAATAGACCATCAATGTCAGAATATTGTGCCTTGAAAAAAATGTTATTTCTCTCAAAAAAGAAAATTTATTATAAAAAAACATTATACGAATATAATAAAGTACCGCTAATATTTTACATAACAATAGTTTAATTTCTCTCAATTTTACACTTTTTTGCAATTAAAAATTAATTTCAATTTTTCACTAAATCGTTTATAGTGTAATTTTTTTGTAACTAAAATTAATTAATTTATCAATAATACTATCAAATGTTTCTCTATCAAATATTTATTTAAATTATATTTTTAAAATTTAAAATTTTTTTATTTTCAAATATCGACTTTAATTTTCCAATAATATCGGATTAAAAATTGCCAAAAATTCATTTATTAACTAATTATCTTCAAAAATATAAATAAAAAATTATTTGAAGAAATTCAAATATTTTTATGTAACCAATTTTTTTGCAAAAATTCAATTATTTCCGAAAATAATAGAATTATTCGCAGAAATTAAATTATTTTGAAAAATTGTAATAGAATTTTTCAAAAAATTCAATTATTTCCGAAAATAATATAATTATTCGCATGAATTAAATTATTTTGAAAAATTATAACCAAATTTTTTGCAGAAATTCAATTATTTCCGAAAATAATATAATTATTCGCATAAATTAAATTATTTTGAAAAATTGTAATAGAATTTTTTAAAGAATTCAATTATTTCCGAAAATAATATAATTATTCGCAGAAATAAAATTATTTTGAAAAATTGTAATAGAATTTTTCAAAAAATTCAATTATTTCCGAAAATAATATAATTATTCGCATGAATTAAATTATTTTGAAAAATTATAACCAAATTTTTTGCAGAAATTCAATTATTTCCGAAAATAATATAATTATTCGCATAAATTAAATTATTTTGAAAAATTGTAATAGAATTTTTTAAAGAATTCAATTATTTCCGAAAATAATATAATTATTCGCAGAAATAAAATTATTTTGAAAAATTGTAATAGAATTTTTGAAAGAATTCAATTATTTCCGAAAAGAATATAATTCTTCGCAGAAATTAACTTATTTTAAACAATTGTAATAGAATTTCTAAAAGAATTCAATTATTTTCAAAAATATTAAAATTCACCAGAAGAATTCAATTATTTCCGAAAATAATATAATTCTTCGCAGAAATTAAATTATTTTAAACAATTGTAATAGAATTTCTAAAAGAATTCAATTATTTTCATAAATATTAAAATTCACCAGAAGAATTCAATTATTTCTATAAGTAATAATACAATTATTTGAAGAAATTAGTTTACTTTTAATAATTTTAATAAAAATTATTCGCTAGAATTCAATTATTTTTAAAAATAATATAATTCTTCGCAAAAATTCAATTATTATAAAAGAATTTTAAAAAATTCAATTCTTTTCATAAATATTAAAATTTGCCTCAAGAATTTAAATATTTCTAGAAATTTCACTAAAATTCTTCGCCAAATTTTTTAGTTATTTAAAAAACAAAATAAACTTCTTCTGTAGAATTTAATTTTTTAAAAAACTTTAAAAAAAAAAATTTTTTTTGAAAATTTAATTATTTTTAATGATTTTAATAAAATTCCATTCTTTTTAAAAATAATAAAATTCTCTTAAGCATTGAATTATTTAAAAAATTTCACTAAAACCCTTTTCAACAATTTAATTGTTTAATAAAATATTTAAATTTTTCCCAGTGATCCATTTTTTTTTAAATTTCAATAAAATGCTTTGCAATAATTCAATTCTTTTTAAAAATAATAAAATTCTTTTAGGAATTGAATTATTTGTAAAAATTTTTGTAAAACACTTTTCAACAATTCAATTATTTTATAAAATAATACAATTTATCACAGCGATTCATTTTTTATTTAAATTCAAAACAAATGTTTAAAAAGAATTATTTTCAAAAATTTTGATAAAATAGCCAAAAATTCAATTATTTCTAACGATTTTAATAAAATTCTTTACAAAAATTCAATTCTTTTGAAGAAAATAAAATTCTCCCCCGAAATTGATTCTTTTTAAAAATTGCAATAAATTCCAATAAAATGCTTTGCAAAATTTCAATTATTTTCAAAAATAATAAAATTTTTCACAGGAATTCAATTTTTAAAAAAATTACAATAAATTGCTTTACAAAAATTCATTTATTTTCAAAAATAATAAAATTTTTCGCAGAAACTTGAATTTTTTTTTAAATTTCAATCAAATGCTTTGCAAAAGTTTAATTATTTTCAAAAATAATAACATCTTACGCAGGAATTCAATTTTTTGTTTAAATTTCAATAAAATTTTTTGAATAGATTTAATTATCTTCAAAAATTTTGATAAAATTGCCTGAATTTTTTATAATAATAATTTAACTATTTTTATAATAAAAAAATTCTTCGCAAGAATTAAATTATTTTCATAATTTTTGAAAAACCCGAAAAATTCCGTTAGTTTTAGTAAAATTTTAATTAAACTCTTCGTAAAGAATTTAATTATTTTTAAAATTTTTAAATAAAATTCTTCGAATCAATTAAATTATTTACAAATTTGAAATTATAAAAGTTTAGAAGACTTATAAAATAACATTTCTTATTAAAACTATCGTCTTTCAAAATTAAAAAAAAAATCCACTTATTAACGCCAAATTTTAGTAAATAATATAAATTCTAAACTTTCACTGCGAGAAAATAAAGATTAATTAATTGAATATAATTAAGAAAACAACATTCGTACCTTCGATTTCTCGATTCTTCCCGAGCAAATCCATTCGAAATTATTTACAAAAAAAATCGTCCAATCAAAAAATATTGTATCTGAAAAAAACTTCCAGTGACAATTTTTTATCGAAAATTATTATAGAAACAAATAAAATTTCATTAAAATTTTCATATTTATGAGAAAACAATACGTAACAAAGTATACATTGAAAAGAAAATAAAAATTCGTTGATCCGAACATGCAGGTTCATTAAATAAATGCAAATGCAAAAAGTTTAAAAGTTATAAATGACAATTTAATCCTTAATTCGAGGGCCGAGTCTGATAATCTGTAACCTTTTGTTTTTTTATGTATTTCATCGAATGAAGGATGATACCCGCTATCCTTGTTTTCTTTTTTTTTAGTAATATAAAAATTTATTCTCTATGTTAAACCAATTTCAATTTCATATCTAAAGTCACCATTTTCACAGTTTCTTCCGCCCGGATAAACATAGTTTTTTTTTCTTTTTTTTAGCAGCACTACAATCAACTAGTAACAATTACATACCATTTGATACCCATTGAATCATTCAACATACATAAATATTGCATTGCATTGTACATACACCAGGCATGAGGCTTAATTTATAACTATTTCATAATTTTTCAGAAGAAAAAAAAAAGTGTTGCAGTGCTTACATCGTTGCATTTTTCAAAATCAATACAAAGCATCGCTTGCCTGATTCACTATAAGGAAAAAGAAACTAATCAAAGAAGAAATAAAATCAAAATTATTTTCCTTGAATTTAAAATAAAAATCATTGTCACTTTGTAAACTATAAGTACATTGTAAAACAAAAAACAAAAAAAAAGATCAAAAAGTAAAATGAAAAGAAAAATACTTTTCTTTTACTTCTATAAATATCATGTGGATTTATATCTCTTCAATAATGAGAATTGTTATCAAAACAAGAGTGACAAACTTCTCAAAAAAGAGATGGCAATAAATAATCTAGCTATCTACTCCAAAAAAAATTAAACATTCACGTCCACCGTTTGCTAATCAATCAAATCAGAGATTGGAAAAAAATACTCTTGAGCAATTTTTCAAATGTTTCCCTTTTTTTATAAAGAATCGATTAAAAAGCTAAAAATTTCTCTTAAAACTGAAATACTTTTTATTTCTATTACCAATCTCTGATAAGAAACAAGTGAACGATAATATTCGTTGTTCACATAAAAATGACGAGACGTATTTAAATTTCTGCTGCCTGATTTTCATTTTTCTCTAAAAATTGATTAAAAATAAATTCCGGACTTGAATCTCAATCTCTACGATCTACAATAGATAAAAAAATGACATATTCGATTAATAAACTGGTGCATTTTGTTTGCAATATTTATAATACTTCGGTTAATATCGCATCTTTTTTTCAATTTCTTTTATTACAAAGGCATCATGATGAGAAAGCAAGTAAAAAGTAACAACACTAGGATCGTTTCTTAATTAGTTTTTTAATAATTCGTTTCACTCAAGAATTGTTTTTTTTTTATTCGCGAAAAATTGATGGAAAAGCCAAGAATTTTTTGAAAATCGATCAAAGTTGTTCAAAAAATCAACTTGACTCGAAAATCTCCAACTATTGTGTAAATTTCATTTTGGTTTTTTTTTATCTCTTTTCGCTGACAACTAAGAAAGATATCGTACAAAACTATGACACGCTTAAGGCAAAATTTTTTCACATACAATTTTTTTTTTGTTTCTTCTTTCATGTATATTTATATTGTCGTAGAGACGGATGTGACCAGTTGAATTCCCAAATATCTATCCCTTCATTTTTGTTATAAGAAAAATACAAATTGAAAATAATTTGTGCAATGCTTTCATCATTTCTTATGAATTTTACGAAATGCACGATGTAGGCTAAATGATATATCTAAAATTCAATTTATTACAGATTTGTTTGATATAACATTAAAACTTTTTCTCTTTCTCTCTTTCTCTTTTCACGATGTTAATTATTCTTTGAGCCGATAACATATAGAAAAAAAGGAGCAAAAGGCGATTTTTCTTTACAAAAATTTTATCGTTTCCGATATTTCGTAGCACTATACAAATAGTTTTGTTTTTTTCTGTCTTTTTTTTTGTTGCTAAGATTATTTGAAAAATGATGAAACAAATTCATGTGAATAATCAAAGGAAAAAAATCGTTTAATTCTGAAATGTTTGCGTGAATTATTATACTATTATTATTAATATTAATATTATTATTTAAAAGATGGTAGGCAGGTATCAAGCTGGCTTTATTAAGTGTCACAGTCTTCGTGTTGCTCTTTCCCGTGCACATCATCAATCTAAGCGACAAAGCGTAATGCTTGATAAAAATTGAAACGATTCACTAATTTTATAAATTGCCTCTTGCTGGAATTTTTTTTTTCTTATTTCAAAAAGTGCTTCTCATTAAAATACTACGCGATTGAGAAAACACGCAGTGCGTTTTTTTTCTGTTTTTTTTTTTATTATTTTTCTCATAAGCATTGAGAACCGAGTAGTCTGTGTTAATTCAACTGCTTTAATAATCGTCCAGATCGAAATTATCGAGTTCATCTTCTTCCAATTGCATACTTTGAAAGTCGACTTTGTAGCGCAATATTCCTGCAATAAAAAAAGAAATTTTTTTATTATTATTGTCATAATTTTGTCATTATTTCCTAGTCGTATTTTTCAAAGATTTTTACGAATTTTCTATACTTTTACCTATTTTCTTGTTTTTTTTCAAAGACAAAAACTTTAATTCTTAAAAATGTTAATTTACGAAAGAAAGATTTTTAAAACTGTTAATTTGTAGAAAACTATTAGAAAAATGTTGATTTATTGAAAACTATTACAAAAATGTTAATTTACAAAAAAAACTATTTTTAAAAATGTTAATTTTATGTAAATATAAATATGTGTAGTTAGAAACCAATTCCCAGAGTGTAAAACTATTTTTCAAGTGAACCGATAAGTTGCTTAGAAGAATATTAAGGTTTCTAGAAAAATACACTAGCTTGTTTTTATTGATTTTCAAATACAGGGAGACTAACTTAGCCATAATTGTTGTAAAATACTCAAAGGATTGTAAAGACTCGTGACTTTATTTCTTTCAAAAACCATTATACTAAAATTAGCAAATTTTACAGAAATTATGAAATTATTAAGGGAATAATCTAGAGTATTGTTTGATTTTTTTGTGGCAAATAGGAAATTTTATATTAAAAAGCATGTACTATACCTTTCCCGATATGCGAGCTAATAAAAACGAAAAGGTATATTAGTACATTACCCTATAAAATCGTAATCAAAATTTGTTAGTTAAAAAAATACATTAAAAAAGTATTTTTGAATTTTAATTAAAACATTTACTGAAACATTAAATTTTAACGTGCAAATCTAACAATTTAAAAGAAAAGTAACTAGATTTAAAAACAATTGACAATTTTTATCATGTTTTCAAAAAATTACTAAAGTGAAAAAATTATAAATAAATAAATAATAAATATTAAGTAAATAATAAATATTAAATAAGTAATAAAAAAATAACATATAAGTTTAGAAAATTACTTCAATATTTTACAATTAGCTACAGATACAATAAATATTTATTTACTTTCGGGTACTGAACAACAAAGCATGCACAATTTTTGAAGAAAGTGTTTCCTCAATATTTAAACAAAGAACATTTTAAACTTAATGAAAAGTTTTTCCAGCCGGGTTAAAATTTACATTTTAATTATCAATAATCAATAAATTATTCCAAGTTAATTAATTAACTAGAATTAATTCATTAGTCAAAAATATAGTTAGTAATTTTAATAAAGTCAAAGAAGGTAAGTAAACAATTACTGTCAGAATAGGGAAAGGAATATCAAAAATATGTTTACAACTTAATTTCCTATTCAAAATACTAATTTATTAAGTATTGTAAAAAATAATTTTTTGTACATCTCTAGATAAAACAAAAATCTACAGAAATTTCATCTACTTTATCTAAAGAGGGAAGAAAAACTACAAAAGCCTTGATCATGCAATTAATAAAAGAGATAAAAGACAAAGAATCAGCAATATAAAGATAATTTCGAGCACAATATTATTTAGTATTTATGAAATTGTTACTTAATTATGAATGCAGTTTCGCATGTATATATACAAAAATAATAAAAAAATTTATCACAATTGAAATTACGTAATTATTAATTTAGAAATACTACGTGTTTTTCATTAAAATAAAGGAGTGAAAAATGTTCAATTCCAAAAAACAACTTTTCCCCTCCCTAAAAACCAAATATTTTTTTCTTTTCCACGAAAACTAAATTTTGTCCATAAACAATTTCCTTCAATGTATAGTCAACAAAAACAAAAAACAATTTCCTTCAGTTCGGTTTACAAAACCAAATTTTCTCCACAAACAATTTCCTTCAATTTTTTTTTGTTTTTTTGAAAAGTAAAAATAAAACTCAAAATTGTACTGTATTGAAATTGTAATAAATGTGCAGTGCATATGCATGACATGAAGAAACAAACATATTTTATGAATTCAGCGTTGAAATAATATAAAGGACTATTCTAATCAGTGAAAACTCAATGAAGAAATTATAGCAGTTTGTCGATATACAATTTTACTACGATTCTCAAACATTAAATGAACGCACTTTTTGAATTTAATAACTCCGCTGAATAAAATAAAACAGAAAAAAAATTAAAAAGCACAAAGTATTTAGAAAAAAATTAAAATCCTCAATTCTTGAATATACAAAAGGAGAAAATATTTTCTTTCCACCCGTTTTTGTCTAGACAAAAAAGCAAAATTTACATTCGAAATATTTATCAAAATACTTGAAGAGAAAGAAGTGTGTTCATTTAAAGTTTAGTGAGACGACTCGACAAATCCATCGATTTATTTTTATCAAGAATGAGAAATTCTACGAAACACGAAATATGAATGAATTCACTCAAAACAGATAAACTTCTACCTGGTAGACTCTTGAGTATTTCACGGATGAAATTAGTAATCATCGAGGTCAACGTCATCAAGAGGCTCATCAGCCTGCAGTGACTGGAAATCAACTTTGTAGCGGAGGATTCCTAAATTCGAACATATGCTCTACAGTTATTAACTATCGAACACGATTTCTCAAAAAAAGCTAAAAATCTCTTCTCATATCTTCAAAATTTTTTCCACATTTTAGTGTCATAAAAAACATGCATTATCAGGTGAAAATTTGATTAGTATTTTTCTTCTTAAAACTAGTTAAAGGAGATCGCATCTCCTAAAACTTCCTTTTTTTCAGTCAAATTCTCAATTATCGAAGGAACTTGTCGATGTTCGTGGAATCACAATTTTTTCGAATTAAACTATTCGGAGCGGTTTTTTTGCATAGATAAATTATTATTATTATTATTATCGAAAAACTCACCGCCAATTCCACCAAAGCCTCTGACGAATTGTGAACCTTCTTGGGACTTGTCCGTTATAATTTCTAATGTTGCTCCAAAACTCTTGTAATTATTCGCCAGCCATTCGAGAAGCGGTTGGCATTCTACCAATTCCAATTCTACACCACTCTGATAATTTAAAAGGTAAAGTATTTTATCAATAAAATAACAAGTGTGTGTTAAAAACGAGTGTGTATTGTAAAGAGTAATCAATATAAAGAATAATTTACCTCTTTATCAGTAAAATGTGTTTTGTCTTTTTCCTGTTCAGGCGTTAGGTGCAATACTTTTTCCTCACCGTTCGTGTGATTCTTTAGAACGTATCGTTGAATATCTAAATTCTCCCAACAAATTAAAGTTTCTACGCTACCTAATTCCAAGGCTCTCAACGTATCTTCAACACCGAAACAGTATTTTCCTGTGTCTTGGGAAATCTCATCGAAATAGCGACCTTGAAATCAAAAAATTTATTTCAAATTCAAACACGATTTTAAGCAATTAAAATCAAAGGACAACAAAAAAACCAAAAAAGTTGAAATCATGTCTCTTCAGGGACCTAATTTTAATTTCTTTTGGTTCTTTTTTCATCGATGTTTAGCGACGAAAACTATTAATTAGAATTTCTGAAAATGAAAATTTAATTAATTTTACTACTTTCATTCACTTAGGAAGTTGAAAAGATTTTTTAAAATACTTTTAAATCCTAAATCGTTTCAGGTTTAAAAAACTGTTTTTCAAGGCTCAGGGTCGACGCCAACTTGGGGTAAAAAAATTTACTTTAAAATTCATATAAAAAAAATTATTCACTACGTCAAGAAAATTAGCGAATTATGCAAAAGATTTAGGAAAATTAGTTTTAATTATATTATTATTTAATTGTTCGTATATTAATAATCCTTATATTCCGGTGATCTGTTCGCAGGTTGAAGTTAGTTTCTGTTTGCTTGTTCGTTTCTTAACTATTTTAAACATTTTTTTAAAATATTTTCTATTTTAAAAATAATATATTAAAAATCATAGAATTGATGCAAAAAATATCAAAAAATTTGATAATAATAGAATTTCTTCGTAGAATTTTGTTATTTAGAAAAATAATTGAATTCTCGAGAAACATTTTTAAAAATTTTAGAAATTCTAATTAAATTCTTTAAAAAAAACTCCTTTGAAGTTTTTTTCAATAACTGAGTTTCTTTAATAATTTTAATAAAATATTTAGAAAATAATTGAATTTTATGAACTATTTCTTTCAAGTTTTTTTTAAAACATCATGTTTATTAAAAATAGGAAATTAAACATATTAAATTATTAAATTTTATTAAAATTTTGGAAAATAATTGAATTCTTTTGAAAAAACTTACAACAAATTAAGAGAAAAAATTGATTTTTTGCAAAGAATTTTACTATTTATAAATATAATTAAATGCTTTCGAAGAACTTATAAAATTTATATAAAATTTAATTTTTTCGTATAAAAAATTTTATCGAAAAATGTGATTAAAAATTTTAAAATGATAGATGAATAGATAGATAAAAAGAATTGAATTCTACCAAAATATATTATTATTATTATTATTATTATTATTTATGAAAATAATTGAATTCTTGAGAAAAAATTTATTAAAATTTCTTGAAATTAATTAACAAGATTTGTTAATAAGTAAATTAGTTAATAATTGACTTTTTTAAAATTTGAATACGAAATGATTAAAAAAAGTTTATATGAAAATTAAAAATTCTATAATTACAATAATAATAATAATAATAAATTGAATATCACGTTCCGCGTGTAATATTTGCTAGTTAAATACTTAAATTATTAATCTGCATAATTATCAAAAATTATAAATATTAATTTAAAAATAAATGTGAAGAATAAATAATTTACCAATAAGTTTCTTCTCCTGGATGAATTTCACATTCTGCAAGGATTCAGCTGCCAATTCAATAGCTTGATTAAAACCATTTTCTCCTCCGTACGAAACATCAACTAGTTTTATAACTTTAGCTTGCAGTCTCTGCAAATAATTTCTTTATTTATAAAAGAGTTTACAAAAGATTTTTGATACCAAAATTTTCAAAAGTTGGTAAATTTATAAATAAAAATATCTCTACAGTGAAACCTGACGGAATGTAATTCGATTTTTAAAATTTTATTGCAGTAACTATTTAGAAAAACAATTTTTGAAAAATTGTTTTATAATTAAAAATTTTACATATTTTTATATCGAAAAAGAAGGAAAAATTGAAAAAAGATAGAAAAGAATAGAAAGAGAGGAAAGAGATAGAAAGAGATAGAAAGAAAGAGAGAAAAAAATATAGAAAGATATAAAGAAAAAAAGAAAAAAGATAGAAAGAAAGACAAACGAAAAAAAGAAAACAAAAAAAGGAAGAAAAAAACAGAAAAACGTTAGAAATTAATTGCGTGGATGTGATTAATATATTATGTAACTTACAGGATCAAACATATCAGACTGACTCAGCTCTGTTTTAAAGTCAGCACTACCAGCCAAAATAAGACCCGCAATGTTAGGCTTATCATTAGTAATATAAAGCTGAGTCGCTACTTCAGCAACTTTACGGACGTAGTTGTGTCTCTTTTCCATACGCAATCGGGCAAAACGAAGAGCAGACTGTCCTCCTCTGCCTGTAATTAGATTACCGTTTCTTAAAACACATCATTCTTCCGTTCTCTTTTACACAATTGATAAAATTCTTTTTTCTCTACACAATTTTGGTCTTTACAAACAATGCTTTAGTAATTAAATCAAATTTTCTTCCACAAACAATATTTTCGTACTTAATAAATTTTTTTCTACAATTTTTCATTTTTGTAAAAACAATGTTTCAGTACAATCAATTTTGTTATCCAAACAATATTTACTATGCGAAAAAATCTATTTTGCACAAAATAAAATTAGTGTTACTGCAAAGCAAATGAAACTGATTACTAGAAATAAAATTTACAGAAAGGAAAAAAATACAAAAAAAGTATTTTTACAATCTTTACAACAATCTGTTGTGAAAGCGAATATTATATTCAAATTAGAAACACGCTATATCAGCTTAATTTCCAAAAAAATACGAACCGTGCTTTTTGGGAAGGTCCACCGTAAATTTATGTAAGACTTCACGTGTGTTTCCTTGTAGTGTACCAAAAAGCGCTCCATTACCGTCCATAACAATAAAACCAAATTTGTTATCGTCTGCAAGCAGCGCAGTAAGCGCTTCAGTATGAAACTAGAAGAAAATAATTCAATTCTCAATCAAAAATCTGCTATAGCTTTAAAAAATATATATAATTCAAATCTCTCAATAATAAACCAAGTTCAAAAAAAAATGTTTACGTCTAAATTAGATTACATAATAATTCATATTAAGCAAACTTGGCACAGTTTAAATTGTTTTGACTGCTGTTAATTAATACCTTATTATCACACAAGTAAAGAGAAGTATTAATAGGCTTAAAGGGTTCGAAATCGATGTTGACTTTCTTTTCTTTCCCTTCTTCTGTTACAATGGTTCCACAGTAAATAACCAGGCCATTTGGAGGTACTGAAATAAAAAATACACTTCTAATTATTAACCATAGAAAAAATAAATTACTCTTTACAATTATTATTAATTACTTTTTCTAATTGTTATTAATTACTCTTTACAATTATAATTAATTAATCTTTACAATTTTAGTTAATTACTCTTTACAGTTACAATTAATCTTTACAATTTTAGTTAATTACTCTTTACAGTTACAATTAATCTTTACAATTTTAGTTAACTACTCTTTACAGTTACAATTAATTACTCGTTACAATTGCAATTAATAACTCTTTACACTTTTAAGTTTTTAACACTTAAATATTCAACACACAATTTTTTATCAAGAAATAAAATTTTCAATTACCTTTGGTGTATAACTTTAGCCTATGCTGTACCGATGTGATGGCACCAAGAACTGATAATCTATTTACACGAGATTTGATGTTAGATGCAGTTCCAAATTCATCGGCCAACATTTTGCTTACTCTCGATATTTGATCCTTTGGAGGTATTATCAACGAAATCATACTTGTGCCATTCCTAAAAGACAAAAATTAACATTAACTCCAAGTGAATTCGCAATCGAAATCTGATTTTATTTTTTTTTTTTTATTAAATAATAACATTTTTAGAAAGAACATATTGTTGCAAAAAAAATATGGCAAAGAAAAGAAAATTACTTTCAACTTGCATAATGTTAATTATGCTCCGAATTGTAAATTTAACCTACATGTTGACAATTAACTGTCTGAAATAGAAATCAGTCAGTTCAAAGTAGAAAATAAAGAGCTAAACAGAGTTTCCGGACATCCTGGAGAAAATATAATACGTGGATGGCTGATTTTAATTTGCAATTAACGCACAAGTATGGGAACATATGTTGTTTCAATTGAGGAAAAGTTTAGGCGTATAATTAAAATAATCGAAAATAACATACCCCCTAGCCATTTCAAGGCTTTTAATGAGTTTCTTGATCTTCCAGATTTCGACATTGCGATCGGCCGATGTCTCCTCGTTGGACATTGCTGTGTGCTGGAAGTCGCGTGGTTCCTTACTTAATGATTCTTTTACCTTAGTTCCTGGATGGGTTTCCCCTTGGGGTTTTTAATTAAAACTGAAAACTAGCACTTCTCTTTCGTGAAAGCCGTTCTTGCAGAATTTCTGAAATGAACGGCCAGTCCATTTATCTTTAAAGAACCTGCCGAAATCCAGTTCAAACCGGATTATGTCAGGTCGAACGTGCACGACATAACGTTCGAACGGTACACTTGTGGGTTTGACACGATGCACACTCACTTGCGATATTCTTTAAGAGAATTTAATTTCCTTTTTTTATTCTTATTTAAACACAATTAATTTTTTAATAAAGACACCTGTAAAATAATGAAGGACACCACGCGAACAAAAACTCAGGAATGCACACGTCGGCCATGCGAATAGCAAAGCACACAACCACAACGAAACGTCAGTAATTTTCTCAAACGTTCCACACGGTACAAATTGGGAAGCAAAAAGACTGTCGCGACGCTAGGTCACTCGTCGTATTACTCATCAAGCTCTATTTCAAATGATTTCATTGGCTGTACTGTGGTTTATGCGGAAATTTTCGACAATATTGGAGAACATAACCTAAAAGGAGAAACAAATTTTCCCTTAATGATTAATTAGAAAATTAATCAGTATTTTTCACTTGGCTATTTTTTCAATTTAATCTATAATATTCAAGTTTTTTCTGTAAATAATAAACACATTATAAAACTTATGACAATTGAGAATAAATCGAAAAAACGTGTCAAGGGTTTTAAGACCTATCTATCGCTTACTTTTCTTCCTATTAAGTCATAAGGGGAAATCAAAGAATATTCCCTATTGGCTGGTTCATCTTCCGTTGAATTCTAATTGGTAAGTTTATTACGATTAATGACCAATTAGAATCGATACTTGAGAGAAAGGAACTTGTCCACAAAAGCCGATCCAATCAGAATTGGTCTAATTTACTCCACAATATAGCGCGCGAAAATTTAAATATTATTCGAAACTAAGAAATTTTTTTTTTGTTTTTTAATTATAATTTATATTTTATTTATCTAATGTACGTGTTTTCATAAAATTACAGTTTATTAATCTCTATAAAATCAGAGATAAGTTACGTGAACGAGAACTATATACAATATAGTAGAAATAGATAAACAATAATCCTGAACATTCCGTTTGTCTATCCTTGGTCTCCTTTTAGGAAAATTGGTGTTGAATACCTGTAAACAATTAAAGTATCATTAGAATTTTATTACCAAGAAGATTAATTATCAATTAAAAATAATAAAAAGGTAGAAAAAAGAAACATGAGATTAAAGGGGAAAATAAAAAAGTAAATAAACAAGAAAGTCATAAATTTAAATAAATAATTAAGAAAATTAGTAAATAAACAAAATAATAAAATTTAAGTTAAAAACGAAAAAAAAGAAGAAAAATTAAATTTAATTAATAATAATTAATAATTAATTAATAATAAAGTAAAAAATAAAATAAAAAATTTAATAGTGAATGTAATAATTAAAATTAACAAGAAATAAACAAATATATAAGTAAAAAAGACAAGAAGAACGATAAATAAACAAGTAGTTAAGAATTTTATTATTTAAAAAAATAATTTAATTCTCGCAAAAAGAATTTTTTTAAAAAAATTTTTTAATTCTATGTAAATTATTTTTAAAGAATTTATTTTATTTTTCTTAAACAAATGAAGTTTCTTTGACAATTTTAGTCAAAAAATTTAAAAATAAATGAATTTATGAACAATTTCTTTCACGTTTTTAAAAAAATCGTCTTTATTAAAAAGTAAAATAAAATTATTAAATTTTATTAAGACTTTAGAAAGTAAATGAATTCTTTTAAAAATTTTATGGAACGAATGAAGAAAAACATTTAATTCTTTAGTGAAATTTTTTTTTAAATAATTAAATTTATGCAAAGAATTATACCCTATTTATAAATAAAATTGAATTTGTTTTAAAAGATTTATTAAAATTTTAGACAATGCTTGTATTTTTTTGAAAAAATATTATTAAAAGTTTTTGAAAAATTGAATTCTTCCATGAAATGTTATTAAAGTTGTATTAAAAATAATTGAGTTTTTGCAAATAATTTTACAATTTATAAATATAATTGAATTTTCTCGTAGAATTTATTAAATTTTTTGAAAATATAACTGAACTTTATTGGACATTTTTATAACGAATAAGAAAAAAAATTAAATTCTTTCTTGAAATTTTTTTGAGAATAATTAAATTTTTGTTAAGAATTTTCTTATTTGTCAATAAAATTCCATTGTTTCAAAGGATATATTAAAATTTTAGGAAACAATTGAAATATTTTGTAATATTTTATAACAAGTAAAGAATATTGAATTCCTATGTAATTTTTCTTTTTTTTGAAAATACTTCAATTTTTGACAACATTTTATAAGGAATTAAGAAAAATATTGAATTCTTTCGTAAAATTTTTTTGAAAATAATTTGATTTTTCTCAAGATTTTTTATAAGGAATATAGAAAAATATAGAATTCTTTCGTAAATATTTCTTGAAAATAATTCAATTCTTGCCAAGATTTTATAAGGAATTAAGAAAAATATAGAATTCTTTCATAAAATTTTCTTGCAAATAATTCGATTTTTGCCAAGATTTTATAAGGAATTAAGAAAAATATTGAATTCTTTCGTAAAATATTCTTGAAAATAATAGAATTTTTTCAAAGATTTTTCATTAACAAATTGAGAAAAATATTGAATTCTTTAGTGGAATTTTTTTGAAAATAATTGAATTTTTGCAAAGACTTCACTATTTAAAAAAATTATTAAATTGTTTTAAAAGATCAATTAAAATTTTAGAAAATAATTAAATTCTATTGAAATTGTTTATAACAAATGGAGAAAAAAACGGTATTTTTTGTAAAACTGTTTTAAATAAACTTGAATTTTCGCAAAGAATTCTACTATTTTTAGATAAAATTGAATTATTTTCAAGAATTTAAAAAAAATAATTTTTTAAATAATTGAATTCTTACGAAGAATATTTAATATTTATGAAAATAATTGAATATCTGAAAGACTTTTATTATAATTTTTGAAATTAAAAACAAGAATAAATCAGTTGTAAATTAGTTAATAATTGAATTTTTTAAAGTTTGAATTTGAAATTATTCAAAAATTTATATTTGAATTTAAAAAATGTTTCAATTTTGCATGATAATAATAAATTGATTATCAAGTTCCGCGCGTAATATTTGCTACGAAATAAATAAGTGAATAAACAAGAAAATTAATAAATAAATATGCAAATAAACAAAATAATAAATAAATAAATAAGTAAAGAAACAAGAAAATCAATAAATTAAGCAAATAATTAAGTCAATAAGTGAATAAATAAGAAAATGAGATATAAATAAATAAATAAATAACAGAAGGATTAAATTAGAAATAATGAATTTACCTTAACTTATATCCAAAACAATTTAATTTTATAAATCGACATTATTTAAATTGGCAGCTGATCCAGATGGCAAATCGGACGAAACAAATTTACCAATCGGTTGCATGGCTTTTCGTTGTTCAGCCAATTTCTTCATTTCTTGCTTCAATTTCCCTAAAATCGCATGATTCGGTTGATTGACTGTCGCTTTACCCTGCAGTAGAGTAATCTCCTGTTCCAATTGCTTCTTCTCCTTAAATGTCTTAACACTCCGTGAACCGTAGAGCCTGAGTAATGATCCCCACGAATGAATATGTGGATGTAATCTCTGTAAAATTTCCTGCGCTGCTCGTTGCTTTCCATCCTTTTTATTTCGACAAACAACAGTAACCTCATGCTTTCCCACACGCATTGTAAATTCATTTCGCTGATGTTTCAACGTATTCACCGAATAATCAATTTGCATATCGCCTTGTCCAAAATTCCTCTGCAGGCAAGTGATTAAAATTGCGTGCGGCGATGGTTCAGTTGTTTTTGCACAAAATTCAGCGACACGTGGATCGGTGATTGAAATCTCATCGAAGAATGAAAGATCAGCGTCTGAATCGCCCTTGGCTGCTTTTATTGCCCAGCCGGCATTCGATGAAACACCGTCTGTATTCGAGTCACCCGATATTTTATCCTTCATCTGTGGTATTAGAATTTCCAATGTTTTACGTGCGGCATTTGCCTTCGCCTGTTTTTTACTACTTCCGAAGCCGTAACCATATTCCATTTCGTTGATACAAACAACTGCCGAGTAGGGAGTTGCGGCATTTTCCAATTCCTTGAATCTGTAAGTGGGTTGCTTTTTAAGGGCATGCTGTACGTATTCGTGTAAAATACAAACATAACTTTTACCCGATGGATTCATAATCCAGTGTTTAGGGGGGCGGGCACCACCGCTACAATCCTGTTCATTAGAATCATTATTCCCGGACGTTGTTGAACTCGCAATTGGAAAAGTAATTAATTTCGTTCCATCGGGCAGTGTAGGCCTCTCCAATTGTTTCCTATGTTTTTTACTCTTGGTGAATTTCCTCCTCGCCGACCACGATTGAAATCTCATGACTTTTATTGATTTAAATCGAAACATTGTTAGACAGTATTTTCTCAATTGTTCACTGTCTAGAGAATGAGCTGCACGATTCTCTTGAACTGTTTCGATTTTTGCACTTGGCAAATTACAACCATCGGAAGTTGAAGATTGTTCCTTCTCCCTTTCCCTCTCCTTTTCTGCCTGTTCCTCTTGAAGTGCACGTCGATATTGTAAACAAGGAACTGCACTCACTGGGACCTCGTGTTTTCTCACACTACCTGCGCCTAGAAAATAGGGTTTTGAAAGTGTACAAACACGAGAATGTTTATGTAAATAAAGTGGCATTCCACTGTTATGTGTTACTTGTACCCAGCCTTCGGGGAGAACGTCAAAATGATTGTGTCCAATTTCATCTAATACAAGTTTCTCCTTCTCCTCATATGGAACAAAGTCCTTGCAACCTTTTCTCTTCTTTCGAAATTCCTCGGGAAGACTCTCTTCCAACATTGCCTCGATCTCTTCATCGGGAACATCGGAATCACTACTTTCGTTAGCATAAGTATCGGAATCAGTTGTACTTTCCTCACGATGACGATCTAAATCGTCGAGAACGTCAAATTGTCTCAATTCATCTTCAACGGGCATATTTTCACTTAAAGAAATATCTTGATTATCACACACATCCTTGGTAAAATCATCATTCATATCGATATCGTCGGAATTAGTTTCGATATTTGAAATAAATTGTACCTTTGGTTTTTTATTTTTCCGTTTTTCTGAATTGTCACTAGGGTCATCAGTTATTAATTCTTGGATATCACTTTCAGAAGTATGAATTTTTTGTTTACAACTTTTATTACGAGAAATATCTGCAATATCTTCTAAATTTCTTTCCTCGACAGTTGTTCTATTTGAGATGCTTTCCACACTGGGAATTTCTTCCTCTATTTCCATTTTAATTAAAAGTCTTATTAATTTTCACTTAAAAAATAACACTTAAAGTGAATCTCGTGGATTCTTTTTTATAGTTTTTAGGTTAGTTTTCGAATGCGGTTTCCAAGAAAAGTGACGTCACTTGTTGTCAAGTAAATGCGCACGCGCCAAGCAGACGACGCAGTGTGTAAACGTCAAAATCCGTCATGTGCTCATTGTCACTTGAATCTGTAAAATAAATCGAATATTGTTAAATACAGTGAAAATATATTCACTAAAATTTTAAGTACACGAAACAAAATATTCGAAAAAAGTTGAAAATTTCATAATTTCAGGTATATTTTCCTCATAATGGAGCAATTTTACATTTCCTAACCTATAATTTCGGATATAATTCCAGTTGTTTTTTACATTAAACGATTATATTTGTTCTTTAAAACGTTAACAGTGTTTTTCTTTTTAGCAATGTCCGATACAGAGGAATCTGTACCAAAAATTGAATTTAAGAAAAAATCTCGCAAACCTCTTAGGAGACGAAAAAGTTCAAACGAAGATGAGGGTGATGACGATGATGGCAACATTTTAAGGTATTATTTTTCAATATTATTATTCAATTATTTTACCGTTTACGTTCAGTAAAAAAAAATACTTACAAGACTTTTAATATTTCTTTATTAAACTTTTCTCATCATTTAGAGAGAAACTAGAGGAATTGAAAACAATACAAAAACTTCGACAAAGAAGTAACGGTGTGAAAATCGATGGAGATTATTCAGGAGAAAAAATAATATCAGAAGCACCAGGGGTGAGTATTGTTATACCCCTACATTAATTAACATAATTTCCTATTTTACTTTAAATAGTACTTCATTAATTTATATAAACTATAAAAAATTAAAAGCTTTAACAGGCCTCCAATAGTTAGAATTTTATTAAAATTTTTGAAAATAATTGAAATTTTGCGAAGAATATAAGTACTTTTAAAAATAATTGACTTTTGGAGAAGAATTTTAAGATTTACAATGATAATTCGAATTTTAATATTTTTAAAAATAATAGAAATTTTGTCAAAAATTTTATTAAAATTTGTAAAAACAATTCAATTTCTGCAAAAGTTTATTTTTTTAAATAATTAAGATTTTGCCAAGAATTTTATTAAAATATTTGAAAATAATTTAAATTTTGCCAAGAATTTTACTATTTTTAAAAATAATTGAATTTTGGAAAAGACTTTTATTATTTATAAAGATAAATAAAATTTTGATAAGAATTTTATTAAAATTTTTGAAAATAATTGAATTACTGAGGAGAATTTTATTATTTTTGAAAATAATTTAAATTTGAAGAAGAATGTTATTGTTTATAAAGATAATTAAAATTTTGACAAGAATTTTATTAAAATTTTTGAAAGAATTGAAATTTTACCTGGAATTTTATTGAAATTGTTAATTTTTTTAAAATTATTGAAAATAATTGAATTTTGGAGAAGAATTTTATTATTTATAAAGATAATTGAATTTTTGCAAAATTTATTAAATTTTTTAATATAATTGAAATTCTGAGAAGAATTTTATTATTTTTAAAAATAATTGAGTTACTGAGGAAAATTTTATTATTTTTGAAAATAATTAAAAATTTGATTAGCATTTTATTAAAATTTTTGAAAATAATTGAAATTTTGCCTAGAATTTTATTATAATTCTTAAACATTTAAAATTTGAACAATTTAAAATTTAGGAGAAGAATTTTATTATTTGTAAATATATTAAATTAATAAACTACTAAATTTTATTACTATTAAAATTCACTATTATTATAATTTACATGTACTTTTATTATAATTTACTACTATTATAATATATTAATCATAAAAAATCTTTATTTGCAGTCAGACCCATTTAATGTTAAAGCCGGAGGAATGGTGAACATGGCAGCCTTGAAAAATGCAAAAATAAAGCAAAACGACGCCTATGAAACGGGAATAGGAACACAATTTAACGCCGAAACGAATAAACGTGACGAGGACGAAGAGATGTTAGTAACTTTTTTTCTTTTTACTCATTATGATTTGTTGGCACTGAAAAATTAATTTATCTCCGAAATTTACAGGGTGAAATATATAGAAGAACACCTATCGAAAAGAAAACGAATAAACAAGGAAGAATCAGAAACAAATACAGTAAACGAAGGAGCTTATTGTTCACCAGAAGATGCAGCTCTTCAAGCAGTTCCTGATCATTTAAGACAAAGTTCCACATACAGAAGCGAAGAGATGCTCTCAAATCAAATGCTCTCTGGAATTCCCGAAGTTGATCTCGGCATTGAGTGAGTAATTTTCTAATTTTGTCAATAAAATCAATTACTTAAAAAATTAGAATCGAATTAAATTCGTAAAAATCTACCAATTCGATAAAATAAAATTCTAAAGAATTAAAATTGAATTATTAAATTTTTATCAATTCAGAGCTAAAATCAAGAATATTGAAGCGACAGAGGAGGCAAAATTGAAACTCCTTTGGGATCGTCATAGAAAAAAAGACGGACCGTCACAATTTGTGCCTACAAATATGGCTGTGAATTTTGTTCAACACAATAGATGTAAGTGTGATGTTTATTTTATAATTTAACTTTTATTTTATTTGCTTTTTCTATTTGTTTATTTATTTATTTATTTATTTATTTATTTTCGAAATTAAAAATGAAATCCATTTTCTTTTCTAAATAATAAACTATCTTTTCCTTTCCAGTCAATATTGAAGTGTCCGATGTTCAAAAAAGTAAAAATAATTCACGAGAACAGAGACAGGCGAATTCATCGACAATGACCTCAAAAGAAAAACGAAAAGAAGCCGAGGATAAAGCAACCGATGACTATCATTATGAAAGATTTAAAAAACAATTCCGAAGATTCTAATTCATTTTCAAGTAATAGAAGTAATTCTCAAGTTTCTCCATTTATCAACAATTTGTAAATAGAAAAATATCATTTTATTTAAATTTTTCTACATATGTTCGTCGCATAATTAAAAACTGATTCAATAAAAAAACTTTTTTTTAGAAATTTCTAAATGTATTTATACAAGCGATTGTAGGACGAAAGCTTAATTTAATTTGCAAATCGCTATTGATGCAAATTTTCTCAAATACAGAAGCCCTAAAGGGACAAGCAGATAAATCCATCAAGAAGAACTTTGCAAACTTTTCGTCCTACTTATTTATTTTCCTAAAACCGTTCCTTAAATTCTCCCACAAGAACAACTTTTCAATTAATTATATTTAAAGTGTAAAAAACAAAAATAAATTTTAATTAAATTAAAAAAATAATTACATCGACCATTTAATAAATTAATTTATTACTTTTTAATTAATAAATACTCCAATCAATATTTGAGGAAAACTAACTAAAAACCAATTAAAAAATAATTTAAAAATTAATTAAAAACTAATCTAAAAATAATCTAAAAATATCGTTGTAAAAAATTAATTTTTAAAAACAACTGAATAAATTTCTTGTTCAAGAGAAAAAAAGCAAATTAAAAAACTTATTTTGAAGATTTTAATCAATTACATAATAATAAATGTATAATGAATTGTGAACTTCCCATAATCAATGACGTGATAATTTTCTATGGTGCCCTTTAAAATTCTTTCAAAATAATTATGACTTTTAATAAGAAAAAATTTTACAAAATTTCATAGACTTTGTACGTGAAAAATAAAAAAACAAAAGTAAACAAATTTCAATAAACACATTAATTGACAAATTGATTTCGAGAATAATTTTTTCTCTATGGAATTAACTTTCAATTATAACACGTTCCTGACCATACTACGACGCCCATGTTTGACAGCGAGCGAGAGCGACTCTGGCGCTGATGTGTAAACGACCAAACACAACTAAATAACAGCTCATCTATATTATATCGCTAACATAGAACATAGAATCTCCTGCTATTAGTCATATTGAATATTGACAATTAGACAAATTGTCAAAGAGAGTGCAACAGTGTTAAAAATACTATTTTACTATTAAATCGGCAATATTGTTTTCGTTTTAGCAATGGATACTTGTGGATTTGTTACCTGCGGTCCAAATGAAGCTCTCGTTGTTTCAGGTAATTTTTTCTATGCACTTCTATACATACAAATGTAAAACCGGCATCGTCAAACGTAGAAAAACATGTTTATTCAGCCAACTTCTATTATGACGTAAAGATAATCTTTGGGAGGAGCATCTCTAGCATACTCTGTAAAAAAAAAGGAAAATCCAATGTTAATATTAATGCAAATGCAATGTTAATAACCCAAATCGAATGTTAATAACCCAAATCGAATGTTAATAATCTAAATCGAATGTTAATAACCCAACATCAATTAAATTGGATTCAATAATAATTTTATTATGTAAAATCTAATAGAATAAATGACTAATTTCCAATCTAGTTTCTTCATTTTTTGTTTATACAAGTTATCAGAAAATTATTTCACATTCACTTCAGAGTAGAAATAGAATCTTTTGAACTTCTGCTGTGAATGTAATTTCAATTTTGGATTTAATTTCAATTTGTAATCTTTAATAATATTTAATGCATGTTTTCAAAGACTGAAAATTAAACTGAAACACAATATTTGAATAAATTTTTAGTGAATCACTCACTTTTTTGTAAAATTAAAAAAATTTCTCATTATAAAGAAGATGAAACATTCTCATAAAGGATGAAAATTTAAATGAATTTCTAGGATGCTGTTATGGGAAACCACTGTTAGTTCCTGGAGGACGAGTCTTTGTTTGGCCAATTGTTCAACAAGTTCAAAAGTGCGTTCAATATTGTTGTAACTTAATTATTGATTTATTTTGTTCTCTTTAATAGAATTCTGTTTAATAAATTTCTATTAAATAGAATTCCATCAAATAAATTTCCATTTAAAAGAATACTATAAAATAAAATTCTATTAAATAAAATTCTATTAAATAAACTTCTATTAAATAGTATTCCATCAAATAAATTTCTATAAAATAAATTTCCATTAAAAAGAATTCTATGAAATAAAATTCTGTTAAATAAATTTTTATGAAATAAAATTCTATTAAATAAATTTTTATTAAATAAAATTCTACTAAATTAATTTCTATTAAATAAAATTCCATTAAATAAATTCCAATTAAATAGAATTCTATTAAATAAATTTCCACTAAATAGAATTCTATTAAATAAAACAAATTTTATGTCTATTACATAAATTTCCATTAAAAATAATTCCATAAAATAAAATTCTGTTAAATAAATTTTTATGAAATAAAATTCTATTAAATAAATTTTTATGAAATAAAATTCTACTAAATTAATTTCTATTAAATAAAATTCCATTAAATAAATTCCAATTAAATAGAATTCTATTAAATAAATTTCCACTAAATAGAATTCTATGAAATAAAACAAATTTTATGTCTAATGAAATAATAACTAATTATTTGAATTTTAGGATTTCACTAAATACAATGACACTACAGGTAGAAAGTCCCACTGTTTATACCTGTCAAGGAGTACCAATTTCAGTAACTGGTATAGCGCAGGTAAGAAAATTGTAAAAATAATCATTTTTTAAAACTTTTTTTAATTAACCAAATTTTTAATTTATTTTCTTTCTATTTTTATCTTTTATACTAAACATTTTTAATATCGCATTTTAGTATTTTCTAATTTTTTTATTGTATTTTAATGTTTTTTATTTTCATTTGCAATCATTGTAGGTAAAGATTCAAGGACAAAATGAAGAAATGTTATCAACAGCTTGTGAGCAATTTTTGGGAAAATCACAGGATGAAATTCACAATATTGCATTGGTAACTTTAGAGGGACATCAAAGAGCAATAATGGGAAGCATGACAGTGGAGGTAATAAATTCTGGCAATTTTTCACTGATAAAAATTGAATAATAAAACAGGGTTGCCGCAGGTCAGGGAAATCAAGAAAATTTAGGGATAAGTCAGGGAAAGTAGAATTGGCCAGAAATTTTTATTAAAGCACTGAAAACAATTAAATTTTGGAAAAGTTACAAACAATTGCAGAAATTCAATTATTTCAAAAAGAATAAAATTCTTCACAAGAATTTTTTAAAAATTCTTGTCAGAATTTCAATTATCATTAAAAATAATAAAATTCTTCTCCCAAGTTTAAATATTTTCAGAAATTTTAATAAAATTTTTGGCAAAATTTCAATTATTATTTTCAAAAATTTTCCCCAATTCAATAATAAATTTTCAATATTTAATATTTTTAAAAAATTCTTCAAAAGGAATTAAATTATTTTAAAAAATGTTGATAAATTTCTATGCAAATATTAAATTATTTTCATAAATAATAAAAATTTCATAAGAATTCAACTATTTACAAATTTTTTATAAATTTCTTTGCAATAATTCAATTGTTTTTACAAATAATAAAATATTTACAGAGATACAATTAATTTAATTAATAGTAAATCGCATCATATAATTTAAATTACTTCTAATACAATTTTAATAGAATTAATAATAATTTGTTGAAAAAATTCTTTATGAAGATTCAATTATGAAAAAAATTGTTTTATTCATTATATTATTTATTTTTGTATTTAAATAATTGAATTCTCGTAGACTTTTCTTTAATAAAAATAGATTTGAAAATGAATTTCATTTAAAATTCCAGATAATAATTGAATATTAAAAGCATTATGACATGAATTTTTAAAAGTAATTGAATTTTGAGAAAGTGTTAAATTAAAATTATTGAAAATATGAATTTTCGAATAATCAACATTTTTGTAAAATTGAATTGTAAATAAAATTTTTGTAGAATTTACTTAAAATTTTATTAAAAATAACTGATATCCTGTGAAGAATTTTATTATTTTCAAGAATAATTGATTTTTTACAACGAATTTTATTACATTTTTTTAAATAATTAAATTCTTTTGGGAAATGTTATTAAAATGGATGAGAATTTGAAAAATATTTGAATTTTAGCGAAGAATTTAATTACATAATTTCATTTTTCCAGGAATTTATTTTAAAGTGTATAAAAAATAATAGAAATCCTATGAAGAATTTTATTATTTATGAAAATAATTGAATTCTTACAACGAATTTTTTTTACATTTTTTTTAAATAATTGGATTTATGTGAAAAATTGTATTCCTTGTAAGAAATAATTGAATTCTTATGAAAGATTTTATTAAAGTTTTTGTAATTAATTTAATTGTTTTTTTTTAATTTTATGAAAATTTAAATTATTATAAGTTGATAAATTTGTAAATAAATGTAATTGAACCGATTTTTGAATATCTGATAATATTTAGAGTGAATCAGAATATTATTTAGAGTCAAGGGAATAACTCACAATTTTATCTGCGGCAACTCTGTAAAATAAAAACAAAATTATAAAATAAAATAAGAAGACAAGATTAATATTAAATAAAAATGTATAAAAATTAAATAAAAAGATAATAAGTAATTAATTAATAAAAATTTTTCAGGAAATTTACAAAGACAGGAAGAAATTTAGCAAGGAAGTGTTTGAAGTGGCAAGCAGTGATCTTGTTAATATGGGAATAACAGTAGTTTCGTATACACTGAAAGATATTCGAGACGAGGAAGTATGTTTATTTATTTTATTTCTATTCGACAAATTGCTTGCTTGCATCAAGAATTGGAATTGAAAATTTATTCTTTAAATAGAATATAGTCAACAACCTTTAGATAGAAAAATTTTTTACTTTTCTTTTCTATAATAATTATTCTTTGTACCATTTGTTTTTCTTTTCAAAATTTCACAATACATATAGCGTATTTATTTTATTTTTAATGATGAAACACAGTTTTATAATGATTATACAATTGAGATTTGTTTTGCTACTTGCAGGGTTCGAAGGTACGTTCACTTATTTTCTTTTTAATAGCAGTACTTCCTGCCCTGCCAAAAACTCCTATTGAGAAGAAATATCTCTAGACTATTAAAAAACGAGGACATTTTATTAAAAAACAAACAAACAAAGGAAACATTTTTCAAACTGGTTTTATCTTTTTTTGTAGTGCAGCACTATTTTTGCACGTTTACGCACTTCTTTTTATTGAAAACAACAATAAAGAGAAAACAAAGGAAACTGCTTTACGTGAAATTAGATTTTGCCGAAAAAATCAAAATTATTTAAGACAAAAAAATTTTTTTTTTGTATTTTATTTGGAATTTAATTTTGTTTTTTTTTAAATTAGAAATTATTTTGTAGCAGTACACTATGTCACGAATCTTTTGCACGATACTATTGATGTATAATAATTATTATAATTAATTTTAGGAAGATTATTTGAAACTAATTAAGTCTCTATAGATGTTTCCATATAACCTGATCCTGTACATTCCTATTCTATTATTTTTGGAGGAGAAAATTGGATACTTTGTCAAAAATGTGAAATACTTTTTAGGGTTATTTGAAAGCCCTCGGAATGGCTCGAACAGCTGAAGTGAAAAGAGATGCGAGAATTGGAGAAGCGGAGGCTCGTCGAGATGCACAAATTCGAGAGGCAATTGCAGAAGAGCAGAGGATGGCTGCTCGTTTTCTCAATGATACCGAAATTGCGAAAGCTCAACGTGATTTTGAATTGAAGAAAGCCGCTTATGATGTCGAAGTGCAAACAAAAGTAGGAAAACGAGAAAAAGATTCTGAGCCAATTTCCATTTCACGTAAATTCTAATTATCGAAATTTTTTTTCTAGAAAGCAGAGGCAGAAATGGCTTTTGAACTTCAAGCAGCAAAGACGAAGCAAAGAATTATGGAAGAGCAAATGCAAGTTAAAGTTGTGGAGCGTAGTCAGGAAATTGCTGTCGCCGAACAGGAAATGCTGAGACGTATTAAAGAATTGGATGCAACTGTGCGACGTCCAGCGGATGCTGAGAAATACCGGTAAAAATCCCTAAGTTTATTTCTTTTTTTCTTGCAACAAATTCGTTTCCAAAATTGTAATTGATCTAAAATTAATTTAACAATGAAGATTAGAGAAATTGGCTGAAGCTAATCGACTTCGACAAGTGATGGAGGCAGAAGCCGAGGCCGAGGCTATTAAAATTCGAGGAGACGCAGAAGCTTCTGCCATCGAGGCGAAAGCAAAGGCTGAAGCTGAACAAATGGCAAAGAAAGCTGCTGCAATGAGCGAATACAAGAGTGCCGCTATGATTGACATGTTACTCGAAACTTTACCAAAGGTACGCGTTCAATTTTCCACCAACAACTCAAAGTTATTTCTTTTTCTTTTCTACTTTCTCAAACAAAAATTATCCCGAATATTCTTAAATCAGACTTCGCAGTTGAAAATTAATTTTAAAAAAGTAGCTTTCAAACTAATAAAAGTAGTAAAAAAATAGCTATCGAAAAATTAAACATGAGCAAAATAACTCATTTTAGAAACTTTACAAAACAGAAAAATTCCAGTCTACATTTTTTATTTTTCTGATTTTCTCCTAATTTTCATAAAAAATATTTGCTTCTTTCTTATCCTGCTAATAAATTGAATTCCTGTAACGAATTTTATAATTTACGAAAGAATTTAAATATTTATAAAAGTAATATAATTCTTAGGAGGAATTTTTTAAAAATTTTCAAATTAATTGATTTCTTTTGACTAATTTTATGCGAATTCTAATTTGAATAATTTAATTCCAGAGAAAAAATTTTATTAGGTATTCATGAGAGGAATTAAATTCTTAACAAAGATGTTTTAAAACATTTGTTAAATAATTAAATTCTGTTTAAAAATTATATAAAAATAGTAGATATTGAAAATCATTGAAGTGCAAAAAGTTTTTCTAAATAATTAAATTTTACAAAGAATTCTATTAAAATTTTTGAGAATAATTAATTAACTATGTGGCATTTTATTGAATTTTTTGAAAATATTAAATTCTTAAAAAGAGTAAGAATTTTCTAAAACAATTGAAATTGCAAAAAAAATTGATTTAAAAAATAGTTTAAAATTCCTTTAATGAATATTTATGAAAACAATTGAATTTTGCAAAGAATTTTATTAAAATTCCACGAAATAATTGTATTTTCAAATTGTTTTAAAATAACTTTACAATTTTAATATACAATAATTTTTTTATTTATTATTAACAATTGAATTCTTTCGAAGAATTATTTATGTAAATAATTGAATTCTTGGGAAAAATTTGATTCAAATCTATAAGAATAATTAAAAAGCATTTTATTATTTATAAAAATAATTGATCACTTTGCACACAATTTTATTAAAATTTTTCAAAATAATTGGATTTCCAAAAAAAAATAATTACTCTTGAAAATCATCGAACTCTTGTAAAGTAATTATAAACAAAATTTGAAAATTAAATTGAAATATTAAATTATATTAAAATTTTTCATAGAAAATTAAATTCTTTTAAACTATTTTATTATAGTTTGTGTGAATATTTACATTTATTTTGAAAATGTTATTAATGAAATTCAAAAATTTGAAAATAATTAAAATTGTCAACGAATTTTATTAAAAATGTACTTTATTAAATATTAATTTTAAGAACAATTTACTTCTTTCGAAAAATTTTATTAAAATTATCTTGAATATAATTTAATTTTTTCCTAGAAATTTTTTTAAAATTGTTTTGAAAATAATTAAATTTCTCCGAAGAATTTTATTATTTACAAAAATAATTAAATTCTTGATAAGAATTTTAGAGTTTATAAAAATAATTAAATTGTTTCGAGGCATTTTTAATCAGAAGTCTTGAAAATAATTGAATTTTTCGATAATTTAATTTTAAAGTTTTAAAAATAATTGAAATTCTTCGCTAAGTTTTATTATTCATGAAATTAATTAAATTCGTCCTTAAGAATTTTATCAAATATTTTTTTAAAACATTAAATTTCCATAAAAAATGTTATTTTTAGTGAAAGCAATTGAATTATTTTGAAAAATTTTATAAAAACTTTGTTAAATAATTGATTTTTATAAAAATTTTTATAAATGCTGTTCTAAATTAATTGAATTCCTCTGGAAATTTATTATTTATGAAATGAATTGAATTTTAAATTAATTTTATCAATTTTTTTTAATAATGAAATTCTTTTGCGAATCTTTATAAAATACTAAATATTGAAAATAATTTAATTTCGAATGTGTTTTGAAAATAGTTATAATTTTTGAGAATATTTTTTTGATTTCTAGTATTAGCGAATTTAAAGTATTGAAAATTATTTTTAAAAAACAGAAATAGCAGCTGTTAGTAGCTAAAATCTAAAAAAGTACCCAAATAGTAAAATAAAGCAAAAAAAGTTGTAAATAGTAGGTTTCAGTAGATGAGTGCGAAGCCTATTAAATTCTCCATCTCATATTACTTTATTCTTAAATAATAATTAAATTATTCTACTTTACAACTCCAATTTAATTTTTACTCTAAATTCTTCTCTAATTTCAGGTTGCTGCCGAAGTTGCAGCCCCACTTTCGCAGGCGAAGAAAATAACAATGGTTTCAAGTGGCAATGGTGCAATTGGTGCTGAGAAATTAACCGAGGAGGTTTTGAATATCGTAAACCGTGTTCCGGCATTGGTTAAAAATTTGACCGGTGTTGACATCGCGAAAGTATGTTCAACAAAAGTTCATTGAGCTTGTGCTGACTAACAAAAAAAGAGAGAAAATGGCTTTTAACCAAAAAAAAATTGGAGCATCATAAAAAAGAAATTTGCTAAAGCATCACGATTTTAATAACCTTTTTTTATATTTCTATCTGCAATTTTCTTTTTCAGTCCGTTCATGCAGCGTAAATGGGAATGGAAGAAACTTTCCTGGAAAATATTTCCAAAAACTGCAGAATCTCTGTTAATGATGCTTAAAAAAATCATCTGTCTCTAAAAAAAATCTTCTTTTATACTAGAAACTAAGTTACGTGACTTTTTACTACTTTTTCTCAACACTTTTACTGCCATTCAACATTTTTATCTTTTTTTCGAGACAATATATACTCTTTTTATTTTATCTCTATAGATGTCAAACTTGGTCATTAGATTTAGAAAAATTCTTTCGCACAATGATGAATTTAATTCAATTTTTTATATATTTACTCTATGGCAGTGACTGTGAAAATAATTCGTCCTTCTATTGCAATCGACAATTTAGAAAAACAAAATTGTATCGTCTTTTTTTAATTTTTAATTTACAAATTCGGTTATTGTATCATTATTCATTAAATTAAATTCATTTGATTAATTACTAATAATAAATAATAATTAATGAATAATGATACTATTGCTTTGATTTAATTCTAAGGGAAAGTTGGAGGAAAAATATTTACATTTACAAAATGTAAATTGTCAATGAAAAAAAAAAAAGATTAATATTGAGAAGAAAAAAAAACGGAATGAACAAGTTGGACCCTAAGAAATTTATGAAAGAATTTTTTTATTAAAATTCTTTAGAAACAGTTTGATCTGACAAGAAAAAAAATAACTTATGCCACGATGTGCCGAATGACATTCCTCTGAGTATTCTGTGACACTGTGTACCTTCTTAATGTTAAAAAAAACCTCTACTAATTAAGTGTTTAGAGATGAAAGTACCAAATCACTTTGTGTCAGTGTCCAAAATACGTATCTAGTCTCCAAAAATCGTATGTACCTTCGGTTATATTTTTTCTATTTGAAAAATGAACTACATATTGTATTTTCCCTTATAATAGAATATAATATGCAAAAAAATGCCGATAAGATTCTCTAGGATATAGTTAGTCTGCTAAACATAATTTTGAACTTATGAATAGTCGTAAGACCATGTGCAAAGCCTTACAATATAGCAAAGAAAAGTTCAAGTTTGAAAAAAATAAAAGCTACTAATAAAATGAAGGAAAACTGTATTCTTTATCGTTTAAAATTTAATTTGATTTATCTGAAATTTTATTAATTTAGTTTAATTATAAGTTAATTGAATTTAAATAAATTAATCATCTATCTATTTATTTATTTTTTATTATTATCTTCTACATTAATAATCGTTTTGTTCCGGTAAATTGTTCGCAATTTAAAGTTAGTTGTTATTGGCTTTTTTATTTCCTAACTTTTTAAAAAATAACTTTTCTTTTTAAATGTTTTTAAAATTTTTAAATTAATACACTGAAAAGTATTTAATTCATGTAAAGTATTTATATAAAAATTCAAAAGTAATTGAATTCTTTTCATGAATTTTATCAACATTTTTTTCAATAATTGGAATTT
Organism: Leptopilina drosophilae; assembly: GCA_032873175.1. Taxonomy (NCBI): domain Eukaryota; kingdom Metazoa; phylum Arthropoda; class Insecta; order Hymenoptera; family Figitidae; genus Leptopilina; species Leptopilina drosophilae. The sequence continues at coordinate 32,750,457 of CM065485.1, forward strand.
TTCGATAAAATATAATTAAAATTGTATTAAAAATAATTTAATTCGTGGCAAGATTTTTATTAAAATTCTTTAAAATAATTAAATTGTTTTGAAAAATTTTATTTCAATATTCTTGAAAATAATGGAGTTTTTAAAAATAATTTTCACTAAAAAATTTGAAAATAATTTAATTTATATAAATAATAAAATTATACAATACAATGCAATTTTAATTGATTTCTTTGACAATTTAAATTATTTTTAAAAATCTTGTAAAACTTTTTCAAGTAAATTTAATTATTTAAAAAAAATAATTGAATTGAGGGGCTGGATGCTATAATGTGTTACGCGCCATTCATTTAACATGGCGCGTAACACATTATAGCATCCAGCTCCTTAATTATTTTATAGGAATTCAATTACTTAAATAACTTTTAATAAAATCCAATGTAAGAATTTAATTATTTTCAAAAATAATGATATTTTAACCGGAATTCAATTATTCTAAATACAAATTTCAATTGAATTCCAGGGAAATTTTTCAATTACTTAAATAACTTTTAATAAAATCCAATGTAAGAATTTAATTATTTTCAAAAATAATGATATTTTAACCGGAATTCAATTATTCTAAATACAAATTTCAATTGAATTCCAGGGAAATTTTCTAATTTCCTTATCGTTAAACATTTTTTTAAACTTCTTTACAAGAATTCCATAATATTAATAAATTAAAAATTTTTAACGAGAATTCATATGTTTTAAATACAATTTTAATATAATTGTTCTCAATAAAATTTACTTATTTCTTAAAATTTTTCAAAAATTCAATTATTTGTAAAAATAATAAAATTTTTAGCGGGGATTCAATTATTCAAAGAAGTTTTAATGAAATTCTATTTAGGAATTCAATTATTTTCAGAAATAATTAAATTGTCGATGTAATGAAAATAATTGAATTCTTGTAAAGTATTTATAAAAAAATGTGAAAAATGAATTGGAAGATTGAATTGTATTAAAATTAGTCATAGCAAATTAAATTCTTTTAAACAATTTCATTAGACTTTTTATAAACAATTACATTTTTTTATTTCATTAAATTTCGTGAAAATAGTGAATTTTTTAAAAGTAATTTTAATTGAAAATTTGAAAAATAATTGAAATTGTATTACAAACTTTTGAGAACAGTTAAATTCTTTAGAAATATTTTATTACATTTTTTTAAAATAATTGAACCTGTTAGAGAAATTTTATTAAAATTATTTTGAATATTATTAAATTTTTTCCTAGAACTTTTATTAAAATTGTTTTGAAAATAATTAAATTTCTCTGAAACGATTTATTATTTATGAAAATAATTAAATCCTTACAGAGGATTTTACAAATTGCAAAAATAATTGAATTTTTTAATTTACAAAATAATGATAAATGGAACACCGCATTCCGAGCGCGTAATATTTGCCAGTTTATTTGTAGTTTAAATTAAATTTGAATAAATTTCTACTTCCTAAGTTTTTATTTTTATAGAATAACAATTGAATGACTTTCGGTTTACTTCACACAATTATTTTTCATAGAAAGAAATAAAATTACTACCTACACCTTTTTTCATAATGATATTGTCAAATAGTGTGAATTTCAATGTTACTCTAAAGGTACTTTTTTCCCCTCCAATAAGAACATGATTTCAATTTTGAAATTGTCAAGAAGTACTAGTTATCAGGTGTTTAATACAAATTTGAAAAAGGAAGTAAACAGCAAACTATTTTTAAAGAAACATGGACGAGTACAAATCGTTTTTGGTCGACTTTTTAGCTGGAGGAATTTCTGCTGCAATTTCAAAAACTGCAGTCGCTCCAATTGAGCGCGTGAAAATTCTTCTACAAGTACAAGAAACTTCTCAGCACATTAAGGCCGAACAACGTTATAAAGGTACGTAGAAATCAATTTTATATTCCCAGTTTCGATATTTTTACTGCTTTTCATTTTAGAAAAAAGAAAATTTTCTACTTACAAAACAAAAGTAAATTTTCTATTTACAAAATATTTGTTTGTTTTGAAATTAAATAAAAATAGGACTTCTTGACGTGCTAATTCGAGTGCCTAAAGAAACAGGATTCTTCAGTCTCTGGAGAGGAAATTTAGCAAACGTAATACGATATTTTCCCACTCAAGCTCTAAATTTCGCCTTTAAGGACAAATTTAAAAAAATCTTTCTGGACGGTGTGTCAAAAGATGATTTTTGGAAACAATTCGGCGGAAGTTTGGCAGCCGGAGGTGCAGCAGGAGGCTCTTCCTTAATTTTTGTCTATCCTCTAGATTATGCTCGAACACGGTATTTGAATTCTCCCTAAAAAACTTCAAACATAACGTGTATCAAAAAAGAAAAAAACATCGATACTATATTGTATCGAAAAGAAAAACTAAACATAAAGTATCGAAAAAAAATTGTTTTATAGATTAGCAGCAGACATTGGAAAGGAGAAAAATAGAGAATATTCCGGAATGATAGATTGTATCAAAAAAACTTTCAAGTCCGATGGACCAATTGGACTATACAGAGGATTTTTCGTCAGCGTTCAAGGAATCGTAATTTACAGAGCAACATATTTTGGATTCTACGACACACTAAAGAGCCAATTACCAAATCCTAAAGAGTCACCGTTAATTATAAATTTCTGTATCGCCGAGGTATAAAACTCATTTATCTAGTTAATTAATAATTAACTATTCAGTAATTAATAATTAATAACTAATCATTCAACAATTCACAAATAATTAATGAATAATTGTTAAATAATTATTCAATAGTTAATAACTATAAATAATTATTCAATAATTAATGATAATTAATTACACTTGTCAAAATGAATAAATTTGCGTATTGTTAGATGGTGACAACATTCGCGGGTATTATTTCCTATCCATTCGATACAGTGAGAAGAAGAATGATGATGCAATCGAATAGAGCTAAGTCTGATATGATGTATCAAAGCTCAATAGACTGTTGGGTAAAAACATTCAAAACAGAAGGACCACAAGCTTTTTTCAAGGGGGCTTTTTCGAATATTCTACGCGGAACAGGCGGAGCTCTCGTATTAATTTTCTACGACGTCGCAAAAGATTTAATTGAAAAATCAATAATCAATTAATTACAAACTTGCGACGATTCACAAAATGTTTCTTGAAAAAGAAAAAAATCTTTGCCATTTACATAGAAAGTAGGAGAAAAAATGTTTTCCATTACATAGAAAGTGAGAGAAAAAATGTGTTTCATTACTTTAAAAAAAAAGAAGAAAAACATGTTTCGTTGAATGAAAAAAAGGCAAACAAAAAAAAGAAAACAATAATACTCTATAGACATATACATTTATTTTCAATAATTATTACCTTAAAAAATATATTTATTTATACATTTACGAACTAAATTAACGGACTTAAATATTTGAGTATGTATACATATATTATATGTATATATAAATGAGACAAGTCAGAAGACAGGAAATGCTTTGTACCTGCGAGACGTTCATTGCAGTCTGTAAAAATTAATTAATTTAGCATTGTATGCCGATCGTAAATATTACGTCTCTGCTCTCGGACTTGTCGTTTCCATTTGTCCTGTTGATGTCCAACACGATTTAAAACATTGCCCCTAACACCCATCGGATGTGACATTCCAGGTGCTGATGATGTATCATCCTATAAAAATTTCAAGACAATTCAATTTTCCTTTCAACTTAAATTCAATTAATTTTGCTTTCAATTCAAATTCAATTTTTATTCTCCTTTTAATTTCAAGGCGATTAAATTTCCTATCAATTTCAATTCAACTGATTTTGCTTTCAATTAAAATTTAAAAACAATTTATTTTGTTTCCAATTTTAATTCAAATTCAATTGACTTTGCCTTCAATTTCAGTTTAATATGAAGATTCATTTATCTTTTCAATTCAAATTCAATTTATTTTTCTTTCAATTTTAATTCAATTGATTTTGCAATTAATTTTAAGACAATTTAATTTTTCTATATATCTCAATTCACATGAATACACTTTCAATTTCAATTTAAAATCAATTGATTTTGCATTCAATTGATTTTCTTTAAATTTAAATTCAAATGATTTTGCTTTCAATTTTTTTGCATTTTAATTCAATTGATTTTGTATTCTATCTCAATTGAATTTATTTTTCTTTCAATTTTAATTCAATTGATATTTCTGTCAATTTTAATTAAAATTCACTCGTTTCTTTTCAATTGATTTTGCATTCAATTGGATTTCAATTCATTTTCTTTTAATTCCATTCTAATTGATTTTGCTTTCAATTATTTTACATTCAAATTCAATTGAATTAATTTTTAATAATTGAGTAGAATTATTTCTTTCAATTTTAATTCAAATTCACTTGATTTTGCATTTAATTTCAATTGAATTGAATATAATTTTCTTTCAATTTTAATTCAATTGATATTTCTGTCAATTTTAATTAAAATTCACTCGTTTCTTTTCAATTGATTTTGCATTCAATTGGATTTCAATTCATTTTCTTTTAATTCCATTCTAATTGATTTTGCTTTCAATTATTTTACATTCAAATTCAATTGAATTAATTTTTAATAATTGAGTAGAATTATTTCTTTCAATTTTAATTCAAATTCACTTGATTTTGCATTTAATTTCAATTGAATTGAATATAATTTTCTTTCAATTTTAATGCAATTGATTTTGCATTGAATTTCAATGGAGATTTTGCTTTTAATTTTAATTCAAATTCAATTGATTTTGCTTTCAATTTTTTTGAATCCAAGTTCAATTGATTTTGTATTCATTTTCAATTGAATTAATTTTTCTTTCAATTTCAATTCACATTCACTTGATTTTGCATTTAATTCAAATTTAATTGATTTTACATTTAATTTCAATTGAATTGAATTGAATTTATTTTTCTTCAATTTCAACTCAAGTGTTTTTGTTTCAATTTCAATGCGAATAATTTGTATGTTAATTTAAATTTCGAAATAAAACTAAATAACAGGTATTTTAATTTTACGACTAAAACTAGAAATAAATTACTGATAACGAAAGTGTGTTAATTAAAAATACCTCTTCGTTGTTATGCTCCTGATAACCAGCCCCGGCTTTTGGTAATCTCTTATTAAGTAGAGGATCCAAGCATATTAAAAACAGCATATAAATTACTAATAATGATATCACCCATATTACAATGATTACTACAATCTGAAAAACAAATTATTTTTCGTTTCGTAATTTTTTCTAGTAGTTAATTGTTATAGACAACAAAGTAAAGTACGTATAACACTAAAATTGTCAACTGTTCCTTAGTATTAATAAATAACTTACTTTAATAATAGTTGTATTTCTATTTTCATATTTACAATCACATCGAGGACAGACTAGTTGTTCTTTTCCTTTAATTTTATCGCCAAGATGATTTAAAACAGCATCCTTACAATTACTAGAAAAGAAGAACGTAAATTAATAATTTCGAGAAAAATAGTATTAAAAAATAGTAATTAAACATTATTTCACAGAAAACATAATTAATAACATCGAAAATAATAGTAACAAAGAATTATTTCTCAAGAAATTTATAATTCATTCCAATCTTTATGAAATAAATTTCTAACAATGTGATGAAACAAAATATAAATACCAATGATTTGGCGTTACGTTCGAAATAAAATTCGAACGTATTTTCGAAGAATCTGTAATATTAAGGACTGCTGCAAGATTTGGACAGATGCATTTACATCTTTTATCATCGTAAGATTGGGCCTGAAATTTAGATGAAACGAAATAAGACACAATGTTATTGTTAATAAATTACAAAAACTAGAAATACTCTTCATAATGCAATCTTCAACTTACCTCGCTCTGTGATATAAATATTAAAAGTAGCGGCACTATAAAAAGCAAATTTTTCCACATTTTTCGAAAAACTTAATACTGAATATTTTCACTTGCTTCAAATTGAAATATTTTCTTAACACTGTTCACAACTTTTTAAAGTGATTTAAGAGTTTGCAAATGACAGCATCCACACTACAAGCAGCCATATTTTTTAACAGATGTTTTTGTCAGAATGACAGCTATGTAGAGGGCAGTAAACATCATTACCAGCAGGAACGTAACAAAAATTTTCTCAGAATTTTCTTCTCAGAACGATTAATTAAAAGATGCAAATTCTAGACCATCATAGTTACTAATAATGACAATATAATTTCTCAAGTAATTAAATACTGAAAATTATATTCCGTAAAGTATATTCAAACTTTTAAAGTATCTTTAAAGTGTGGAAAATATTTTTCTCTTCGATTCTTCTCACCTAGCTACGGTCCTGAAGGAAGGTCCCTAGAGATAAAATCGACCATTATTGAGAAGATTTAGAATACTGTAAAATACTTTTAAAATACAACCACTAAAAAGGAAAAGTTCTCTTTAAAATATTACTTAGAACTAATCCAGAAACTACTTTATATTGATCAGCTTAATTAATTAACGATTTTAAATAATACTAAAAACAACTTTTGATTTTAGGCGCCTATTTCAGCGAAATTTACTAGAAATGTCACTAAAGGCAAAAGAAAAACAATAGCAAATGTCAGATTGCCGCCGCGCCTTCACAAGGACGGTTCTTTGTTGAATATTTATCTTTACTGTTAATTTTAATTTGTTGTTAATTTTGAAAGTACAATTTTCAATGAATTCAAAATTTTTCAATCTTTTATGGAGAAAGATTACTTTTACCTTAGTGTGCAACTTTTAGAAACTATTTGTTAAACAACTTGTTTACTTCATTGTTTGTTGACAATCGAAATTTACGTCTTGACAACAAAAAAGCGTATTTTCATTAAAGTAAAGTAAGTATTTTACTAAAAACAAAATAATTTTAAAAAATTACAAGTAATAATTAAAAAGAAAATTTTATGATTCCTATTTTCCCTAAAACAGAAAATTAAAAGACTTTTCAGGTTTTGATAAAAAGTTTTTTAACAATAATTTCCTCCTTGTTCTTCAATTTGAGAATTAAATATATTTACATTATTTTAAGGCAGACGAAATATTTTTCTAAACAAGTCAAATAACAAATTTCCAAATTAATGAACTTGAAAACATTCCCCACTTGAAATAATTTTAATTTTTTAATCACACTTCAAATCTCTTGAATTTTAAATTTTGAATGTTTAAATGGTCATCTCTTTTCTAAACCTCAAAACTATTTTTAACATCTTTTTTTTTAATTTTAAATTCGACATAGATAGACTAAAGTTGGTGATAGCTGCAGGCTATCATCATTTTTCTGCGAGATGTCCTATTTTTTCTATATCACAAGGAATAGAAAATAAAAAGCTTTTTTAAAGGGAGAAAATGGAAAAAATTCATAAAGTTAAAAAACGAGAACTCTTGTTTATATTAGGCAGTGAAAAAGAAAAAAAAACTGAAGGAGCTTTCTAGAAACTATAAAAATTAAATTATCGATAATTAATTTACGCGAAAGCTCTTTGAAAATTTTGCACATAAATATTAAATTACAAGTGACCTAGATTAAAAATAATGAAAACTGACCATGAATGATCAATGTGTATTTTATAGCGCGTGTTCTTTGATGCAGAATCAATAAATCTAATATAGACTCAGAAAAAACCATGGCAACGTAATTAAAAAATTATCTCATGGGAAATTTATTCTTTTCACTAATGTCTCCTCGTCCTTTTATCCGCTTTTACTTTTTTATCTTGTTTATTACTTTCTTTATTTATTTATTTCATTTTACTTTATTTACCAGTTCTATTTCTTTTACAGGATAGCCAGAAGAAGAAATTTAAGGAAATTGGAAAGAATTTTCACAAAATTAAATTGAAATTAAAAAAAAATGTTGGTAAACTATTTTCGAAGATCAACTAGCGCTTCAAATAAAAAGGAGGTAATTAAATAATGAATGATTTGATTAGAAATTCCTTTTTTCTCTCTCATCTACTCAGAAGGAATGGAATAAGTATCTAATTATAGGCTTATAAAGTGCCAAAGATGAACTTAACATCTACTTATTCGACTTATAAAAGTTATAAAGACGAGTTTCAAGTTAAAAGAACTTTTTAACTCGATTTACATAATGTAAACATCAGCCAGCCTTCAGTAAACCTAAAGCAATAATTTTAAGTTTTCATCTCATTTAAATGATGAATCAAAACTGTTTAAAATTTCTTTACAGGTAATGGGATATAAGGTAACAAACGCCAGTCGCACCAGAAAAGTTGGAGTTGCCTGTCGGACTTTTGAGGAGCTCAAAGAAAAGGCTTGCTGTAAATTAAAAGTAAGCTAACATCGTTTCTTTTTTATTTTCTCAATTTAAACTCTAATATTCTAAGAAGCTTCTTCTTCGCAAGTAATAAAAAAATGTTTTTTCCTTCCATTATGCAATTTTAATTTTCAATTTCTTGTTATGAATTCTATTAGTAATTTACTGTTTCTTTTTTCTTTTATTCTGTATTTTTTAATCTGATCTATTTTTGTATTTTGTCACGTTTATTTTGTTATATATTTTTCTATTTCTTTATGTATCTTTCTAATTTTATTGTGTATTTTTTCACGATATATTATTCTTTTTTTTACGATGAAAGTTATTTTTAGTGATAGTGCTCAATGGAGGGAAAATTGACTTGAATCTCATTTAAAAGTGACATTCGCACGCTGAATCTGACCTTGGAGCAGGATTATTTTGGCCTTCAGCTAGCTTTATTGAACGCTGGCTGGGTTGCTTTGCCGCGTGCGAGGCCAGGGACATTGGCATTTCTTTTCAATGTCACGGTCACAGGATCTCGTGAGGTCAAAGCCACATTTCAATAACATCGTTCTTTACATTCAATTTTCCCTTTCATTAAGTTACTAATAACGTTTACTCACAAACAGAAATAACCGAATTGTAAAAAAAATCATTAAAAAACTCCAATTCATCAAAAATTTCAATTTCAAATTCAAAAGTAATTTAAACAAAAACAAAAAGGAAAAAATAGTGAACCATGAAACTTTACAAAGTGAATAGAAAATAATAACTGTAAATAAATATTAATATTGTTGTATTTTTACTATTATTAATATTTTACTATATTATTATTTTACTGTATTACTGTTTTACTGTTATTACCATTTTACTATTCTTATTCTCATTATTAATTTCCAACGAATAATTATTAATTAGCAATTAATAATTACAATACATATATTCATTTATAAACTGAAAATTATTTCCTTTCATTTCTCTCAATATTATCAAATATTAAGCCAGCCAGCTTTCAATAAAGTAAAATTAATTATGTACATAATTAAAAATTTCTACTTATTGAAAATTCGAAAAGTAGAAGACATAAATTATATAACTAAATTTCTGAAACAGATTACCGAGAAATTGGAAGAAATCAGCGTTTTTCTTTTGGATGGATCGGAAATAGACGAGGAATATTTTTCAACATTAAAAGCGCAGACGACATTGATTATTCAGAGACCGGGAGAAAAAATAATGACAGGTTTGAAGAATTAAAATTTAAACAATTGCAGCGAGAATAATATGAATAATATATATATATATATATATATACAATATTACAAATTTAAAATTATATTTTCAGACGCTGATTTACTCTACGAGACACTGAAGAGAGTGAACATTGATTATTTAATGGCCGGTGATGAAATTTCAAAGTTCCTGTCAGAAAATCTTAAAGCAAAGATTTCAATTTTAAATAGTATTTTAAATAGCGACGATTCAAAGACTCATTTTAGTTCGCGAATTGATCATGGAGACTGGTTTCGAGGACTCGACACAACATACACATCCAAAGTAAGTTCGAATAAAAATATTTGTCTCTATTGTAATATTATTATTATTATTAATTATTTTTATTATAATATTTCTTCCACGAAGGAGGCATTCATGCACAGAAGATGTCAAGACAGAATACGAGGCTACCTAACGAAAGCAGTGGAACAAATAAAATCGTCAAATATTTTTACAACCGATAGACGAGCGAGAAAGCATTTATTACGAGCAATTGCATTTTTTAGATTACAACTTAAAGAAGATCATTATTATGGTCATTATTTTGATAGAAGCAAAATTTCCACGAGTGAATCAAATGAAATTAAAAACAAAACCAATAATGACAATGATAATAATGGAAATGCTTCGAGAGAAGAAGTTGATAGTGGTTTTCAATGTTACGAACACTGTCCGTGCAAATTGAGAAACTTTGATTATTTAAGCCTCTTTGAATTAGAATCAGATCAAATAGATGCGAGAAGAATGCATCAAACCGAAGAAGAAGACGACGACAACGATGAAATCCAATCGTTCTATAAAGTGACTCCTGGTAAAGAAAGAAAATTGATTACTCTCTGCGATCATAAAGGAGAATTTAAATGTGATGGAGTATGGAATAAGGATAAATGTACATATGATGGAAAGCACAAAATCAATCCTTATCGATCTAAAGAAGAACTCATTCTTTTCTCAACATGGAATCTCGATCACAGGTAGAAAATATATTTTATAAATCGGTTTATTATCAATTTAATCCCCATTTCGTTATAATCCTATTTAAATATAATTTAATTATTATAAAATCCATATTCAATTCGTATTAAATCCTTGTCCACTTATTCATTCTTCAACTAATTTAATCCTTGACATTAATTATTATTCTTTAACAATTAATTAATCCCTAAATTTATTTCCTTTTTTTCCTTTACTTTATTAACAAAAAAATGAAAATATTTCAGAATCGAGAGATCGAGAACTTTAATTCCACAATTACTGCAATTATCTCAAGAGGAGGAATTAAGTCAAGAGGACGTTGTAGAAATTTACGACAATCTTTTCACGGTAAAAAATTTAAGGCTAGTGCATATCGTCTGTCACGATAAGGGTGCGCATAAATAATTAAATACTCGATGTGATTCAAAATCGAACATGATTTTTTTGAAACGGACTGTCAGTTAAAAAAGCGCAAAATGTCAAATTGTCAAAATTGAGGCGAATTTTACTTTTTTTTATAGTTTGACTAAGAATTATTAAGAAAAATTCCCTTTATTGGGATTGAATAGCTTTTTAGAATATTTAAAAATTATCCTCAGATATAGAGTAGAGAAAAGTGAATATACTTCCATCCAAAAATTATAGTTAATTGTGAAATAGTTGATCTAGTGTGTATCATATGAAAGCCAAAGATCATGTCTTCCATTTTTATCAATTTATAGAAGCTAGCGATTATTTAAAATTAAACAGATAAATATTAACAAAGTTAATCTTAATTGTTTCCAATTTTAATAATTAATCGTAATTATTTTCAATTTTAAAAATTAATTCTTTAATAATTAATATTTTATTTTTAATAATTAATCTTTCATTTTTATTGTAACTAGAATTAATAATGAATCTCAATAATTTTCAAATTTTCACTTATTCTTCTTAAATTATTTCAATTCAAGGCTATTCTTTTTAAAATTATACACAAGTAATAGAAAAAAGTATTTATTTTTTGTTCGTAAAAGCAAAAAATACTCCCTCTATGAGGAAGCAATTTAGAATGAAATAAAAATTTAATTAAAAATCTACAGTTGAACTTTCGCTTTGATATGGAATGTCTATAAATATAAAATTAGTTTTCAAGTTGTATACAAAAAAAATGTATAAAAACAAAATGTTAAGTAGAATTTAAAAGTTTAACGTTTAAAATTACAGTTGGAAATATTTATTTATGTAAAGAGAAAAAGTTTTCAATTCAAAAATAATTTTATTCACTTTGTTATAAAAAAAATAACAACTAAACTCTATACTTTCATAAAATGTTGTCAAATATATAAAATAGTAGATTTATTGAAATAAATTAAAATATGTTTTTGAGAAAAAGTTGTTTAGAAAATGTTTAGAAAACTAAAAAAGTAGAAAAAAATTTAAATAATAGTGAAATATAAATTAAAAGTAGATACTATATATGAAAATAATATACAATATATGAAATAAATTGTAAAATGAAATTATAAAATGAAATATAAAATTAAGTATAAAATGAAAACATTAAATACAATATTAAAGAAAATATTAAATAAAATATCAAATGAAAAGAAAAACGAAAAAGCAAAAAATATAAAAATTACTATAAAAGAATGAAACAAAGTTACAGGTTTAAAAAAAGGGATTTAAAATTAGAAGAAAAAATTAGATTTATAAATATATATATATATATAGAAGTAGAGAACTAAAGTTCTGATAAACACTTCAATTATCATACGCGACTTTTTATTTTTTTGCGTAAAAAGTAACAAGTGTACTTAAATTGAACAATATTAATGACGAGCTATAGCAGAAACTTTTTTATAAAAATAATTTGATAATTATTTACGATTTAAAAAAAACTTTCTTTATTACTATTTGGATTTTACTCGTTAAGAAAACGAAAAATAAAACTTTCTCAAGAAGAATAATATATTGTATATTTTTAAGTAAATCAATATTAATTTTTTTTTCTTTTTACAATTATGTATAAAGATTCTTTTCTCAAACAATATATTCACTTAGACTGTGTTAACAAAACAGGGTTGTAATAAAATTTAAGATTACAAAAGTGACCAAAAAAGCATCTTATTCTTGAAAAAAATGTCTTCTTTACAGAAAAAAAATTTTAACTTCAACTGCAATTAAAAATTTATACACAGATAAATATTGTACATACCTATTATAAAAATATACTCAAAATAAGTTTTTAAATAAACAAAACTATGTAGTATCTGAAGCTCAAATTGATAAATAGAGAAAATAAAATAAAACAAAAGAAAAAAACTCAAACTTTCCCGAAAATTAAGTTTTTCCTTAATTTTTGAATTTAAATGAAAAATATAAATGATTTCACAAAGAAAACGTATTGGAAAAATATTTCTCATTTCTATAATTCTCTCCCAAAAGTAACGATTTTTAACATTTTACAATTAAAATAGAAAAGAAGAAGCGATTTTACAAAGAAAATTGATTGAAAAATTATTTATCACGTAAACAATATAATTTCCTCCCGAAAATAAAGCGTTTTTAATTTTACAATTAAAATGTAAAAAAAGAATCGATTATACAAAAGAAAACTGATTGAAAAAATATTTGTCATTTAAATAATAATTCTCAAGATGCCCTAATGTGAAAGACCCTCTCTCTCTTAATTGACACGAGTTAAATCGCTGTTGTATTATATCCTTTGTGCATATTTTTAACCAGCACTTGTGAAAAGACTCTACATATGAATATGAACAACTTAATAGGCCACTTAACTTTAATAACGTTTAGCTAGTTCACATAAATGTTCGCAGCTTGAGAAATTGCCATATTTTATGGCTTGACAAAGTTATTTAATTAACAAAGTTGCAGAGGAAAAAAAGCGAATAATGCTTATTATCACGAAAATTATATATAATAGATTTAGACTCATTATTAAAATACAGTAAAGAGTCGAAAATTATTTTTAAAAAATGAATTATATAAAAAATGATTGTTAAACTATTTTCCAAATTTTATGCAGATGGTGATATTATTTTTTAATTTAGAAATTTATAAAATAATTTCTCCTACATAAAATGTAGAACCATAACTTTTTCTACGCAGAAAAGAAAACTCAGGTTCTTATAATTATTGAGAAAAATTTGAATATGTACATAGAGAGAGAAATTTATTTGTAAACAATTTATAAGATTTTTCGTTTTTGATCACTGAAAGTTGTAAATCGATAGGATTATAAAGAAGAACGGTATAAAAAATATATGTAAAACTATGTTATTTACATATAGTTACAAAAATATATATTTTAGCTATAATGATAACACGGGTTTTCATTTTCAAAAATCCCCTCTAGCCAATTTCGAAAGAATTCCACTTTGGAAATTGAATCATTATATTTCTTATTTCAAAGAAAAATTAAAGAAAATCTACAAATCGAAAGAATTCGAGACAAATATTTCTGGCTGTGGAAATTGACAACAGAAAAAATTATCTACCTCTTAATTAAGCATTTCTATTGGACTTTAAAATTCTTTTTGCAAATATTCAATTGAAAATATTATAAAACATTCTCTTACTCTAAAAATAATCCATAAAATAATTATAATTTTAATTTCTTTATATTCATGTAGAAAAAAAATTCAATTAAAAAATCACTATTGATAAGAAGATTATGCAAAAAACCATTAACATTACGATAATATAAAAATTTTACAATTTCCCATTTAAGAATATAATTACATCACGCCAAATCGTTTTTGTACTTTAATTAAAAATACAATATCGTTGGAAATGCATACATTAAGTAAAATAAGTTTCATGTAATTAAACACATCATGTTTTAAATCTGATAATAATTTTGAATTCTAAAAGTTTGATTTAATTAAACATCACATTTTAAATCTCTTGTAAATATAATTTTCACTTTTAAAATCAGAAAAAGAAGAATTGATTGGCGTTGAAAATTTAATTATATTCTTGTTCTGTTATTTCTGTTAAATATTTAATTTATTTGCTTTTATTATATGCACTATATAGATGGCAATATTAAAAGCAAACGTTCTACATTCAGATAATCAATATATTGCAAATTTTAATTACAATGTTTCAATTTTAAAAGCCCATTTAATTTTTTGAATAATACAACGTATACATATATATATCCTGACACATCTTTCGCTACATAAGTTCACATGCATTTTTCAAACTTTATAAAGGAAACTTTATTAATTTCGCCTGATGAGGTAAAAAAATTCAAGCTATCCTAAATTTTCCAATGAAAAAAGTAGGAATAAAGAAAACACAGTTCATACAAAAATTATATTTTTTTCCTAAATTTCAAAAAGAATTTCGACTTTTTCGACCAAAAAAGCAGAATTTTTGTAGCAATTGTATAAATACAATTGTATAAATTGTATAAATATTTGTATAAATTGTATAAATTTTCCTAGCACTTCTGATTAAATTTCTTAATAGTTTCCTGAATTCTCCATAATTTTATATTCCCTGATTTCGCTGGCCTGAGACAAGCTTTCAAAAAAGGTAAAAAAATTTGATTTAATAATTTCACAGCATTCAAAAAAGTTTTTTCTAAATACTCCAGTAAAAGGCTTATTTTTAAAAAACTTCCACATTAAAAAAACAGTATTGCCACAAAAAATTTGTTTTTATTTGATTCCTACAATAACCAATTCATGAAGAACTCAATAATTATTATTAATTTTAAAGACAGAATTTTTACCAGTGAGAATTTGATTCAAAACCTTAAGGTTTCAATTATTTTTAATAAAATTTCAGGGAATTTCAATTATTTTAAAAAATACAATTATACTTGCTTAAAAATATTCTTTTCAAAAAATATAACCAAAATATAAAAAAATATGTTTAGGAATTAAATAAAATTTTTCGAGAAGTACTTCAATTATTTGAAAAAAATTGAATTTAAATATTTTTAAAAGTAACTAATTATTAAACATTTTAATTGTAACTCTTTCAAAATGTAATTACTTTATAGATACAATTTACAATTTAAACTCTGTTAGATTAAATTCTTTATAAATTAGAAATTACTAAATTAAAATTTTTTGAAAATCCGCATTTTTTTAAAATCTTTAATGAAATTCATAGCAAATTTAATAATTTAACAAAAAATTTCCAAAACTTTCAATTAATTTTCAATCAATTTAATTAAAATTTCATAGAAATTTTTTTATTTAAATTCTAAATTAAATCATTTACTATTGTATTAATATCTTCATATCATATTAATATCTTGAATTGAAATATTTTTTAAGTACTAAATTAAAATTCTTGAAGAATTACCTTTTTTTTAAAAGTCTAATGAAATTCTTAAATAAACATTATAACTCTTTTCAATTTAATGTAACATTTAAATTATTTTCATTGAAGTATCTCGAAAAAATGAAATTAAATTTCACAGAAACCTAATTTAAAAAAAAATGTTAATTAATATTATCTAAAATTAAAATAACTTTTTAAATACATACTTAATTATTATTAATTAGCCAATTTTACGCGTATTAACGCTCAAAACGTGGTATTCAATTTATTATAATGCAAATTATAAATTTTTTTATTATCAAATTTTAATTTTTTGATAAATTCCTAATAAAAATTTCAAAAATTCACTTACTAAGTAAATATTTAATTATTATTGTTTATATTTCCAAAAATTTTAATATAAGTCTTCGCAAAAATTCAATTATTTACACACATAATTCAATCATTTTCACAAATAGTAAAATTTCACAAAAAAATTCAATTATTCTCTAAAATTTGCATAAATCCTTTCAAGCAATTAAAATATTTACATTTAGCAAAGTCTCTGCAAACTTTCAATTCTCTTAAAAAAGGTTTCTAATAGTGATTTAATCTCAAAAATTCAATTCCTTCTAAGATTGCCTGTAAAATTTATTTCAAAAATTCAATTATCTTAATTTAAAAAAATATTCTTGTAAAATATTCAATTAGTTTTCTTTAAATTAAAAAATGACACAATTTGTTTATAAAAAGTTTATTATGTCAATTTTTTAATGAAATTTCCCTGAAGGATTTCAATAAAATTTTTTCTAATTTTTAATGAAATTTTTCGAAAAAATTAATTTATTTTCCAAACTTCTAATAAATTCTTAGAAACAATTAAATTATTTTTGGAAATAGTAAAATTATTTGCCAGAATTAAATTATTTCTATAAATAATAAAAATTTTCACAGAAATTCAATTACATTCGAAACAATTTTAAAAAAATTAAACAAAAAAGTATTTAATTATAACTTTTAACATAAGCGATTATTTAAAAAAAATTCTTCATAAAATCTAATTACTTTCAAAATTTTCAAAGTTATTAAAAAAATAGAGTATTTAAAAAAAAATCAAAAGAAATTTTTGATAAGAATTTATTCAGGATTTTGAAAATTTTTTAATAAAATTCTTCGCAAGAATTAATTATTTTCATTAATAATAAAATTCCCCAAAGGATTGCAATTATTTTTAATTTAATTGTAGTAAAATTTCTCGAAAGGATACAATTATTTTTAAAAATATTAACCCTCCGTCACACACCTAGGGAGGGATTCCCTCTATGGTTTCAGTATTTTTTAAATAACTTTTGTTTTCCTCATTGCAAAATAAAATCAGTTTCTATACCTTTCGACAATTTACTCCTCAACACATTTCTAAAAAAACATTTAGTTTAAACATAATTAATATTTAATTATGAAGCTTCAAAGCCAGAAAAAACACGAAAAAGTGAGGTTATGTTAAATAAAAAAATCAAGTTTGTAAAACATTTTTTGTTCCACTGTTGGTTAATGACAAAATTATATTATAAATATAATTAAAATAAATTATTTAATGATTTTTTTGCTTATTTGTTAATGTTACATTATTTTTACATGTAAAGTGTAATTCTTTTGAAGATGTGCATTCGTGTAATTAATTTTTATTTTTGAGGCCGAAAGTTAATTTTATTAATTTTATAATTTAGAATAATTTACTACATATTTGTAAGTTTGTTTTAAAATTAAATTTTTGTTGATTTCTTTGTTTATGTTATAATGTCGCTTATTTTACAATGTGGTGAGGGATTCCCTCTAAACGTGTGTAAAGACGTATTTTTTTCCAAGGTGTGTGACGGAGGGTTAATTAAATTCAATTCTTTGGAAAAATTGAATTATTTTTTTAAATAGAAAAATTCATCGCAGGAATTCAATTATTTTCAACATTTAACTTCAAACATGTACTTTATTATTATTAGTTAATAATTATTAATTAATTAATAATAATTTCTTCACTGCAATTGAAATTTTTGAAATGAATTATTTCAGAAATTTGCAACTATTTTTAACTAAAATTTATTCTAAAAATTACTTTAAATTAATAACCTAAGAAAAGTTATTCTAGAATTTAATTATCTACTAAAATAAAGATAAAAATAAGAGTATTGTTTTAAAATTCATTTCGATTCAATAGTATTTAAGGTGATAACAAATTCAAGGAGAATTCGACATCTAAGTTTTTCATAAGTTCGTTTTAAATACAAAAATCAGAATTCTTGTCGTAATTTAAAAAAATTGATTATTTTCCCTGATTTCCCCGACCTGTGGCAACCCTGAAAAAAATTGTACAAAATTTTGAACTTAATTTTGATTGCAGATTCGTTTTAAAAAAATTCCACAGGTGAAAAAAAGGTTCAAGACTTTAAACTCATGCTTTCACTGCGCAGTATTCAAGAAAGCATCTCCTAAATATTCAAGTTAGAAGGTTTGTTTTCCGAAATTTCAAATTAAAGAAATAGGTACTAAACTTTGAATTCACAGCATTCAAGAGAAGCTTTCCCAAAAATTTCAGTGGAAGCTTAGAAGATCCTCAAATTTTAGTCTGTTTTTTTTTGTTTGATTTCTAATTTTTCGTTGCTTCTCCCTGGACCGCAGCATCCCGACCATCAATTACAATTCACTATCTTACCAAAAAAAGTAAAACTTTGAAGATAAATTACATTTTTATCAAAAAACAGCTCTAATGGAATATCGAATATATATTTACTCCTTGAAAAATAAATTCTCCCCGCATATCTTCTTCTCAATAAATAATAAACCGAAAGTGATTAAAAACACATTTGCAACACAAAAATTTTCACTCCCCGCTCTAGACAAAAAAGAAAACCAAATCCAATATTTTCTCATTTTTTTGACAAGAATATTACAAAAAGCCATACAAACATAACACGAAATATTCTAATAATCGGATTTTCCCTAATAGGATTTTTAGAAGAACATACATTATCACTCGCACTCCAATAAATAAAAATTGATTATCCTATCGCAATATATATACATACACGCCTTTTGGAAAAAGATCTCTTGATCTCATAGATCTAACCTTGAGCCTCCCCAATGCGAAATGACCGAAATTTATTTCTACTCCAAAGAGATTACAGCGAACGCACATGTTATGTACACACATAAATATGTGTATATATGTACTTGAGACGAGCCCGAAATTCAAGGATATATACATCTATATGCACTTGCACGTAAATGTGAACATGAATGAGTACGAACATATATGTATATACAACTTGCAGATCCCAGCATCCACATCGTAGGGGCGCGATGAGTGGATATACATATACGATGTTCGTGCGAGGGTTACGAATGGTGAAAAGAGAGAAAGAGAGCAAGCGAGAGAGCGAGAGCGAGAAGTGGAGAGAGTAGACGGAACGGCACAATGAGAAATAATATACGTCCTTTCTATTAGAACCATTTTTCAGAAAGACCTTCTACCTGACGCACCACACCTCGACGCCAAAAAATATATATATATGAAAAGAACTCCTATCTCGGGTTCGACGACATTCGAGACTCGTCGCGGTTCGAGCTTTTCAAAAAAAAAAAATTGCTATACATGCTTTTATATTATTTTTTTTATTATTATTCTATAATACGAGTTTTTCATAACCATTTTTCTCTCTATATGTATAAAGTATCATATCGTTTGTCTATTAATTCTCTCTCTCTCCTTTTTTTTTTGATGCATTTCCTTTGTTAAAAAACCAATGTTTGATATGTGATATAAATTCTTTTCGCAATATGAAAAGAATTTGAATCTTTTGAACCGGAAGTCTTTCAATTGTTATATTATTAAATTATCAAAGTGAATTAAATTTTAATTGCTTTTCTCACTGAACTGACCAGTAAAAAGAAGTAAAGAGGAAAATTTTCAATATTCTGCGTTATTGACGATACGTCAAGTTTTTATTTTAATTTTTTTGCCTTCACTAATTTAGATATTCATGAATATTTCGTTTTTCAAACTGTATACTCAAAATTTTAATTAACAAAGTTTTAATGGTAAATATTAATTTAAATTTGCAGTATAGTAAATATTTTTTAAATTGAAAAAAAGTTATTTACCTCAAATAAAATTCCAGTTTAGTTTTTCTATTGCCAAGTGGATTAATCTGATGAGACTGCCGTTTTTTCCAGTAATGTTTTCATCGCCAAATGGATTAATTTAAAGACAGCTGTTTCTGCTATAAATTGTTTCTTTGCCAAATGGATGCGAATTTTGTCTAGACTCATTTTTTTCCAGTAGTTTTTCCTTTGCTAAATGGATTCATTTCTCGATACTGCTGCTTTCTTTCTAGTCATATTTTCTTCGACAAAAATAAACTAAGGACTGTCGTTCTTCCAGAAATTTTCTCTTTGCCAAATGGATTAATTTGACGAGACTGCTTTTCTTTTCAGTAATATTGTCATTCCAAAGTGGATTAACTCCAAAAGACTGTCTCTTTTTTTCCGGAACAAGAAAAGAGGGCGATCACTCCGCAAATCCGCTCATCTGAAATATATTGATACATAATCAATAAAAAATAGGAATAAAAAATGTCATTGCTAATGCAGGGTGTCTACTTTTTTCGTTTCATAAAAATTTTCGGCTTTTCCAGGCTTTATCATAATTTTTTCCGGTTTTCTTTCTCATCAACTTTCAATTTATTTGATTTCGAACATAAATAAATCTACAAATACACCCAGAGAAAAAAATTATTTAAACCAAATATATTTTATTTGACACATAAATAAAACATATATGAGTTAAATAAAATTTTATTTAAACCAAATAAAATTAATTTGAAACAGATAAAAAGTTTATTTGGTTCTGAGACAAATATATCATTTCTCTGGGTGCAGCTTCAGAAATTTCTAAACTTTTTATGAATAATTAAATTCATTTGACGATTTTCTTTAAATTTTTTGAAAATAATGTTTTTTTAAATAAAACTTTGGCATATAACTGAATTAAACACAAAAAATCCCTTGAATGAATATTATTGTTTATATTTATGAAAATACTTCAATTCTTGGGAAGAATTTTATTGAACTTTTTGAAAATTATAATCAATTAATAATAAATTATTTTATTTAATAAGTAATACAAATTTAATTTGCTCAAGAAGTATATAAATACGCTTTATTTGCACATTCAGAAATTTTAAATTCTAAAAATTTAAGAAAAATTAATAATTATAATTGTTGAATAATTGTAATTTTAATTATAATTTTTAGAAGCCAAAAAGTGATTTAAAACTTTAAGAGGGACTTTATGTTTTAAAAATAAAATTATAATTACGATCGCTAACATTCTTTGACTATTTTCGAAAAAGTTAAATAATATTCTTTAAAAGAATTCAATTATTTTTAATAAAATGTAAAGAAATTTAAACTATTTGTTCATAAACATTAAAATATTCTGAAACAATAAAATTAAAAAATTTAATTTTTCAGAATTTTCAAAAAGAATTTTGCGAAAATTCAATCTTATTAAAATAATTTTATAAATTCAATTATTCGTCAATTACTAAATTAAAATACTTTGAAAATTCTATTTGTTAAAAAGTTTCTAATGAAATTCTTCAACAAATTTAATTATCTTCAGTTAAATTTTACAAAATTTCTATTAATTCGATAACTTTTTCAAATTTATTTACATATTTTATTTGAATTAGTGACTGATTTTTTACTATAAAATTAATTATTTTTAATTAATTCAAAATTAAAGATTAAGATGAATATGTGACGCGATCTGAAGAAAGGGACCTTAGAAGCAAAAAATTATAGGTTATGTTTGCAATTTTCGAAATGAAAATACAAAAAAATGATTAACTGTTAATATTAATCATTAATGTTTAAGTTTTCATTATAACTGAAATATTTAATAAACACTGATTTTAATTTGCAAAAAGTAAAAAGAAACTTATAATCAACAAAGAAGTAGCACTAACATAACCTTAAAGTGATTTGCTTCTAAGGTCCCTTTCTTCAGATCGCGTCACATATCTGTAAAACTTGAAATAAAAAGTGATTTTTTCAAAACAAATTAAAATAATGAAACTTCTTTTAATTTGTTGAAAAAATCCCGGTTTGGTATAAAATTTCTGAATTACTCCCGGTTTTTCCCGTTTAGTAGACACTTTGTAATAATAATAAGAATAATAACTCTGCATAACAATAAAAAAATTTTTAAAAGTTAAAAATAAACACTATTTTGCAACTAAATGAAATAAAAATTTGAATAAGTGAAAAGATGAAAATTGTAAGAAAATGATATTTTTTGGTGACACTCTAACGTCACTCCAGTGACAATTCTATTAATATTTCCGTTACCAAATGTATTAATTTGACGAAACTGTAATTTTCTTTCCAGTAATTTTTTCTTCACTAAATAAATTAACTTAACGAGACCGTTTCTTTCAGTAATTTTGTATTCGCCAACTTTGTATTCGAACAACTTGACAAAATTGTCGTTATCCAGAAGTTTTTCTTTCTCCAAATGAATTAATTTCACAGGACTGCTGCTTTGTTTCCAGTAATATTTTTTTCCCCAAATTAAATTAAAGACTGACCTTCATCAAGTAATTTTTTCTTCATCAGATGGATCTTGTCACCTCAAAATAGATTATGTAATTTCGAAAAGACTGTCGCTTTTTCCTGAAAAAGAAGATGACGATCTCTCCGCAAATCCGCTTATCTGAAATATATTGATACATAATCAATAAAAAATAGAAAATAGAAATAAAAAATGTCACAGCTAATAAAAATGACTCAGCATAATAGTAAAATAAACATAAAAAAAGTTCATAATATTTTACACATTTCGCATGAGCATGAAATAAAAATTTGAACAAGTGATGAAAAAATAAAAATTTTAACTAAAGTATATAATTTTGGTATTACTCCAAAATCCAGTAGTTTCCGCCACCAAATGAATTAATTAGAAAAGACTGTCGTTGTCCTTCCATAAATTTTTCCTCCACCAAATAAATTAACTTGACAAGACTGACATTTTCTTTCCAGTAATATCTTCTTCACCAAATGGATAGTTATGAAAAGATGATAGTTATGCCGTTTTCTTTCCAGTATAGTACTGTCTTCCTTAAAAAATTTGAAGACCTCCGATTTCATTCCGGAACAAGAAGTCGAACTCTTCACAAATATGCTCATCTGAAATATATCGATAATAAATATTAATAAATAAATCAAGATTGATAAAATATTAAATAATTCAGCGAAGAAACATCTAAATACTAAATTTTCCAAAATACAAATAAAAATTGCCATTGCTTGCAACAATGACTTAACATATGAGTAAAAAACAACAAAACAAACAAAATAATTTACAAAATTAAAAAATATGCGAAAAATTTAGAAAAACAGAAATAAAAAAATATATAAAGTGTCATTGCTTACAACAATAACTCAACAAGTAAAAAACAAGAAAACAAACATAATAAAACAAATCAAACAAAATATACAAAATATACAAAATATACAGAATATTACACAATACAAAAATATGAAAAGTATGAAATAAGAAAATTTGAACAACATAGTGATGAGAAGATAAAAATTGCAAAAAAAGTTACTTTTGGTGCGGTAATCCAGTGTCATTCAAATGTCACTCACTCCAGTGTGACTGTGACCGGCGCGACGTGTGTAAAAAAAGTTATCCTCGCGATTGCAAGCACTCCAAAAAAATCCCGATTTTCCCTACCTAAACCTATATTTAACGGGAGAAAAACCGATTTTCCCTTCCTGAACCTATATTTAACGGGGGAAAAAAATTACCACTCTCATACCAAAAAGTAACTGATCCTACCTGCCCGATTTCTTTCCGCTTCGAACTATTTAAGTGCAAACCTACTTTTATAATCACAATCAGCACTCCACGTTTTTCAGTCATGCCGCCCAGGTGCAAAAAAAACCTAATCCTAGGGATAAGAAGAAACCATATACACTTTTGTGGCATAGGGGATCTCCTACGTGGGCCTTTAGGCCCCTACGTCCCGGGACGCATCCGACACCCGAGCTCAAAATTAAGGTCACGGATGGCACAACCAAAGCTGTGCATCTTTATAAGCACAGCGTTGTTTATGTTATCCTGACTCTCAATTTCACACTCACAACAAACGAAATACAAAATATAATTTCAATAATAATAATAATAATAATAATAATAATAATAAACATAACTTTCAATCTGTCTCAAAAATTAGCAAAACATTTTAATAGATTGTCAAAAAGTATTCACAACAAAAATCCAATAACAAACTTTCAATCTTTTCGAAATTAGCAACAAATTTTCAAGAAATATTGACAAAAAATTTTAATATTTTCGAAATTAGTAAAAATAAAAAAATTGTAAAGAAATATTGAAATTAGATATCAAATATCGTTATCGAGAAAATTAATCAAATTTTAAACATAATTTTCGAAAATGTTTGGTTAAAAAATTGTATTCGAAAAAGAGTTTCAAAAAAGAATACTTAAAAACTATAATCAAAATATTAAAATATACTTCAAAAGAATAAAATATACTAAAAACAACTACTCTTCAATGAGACAAATTGAAAACAAGTACATATCAAAAAAGAAAAAAACATTGACAAACGATATTGATTTTCGTAAAGTAATACTAAAAAATTACACCGGAAAATAATTTCGTTTGTCAATGGTGTCACTACGTTGTTCGGGTTCCTTCCCTGTTTTGAGAGAATTTTTAATTTCAAATACGTATTTGAAAAAAAAATTCGAAAATAAGCTTTTTTTTACTCGAGAAAAAGCAAGTTCAAGTATTTTGTTAACACCAACTTAAAATATCTTAATACGAACTTTAATTTATAGTATTTTCTTAATTTTTAAAAATATTTTGTTAATATTATATTTTTAAAATATTTTTTTAATATTATATTTTGATAATATTTTGAATTAATTTTACATTTATGAAAAAAATTGACACAAAAAATTCCTTTTAATTTAAAAGTGACTGAATTTATTCGAAAAAGAATTATTTCGAAAATTGTCAAACAGGGAAGGATATATAAGTAAGAAAATATAATGACAATGAAAAACCAAATAATCAATAAATTTTAACTCAATATTCGTTGTGATCAGTCAATTGATCGGTTAATTCCCACGTTGTGATAATGGGATTCTCCACTACATCATCCCTTCTGGGTCACCCTCAAAGATCCCTGACTTTTGCTCGCACTTCTGCGTCAGATCGAGGGCCACACGGAACCGTTAGGAAATTAATACAGAGAAAGAGAGAAAAAGAAGAAACTTGAATCGTTAATTTTTCCTTACTAAACAAATGTTTACTAAGAAACAACAATTTACTAAAAATTATACAAATACCATAAATATACCGGAATATTAAATAAAAAACTCTCCGTATATAATTTCCTTAGAAAAAAAAAATAAAAAAAAGAACGGCAGTGTGCAGGGACCACTTTTCTTCTCCACATCCTTCAAATATAGTTTAGACTGTCTTGACTCACTGAAAGAATGAAAATTCGTTAATCGAATTGCAAAGTGAATTTCGAAAATGACTCAAATCTCAAGATCGTAATAGACAGTTTCACTATAAATTATTATACGTGAAAATGACTTTTGCGAGGAGCGACTTTTGAAATTCAAAATCTACTTATAGTTTAAAATTAATTACTTTTCGAAAACATGGTTCTATTATTAAATATTAATACTATCACTCACAACTTTTAGCAGATGCTGGAACAAACAGATTTTGTATGAATTCTGCATTTTTATTTTAAACATATTTTTTTTAACAACTAATTAATAATAATTAATTTAATCATTAATTAGTTAATATTAATAATTACACCTATTTTTTTAATTAATAAATTTAATTGAATCAATTAAAAATGTTAAAAAAAATTGAAAAAAAATTTTAATCTAATTTTTGAATTTGTATAAAATTAACTATTTAAAAAAGACTTACCTATAGCGGATTTCCTCGTTGCGAAAGAAATACGATGACAGCATATCCTTCCTTTAAACCGGCGAAACTTCCTTCTCGTAGACCAGCTGCCTGGAATTTAAAAAAAAAAGATGTAATTAATTATGTTGTAAAGTAAAAAAGAAAAAGAATTAAAAAGACTAAAGTTTGTAAAATACTTTGTTGTAATTATTTATTAATTAACCTACTGAATGAGTATATAATTATCTATTATTATAATTAAACTATTGTGTATAAATTTTTAATAATATTTAGTTTAATAAAAGATAATATAATATAATATTTAGTAGTGTACTGTCAGTCATAAAGAACAATTGTCGTGTACCTAAGAAAGGCTCCTTAGAAGTAAATCATTATAAGGTTATGTTTGTGTTTTACCTTTGTTAAATTTTTAATTGTGTAAAACTAAAAACAGATTTTCTTAATTAATTTAGATGCAGTGAAGGCTTTAAGTCTTCATTATATCTAAAATAAACACCAATGACAATTATTTTAGACCAGGGACCTTCACGAAAAATATGTGTCGTGCCCGTGCCGTGCCTAGGCACGACACAAAGTTCGCTTGGTAATTCGTGCCGTGCCTAGGCACGACACAAAGTTCGCTTGGTAATTCGTGCCGTGCCAAGGCACGATACAAAGTTCGTTTCGTAATTCGTGTCGTGCCTAAAAAAACACAAATAACGCTTGCAAGATTCTACACATTATTTCATGCGTGTCTTTAAAACGTGCCTTGACACGACACGAATTACGAAACGAACTTTGTATCGTGCCTTGGCACGGCACGAATTACCAAGCAAACTTTGTGTCGTGCCAAGGCACGGCACGAATTACCAAGCGAACTTTGTGTCGTGTCAAGGCACGACACGGGCACGACACGAATTTTCGTGTTTTTTCGTGTTCGTGTAAGTCCCTGTTTTAGACACATTTACATTCAAAAAAATGAAAAAAATATAAACATAACCTAAAACTTTTTGCTTCTTAAGTTCGGAATCTTTAGTAACAAGGCTCTGTAAAGTTGAAGCAATTCTTAAAATTTGAACTGTTTTTTAATGTTTGTCGCGAAAGTTGACTAACATTGCATGAAAGTTTAAAATTTCTGCAACTCTTATGCAATGTGCACCGCAGTCAAATTTTATACGACAAACATTGAATATCATTAGGCATTTAAAGAATAACTTCAAGTTTCATGAGCATTACATTTCGAACGTTGCAGTCAAGCTAATTTCAACTCTCAAAAAATTTTCGATGTTCTTTGGGTTATTATTACCTGTAAAATCATAACTGACGAAATAACCGTCAAATTTGTCAGTAAGCTTAAATTCTAAGTAAATTACTTGTAATGAAGAAAAAACGAGACGTAAACTACACTAAAAACTAACACTGTAATTTTACTACGCGACTGATGCTGAAATGACCACTAGTCTAACAATGTAAAAGAATACTTGTCTAACACTTATAGAACATAACCTCCAATGTTCTTTTACTAGAAAGCGTAAAAATTTTACATATCGTAGTGAAATAACATTGTAGGTTATGTTTCCCCTCTGGGCAAAAACCATATGTGACACTCCACGGTGAAAGGGACCTTAGCTGCTTAAAAATTTATTATTGATTATTTAACATTAAAAGCATATTTTTCTAAAAAAATATTGCACATAATAATGAATTTAATGTGAATAGTTTGTAAAGAAAATTAGTCATTTTTATTTATTTATACTTCCAATTTTAGTTCTGTTAAAAACAGCTAAGGTCCCTTTCACACATATTCGTTCCATGTCCGCTAAATAACGTTTCAAAACATTTTTTAAACACGAATGTTTAGATAATGTTCTAGAACATTATTAGGTGGACATGAAACGTTCTAATAACGTTTTAGGAACAAATATGCATTGCATTGTCTTTTTCTTTTTTGTAGAAAAGTTTACGATTAGAGGCTTCATTCTATTGCGTACTAACACTTAGAACTTTAATTTTCTATAAGTTACTAACAAGGAAGAGGATAGAAACAGGTTTTGTCTTTTCTTGTAAAAGCCGCTACTATTTACGATTAAAGGCTTCATTCTATTTAGGCATAACATGGCCACGCACGGCAGAACTAATGATAAGTGAAGAACATAACCTACACTTGGAAAAGGGAAACGTTGATGCAACGGCAAATTCCAATTGGATTAACGTAAGTGACACCTGTAGCTAAAAGTACATTGACTCCACGTCGAAATAGTTGAATGTAACACAATTTCGGTCTTAAAACAACTGTTATCTACAGGGATTGCTTTCCTTGATCCAAATAGAAATTATCGTTGCATTAATATTTCTCTTTTTACAGTTCATATTTCAGTGACAATCAAAGGGACCAGAGGCCACTTAATCAGAAGAAAGAAATATTTCACTGACACTTAAAACTAAAGATGAAAGAAGAATAAAATCGCAAGACGATCACAAGAGAGTCGCGAAAGCAAACGGGAAGTGACAACTTCCCGTTTGCATTCGCGGCTCTCTTGCAATTCTCTTGCAATTTTTAAAAGATACAACTTACCAAAAGCGCACGCACCTTCAAGAAGAAAGAAATAACAGTTTATCATCCAGACCACCAAATTGTACTACCTCCATTTCGATCAAGTCCACTCAGCAAAATGAAGAATCTGTAAAAGAAAAATTCCATTAAACATTCAACATAACCTAGATGAAATACGATTATACTTTCAAAATTCCGAAATAGAAATCCGAACGGTCATAATTCGAGTAATAAATTAAATGTATGCACAGTGCAAAGGAAAAAAAGAATAAGGGCACCAAAATTTCGCAGAGATCAATCTTTCCCTTTTTTTTCATTTTCTTCTTTTTTCTGCCGCTCGTTTCCCCTTTTCTTGCATGTTCGTTGAACCGACAACACCAATATATTATATTACGTATTCCGGATATCTACCGAACGAAGTAACGTTCTTGTCTCGTGCCGCACTAAATTACTGATTAGAGTTGCCTAAACTCCCTTTAACCCCGTTCCATCAACCTTCCTCTTTGCACCAACATTTCGCACCGAGTGCCGGTGTGTGTATATATATCTATGCCCGTAACGACGATTTAGCGCCGAACATTGGCTGGCATTAAACCTCGCGAATAATTCAAAAGCAATTTCCAACGCTTTTCGTTTCATTTCATTTCTCCGGCATTTAATTTCGGCGCATCGTTTAATTCCATTTGTGCGTCAATGAATTAAAAGCTACTCTGTATAATCATCAGTTGCATCCGCGTTATGTTATGTTTTTCAAAAAAGGCGTTTGTGTGTTATATTCCGATATTAATGTATTTATAAAAAGTGCTTTCATATTCAGTAGTACGTCGAGAAATAATAATCGTTTGAAAAAAAAGAATCCCTATTGGATTATATAAGCTGAATTCTGATATAATAAAACTTATGCGCGTTTATATACATTAACTACCGACATTTTCTCGGATCGGATACATTTTTGTTTTTATCATACCGCAAAAGGTCGAAGGCACATATTAAATCTAAATTAATCTTCCACTAGCATCGTTAATGACTGTCCATTTATCAAAAAAGTTCACCACCGCGCTTTTCCTTCCTTCCAACTCACACTGAAAACCTTATAGGCGAACGAGAAGCGTCAGAAGGGATTTTATCTCGAGCAACACAAATTGGTATTTATTTCGATAGATGCAATTTTTTCTCCTTCGAAATATAAACTCATGCCTTTAGCAGAAATTCATCTCTACAACCAAAATACTTTCGATCTGGTTAATTTAATAATAATTGCTAATATTTGACACTTTACGAAATAGCGAAAAGATGGACTGAAAAAAAAACTGTGACTGAATTATGTTTCAACTCGATTAACTGATCATTTCTTCATTATAAAAAGATAAAAATAGTTCTATCGCAAACATGAAAGCGTCAAGCCGATAGAAAAACTTAACGTCCCCCTTTTGTCTTTAAAGACGCATGCGCACGATCGTCATCAGAAGCAACTGCGCTTGCGCCTCTAGAAACGAATCAGCGCGCATGCGTCGAAAACAAAAGGTTAGGTTTACTGACTCTTTCTAACGACTGACGCTCTTTCCGACTTTTTTGAATCCTAAACCTAAATTTTTTCCGATCCTTTTCGTGGCTCATCACTTTAGAACTAAATAACAAAACTATTAACACTATAAACATCTTTTTTTTACCTAACGATTCAAATTATCAATTTTTTTCGTTATTGTTTCCCTTATACATTATTATATATACATGTATGCAGAAGAGAAATCAAACTAGATTAACCAGAAATAACAAATTAATTCCTTTAGCATACAAAATCGTGCAATTTTGAAAGCGAGTATTTTGCTAGCCAGAGCACATATGTTTCATCTTCTCGGGATGCAGGTTTACGTTATTGTTTTTCTCCAACGAGAGAAATTGTATTTTAGAGAAAATCAGGTTAGCGCAACCCGCCAAAAGCGAACGAGATAATAAATAGCGGGATAGAACATAGAATGTGTGTATCTATCTATATATATACACAAAATATATATATATGTGAAAACGTGTCTGTGTATGAGTTGAGCAATTATAAATTGAAACGCTCTTGTGTTATTTATCATTTTATAGCGAATGGACCAAACGACACGACAACGAAGCAATAGCGTATGTGTCACGATAGTACTATTGTTTTTGCATCATTATACTAACAAATGCACTGAATGTAATGCGAGCTTGTAAAGAAAAATAAAAATCCCCTTCCTGCTTTTAAATTAAGCTTATTTATGTTAATATAATGCACATTTTTTTCAAATTTAATTTCAAACCATATATATACTCTTTGATCTCAAGTTGAAATATTATTTTCTATTTTTTATATTTCATTTTCTACTTCAAAAAAGCTTCCCGCGTTAATCTTGTAACATAATGATTATTATAGCGTGATTCGATTTATCTTACTCAGTTCTTTTTTGAAAATTATTTTTCTACATTCGTAATGAATTTCTTTTCCGACACTTGAAAGTGTTACGCGATTTTTAATAACAAAAAACATATATTTGACACTTCGTTGTAAATGACTTATGGCAAATTTAAGGTTATGACTGACTGAATTTAAGGTTACGCAAACTCAATTATAATCGAATATCTCGAGTCTGCGCAATGAGTTTTATAATATATTTGAAGGTTATGTAATCTGAAGCGTAATCGTAAGAATGAGTTCAAGAAGGATAGATATATTGTTTATCTTTCTCTAACACATTCTTAAGCTTCCCAGCGGGCACAAAGACAAAAAACGTTCTTTGAACGTCTGTGGAACGTTTAATGTCTGCCAATTTACGTTCTAAGAATGTCCGAACGTTCTGAAACATTTTTGGAACGTTCGGACGTTCTTAAAACTTAAATTGGCAGACATTAAACGTTCTACAGACGTTCAAAGAACGTTTTTTGTCTTTGTGCCCGCTGGGTTACGATTACGGTTCCAGTTAAAGATTCTGTTCTGCGTAGGCCTTTTGTTAAAATTTCAAATCGAAAACATTCGACATTTACTTTCGGTTTCATCAATAAAAAAAACTTGCTAATCAGAATAAAAGGATCATAAACATAACCTAACACACTGTAGCAAAATTCACGATATTTATATATGAATTATGAAAAACTAATTAATAAAATAATAAATGAGCCAATTTAGTCATTAATAAGTTTCCCGGATCAATATATCTGAATAATTCTTTATAGACTACGTATATAATATTCGGTATTACAGAAATAATCCAATTAACAGTTTTCTCGTCGTTATGAATTTATAATATCGAAAATTTAATTTTTAACGCGTCCCATTAAACTTTTAACGGTTGTATATAAATTTAATACAGACGCACAGTTCTACCTCGCACAGATCTTTATATATATATATATATATATATATATATATATATATATATATATATAGTTTTGAAACAATGAACTTTCATATCGTGAATTTAATTTCCAAAAATAATGCGGAAAACTTGAGGGAAAAATTAAAATATATAACTCTGTTAAATAGAGAAAAATAAAATTTCTTTTGTGCAACCCCTGCTGGAAAAGAGCTACTTTCCTTTGACATAAATGCAGCAGAAAGTGGTAAAGTTCTGCACATTGAAAAGTGTGCAGGAAAGTGTACTTTCCCGCACACTTTTGATAAAGTGTGCAGGAAAGTATACTTTCCTGCACACTTTTGATAAAGTGTGCAGGAAAGTATACTTTCCTGCACACTTTTTTGTAAACAGTATAATATACACTATAATCAACATAAAACTATATTTATTGATTAGAAATGTATAAAAATAACTTTTTTCGGTAAACAGGTGTTGCACAAAGTACTGTGTGCAACACGTACGAACGAAGATTTTCCGACTTCGTGCAAATTGCTGCCCTCGCTTCGCTCGGAGCAGCAAACTGAGCACTCGTCGGAAATCAGCTTCTTTCTGTACTTGATGCACAATAGTATATTGTGCATCAAGTACAGAAAGAAGCTGTTTTCCGACGAGTGCTAAGTTTGCTGCTCCGAGCGAAGCGAGGGCAGCAATTTGCACGAAGTCGGAAAATCTTCTTTCGTACGTGTTGCACACAGTACTTTGTGCAACACCTGTTTACCGAAAAAAGTTATTTTTATACATTTCTAATCAATAAATATAGTTTTATGTTGATTATAGTGTATATTATACTGTTTACAAAAAAGTGTGCAGGAAAGTATACTTTCCTGCACACTTTATCAAAAGTGTGCGGGAAAGTATACTTTCCTGCACACTTTATCAAAAGTGTGCGGGAAAGTACACTTTCCTGCACACTTTTAAATGTGCAGAAATTTACCACTTTCTGCTGCATTTATGTCAAAGGAAAGTAGCTCTTTTCCAGCAGGGGTTGCACAATATACTATTACCGCATTGGTTAAATTTATATTTAGAGAAAATATAAAATAACCAAAGATACACGTATATACATCAACTGCCAATAAATTTTGGTTGAATGTTTCGATTTTGGGACGGCACTGGCATGAATCAGATATGATCTCAAATGCAAATCGTGTTTCGGATGTAAAGTGAATGTTAAGTGCATGTACTCGAATTCATGTAAATTATTCCACTTAACCGTAAACTGTCATAAGCCAAGTGTCAAATAAATGCTTCTAAGTTATTGATTTTCATGTTATAATAAACAAAATTCGGTGTTTTTCACTGATTAATGTATATTTTGATATTTTATTCTTTCAAAATTGAATGCTTACTGTATATGACGCTTTGAGGCGAAAGAAACATGTGGTGACTAGAAATTTAAGGTTATTATGGTTGTTTTGATTGTTTGTATCGATTGGATTAACAAGTATTTTTTATATTTTGGAAAACTGAAAGTAATTCTTATTGAATTTTTTAGATTTATAGCAAAATGTTAAAAACAATAGATAAAAGTGTACTTTCTAATTTGACACTATTTTAGCACCAGGCACATCTTTTTTCTCTAAAATAACATGAGGAGGAAAATCTTACCCCGATCGTTCTCTGATGATAGTTTTTGTAACCGCTAATTGTCCAATTTCCACCAATCAGAAAGACTTATAACCATGGTGGCGAAAAGTAGAACTACTTTTCGTAGAATCCAGCCGACTTCCCCAGTTACTCAGCCGAAATGGCCGAACTTTTTCTTCTTTCTTCATCACCCTAAATTTGTAACAAAAGATTTTTTTTGTAATTAAATTTCGTTTTAAACAAAACAAACACATAAAATTAATATTTTAATAAAGAAACGGCATGAAAATTACATTTGTTTACATAATATATACATGTCTTATGCCAATAACAACCGTTGCATTATTAAATTCGAACCGTTACATTAACTGTGAGTTATAATCTCTGTTGTATTTACAATTTCTTATATATGTACATAATCGATAGACGAATAAAATCTTGTCCATATATGAGTATTATCCCTCAATAGCTCCATAAGTTTTCTACATTATCTTATACACGCTCAATATATAGATAAGTCAATATTATTTTGTGGTAATATTATTGACTATTCCCCTTAAGCTTGTAAATTATAAATTCGAGTGTACTTTCCAGAATGAAAAAAAGAACCCCGGAAAGAAACTTTGCGTGTAGAGTTTACTTTTCCTCGAACTATTGAATATACTTCAAAAAAAAATGAGAGAAAAAAGAAAAGAAATGTTAAGATATATTTGACTCTAGACTTTACTAGAGTGAAGAAAGAGGCAGCATGTTAGCGAATGTGTTCATTTGTAACTAATAACCTTTCATTAAGTTAAGTCCTAATCATTTCTGGCCGAAAATTCCGAACAACAAATGCAATCTAAAATTTCTTGCTTCTAAAGATTCTAAAGTCTAAAGTCACTTTCTTTGCTTTCTTTCCTTTCTTCAAAGCACTAAAAAATCCACGTCTGATATTTTCGACTAGAGAAGAAAAATTCACTCCTAAAATAAATCTAATAGCAATATTTTCTGAAGAAAAAGTGGAAGTTTTTTCATGTGTTTTCAGTAAGTACCTTTCTTCCTTGACAAAAATTGCAAGATCGTGTGCTTTTTCGCATATGTAAACATTGCGCAATATCTTTTTATCCCTTTCAGCGTGGCTGCAACTCGACGAGTAAAATTTCGACCCTCATTTGCTGTCCAATGGCATGTATATAGGGATATATTGGACAAAAACTTCCCTGCACGTGCTCAAGGATTGATGAAAGTGCACAAGAGAAACAGAGAGTAGAAGAAGAAGAGAGAAAGAGAGGAAGGAGAGATTTTCGAGTACCTCATCTTTCCCAAGAGGGTATGTATATGGTCTGTATTCTCGAAAATACCGTGTCATATAATTGGACTTTCCTAAATTATACTTACACTAAAAAAAGTAACAAAAATAAAATTCGAATCTTGTAAATGAAAATTATCCACACCCAAATTCAAATAAATAAAATTCGTCCTTCTTAGCACTAAATCCTCGAGTTGAAAAAAAAGTCTGCGATCCTGGAAGTAAAATACAAAAATTTATCAATTGAGTGTAACAACTTGGAAAACATATCGACAATATTGTAATTTGTAATTAAAAATAGATTCTAAATACATCTATATTTGGAAATTAAGAAACGAAACGGAAAGTGATGTTTCTTTAAAAGAGAAGAACAAGAGGAAACAAGAGAAGGTCTATATAATGTTCAACTCAATGGGAAAGAAGGGGGTGTTAGTGCTATTTAATTGCGAGCACATTTCCCTCTTCCAGCACTTAATGCTTAAATTATCAATGGTAAAGATCTTCTCATGAAACGGATTTAATTTAATTAAACTTTAGAAGGATAAAAAATTTTTATATCCACGAGATAAATTAATTTGTCTCTACCAAAAGTAATTTATCGGTTCATAAAGAATCTTGCTTTATATCATTTTTGACATAATCTCTAATAATTTTAAATGCAAGTCGCACATAATAATTATAAATCTTAATTCATGATCCAGGATAAAAATAATTTTCGAACCCTTTATTTATAATTGTCGCATGATTGAGTGAAAATGTAATAGAATTTAATTTTGATGTCAAAATGCTTCTTCACTTTCAACACAATAAATTTCACAATCTTCACAATAGTTGTTCAAGGTACCTGGGAATAATTACAGAGAATTAAATTACTTATTCAAAATTGAAACTCGCTCCTTATTCACGAAGAAACTCCAATTTCTCTCTCGATAATCTTCTGACCCGGACATCATTTATATTATCGTACAGATAAAATTCAATTTTTCACGCAAAATCTCTGAATTTAAATCAATTTTTTTTCCGTATTTGAATATAAAAAAAAATGTAAATTGAAAATAGAGAGACGATTGCTAAAAACTGTATATACATATATATCTTGGACGGTTATCTTCATTGTAAAGGCAAAGAGAAAGTCAGTGTCGGTCTTTTCTCCTCTTGTTTGAGAACAATGCAAACGGAGGGTAAGATCTTTAATAAAAACGAAAACGGACTCACCCTTCGTGGGTTATTTCAAAGAAATGAACATTGGTACGAGAGGAAGCTGTTGCATCAGGAAATAAATCGAAACTTTTATAATAATGCCAAGTGTCTATAATGGTAAGTATAATTGATGTTTTTGCCTCCCTATAATGTATAGTCTATATTTATATTGAGGGAGAATTTATATATGAATTGATTTTTTTTTCAATCTTTCACTGATGGAAATATATATATATTCAAAAATTTGAAATTGAAAATCAAAATTGTTGAAATTGCTTTTTCTTATTTTAAATTAGCTTAGACTGCATAAATTCCTTTGAAAATTATACAAAAACTGTACACGTTTAAATTTGAATTATTTTCTACATTAATTATTATTTGTGACAAATCCAGAGGAAATAAGAAATAAGAAGCAAAAAATCTTAGGATTTGTAGTATTTCCGAAATAAAAATGTAAACAATGAGGATCGATTCTCAATATAAACCATTAACATCCCTGATAAGTTAGCGTTAACGCTGAACACCGAAATAAATTTTTTTTTCACGAAATCGACAAAATTTACGTTGCTGAAGTTCTCAACGTTTCTAGTTAACGATTTCTGAAGAAAAATATTTTTCTTAAGCTAATTTTTGTACAGAAAATATTATGTTTAATTTTTTAAATAATGAAGATCCTAAAGTTCTTAATGTTCAAATGAATGAAATTTACTGACTTCATCTAAAAATTAAATTTTTATTGCAATTATTTTGTGTCATTGACAAAAAAATTAATTAATGAGTTTGTCAATGTAAAATTTTAGTTCTTAAATTTTTTTTATGATATGTAATGTATTAAAATATCTTCAATAAAAAATATTTCGTTCATTTGAACGTTCAAAACTTTGGGATCATGAATAATGATTTACAAAAAAAATATTTGTGAACAAAAATTTTTATTCTTTTTGGTAAGAAAATAATTTTTTTTTAATTGATGATCATGAACGTTGCTAACTTCACCGACGTCAAAATTTAAACAATTTTTTAGAAGCTTTCAGGTGAAAAAAACGTTGGTGGTTTTTTTATTGCTAAATTGAATGGAAAAAGTTACTTTTTAATCTTTGAATAGAAATTTTTGAAACATAAATTACTTTTTGAAACGTAACACAATATTCTAATAAAATTTGAATTTCAGAAAGAAATAAACAAATTTCATTCAAAATTTAGAGAACATTGATTTGATTTTATTTCATACAAAGAAAAAAATATGTAAAAAGGGTGGTCAAAAGTTTCAGAATATTAACTTCCATGGCAAAATCTTAAAATGGATTTTAAAAATATGAATGTTTACGGGAAATGAGTAAAATTTATGAATTTTAATAATTTAAAAAAAATTAAAATTATAACCGTTCCTGAATTAAATTACTTTCTACAATTTATAACTAAATTTCATCTCTTCATCTAAACATCAATATTATTTTAAAATAATTTTCCAAAAGTTCTATTCGATTTTAATTATTTAAATACAAAAACTCAATTTTTTGATAATAATTGTAATATTGTCCAGGTTTTTTCTTAAGTTATTAAGACATAATATTTTTAAAACATAAGAAAGAAAACCTTTGAATTATTTTTTTTAAAATATTTTCAATTATTTTGTTTAAAATATTTTAAAATAATTTTTTACAATTATTTTCAATTAATTTTTTAAAAATATTTTTAAATAACCTTTTAAAAATATTTTCAATTAATTTTTTTAAAATATTTTTAATTAATTTTTTAAAAATATTTTTAAATAATTTTTTAAAGATAATAGTTTTTTAATTATACATGCAATTAAAAAATTTTCAAACAAGTAAAATTTGGTAAAATCTTTTAAAACATTAAAACTAATTGAAGTTTTGAACAATGTAATTAAAAATAATCAAATTTATAAAGAATTTTATTTATAAATATGACCATGATTTCTCCCAAAATTTTAAAAAATGTAAAGAAGTAAATTTATATCAATTTTTATTTAATTTGTTCAAAAATAATTGACTCTTAAAAAATTATGATAAAACAATTCTAACAATTATAGTTTATAAAGATATTTTAGTGTAATGTTTTGAAAATAATTGAATTTCTTAAAAGAATTTTTGTATTATTAAAAAAAAACTAATGAATTTCTTGAGAAATTTTAATTAAAAATTTTGAACACGTTTTTTTTGTCTAAAATGTTGAAAATAATATTCTAAAATATTAGTTTTCGAATGTACTTGAGTTTTTAGAAATTTATAATTAAAAATACTGAAAATATTAAAGTTAAACAAAATTTTTGAATTAAATTTACTATATTTACAAAATTGTGTTAAAAAATTTTTCTTTGAACAAAAATAATACAAAATTATAGAAGCTAACTGTCATTAATTCTTAATTTACATTAAAAGATTTTCCTTTAAAATGTTTGATAATGCAATTAGTTGAAAAATTTCGAATTAAAACTCTTCAAAAGTTGATTTTCAAAAATTATAAAAAAATATTTGAAAGAAAAAAATTATTTTCAAATTAAATTTAACAAGGTTTTAAATATATAAAGTTTTTTTTATTGATAATTTTTGAAAAATTTAAGTATCTTAAAGAATGATTCAAGAAAATATTAAATAAAAAACAATA
Source organism: Leptopilina drosophilae (assembly GCA_032873175.1). Taxonomy (NCBI): domain Eukaryota; kingdom Metazoa; phylum Arthropoda; class Insecta; order Hymenoptera; family Figitidae; genus Leptopilina; species Leptopilina drosophilae. The sequence continues at coordinate 32,788,930 of CM065485.1, forward strand.
CTTAAAAAAAAACTTAATAAAATACTTAACAAAACAATATTTTCATGAAAGTATTGTTTATGGTTATTTTTCGCACTAAAAAAAGGAAATAATTTTAATTTCTGTAATATTAAATGGTTTAAATAATTTTCACTAAAAATGTGCCATTTTGTTGCAATTTTTGAAAGAAAAGTTTAGAGAAAGTCGCACTTTTTGTAAATAAATCGAAAAAAGTCTCAGTCTTTTTAATTTTCTTGACAACAAACTTTTTTCCTTTCCTTTTCCCGACTTTACCGACATGTGCACACCCAGATAGAGTAATTTTTACTATATTTACAAAGTAAAAGCTAAATTTTCTGTAAATTCCGCGCATTTGGTAGAAATTTTACTCTTTTCGGAGTGAAAGTTGCTAGAAATGCACGAAAATGCCGAACAAAGGTTATAAACATTATTAGGAGCCACAGGGGGAGGGGTGTGTTTAATTGACCGTTTTTCCCCAATTTAATCTAAAATGAACCGATTTCGCTGAAAGTAAAAAAGAAAATACTCACCAATTTGCAAACATGTTGATAAAATCAATTTTGAGGTTATGACGTCGTATTTTCCTCGGATGTACGCAATTTTACTTCGAGTTGCTCTTTCCCACGATGCATTGTTGTAAAATTTCGAAAGCAATCTCTTTCTCCACTGTTTTTGCTCATTTACATGTTATTACACTGCAGAAAGTTCGGGAATAGTTGATTTGCACGATTTGCACTGCTGCGACTGCAAAGACTACGAAAAAAAGGAAAATTTAGTGAAACGATTCATCTATTCAGAGAAATTATTTCAATAGTTATACAAATGAATAGCAAAATAATGTTTACGATTTGATAATTTCTGTATAATTACTAATTATACCTTGGGAAACAAAAGAAAACAGCTTGATGTGCACTGACGAGCTTGACTAGTGACGACAAATGCGAAGAAGCGGCGTGAAGTTGGCGAGAGCGACGCCATTTTGAATAGGTTAATGAACTTAACCTAACCTTAAATCTCATCAGTCGTTGTCGTCGAGTCGTAATTGTCGTGATCAGATCGTATCTCAGGGAGATGAAAACAACTAAAAACACTTGTTTCTATCAATTTTGCGAGATTATAACCAAATATCAGTCGATTAATATATATTTAACATGGATACGATTAGATTCAAGAGAAGAAAATCTGCAAACTATACGAGAGAAAGAAAACTTGTTTCCGACAGAAAATTTGGCGTATTTTTCGGAAAAAAGAGAACGAGGACAATTATGTTTGAAGAAAAACACTTTTTTTTGAGGTGAGTCAATATTTCTCTCTCTCTCGAGTCAAGGCTATAAATTTTATTGCACTATCAAGAATTACGTCTCTCTCGACAAGGGAAATTCTGCCATAACTTTGTTTGCCTAGACATTATTTTGCGGTATTATAATCTCTTCTATTTCCAATTTAATTCTATAAACATTCTCGCGAAGCATACAATATATGAAATCTTCATCTGAAAATATTTTCCCTTATTTTCCCTCTAAAACCTTGTCAAAGAGAGACGGAGAATTAGGCTATACTATTTGTTTTGAAAACCCCCCTTCATGCGCTCACATATAATTAATGTCTTGTGCGAACATAAAAGGCGTAAAGGGAGAAGCACGAGTGGCATTCCCCAGAGGTAAACTCCTTCGTCGAAGGAAGGTCCAACTGGGAATTAGTATCTCGTTAACAAAGTTTACCGGCTGCTTTTGTACTGTGGCTTGAGAAGTCTGACTGGTTATTTATAGCAGGACAGAATGTTAAGCTTTTCACGCAACAGGAAAAGATCGGTGGTTTTAGGTGCTGAATATAAGCTTGTGTTGAATTTTCCGGTAAATAGATATGTATATATCTGTGTGTATATGCGAAAAGCAAAATTGTTGGATAAACGTTGAAAATACGTGTTTAGGTATAAGAGCTTCGTATACACTAAGCACCCTATGTTTCTGTGCTCGGTCGTTAACACCTGCTCCATCTCGTAAAGGACTTCGGGGACCATGTATTGTTGCCCTAAAACAGCCTATAACCCCCCGAAATTGAGTGTGTGTATATAGATATATACAGGAAGGCAATAATTCGGTGCGGTGCCTACCGTGAAACACGATCTACTTCGATGTACGCAATTTCAAATGGACATTCATTTCAGATCTATCTCACACACACACACACTATAGAAATAGAATTTATTATCAGGATGTAATTGTTTGATATGAAAAATCCAATATTTGTTTTCTCCACAACGTTCTATATTTTCTCACACTATAAAACATATTATATCTATTGATTATTATTACCAATATTCACTTTATTCCTTCATGATTTGATTTTAGTCTTTGTTTATTTATTCTCTCTCGTTCTCTAAAAAAAAACAGAGTTGCCACAAAAATCTGTTTATTCCCTTTTAGCGACTTTTTAGAATTTTTATGCTTTTCCGTGGCACTTTTGATAAAATTCCCCGTCTTTTAAAAAGGAAATTAAAATTAATAGGTACATAAAGTTTTCAACGTTCAAATAAATGGAATTTATTTATTTCTTCGTCAAATTTTATTACAATAATTTTGCATCACTTGATTAATTTTTGATTCACATAAGTTCTGAAAGTTCAAAGAAGAAACGGACATTTTGCCGATATAAATATTTTCGAAAATCTCTGGTTGAAATAAAAAATAAATAGATTAAGTTATTACGAACTTTGTAACTTCTAATAGGATTTGAATTCAAAGAAGAAATAAATGAATTTCGTTTATTTGAACGTTAAAAACTTTATAGGGACGTATTAATTTTAATTCCTTTTTAAAGTATTAAATTATAATTTAATTTCTTTAAAAACAAATTCCATTTTCATTGAAATAATTATTTAAAGAAATTGAATTGTATATTTCCTAAAATTGAATTATTGTTAGAGATAAAAAAAATCAATTAGTTATCAAATCTGGAGTTGTAACTCTCTTAAGATTAAATTATTTTTACGAGTTTTCAAGTATACCTTAGTTAAATTATTTATAAATAATAATTTTAAAAAAGTTTACGGAAAATTAAATTATTCAAAAGAAATTGAATTTTATATTCTCTAAAATGCAATTATTGTTAGAAATGGAAATAATGGATAATACTTTTGTTATTTCTAAAGACTAATTTACTTCTTGCGATGAGATTTACTACTTATAAAAATAATTGAATTGTATCGAATGATTTATTAAAATTTGATAAAATAATTAGATTTTTTTGAAAAATATTTTTAAAAATTCAAAAAAACTTGAATTCTTTAATAAAATTTCATGCAAATTGTATTAAAAATAATTAAATATTGTTTCTTAGGATACATTAAAATTTAGCAAAATAATTAAATTGTTTCGCAGGATTTATTAAATTTTAGAAAAATAATTGAATTGTTTCGTAGGATTTATTAAATTTTCGAAAAATAATTGAATTCTTTTGAAAAACTTTATAAAGAATTAAGAAAAAAATTGAATTCTTTAATGAAAATTTTTAATTTTACGAAATTTATTGAAAATAATAATTGGATTTTTGCAAAGATTTTACTATTTTAAAAATAATTGAATTGTTTTGATGGTTTTATTAAAATTTTAGAAAATAATTGAATTTTATAACTGAAATGTTATTAAAATTTTATTAAAAATAATTGGATTTTTGAATACGAAATTTACTATTTACGAAAATGATTTCTTGCGGAGAAATATAATTATATTTGGTAATTTACATAACAAGAAAATAAGAATAATAATAATTAAATCATAAAAACTACAATTTCAACTCTTCCAAATTTTAGTTATATTTTTGAGAATTTTCAAGTAGAAGTATTTTTAAAATTGTTTATAAAGAATAATTTTCAATACATTCTTTGAGAATTGAATTATTAAACAAAAAATTGGATTGTACATTTTTCCAAAATCAATTATTGTTAAAGACAGAAAAAACTCAAATATTTACAGAAACTTCAGTTATGCAAGTTTTTTAAAATTCAATTGTTTTTTTGAAATTTTCAAAAATTGTAAAGGTTCGAAATTCAATGATTTTTGTAAATTTTCAAGAAAAATCATTCTCTAAATAATTTATAAATATTTATAAAAAAATAATAATTTTTTAAAAAATTTTCAAAAATTAAATCAATTATTTTCAAAAACAAAAATCAAGATCTTGTTTTCAAATTCGTGTCAATTTAAACGCTCTTAATTATTGATAGAAATGGAAAAGAATCAAGATCTCGTTTCAAAATTCATATCGATTTAAAAGTTTTTAAGACAAACAAAAATGTTCAAAAAAAAATAAATGTTTTTAATACGTTCCAAGTTTACTGAATGCCAATAAGCAGAATTTTGTCAGTACTTTTAGAATTTTGCTACTTTTCCAGTACTTTTGATATAATTCCCTGACTGTTCCCTGACGAATTATATTTTCCTTGAATTTGCTTATTTTGGGCAACTCTGAAAAACGACAAAATAAAATTATAACCAAAGAATAAATTGAAAAATTTCCATTCATTTTAATTTTCTTCCTTTGATAACCGAACGTGTGTTAAGTTCTCAAATTTTAATTCCATATTCAATTAGTTCCGAAATAATACTTATAAATATTTAAATAACTAAGTAATTCCCTCAAATATTTAAATATTCGAAAGCAAATCAATACAAAAGTGTTTTAATATTCACCACGAGTATTGATGAATATTTAAAAAATTTTATTGAATTTTTTAAAAAAAAGTAAAATTGGTTTATAATCGAGATTAACAAAAAAATATTGATTTGTTTGTTAAAAATGTGTTTTTTTTTTAAATGGCTCTCTTTTTTGAGGGAAAAAAATTGTAATGAATATTTAAAAGCGTGGAATTAATAGGGGCGCATTATTATTTACTATACGATATTCATTTAAACCAATTTCCATAGTGCAAAATTTTTTCACAATCAATATTTGATATTAAAATTATTATAAATTATTTGACGTAGAATCTGCATTACGTCGAATTATAATTAATCGAAATTTCATTTGCTGGAAATTCTATTGAACACAATGTTATTTAGACGATTTTTTATAAAAAAATATTAAAATAATTAAATTCTCTTCACGAATTTTAATAAAAATTTTAAGAATTTTTTTCTCTTCAAACATTTGGCAAAGAATTTTATTAAATTAAAATTCTGCGATGAGTTTTATTATTTACGAAAATAATTGAATTCAGGTATGATTTTTATTATTTTTATAGATAATTAAAAGCTTGACGAGAATTAAAAAAAAATCGTTTATAATTGAATATCTGCTAAGAATTTTATTACTTTTGAAAATAATTGATTTTCTGAATTCATTTGTAATTTCTCCAAATCCAATTATTTTAGTATTGTAAACTAAAATTGTTCTATAAAACCGTTATTTTCAACAATTAATTAAATATATGTTAATAAATTTAACTAATTTCAGAAGAATTTTATTTATTAAAATTTTTTTAAAATCCTCTTTTCAGATATTGAATTGATTTTGAAATATTTAAATAAAATCAAAAATATTGATTAAATAATTTTTGCATAATAATTTTATGATGATTATAAATAATTGAGATTCAGCAAAGAGTTTTTTTTTATTAACGTGAGTTATTGACTTTCTTTAAAATTTTTATTATTTCTGAAAATAATTAAATTATTGTGAAGAAATGTATAAAAAAACTAGTAAATGTTATGCGCGCGGAACGTTGCGTTCAATTTATTATTATTATACAAATTACAACATTTTTATTTTTAAATACAAATTTTTAAATTTCACTTATCGCATAAATTCAATTATTTTCTAAAATCTTTCATAAAATTTCTTCGAAACAATTCAATTATTTTTATAATTTAAGAAAAATTTTTCGCAAGAATTCAAAATTTTTTAATGGAAATAGTAAAATTCTTTGTAAGAATTCAATTGTTTTCAAAATAATTTTTATTAAACTCCTCGGAAGAATTCAAATATTTTTAAACATTCCAATAAAATTTAATTATTTCTTCGAAATAATTGAATTATTTTCAAAAATGTCAATTAAATTTGATTTTAACAAGAATTCAATATTTCTAAAAATAATTCAATTATTCTCAAAATAGTAAAAAATAATTCTATATGAAAATTAAATTACAACATAAAATTCATTTATTTTCTAAAATTCTTAAAAATTCTTCGGAACAATTCAATTATTTTTATAAATTAAAAAAATTCTTCTGAAGAATAAAATTATTTTTTTTATAAATAATAAAATTCTTCCCGAGAATTCAATTATTTAAAAAAAAATTCTTTGAATGTTTTTAATTATTCTTTCCAAATTTTTTGTTAAAATTCTTCTTTGCAAAAAATCAATAATTTTCAATACATTAATTTAAAAATTAAAATTGAAAATATTTGAAAACAAAAACCAAAACAAACGTCAAATTTCGAAATTTGAACAGATTACCGGAATACAACGATTATTAATATAGATTTGTAATAATTGAATTCCTGTGGTATTATTAATATTTATGAAAATAATTAAATGATTGCGTAGAAGTTTATTAAAAAATTTTTTTGAAATAATTGAATTTCGGAGAAGAAATTTTGTTATTTATAAATATAATTGAAGGTTTATTTTTATTAGAAATCGTGGTAATTTAATAGTTTATGAAGACACCAAAATTCTGAATTTTCTTATGAATCCTAGAAGTTAAAAAATTTTTCAGTACTTTTAATAAAAATCCTGGTCTCTTCCCTAATTTTTTTGTCCAATTTTACTTTCTCTTTGACTTCTTTGGCCCATGGCAATCATATTTTTTAACTATGAAAACATTTTGTACTACGAAAATAATTCACGTCGGGGAAGTTCGCAACGTTTATGATCAACGTTTGAAAGAAAAAAAAAATTTTCCTACCAAAAAAATAAAAATTTTTGTTCTCAAATATTTTTTTTTGTAAATCATTATTAAAAAAATTAAACGCACTATTTTCTGTACAAAAATTTATAAAAATTTGCTAAAAAAATATTTTTCTTCACAAATTGTTGACTATAAACGTTGTAAACTTCACCAACGTGAAAATTCTTTTAAATAAAAATCGTAATAAATAAAAATTCGTAGAAAACGAATTTCCGTTAAGGGAAACTTTTAAAATAAAAAATTCTGTCCTTCAAAAATGATATAGAAAAATTGCCTTATGAAATAATAATGCGTCCCGAATTAGTATTACTGTAGGGAAAATGTACGTGGACATCAGATGCCACTTAGGTGAAGAGGATCATAGTTTACATATATACACATACTTTAGCGAAGAGAGGAAGGGAGAGAGAGAGAGAGAGAGAGAGAGAGAGGATCTTCTCATTTCTATTACACCCCAACAAGGGACCATTATGGGTCGCGGTACTTAATGTATGATTCTGACCCCCCTTCCATATGCCGTTATGGTAACTTGAATTCATATTTGGATATATAGGTATGCGAGCCATACTGTGAAGGAGACATTTAGAGGACGCACTTTGGCTTACATATATGTATAGAAGGGTCGCCGTTTAGAACCGATAATCGAGGACCGATACTAGAAGGCATTACATAGGAAAGCACGAGGGCCATTTTCCGATTTACCACCACGATGTTCTAACACACCAAGCGAGAGAGAGAGAGAGAGTGAGAGAGAGAGGCGTTCTCGTGTACACTTATCGCGTTGTTATCGATCTCAGCTGAATTACGATGGACGCGTGCCACTTGCCGATCCACGTGCTCTTAGGAGCCTATCCTCTACCTTATATACATCCTGGGAAATAGAAATTTTATGGTCTTCCGAGGATGTTCACTCCAGTTCATTTTCTATAATCCAACGATCCCTACAAATAAGCATATACTTTTATTTCGAAATTTAATACTTTTCCTGTGAGTAAATTCTTCTTTTCTTTTCTTTTCATTTTTTTGTTTTTTTTTATTGAATTCTTCCATTATGAAGACGAGAATTATTTTACGTATTGTTTTTTGCTTATTATGATCCTAAAGTTCTGAACGTTCAAATGAATGGAATTTATTTACTTTTTCTTTAATTTAAATTTTAATTACAATAATTTTGTCATTAAAAAAAATTAATGATAAAATTTCTAAGTGTAAAAAATATTTTTGATAAATTACTGCTAGCAATAAAAATTAAAAATTTAAGTTTACCTAACTAAAGTTAATTATTTTTTAATTTAAAACTTTTATAAATAATTGTTGACAATAATAATTAAAAACTTGAATTTTTATTTTTTATTGTTTAATAAAAATTCAATACTTGAGTTTTTTTTTATTGCTTGATTAAAATTCAAAACTTTACTTCTTATTTTTTACTGGGAATAGTAATTTATAAAAATATTTCATTAAAAAAATGTTTCATTCATTTAAGGTTAAAATTTTAGTGTCTGTGAACTTTAATAATATTAAAAAGATTTAATTCTTCTTGAATTTATTTTTGTTCGCCTTTTAAAATTTGAAATCACCCCAAATTTCAATGCACAACTTTAGAATTATTTTTTATCCCTATGAATAATTGAATTTACGAGAATATGCAATTGAATTTCTTTTAAATAATTTAATATTCTCGAAGAAGTTTCTAAAAATTATTTTTTAAAAATAATATAATGAATAATTTTACATGATGGTTCTTCAAAATAACTTATTCTTTAAAGAATTGTAATTTCATTTCTATAAATAATTAAACAGATGATTTTAAATGGAAATTTTGAAAAATCTGAATTCTCATAAAAAATTATTTTTGATATTCGGTAAATTTTCAAAGTATTGAAAATATGTATTTCCTTTTGAACTTTTTAAAGAAATTTTGAATTAATTTTTTTCTATTTCTGACAATAATTGATTCAACTTTGAAAAATTTTATTACAATTATTTTTTTGACAAATAAACTGAATAAATTTTATTGGAAATTAACAAAAAATATAAAATTTTAGAACATCGGCAATTGGAGCTTTTTTCTAACGAGCTTTTTTTCATTAAATAATTTAAGATTTTCAACTTCATAATTTTATGAAAATTATTAAAATAATTGAATCGAAATCGAGAAAGTAATATTGAAATATTTTAAATATTAATTCTTGTAAATTATTGAATTTCAATTGAGTTATGAATCTGTCTGAAAATTTTATTTCTTTTGAAAAAATAATACTAAAAAAGATACAATGTTCATCTGAAATAACTATTGTTGTTTCAAAGTAAATTTTTGCTTTAAAATTCCAAAAAAATTTAATTTAAAAAGGTTTCCAATTTAAAATTCAGATAATATGAATTTTAACTAATTTCAATAAAAAGTTCTGCAGAAGTTAGTTTTTGAAAAATTTTTATTTAAAATTCGGAAGTATTTAGTTTTTGAAAAATAAATTTTGAAATTATTTGTATTTTTAAATTCAAATGTAACTCAAAAATTTTCTAATCATTGAAATTTCGTAAAGGTTGAATTGAAAACAAGTAAATTTTAGAATTATGTTCTCTTCTTCTTTGAATAATTTAATTCTCAAAAAACTTTCTGGAAAACGATTAAAAATAATAATAATTAATTTATAGAAGTATTTTAGATGAAAATTCTAGTAAGTAACTAAATTGAAATAATGAAAATAATTTTGGAGAATTTAAAATCCCAGTTCTTATTAATTATTCAATTTTAAAAGGTTCGAAATTTTAAATTGAAACACTTAGAGTATGAATCAAAAATCTTGGAAAATGTCAAAATTCTAAATGAAAATCAGTAAAAATTCAAGAAAAGTCGGAATAAAATTTTCCCTGGATAGAAAATTTTCTTATTATTATCTTTTTCTTATTTTATTCTCTTAAAATTAAGTAAAAAATTACCGTAAATATAAATAAGTTATTTTACTGTAAAATTGATCGATTGAAATTTTAGTAAAGTAAATTATCAAATTAATAATCATTTATTAATTAAAAATACGTTCGTAAATTGATTAACGAAAATTGATTTGAAGAACTAAACCTCAAAGGGAATGAAATTTTGTCCACAATTTCATATAGAATTAAAGACTAGAATTTTTTTTCTCTTTTTACTTGAATCAATAAAAAATAAATTGGGAAATCGATTAATAAAAACCTGATTTAAGTAACGAAACTTCAAAGGGAATGAAAATTCGTTAAAAAATATCACAGAATTAAAGAATAAAAATGGAAAATTTCAATCTTAGAAGAAAAATGTTGACCGAAAGAAACAAAACAAAAAGAGGAAAAGAAAATGTCGCAAACTGCTTATTTTCACAATGAAATAAAACAGTCGTATAATTATTGCTCAACCCTGTACAAATTTCAACCACAATGATTACAATTAGATTTAATACTCCAAGAGGGTTTAATTCCAAACGAAAGGGTTTAGAGACCCTCTAAACCGCAAAGCTTTAGGGAACCTAATTTCAATTTCGAATTCACCGGGGGATTTACGAGACCGAGTCTTAAAGTACAGGGAATTGAAAATTCGAAGAGACCTGCTCACCCATAGTGAAGGATTGAAAAGTGAGATGGTGTAAATATATATCAAAATTCTCAACATGTCCACAGAATCTAGGACGACGACAACAACAAAAAAAAATGTCGTTGGGGTCAAAAAAAAGAGGAAACTAAAGGAAATACAAATTCGCAAAAATTACAATAGATTGGGTGGAAAAGTTTGTTGTTCAAAAACACGAAAACAGGAAGGAAGGAAGGAAGAGTCCAAAGGAAAAAGGAAATAATATTATTTATCAATCTTGAAGTGAGGGGTGGAGGAGAAGCCAAGACGATCCCTTTTTGGTCTCGAAATAGGGAAAGGGGCACACACATGTATAATGCATCCCTCGGGAAGGATCTCTAGCCTTCGATGTACACAGGTACAACATTCTAGGAGTTGTATATCCGTAGAAGGCACAGGTGCAACCGGTGTGCGGGTGTACAAACCAATACGTGATGTGTATATCGATGTAGGGATGCGGTTTGACTCTCCCACTCTCTCCTTCTCTCTCTCTCTCTCTTGCTCACTGGTGGCTCTCTACTGGGATGCCGCGTGTTATTATCCGAACCCGTGTACTGCGGTTCCAGGAGCAAGCGCGTAAAGTCTTTGGTTGCCATCCAGTTTTGGTTTAGAATCGAAAATCCAAAGCCTTTTGCTAGTCGTTTGATTTCTATTCCTCCTGGTTTCAATTCGATGTCGCGCATGCATTCCAAATGCAAGACTCTATACATATATATATATATGTATATACGAGAGAAAAAGATAAAGGAAACGATACGCTTCAGGTCCAATGGCGGAAAATAGCGAATTCTCTAAAATTGAGCTAATAGAGAGTTGCGTTTTCCAAAGTTTAGAGGAAAAATCTTTTTCCTCAGAAAGACTTGTGCAGACATACAATTCGAAGAAAATTCGAGAATTGAAAATCTCCTCTCTGTCTCTTTCAAACTCCCTATTGAAAATACACAGACTATTTTTAGTTCGACAAAAGTGTTTTTGTTTTGGAGATGAGGAAGGAATCTCGTATTTTTAACAAATGAATTATATGTAGAATGAAAAGTAATAATAGTATAAAAGAAAAATCTTCACGAGAAAAATAAATGGAACAATATTTTAATTTCTGTATTTCCTTTTTGTGTTTCTGATCAATTTTTTGGTTCACGATGTTAATTGAAATGCAATATTTTTCTCAATTTTAGTTTGAAAATATTTAAGGTATTGTTAAAAAAACTCGATTTTATTTTTACTTTTTATAAAAGAGAAAATTACAAAATTGCGTCACGTATTAAAAAAATAAATTATAAAAATTCTTTTTATAGTAGTTAGAAATTTCTTTAAAAATAATTTAATAACAATTAATCGATTCATTCCAAAAAATTTTGTTAATATTCTATTGAAATTACCTATAATTAAATTCTCGCGAAAAATTTAGTTAAAATTGTATTAAAAATAATTGAATCTTAATACGAATTGTAACAAAATTTATAGAAATAATTTAATACTTTCGACAAACATTATAACAAATTTTAAAAATAATGTAATTCTTGCAAAACATCCCATTCAATTTATTAAATATAAATAAATATTTATAAAAGTAATTGAATTCTTGAATATAACTAATTTAATTTAATTACTAATCTAATTGAATTTTATAAAATTTTTTGAATTCTTCCCAGAACATTATTACAATTTTTGAAAATAATTGAATCCTTTCAGGAAATGTTATTAAAATTGCATTGAAAATGCTTGAATTTCTAAAAAGAATTTTATTATTTTAAAAAGTAATTTAATTCTTTCAAAAAACTTTTATAAAAAATGTACTGAAAATAATTAAATTCATCCGTAAAAATTTATTATTTATATGACAATAAATCAATTATTATAAACATTCTGCGAATACTTTTGAAAATAATTCAATTGTTCAAAGTTTCTTAAAATCGAAGTGTTAATAATTGTAATTGAAAATTTGTTTATTGAATTTCAGTAACATTTTTTGGAAATAATTAAATCCCTCCCAGAATTTCATTAAAATTTTTATAATTGAATTTTTGAGAGAAATCAAAAAAAATTCTATTGGAAATTATTGAATTCATCTGCAAAAAAATTTATTATAACTATAAAAATAATTAAATTTCTCTAAAACATTTTATCAAAAATTTTAAGGGTAGGTAATTGTATTATTTCGAAAAGTTTTATTAACAAGTTTTATAAATAATTGAAACGTTTCGGGAATGTTTTTAAAAAACTGTAATTTAAATAATTATATTTTTTTGAAAAATGTATTGTTTATAAAAATAATTCAACTCCTGTGAAGAATTTTATTATTTATAAAAATAGTTGAATTTTAGCGAAAAATTTTATTAATACTTTTGAAAGTAATTAATAATAATTGTAGTTAACTAATTAAAAGCTATTTTTATGAAAATTATAATAGAAATCCTTTGCATCAGAAATGAATAAATAAAAGTGTTACTTTCATAAATTCGTTGCATTTATTTTTACATTTCTGATATGAATTTTCTTTTTTAATGTTCCATTATTTATAAAGTGACGATTTATTTTTATAGCTAAATAATTTCTACTTTATCTGAATTTAATTATTTACTTTTTCATGGAAAGACACTTAAATTAGCATCGAGTTTATATTTTAAAAGTCACTTCCATTATATTAAAATTGAAAATAATGTTTTATATAAAATTTAAAAATATAAATTTAAAAATTAAATTATAAAAATAAAATTATTATTTAAGATTATAATACGTTTTATTAAAAATAAGTTTATAATTCCCACCTGTCGTCACCATGTTGATCGATGACATTTTTCCTCATTCAGAAATATAAAATTACATAGTCTCAATTCCTGGTGCTTCGAATTTTTCTTTATCATCCTCATTATTTTCCTTTATTTATCCAGAAATCGAAAATTAGTGAAAGTTCCTTGATTGTAATACTTCCAACGTTGTTATTTTATTCCTCATCAAAAAATCGAAAATTAGCGTCAGTTTTTCCGTAGTGATTAGAATTATTATCACGAACATTATTTTTTTGCTCATCCAAAAATGGAAAATTAGTCTCAATTTTTTGCATGTTGAATTTTAACAAGTCCAACGTAATTATTTTTCTCCTCATCCAGAAATTGAAAATTAGTGTCAATTTTCCCAGCCAACCTGAAAAAAAGATACTTTTATACTCTTCTGTGAAAAAAAAAATTATAACGAAATTATTTCTTTTTTAAATACTAGTTCTCTCTCTCTCATATATATACAGTTTGAATTTTCCCTCAAGTTCTCCAATTTTAAGTATAAAGTTTCTTTTTTTTCAATTTGCAAGCATTGAATAACTCAGACAGGGAGTTTCGAGCTGAAAATTTACGGAGAGATATTTTGAAATTCTGCACTGGTCGGACTTTGCCGAGTGTTCCTTACGAGAGGTTTTGAGAAATATTTCGCAAAATACATGGCACGTGCGTGCTCGCGGGGTCGAATTGAAGAACCAGGGAAAATCGTGAAAAATATCGTTTCTATTCGTTCTTGGGAAAAATGCAAGATACTATAGAACTTCGAATGCATAAAAAGGTGAAAATAGCTTTGGATATAATTCTCTCTCTCTCTCTCCTTTTTCTTTTCTTTCTTTTTGAAAGATAAAAAGAAGGATAAATCCATTATATAATGTCGCCGGGCAAAGTAATGATTTTTCACAATCCTTTTATATGCATTACAAGAGTTGATTGAATTTATCATCATCGCAATGATTTTTAGATTATATAATAAAAAAGATCGCTAAGAGATTGAATTATCAAACGATCGCTATGATTAAATTACTAATCTTGGAACTCATTTGTTTTTGATTGCAACGTCTAATGAGTTTAGCCTGTTCTTATGAGATTCGAAGCTGGGTGTTTGGAGTAATTCTCTTTCGATTTGAACGACCATACTCCCTGGGGTGAAACTATCGCCCAGACTTTCAAAGAATCGAGGGATGGAATCGCTTAAAGCGATTTCAGCGGGTTTAAAGTTCTCTCGCGGTTTACCCCCTTCAATGTCTTGGGAGTCAAGAGTCTCGAAGCTATCCAACATTTCCTCCATCCATTGTCATATTTTTCTTTGAAAAGACAATGCCTATAAAATTGTAAGTCAATTAAATTTATCTTCCACATTAGAGACAAATTGGTATTTATGAATTATAAAAAAAAACAGGAAATTAATTGTGAAATTCATTTAATTAAACTATTAAAATTAAAACTCATTAACCAAAACTAAAACAAATTAAAATTAAACTTACTTAAAATTTTACTAAATTAAAATTAAAATTCACTGCAATTAATAATAAATTAAATTAACTAGTCTAATTATTATATTTAAATTAATCAAACCACGGATGCTGAGACTTTTTCGACTACTTTCAAATAATGTGACTTTTATCGACTTATATTAAAAAATTGAGAACATTTCCGAATTTTTTTTTACAAATTTTGCAACAAAATACTACATTTCTAGTATTAACTGCAACTTATTTCAATTTTTATTAGTGTGAAATTTATAACCATGGACAAACTTCTGAAAAGTTATTTTTTAATAAATTTTCTAATTAAAATTCTAATTCTAATTGAAATTTTGTAGAATTTAACTCAAAGTAATTGATTTTTTTCAAGTATGTTAATGTAAGTTTTAAAAATTAATTTTTGAGGAATTGCAATTTGCAAAAATTTGAAAATATTTTTAATTCTTAAAAATTTTATTGAAAAATCTTCAAGTTTAAATTTAATGAAAATGAAAATTAATCAACATTAGTTCCTAAAAATTATATTAAACAATTTTCGAAAAAAGTAATTCTACGAATTTTTAATTAAAAAGCTTTAAAAAAATTAGTTTTTATTATTATTATACTTAATGATAATTAATATGGAATTAATTTTTCATAAAATTCTTTTGTCATAATTTTATAAATTCAAAGTTTACTTTTTTAGACTTATCAAAATTTTTGAGAAATCATTTATAAATAAAATTCCACAAAAATTTGATTTTTTAAAAAATATTTTCTAAAAATTCAATTATTTTTCAAAAATTTTACCAAAATTCAATTACTTTTCATTCAAAGATTTGATCAAATTTTTAATTATTTTAAAAAAATTTTACTAAATTTCAATTAATTTACAAGGGTTTTATCAAATTTCAATTATTTATCAAAGATTTTATCAAATTTAATTTATTTCTCAAAAGTTTTATGAAATTTCAATTATTTTTCAAAAAGTTTAACAAATGTCAATCTTTGAAAGATTTAATCAAATTTTTAATTATTTTAAAAAATTTTACTAAAATTTAATTAATTTTCAAAGATTTTATCAAATTTCAATTATTTATCAAAGATTTTATCAAATTTAATTTATTTCTCAAAAATTTTATCAAATTTTATTTATTTTTGAAAGATTTATTCAAATTTCAATTATTTATAAAAATTTTACCAAATTTAAATTGTTTTTCAAATATTTATTTATAGATAAATGATTGAGAAATGAAGTTTCGTTAAAAATTGTAGAAAATAATTCAATTTCGGAAGGGTTATTCTTGTAGTTTTAGAAATTATTAAATTTCAGAAGTTGAAATTTTATTAATTTCTCTTCTCCCGAAAAAAAGAAATAAAATGTATTTAAATATTTATTTAACAAAATTATTCAAATTTGGATTAATCGAATTTGAAAAAGTCATAGTGAAGAATCAAGAAAATAAAAGATAAAATTTTTGTGACAACACTTAATTAAATAAACGACTTTTTAACTATTTTTAATCGTCGAAAGCGACATTTTTCCCTCGTTAAAGTCGATCCG
Organism: Leptopilina drosophilae; assembly: GCA_032873175.1. Taxonomy (NCBI): domain Eukaryota; kingdom Metazoa; phylum Arthropoda; class Insecta; order Hymenoptera; family Figitidae; genus Leptopilina; species Leptopilina drosophilae. The sequence continues at coordinate 32,805,246 of CM065485.1, forward strand.
AGGCCTGATTAATTATAAAATTATTAATTTAAAGTATTGTATAACTAGCAATTTAAATAAAAAAAATTGTAATTTGGAGAAAAAATTTGAATATAGTAGCAATTTATATTTTTAAAGAGTAATTGCAATAATTTTATCTCTCGAAAGCGTTTGCAATTTTAATTTGAATACACGAAAATATATATCAAAAAGCGACCAAGTTTATTATGAAAAAGCAAGAGCTTTTCGTGTTATAAATGGCGAATTTTTAACCAAATTGCGTGGCAATTTAAAAAATTCCTATTTATTAAAAAATAATTATTCACCTGTAAAATTATTAACTTTGCTGCCAATATTTTTATTCAATGTATGCAATTCTTCAAGAATAGAAAAATTTCGTCTGCGTATCGTCCGTCTTTTTTCCAGAAAAAAACAAGAGAACGAAGTCCTTGACAGTTTGACACAGTAAACATAACCTAAAAAAACAAAATTCAAATTTGCAATCCCAATTTTCATTAATATTAATTACTGATAAAGTCTGTATAATTACGGACAGTAATATTAGTTTTTTAACTCCAACTGTTTACTACTATTTTCAAGAATAAAATTTTGTTAATTAATTGTTGATTATTAAGCAAAAAGGAAAAAAGTCCGGTGCAAATGATCGGCACGCTCGGCACGTGAAACATAACCTAAAAAAGTAAAATATAAATTCCTATTGTTTGCACCGTAAATACATTTGTTTGACGAAAATATTTGTATCAAAGTTTAATTTAATATTCAAAAAATGCTGTGTCAACTGTAAATAGTGACAAGAACCCTTATCTTATGACCGCAATCGCCCTCTCAAAGAAATTGTAAACAAAGAATTCTTCGGGTAGTGAGAAAACAAAAGATGTATTTTCTCAAGGCATATTTGGAATATTTCCAAAAACTTTTCTTTCCCACTTCCTCGATGTATTATTTAAAGTGATAAAAAATTATCTAAAATTGAAAAGTGAAATTCTTTATACTCACACACGCACTTTTTTTTAATACAGTTCCATGTAGAAATTCTCCCCTGCGAACGACTTCCACGACCAATGACTGAACTCTCCTCCCGTCGCGTCGACTCGACTCGATTCGCCTCGCCTCGGATGCTCCTAGTCAGTTTCAGCTTTCAGTCCGGGGCGAATACTTCACGAGTGAGTTACGTGAATTCTCTCTTCCTTCGATCAGAAACCACCCGAACTGTCAAAAAAAAAACCAAAACTGTGAATCTCTTTTCTTTTTCCTTTATCCTATTTAGTGAGTGCTCAAAACCGGAAATAGTTAAAAACAGACTAAAATACTTCGGGGAAAAAAGTTTTGATTTTTCACGGGGGAAAATTTACAAGGGCGACCCGGAAAAGCAGTAGTCGTAGCACGCTGCTTTTGGTGGTAGAATCGATCGTTCGTTGCCTTTCTGGTCCGAGGTGCCGGTTTTTTTTTACATTTTTTTTTCGTTATACGCGAAAATAAAATTTACCGGAAGTTAAAGGCGGTATTGTTGCAAAATAAAAAAAAGTGTTAATCGCCAACTTTAGAGTATAGAGTCGGGGCCAATCAGAACGCGTTGTTTAAATTGTAAACATTTCTGATTTGGACATTATCCCGCCAATAAAAATTATTGCTCAATCATTTCCCCCTCCCCCTGCCCCCCTCGGTTTTTGCGCGGTTGACTGCCTTTCAGTTATTAATTAGTTCCCTTTAAAGATGAAGTATCGTTGGATGGTTTTAACGGTTTTTTTGTCGCGATAATGTTCGGTGATGGAAGAAATATTATAGTGTGATATAAATATGTGCATTAAGGATATAAATTTCACATTTCAGTGAAAATATCGGCGATTTTCATGGGGAGGAGTGGATTTAAGGGTTAATCGAGAGTAGTACTCTTTCTCTTATATACGGATTGTCCAGTGTCAAGTGGATTTCGACGAGGGTTACTATAGGAATTCATCAACAAAACGATGGTAAGTTCTTTCTTTTTATTGTTATATTTTGAAATCTGTTTCTGGTGGTTTGTTGTTTGTGAAGCCGGGAGATTGATTTCACATATTATAATGCGGTCTAGAAAGGAGACCGGCGTTTAGAGGTTAGAACCTTTTTTTGACCTGCTTTTCTAAATGTGTTTTTCTTTCGTTTTTCCCCTTTTTCCGACATGGGAGATTTAATTTTTGATTTTATAAATAGATTAACGTTTAATGTAAAGATGTTTTTTTTTTTTTTTGATACTTTTTCTATTATTAATGTTTATTTGCTCTAATTGAATCACACCTTAACGAACAGCTGTTTTGGCGGGATAAATAAACAAAGTGACGGGAACATATTTACATTAGAGGGACTATTGTTGACCCCTTTTTTCATAATCCCTGATTTACTGTCATTTGTTTTAGACTTTTATCTTTATTTGCACAATAATTTCTGAAATTACATGGACAAGAAAAATAAGTTTGACTTATTTAGTTTCTCTTTTTTTTGACAAGAAAAATTTAAGGTTAACTATTTTTTTTACTATTTTGCTTTTTCGAGTATTTTATCAGTTGAAATTTTTTTCTACACATTATGTCAAAGTTATTTATTATTTCTTTTGGAATTAATTTCGAATTGTTATTGCGAAACCGTGTAGTAAATAATTAGTTGAATGATGTACGTTTTGATGATAATGAATAATTTGAATAATAATAGTGTATAATTTCCATTTTGTATTAAATGAAATGTTAACGATAATTATAAATATATAAATCTTTTGAATATATTTATTGATGGAGGTGTATCAGTTTAATTTAAATGTATATAGCACTATATATATGGACGTGTACATATTAATTAAATTACGCAAAATGATAACATGTTCACTTTGAAAATTAAACCAATACTAAATATTAATTGAAATACTGAAAATGGTTACACTTAAATGAATAATTGTTTTATTTATATGTTTATTTTTTCTTATTAATATAAATTGTATACATAAATAATTCGAAATGGAAATATGTTATATGTTTAAAAGGTTTTTCTTTATTATTATATTAATAATATTAATAATATGTCATAAAATTTAATTTCTGATAATTAATATGTTTATCACAAATTGAATAGAATTAAAAATATCTTTTTTGACATATTAATTAATGATAAAATACTAATAATAATTCAATTTGTTGACAAAAAATTGTGATTCATTGATGACTTAAAAAGTTTTATTTTTAATGATCGATTTTAAATGTTGAAATAAACAGAAGTCAGTAGAAATGAAAAATTGTCAATATATTTTTAAATTCAAGTTTTGCTAATAATTTTACTTATTTTTAACTCATCTATATTTAAACAGTGTAGTAACAAATTTTTTATTATTATTATTAAGTATTTATTGTAAATATAATAAATTTTCATAAAATTTGAAACGAAACAATTTTTTGTGTTACACTTTTTAAAAATTACTAGAATAAAATGTTATTAAAATTGTATTGCAAATAATTGGATACTTCGAAAGAAGAATCTTATTATTTATAAAAACAATTGAATTCTAAGAAGAATTTTATAAAAATCTTTGAAAATGTACAATTAAATTGTTTTACAAAAAATATTTGAAATTTTTTAAAATAGCTCAATTTTTTTTAATAATGTTAATTGCCAGTCTGAAAATAATTAAATTTTACGAAGTATTTATTACACGTTTTCAAAATAATCTTGATTGTTAATAATTGTAATTAAAAAGTTGATTATTGATTTTTATTAAAATTTTTTGGAAATAATTGAATCTCTTCCAGAAATTCATTAAAATTTTGGATAATAATTGAATTTTTGGGGAAATTTAAAAAAAAATTCTATTGTAAATGAATTCAAATTCATGCGGAAAAATTTGTCATTTATAAAAATTATTCAATTCTTATCAAACATTTGATAAAAAATTTTAAGAATAATTGAAATGTCTTGAAAAATTCTATTAACAATTTTTATTAAAATTGCATTGAAAATACTTGAATTCCTAAAAAGAATCTTATTATTCAAAAAAGTAATTGAATTCTTGTGAGGAAGTTTATTAAAATTGCACTGAAAATAATTAATTGTGTGGGAAACAATTTATTATTTATAAAAATAAATCAATTATTATAAACATTCAACGAATACTTTTGAAAATAATTTAATTCTTCAAATTTTTCAAAAATCTATTGTTTGTTAATAATTGTAATTGAAAATTTGTTTATTGAATTTCAGTAAAATAACTATAAAAATAATTAAATTTCTCTAAAACATTTTATCAAAAATTTTAAGGATAGGTAATTGTATTATTTCGAAAAATTTTATTAACAAGTTTTATAAATAATTGAAACGTTTCGGGAAAGTTTTTAAAAAATTGTAATTTAAATAATGAAATTTCTTTGAAAAATTTATTGTTTATAAAAATAATTCAACTCTTGTGAAGAATTTTATTATTTATAAAAATAGTTGAATTTTAGCGAAGAATTTTATTAATACTTTCGAAAGTAATGAATAATAATTGTAGTTAATTAATTAAAAGCTATTTTTATGAAAATTATAATAGAAATCCTTTGCATCAGAAATGAAAAAATAAAAAAGTGTTACTTTCATAAATTCGTTGCATTTATTTTTACATTTCTGATATGAATTTTCTTTTTTAATGTTCCATTATTTATAAAGTGACGATTTATTTTTATAGCTAAATAATTTCTACTTTATCTGAATTTAATTATTTACTTTTTTCATGGAAAGACACTTAAATTAGCATCGAGTTTATATTTTAAAAGTCACTTCCATTATATTAAAATTGAAAATAATGTTTTATATAAAATTTAAAAATATAAACGTAAAAATTTATAGCATTAAAAATAAGTTATTAAACGATTATTATACGTTTTATTAAAAATATTTTTAAAAACATTAATGATCCCTATGTTTTGAACGTTCAAATGAACGAAATATTTGTTATTGAAGATATTTTAATAAATTACAAATCATAAAAAAATTTTAAAACTAAAATTTTACTTTTACAAACTCAGTAATTAATTTTTTTGATAATTGCAATTAAAATTAAATTTTTAGAAGAAATAAATAAATTTCGTTCATTTGAACGTTCAGAACTTTCAGTTCTTAAAAATACGAAGTTGAAGTCCACAAAGTTTATCAACGAAAAAAAATTGTTTAATGCAATAAAATATTATTTTTAATTTAATATTTTATTGTACAAGAATTATTATCAAAACATAAACTTCAATATTTTTGTTTAATTATTTTTGTGTGAATATTGTTGCATTATTTTTAATTAATTTACTTAAGGAACAATATTTTTTCGTTGATCAACGTTGAGGAGTTCAAGTTGGTTAAAAATTACACCCAGAGAAAAATATTATTTAAACCAAATATATTTTATTTGACTTGAATAAACGTATATTTGTCTCAGAACCAACTAGACTTTTTATTTGTTTTAAATAAAATTTATATTTGACATAAATGAAACATATTCTTGAGTTAAATAAAATTTTATTTGAACCAAATAAAATTTATTTGAAACAAATAAAATTTATTTGAAACAAATAAAATTTATTTGAAACAAATAAAAAGTTTAGTTGGTTCTGAGACAAATATACCATTTCTCTGGGTGTATAAAAAATATTTATGAAAAAATTTATTAAAATCATTTTGTTAGAAAAATTGATAGAAGTTGCAGTAAATATTTATTTATTTAAATGAAAAGTAATAAAAATATAGTTGAAACTTTATGGAAAATTATAATAATTTTTTATTTTCTATCATATGTTACATTTGAACTAATTATTTATTATCGTTTCTTGTTTAATTTCTTTTCTTCGTAACAAATGTTTATTAATTTTTCTTTCTGCTATAATTCAGTACAATTTTTTTTTATTGAGTTATAATACAATGAGGGACGAAATGAGCAGGGGTATCATTAAAATTAGGTACAAGAAGAACATTAGTTCTGTATATTCTCTAACCAAAATGATATCTCGCTACCCTCTCTTGGTATTCTAACTCGATGTTACTTTATCATTCTGGTACTAATGACCTTAGTCTGTGATAACATTGCACAATAGAACAGTGCACTATAGCAGTATGTACTAGAGTTCTATAGCTGCTCTATGAATAGTGATTATCTAAATGTGACCACGAACAGTCGATGGTCTTTAACAATAAGATTTCAACTCGGTTTTCCCTCCTATAAATATTTGCTCTTGTTGCCTATATTTCTAAAAATAAATAAATATATATAAATATATATTTAATACTATAAATACAAACAATTGGTATTTTTATTTCTAAACTAAATTTACCATTTCATTAAATATTTGATCTATATTTTCACCGTTTTTTCTTATTTTTAAAATTAAAATTAAAAACGAAAATTTGGATAAATTCAGTTCAACTAATTTCTGTGTTTAGAATGAAAATTTTCCCTCAGCTGAAATTTAGAAAAATAAATTTTCTTTAATTGGAATAAAAATATATTTTACTAAAAAAAATCTTTGTTGAGTGATTATATTAATCAGCAGAAAAATCACGATTTATAACAAATTTAAAAAATTCGTCTTGTGGGAATAGTGCCAAATTACTTTTTTCTAAATAAAAGCCAATTGTGATTCACATGTTGAATGGCAATATATATATAATACAATAATGTTTGAAACACATCAACTCATTGACGTGTATAAGACTAAACAACCGTTTTCCGTGTTGATAAATGGAGTGAGAGAGAGAGACAGAGACAGAGAGAAACAGTAATTTGAATTGAGCATTTCGAGAAAGTAGATGACGTTATATTGAGCTGTTATAGGCGAATTGCTTCTTTAGTATTATATATTGTTTGTTATAGAAAGTCAAGACTTGAGGAAAACAAACAATTGTTTAAAGTACTCAAGAAAGTTGGTCCTCCCTTGACTCTCGAATAAACTGTTCGCATTCAGCCATCAAGGAGTATATAGAGAAGAAAAGTTAATTGAATGTCTTACTCCGGGCAAGTAACTTTCAATGTTTCTCAAAATGTTATCCAAGTCTTATATGGAGCAATGATGAAGGATTTAATTCGTTAAAACGTACTCTATATATATATAAAATATATAATATTTAAGTTATAGACTTTACGATTCTATTGTGCTTTACGACTGTTATAGTCTTTTTATAACACAAGGGGAAGGGGGGGGGTTGTAAATATTTTACCGAAATTAATTAATATATATTTATAATTTATTAATATAAACATTATAAACTTTATAAACTTTATAGAGTATTATAAATTATTAATATTAAAATTATTATTATTATTATTATTATTATTATTATTATTTGCACCCAGAGAAATGGTATATTTGTCTCAGAACCAACTAGACTTTTTATTTGTTTCAAATAAATTTTATTTGGTTTAAATAAAATTTTATTTCACTCAAATATATGTTTTATTTATATCAAATATAAATTTTATTTAAAACGAATAAAAAGTCTAGTTGGTTATGAGACAAATATACGTTTATTTAAGTCAAATAAAATATATTTGGTTTAAATAATATTTTTCTCTGGGTGTAGAGTAGAATTGGTGTAAAGTCAACGTTTATCAACGAAAAAAAATTATTCACTTATTAAATTAATAAAAAGATAATGCAGCAACATTGCCACAAAAATATTTAAAAACAAAGTAAATTGATGTTTGTGTGATGATAATAATTGTTACATAAATAAATATTGAAATAAAAATAATGTTCGACTAGATTAAACCAATTTTTTTCGTTGATCAACGTTGTGGACTTCAATTTCGTGAATTCTAATACTAAACCTTCGATTTTCTCTATTTGTTGAATACTGAAAAAAAATTTATTTGATTCATCTAATCGACTGCTTGCGACTATTATTAATTAAATATTTACTTGAATTGAATAATTTTTATTTGGGTCAATTAAATTGTTTTTGCTTCAAATATACTAAAATTACTAATTAAAATACAATTTATTTTATTCAAATAAAATATGACATAAAAGTTATTTGATTCAAGTAAATATTTATTTGATAATAAACAAGTTTTCGGTTATTTAAATCTAATACATTTTTTTAGTGAAAAACTATCATAAAATAATTATTATAAATTATAAATTATTTAATGAATGATTTTACCTAAATATTTCAAAAGTAATTGAATTTTAAAAGAATTGCGTTTACAATTTTTATAAATAGATGGACTTCAAAAGATTTTAATTTTAAATTTTAGAAAATTTCTATTTTTAATCAATTAAATTAAAATTTTTGAACTACTTAGAATTTTGAAAAATTTTAATAATTCAAATTTTTTTTGTAATCAGTGAAATTTTTTTTATACATGCGTTTAATTCATTATTGAAAATAATTGATTTATCGAAGAATTTTAGTTAAAAACACTAAAAGATAGAATTTTGAAGAGGTTAAAAATTATTTGCAGAAATTGAATTATTTTCAAAAGTAATAAAACTCTTCGCCGATAATCAATTATGTTGAAAAATTTTAAAAAAATTCTCTTTAAAAATTCTATTATCTTTATTATGAAAAGCAAAATTAAATTATTTTAAAAAAATTTATTCCAATTGTTGGTAAAATTTTTTTTAATTTAATTATTTTTAATGTTTGCTTTTTTAATAAAATTTCACGAAACAATTCAATTATTTAATCCAAAATTAAAAAAAAAATTAGTCTGAAGAATTTAATTATTTTTAAAAATTTTCATAATATTCTTGGCAGATTTTAAATTATTTTTAATATACAAAATCTTCATCGAATTTCTCAAAAAATAAAATTATTGTTAAATTTTTTTTTTAAATTCGTGTCTTGACAATAATAATAATAATAATAATAATAATAATAATAACATAATAATTAAATTCTGATAAAATTTGTTACGAAAATTCAATTTCAAGAAACATTCAATTATTTAATAAATTGTTTTTTTAGTTAATTGATTTCTTGTAGAATTTTCTAATAAACATTGATTTAAAATTAAATTTCAGTAAAAATTTTGGATTGTAATTTAATATTATATTAAAAAATATTTATTTATTTGAAAAGTCTACGAGAATTGATTTATTTAACTCTAAAAATAAAAATTTTATTAAATAATTGAACTTTTTTTTAAAATTGAATTTTCATGAAGAACTTTATCAACAAATTTTTGAATAATAGTTGAATTCTTTTAAATAAGTTAAGTAAATGTTTCTTATATAATTGCATTTTTTGAGAAATTTGAAGAATATTTTGTATATTAAAAATAATAATTGAAATTGTGACAAGAATTTTATTAAAAATTTTGAAAATAATTGAATTTCGAAGAAAATTTTTATTATTTATAAAGATTATTTAAATTTTGATGGGAATTTTTGGCAATTTTGGAACGTAATTAGATTTTTGTGAATTATATGATAGTTACTTTTGAAAATAATTGAATTCTTGAGTTTTTCAATAATTTTCTAATTAATACTAAATGCACAGTTTTAAAAACCTGGAAAAATTACGTTTTTTAACCTGGAAAATTCAGGGAATTTGAAACGGGGAAAAGCGTGGCAACGCTGATTTGAGGGTCAGGAAAATTAGTGAAAATTTTGTCTGAAAATCAGGAAAAAGTCAGGGAAGAAGAAAATTATTTTGTAACAACTCTGATGAAGGGAAGTAAATTTAAAAACAGAACAGAGCTTAGAACTTGCCCTAGTATTTAAAAAAAGAGAATTTGCGTATGTAATTTTAACTTTTTTTTTATTGTTTTTCTATTTTATTCTCGCACTTGGAGAAATGTTTTTATGATCACAAATTGTATACATGCTGTGGGGGAAAAAGAAATTTTTTGCAATGTATTTTTGAGAATTGTTCTCCTAGAAATTGTAGGTAACAATTATTGAGAGAAGAGTGAGTGAGAGAGAGAGAGAGAGAGAGAGAGAGAGGGAGGAAACGGAGGTGATGGTTAAAAATAAGAGAAACGGAAAATAATTAAGAAAGAAATAGATATCGCTTGGCTTGTTAAATGCAGTTATTATGCGCCTTGTTCGCTCTCAACAGCGGAAGCTGACGATGAGTCTTTTTTAGTAATATATACGAATAGTATTGTATAACTGGCATGAACACGTACATCACCCTTTCGATAACTAGTCGGGCTTTTGTTCGCTTTTATACATAGAATGTAGATTACTCTCGAGAAATATACAAGTTTGTCACGTATATAGAGTAAAAGGGGATTCTTTCGATTCACATGTCTTTTTACCCTTTTTCTTCTCTCTCTCTCTCTCTCTTTTCTTCTCTCCTAGTGGGAGGCGAAAGTTTCATCTAACAAACTACTTGAACGCTATTTTCGTCTTTCGAAATTTTTGTTTGACTTTAAAGATTCGAAAAAGTTTCTCTCTTAATTTATTTCCGTTTCTCTATAGTTCTTCTATTGTCTATATATCGCTTCAAATTTCCCGTTTTCTATATTTTCTACAGGGTTGCCACAGGTCAGGGAAGTCAGGGATTTTTACTAAAAGTATTGGAAAAAATTGAATTTTTAAAAATCACGAGAAAACTGAATTTTTTTTCTTTTTGCCTCGTAAACTATGAAATTACCAGAAATTTTAATAAAAAAACCTTCAATTTTTTCTATTTCTGACAATAATTTCTTTTTAAATAACTTAAATTTTCAAAAACTATCATAAAATTAATAATTAATAATAAATAATAGATAAATAATAATAATAAATAATTAAATAAAATTAATAATAACTATCAGAAATTATGACTTTTAAATTATTTTATGAATCATTTTTACAATTTTCATAAATACTAGATTGATAAAAGAATTTTAGTTAAAAAAAACTAAAAACATTAGTTTTTGGAAAAGTTACAAATGGTTACAGAAATTCAATTATTTTCAAAAGTTACAAAAATTCTTCGCAGAATTTCAATTATGTTCGAAAATTTAATAACAATTCTCGTCAAAATTACAATTATTTTTACAAATAATAAAATACTTCATTAAAATTAAATTATTTTTAAAAGTTTTAATAAAATTCTTGACAAAATTCTACAAAAATTTAAATAGAATTATATTTAAAAATTTTATAAAATTCTTGGCAAAATTTTGTAGGAATTCAATGTATAATGAATTTCTTCAAAATAATTCAATTATTTTCATAAGTAGTAATTAAATTTTTCCCAGGAATTCAATTATTTAAAATACAAAATTTAATAAAATTTTTCGAAAAATAATTATCAATGATTTAAAAAATTCTTCACCGAAATTCAATTAGTTTTATAAACTGGAATAAAATTCTTTGTAAGAATTCAATTATTTATATAAATAATAAAATTCTTCACCGAAATTTAATTACTTTTATAAACTTGAATAAAATTCATTGGAAGAATTAAATTATTTTCAAAATTAATAAAATTCTTCGCAAAAATACAATTATTCTCAAAAATTTTTTAAAAATATTTTTTAAATTTCAATTACATTTATAAATAAAAAAATTCTTCTTCCAAATTCAATTATATTTAAAAATTTTAATAAAATTCTTGGCAAAATTTTGTAGGAATTCAATTTTTAATGAATTTCTTCAAAATAATTCAATTATTTTCATAAGTAGTAATAACATTTTTCACAGGAATTCAATTATTTAAAATCAGGGACTTACACGAACACGAAAAAACACGAAAATTCGTGTCGTGCCCGTGACACGAATTTTCGTGTTTTTTCGTGTTCGTGTAAGTCCCTGTTTAAAATACAAAATTTCATAAAATTTTTCGAAAAATATAAATTATTTAAAAATTTCATCACCGAAATTCAATTATTTTTATAAAGTGGAATAAAATTTTTTGTAAGAATTCAATTATTTATATAAATAATAAAATTCTTCACATAAATACAGTTATTCTTATAAATTTGAATAAAATTCGTTGGAAGAATTAAATTATTTTTAAAATATAATAAAATTCTTCACAGAAATCCAATTGTGTTCGAAAATTAAAAATAAAAAAAAAATTCTTGTTCAAATTCCAAGTAACTTTATAAATAATAAAATTCTTCTCTATAATTAAATTATTTTCTTAAAATTTTAAGAAAATTTAAATTATTTTCATAAGTTATAAAACTCATCGCAGAATTTTAATGATTTTTTAAACAATATATATATTTTAAACAAATTTCTTGAAAAATGTAATTATTCTTAAAAAATTTATTAAAATTTGTCAAATTAAATTCATATATTTAAAAATTTATTGACAAAATTCTTTATGAGAATTAAATTTTAACAAAGAACATTCTATTATTCAATAAATTATTTGTTTTTTAATTTAAATAATTGAATTTTTCTAGAATTGTCTAATAAAAATTGATTAAAAAATGAATTAACGGATAATCGATTTATTATTATTTATAAAAGTAATTAAATTATTGCCACGAATTTTATTACATTTTTTAAAAATAATTCAATTTCTTCGAGAACTCTTACTGCTTGTAAAAATAATTGAATTCTTGCGAAGGATTTTTTTAGGATTTTTGTAAATAATTAACCTATTCTGAAAAATGTTATGGTAATAATATTCTTATAAGTTGTTCAATTTAAAAAGGTTTGAATTTGAATGTTTTGAAGAATTTTAATTCCTACTGAATAATAGTAATGAATAAATATTTATTTAAAAAAGAAGTTATTGATGTTTTTGAATAATTTTACAATTAATGAAATTTGTAAATAAATTTAATAGAACATTTTTTCTTGATTATCTAATAATTTTTAGAGTGAATCAGAATATTCTTTAGGGTCAGGGAAAAAGTTGAAAATTTTGTCTGGGAGTCAGGGAAAAGTCAGGGAAAAATATATAAAATTAAATATTTGTGCAGGGATGGCTTCGAAAGTTTAGTTTCATTTTATTTTCGAATATCACAACAAAACAAAATACAGGAACCTTTTAGTGTTGTTAACAGAATGAAAACATAATTCAAGGATGTTTTAGTTTCGATTCCTGCGCATCAAAACAAAATTATGTTTATGTTTTTATTCAGTTTTGAAGCCATCCTTAGGGTTGGCTTCGAAACTTTAGTTTCATTTCCGTTCTGAATAGCGCAATAAAACTAAATACTGGGACCTTTTAGTTTTGTATCCAGCACCAAAACTAAATACACCGGCCTTTTAGTTTTGTTTTCTACTCCAAAACTAAATTATTTTTTCGTTTTTATTTAGTTTCGAAGCCATCCCTGTATTTGTGTCAACCCTGCTATGTATCGTTTCAAATTTTCCGTTTTCTATATTTTATATTAATCGACTCCTTACCATATATATTAATATACAAATGATATTTTTCTTTTCTTTTTATTTACTGTCAACAAATAGAAAAATTGTTCCTAATCTATATCATGTGTGTCATTAATAATATTTGAATAAACATACTGATTGCTGAAGAGAGAAAACAAAAAAAAAATAACGAATGAATAAATTATTGATCTTTCTGGCATGCTCGTTGAAGGGTGTAAATAATTGATTAGATTTGAGGGTTGAGGGGGGTAGAGAGGGGGGGGGGTCCTAATAACCAGAAATTTATTTGTCTTCAATCAAAATGTGTACTTGAGCTTCTCGTAGAAACGTCGATTACTATTGGCGAATAAATCAACGTCAGTCAAACATGCCCGCGATCGATTCAAATTATTTGGAGTGAAACTCAAACCTTTGCTCTCTCGTAATATAACGATGTACGTGTGCACATCGATCGTTTGCGTTAAAGAAGCCGCCAGTGATTCTAAAACTGAATGAATATACACACCGCGTGCAAATGCAAAATACATGAATATATAAATGTTGGAATCATGTTGGCGCGCATGAAAAGGAGGGTAAAAAAAAACGAACTACCGCACCAATTCACGCGCGATTTATGAGGTTTCTGTTGAAAAACGCGTAAAATTTAATTTGCAATATGTTTTTTTATGTGCTTTATGTTTATAATAATAATTTTTTTGTTTTTAGCTGTAATGTATATTTACGTGTGTGTGTGTTGAGCGCGAAATGATCCGCGGAACGATGATAACAATAGGGTATGTTTTTACGACCTTCAACCTCTCTTACTGTTTTTTTTCTTTTCCCCTTTAACCCCCTCGTTCCCTTCACTCTTTCGCCCCTCGTTTCCCATCACTTTCTCTGTCTATTGCAAATTTCTCATCCCTATATATAGACACACAGTCTCTACTTTTTCCCCCTTAGCAAATATTAAACGCTTGGAAGCATTCTGATTTCCGAATGAAAATATCATTGAGGGTCTAACAGGCGTTAATTACACGTGCGATTTCTGTCCCTTTTTTGGCTTAACTTTCAAGGTATTTAGTCTTTTTAAATCGATTTTTTATTTGCCCCTGACAGGGTTCGAACTAGGTCCGTAAATTCCGTAAAAGTCCGTAACTTTGCTTGAAGTCCGTAAAAATCTGTTTTTTTGAAAAAAAGGTCCGTAAAGTCCGTAATTCGGTTGAAAAAGATTCGTAAAGTACGTAAATTATACGATATAATTTAGATAATTTTAGAGAAATCACGAATGATTGAAGGAATTCAATTATTTTTAAAAGTAATAAAAATTCTTCGCAAAAATTCAATTATGTTCAAATTTTTTTGAAAATTCTCGTCAAAATTTCAAGTATCTTTAGAAATAATTAAATTCTTCTTCGAAATATCAATTATTTTTAAAAATTTTAATAAAATACTTGGAGAAATTCCAATTATTTTCAAAATTTTTCCTCAATTCAATGATTTTTAATGAGTTTCTATACTATTCTAATAAAATTTTTCAAAAGAATTCAATTATTTACAAATTTTTTTTATAAATTTCTTCGCAATATTCAATTATTTTCATAAATAATAAAATTTTTACACGTATTTAATTTTTTTGGCAAATAATAAAATTCTTATTAGGAATTCAATTATTTTGATTAATAAAAAAGCTAATTGCAGAATTTCAATTATTTTTAATACAATTTTAATCGAATTCCTTGAAAAATGTAATTATTCTTAAAAAATTTTATTAAAATTTATCAAAGAAATTTAATTATTTTAATAACTTTCGCTACACTTTATTTATTAGAATTTAAATATTATTTTTTATAAATTTTTGATTAAATTTCTTTAAAGAATGAAATTATTGCATTCAAAATTTTTAAAGCAATTCTTTGCATAAATTATCAATTATCTTTATAAATAATAAAATTCTTCTTGAAAATTGAATTATTTTCAAAAAATATAATAAATTTCTTGGCAAAATTTCAATTATTTTCAAAAGTTGTCCCTAATTTAATTATTTTTAATAACATTTTTCACAGAAATTCAATTATTTAAAATACAAAATTTAATAAAATTTTTCGAAAAATAATTATCAATGATTTAAAAAATTCTTCACCGAAATTCAATTATTTTTATAAACTGGAATAAAATTCTTTGTAAGAATTCAATTATTTTCAAAATTAATAAAATTCTTCGCAAAAATACAATTATTCTAAAAAACTAAAACAAAATATTTTTTAAAATTTCAATTACATTTATAAATAAAAAAATTCTTCGTCTAAATTCAATTATATTTAAAAATGTTAATAACATTCTTGGCAAAATTTTGTAGAAATTCAATTTTTAATGAATTTCTTCAAAATAATTCAATTATTTTCAAAAGTAGTAATAAAATTTTTCACAGGAATTCAATTATTTAAAATACAAAATTTAATAACATTTTTCGAAAAATATCAATTATACAAAAATATTTTTATAAAATTACTTTTATAAATTACTTTTATAAATTACTTTTATAAACTTGAATAAAACTCATTGGAAGAATTCAATTATTTTCAAAATTAATAAAATTCTTCGCAAAAATACAATTATTCTAAAAAACTAAAAAAATATTTTTTAAAATTTCAATTACATTTATAAATAAAAAAATTCTTCGTCTAAATTCAATTATATTTAAAAATTTTAATATAATTCTTGGCAAAATTTTGTAGAAATTCAATTTTTAATGAATTTCTTCAAAATAATTCAATTATTTTCATAAGTAGTAATAAAATTTTTCACAGGAATTCAATTATTTAAAATACAAAATTTCATAAAATTTTTCGAAAAATATAAATTATTTAAAAATTTCTTCACCGAAATTCAATTATTTTTATAAACTGGAATAAAATTCTTTGTAAGAATTCAATTATTTATATAAATAATAAAATTTTTCACATAAATACAGTTATTTTTATAAATTTGAATAAAATTCGTTGGAAGAATTAAATTATTATTAATATGTAATAAAATTCTTCGCAGAAATCCAATTGTGTTCGAAAATTAAAAATAAAAAAAAATTCTTGTTAAAATTCCCAGTAACTTTATAAATAATAAAATTCTTCTCTAAAATTAAATTATTTTATGGAAATTTTAAGAAAATTTAAATTATTTTCATAAGTTATAAAACTCATCGCAGAATTTTAATGATTTTTTATACAATATATATTTTAATCAAATTCCTCGAAAAATGTAATTATTCTTAAAAAATTTTATTAAAATTTATCAAAGAAATTTAATTATTTTAATAACTTTTGCTACAATTTATTTATTGGAATTTAAATATTATTTTTTATAAATTTTTGATTAAATTTCTTTAAAGAATAAAATTATTGCATTCAAAATTTTTAATGCAATTCTTTGCGATAATTATCAATTATCTTTATAAATAATAAAATTCTTCTCAAAAATTGAATTATTTTCAAAAAATTTAATAAATTTTTTGGCAAAATTTCAATTATTTTCAAAAGTTGTCCCTAATTTAATTATTTTTAATATCTATTTTAATAAAATTTTGCAAAAGAATTCAAATTATTTGAAAATTGGTTGATACAATTCTTTAAAGAATTCAATTTTAAGAAGCAT
Organism: Leptopilina drosophilae; assembly: GCA_032873175.1. Lineage (NCBI taxonomy): Eukaryota > Metazoa > Arthropoda > Insecta > Hymenoptera > Figitidae > Leptopilina > Leptopilina drosophilae. The sequence continues at coordinate 32,822,138 of CM065485.1, forward strand.
ACGTAATTATTATCAATAAATTGTTTTTTTTGTATTTAAATAATGAAATTTTCGCAGAATTTTCTCATAAAAATTGATTTAAAAATGGATTTCAGTTAAAATTTTAGATTATAATTGAATATTAAAAGTATTAGAGCGTAATATTAGAAATAATTAAATTTTGAAAAGGTTTCAGATTCAAATCTTTGAAAATTTGAATTTTTCATATTTTTAACTAAGTAACAATTCTGTGGAATTAATTTTTTTTGAGAAATTTTAATTGGGAATTTTTTTTTATATTATTTGAAGTTTTTATTTTCTAATACATATTTAATTGAAGAATTTACAAATAATTGAAAATCGAATATTGTGAAGAAATAGATTTGAAAATTGTCAAAGAACTTTTTCGAAAATTATTAAAAATAATCTATTTTAAGAAGAATTTTAGTTAAAAATTCTTGAAAATAATAATTGAATTGATAATGATTTTATCACTCTATCTTTAATTATTATAAAACATGAAGACTCGGAGTTATCGATATCTTCATGTTTCTTTTAGTTATGAAAAAATCTAATTTATAGTTATAATTAAAATGTTCTCTTACATATTTTTGTCAGTAATTGGTCCATAAATGGTCCGTAATTTTTCATTTTTGGTCCGTAAAGTCCGTATTTTTAAATACTTTCACTGGTTCGAGCCCTGCAGGCCCTGTGATTACTGTTTGAAAAAGTCGAAAGTGAATGAGGAAAAGTGAGAGATAAAATTCAAAGGCGATAAAAAAAATGAAGGAAAAAGGAATAAGGATGATTTGAAAAGAGGTTCGTGTAGGCTTGAAGGAAATATAAGACGAGAAGGAGTCGTTATGAATTCAAGTTGTGTGCAAGAAGGACCTCCTCATTGCTGGATGTGTCCTGTGAGATAGGAAATAATGTCGCTTGTTCGGAGACACGGGGATAAGTTATCCTGTCGACGCTCCTTGGAATTCCCACATCCTCTCTGTCACTCGTATTTCACTAGCTCTTAGCTGACAGGAACATGCTCATACTTCTTTCTCGTAGATGACCTTAGCACTCGAAGGAAACTTGAGATGCTGACCTAAAAGTTGGATAAACAGGGATAAAAAAAACTTGGACGTTTATTTTCGTCTTGACACAAAATAATTCTTTTGTACATTAAAATCCATTTCGTTTTTTTTGTGGGAGGATGGAAAATTGAAAAGTTGATGGAATCGAAAAGTTTTGACTGTAAAAAGTGAATATTTTTGTAAGCTTAGATTTAAATGTGAAAGTAAATTTTGAAAGTGTGCTTTCAGCTTCAACGCTTGATTTTGCGGAAAGTATTTAGATCGTTGTTTACTAATTTTCAAAGCAAGTATCGAAGATCTGGTTTTTGTCTTTAAATATGCGGCAGAATTTTGAGGTGAAAGGTGCTTTATATTAATGATTGTGTTGGAAAAAATAAATTTCTCATTCACAATATGAGTGTCTAGGGTGTCTACTAACTGGGAAATCCTTGAAAACCGGGAAATAACCGGGAATTTAATTTGACTGGAAAAAACTGGAAATTACCTGGAAATTTTTTTAACAAAATTAAAAAAAAGTTACATTACTTTAATTTGTTTTTAAAAAATCACTTTTTATTCAATTTTTATAGATATTTATACTGTTCTCTAAATTTTAATTAGTTAAAAATAATTAATTTGATAGTAAATAGTAATATGTAATTAAATTTGTTAAAGAATTTCATTAGAAACTTTTTAACAAATAGAATTTTTAAAGTATTTTAATTTAATCACTGATTAATAATCGAATTTTATAAAAAGTCATATCCTAATGCATATTCATATTTTTTCTCATAAAAATTTAAATTATTTTTAATAAATAAAAAAATTATTTACAAAAATTCAATTACTTTTGAAAAATTTAAATAAAATTCTTTGCCTAATTTCAATGATTGAAAAAAATTTCCTTTAGTTCAGTGATTTTCAATGTTTACTTATTTAATAAATATAACATTTTCCAAAAGAATTCAATTATTTAAAAAAAAATTGTTAACTTAATTGATAGTAAAAAAAATAATAAAAATTTTCCAGGAATTTTAATTATTTACAATTTTTTTATAGATCTTTTTACAAAATTCAATTATTTTTATAAATAATAAAAATTTTTACAGAAATTCAAGTGTCTTCAAAAATTTTTTAAAATCATAGTCAAAATTTTAATTATCTTTATAAATAATAAAATTCTTCTCCGAAATTCAATTATTTTCAAAAATTTTTCTCAATGAAACGTTTTTGAATTTCTTCTATTTTAATAAAATATCATATTCATTTAATTAAAAAATAGTTTTATAAAATTGGGCACAAAAATTTATTTCTTGAAATAAGTAAATATTTTAATAATTAGTCAAAATTTCACAGGAACTCAATTATTTACAATTTTTTCATAAATTTCTTCCTAATTATTTAATATTTTCAAAAATAATCCAATTTTTGCAGAAATTCAATAATTATTTACATGTCAATAAACAAATTATTTACAACTTTTTGATAAACTTCTTTGCAATAATTCCATTATTTTTATAAATAATAAAATTTTTCATAGAGACTCAGCTATTTTCATAACTAATTTTTTCTTTACAAAAATTCAATTTTCTTTTTCAATTTTCAATTATTTTCAAAAATAATAAAATTCTTTTTGGAAATTTAATTATATTTTCATAAATAATAAAACTTACTGTAGTTTTTCAATTATTACTTATACAATATTAATCGAATTCCTTAAGAAATGTAATTATTCTTAAAAATTATATTTGTGCTTGTCAAAAAAATTTAGTTTCTATAAAAAATTTATCTTAATAAACTTCTTTATGAGATTTGAATTCCAAGAAATATTTAATTATTTATTTCAATAGTGAGTTTTTAATTTATTTTTGATTTTAAACAATCGAATTTACTAACTTTTATACCAAATCGGGAATTTTTTCATTAAAATTAAAAAAAAAAATGATTACTTGAATTTGTTTTTAAAAAATCAATTTTTATTTCAATTTTTATAGATATTTATTCTGTATCTCTATAATTAGTTAAAAATAATTAAATTAATAGTAAAAAATCAGTCACCGATTCAAACGTATTATGTAAATAAATTTTAAAAAATTATGAAGTTAATAGAAATATTATTATTGTTTACAAAAATTTAAATAAAATTCATCACAAGAATTACATTATTTTAATAAATAACAGGAATTGTTTGGAAGAATTGAACTACTTTTATAAATAGTAAAATTCTTTGCAAAAATTTAATTATCAATACAATTTTAATAGAATTGAAAAATCAAAGTTTCAATTATAATTCTTATGAGACAAGTTTATTTTCAACAAATTGAGAAAATGTTTTGTTTAATTCGATTATTTTCCAAATTATCAATTAAAATTATTTAAAAAAAACATTATTTTCCAAAAATTTAATGATTCATTCATGTTTGAAATCAAATATAAATTTAATTTTGCGATGAGAAAAAACCGGGAAAAATTTAGGGCATAACCGGAAAAAACCGGGAATTTTGTTGAATAAAAATAGTGGACTAGAAAACTAGCAAATCAGTTTTTGTTGCCGTTTTAAGGAGGATGGTGACCGTAACATAACCTCAAAATCTGTCATAACTAAAAAAATGATTTCTAACGCAAACAAAAACAAGATAAATATCAATTATAAACAATTTTATAATATGTTGTTTTATTATTCTCGACAAAAATTATAATATGACAAACTATTTTGTTAACAATGTTTTTCTTTCAACATTTATTATTTTTTCTTTTGAGATCAGACGAAAATTGCAATTTTCAACGAATTTTTCAAAACAATAGCTCATTTAATTCAGTGAAACATTCTCTACAATAGTTATTTTTTTAATATTCTTAAAAATATGTTATTCAAAAATTATATTATTGTTGATAAACTATTTTAAGCAAAAATAATTTTTTTCGAAAGAAGTAAAACTAGATCTTTTACAATTGTTTGACATTGATATATTTATTTTGTTTTTGTTTGCGTTAAAATATAATTTTTATTTTTTACAGATTTTGAGGTTATGTTACGGTCACCATCCTCCTTAAATCTCTGTTGAAAAGGCAATCTTTGCTTCAGGGCTGCAATGATTTAAATCAAGTTGATTTAAATCATGATTTTAATCTTGATTTAAATCTTGACATTTAAATCATGATTTAAATCAAACTGCGAAATGCATTAGAAACCGAAAAGAATACAAAATTAGAATTTATGTTAAAAGTTTTTAATTAAATAAAAGTAAAAAAGAATATCTTATAAAGATAATATAATGAATATCAGAAAAGAATAATTATTATTTTTTGTTTATTTGGCGAAAGTTATTGAAAGATAAAAAATCTGTATTTTATATTTGAGTCAAAGAAGCATTAAATATCAGTATTTTGTTAAGATTTCCTAAACTTTTTTAAAACAAATTTTATTGTAACAAGAATTTATATATGTATTTTTTATTAAGGGTAGTTACAAATTATAAAAATAATTATAAATCAGAGATTTAGTTGGTCAGAAAAATACAGGGAATTTTTAAAAATTCTTTAAAAGTCAGGGAATTTTAATCGAAAGAAACCACAAATTAAAAAACTTTGATAAACTTAGTTTTTGTATTTAGACTTTTTTTGTATGATATTTAATAATTAAACAAACATTTTTTAAATGTTTTATGTTTTTTTTATAAATAAAATTGTTACTTAAAAAGCATTAATAAATTTTTATAAGATTTTTTTTAAGTGTAAAGTTAAGCGGAACTCTTCTGCCACAAAAATGTATTTTTATGTGCAGAATAAACATGAATTGAATTGAATTGCATTATTAAAATTTTAATTAGTAATGCAGAGTATTAAATAATAATTTAAAAATTTGTTAATCAGGAAACATGAAAAATTAGTCAGGAAAAATCAGGAAATTCTAAAAATGAAATTTTGCATGCTCCCTATTATTACTTTTTTAATTCCTAATATTAAAAAAATAAATATTTAAAAAATAGCATTAAAAAATGATTTAAATCAAAAAAATCCGATTTAAATCAAAAAAATCTGATTTTTTTGATTTTTTTAAAAAAATCATGATTTTTATCAGCCCTGCTTTGCTTATGTCTTGAAAGTTTGAGGCTAAAATTCTTAACGTTAGAAAACGAAAATTTAGAAGCGAATTTTTTTAATATTTCATTTATCTTGTATTTTTGATTTATCAATAAGATTGCCGTAAGTTAGCAGTATAAGTTTGCTGCAAGTAGTAAAATGTCCTTAATTCGATAGCTTACGCTGCAAGCTGAGAAAGCTTGTGGCAAGCTTGCAGACGACTTCAGCTTGCTTTGAATTGTGACGATTTCCAACTTGTATAGTAAACTTATAGCGCAAGCTTACAAATGACTCAGTATTTTTTTATTTTGAATAGAAGTTTTTAAATTTAATTTCTAAATTCACAGGATTATCGTTTTAAATACTTTATTTTAACGTTATATACACAGGGTGAAAGATTTCATATATGGCTAAGAGTATATGAAGCTCACAGTTACCGCGATGAAAAATTCACGCCGTCGATAACTGGCTTGTTGCATTTTTCATAACTCGCACAACTTTCTTATCCGGTGCTTATATCCGGTGTCGTTTGGGCCGGAACCCTCTGTAATCGTCAAAGTGGCGTCTCCAGAGAGCGATAAAAGGGCCTCGTGTCCGCTCCCAGCATCGCGACATCTTTCTCCCTTCTCTCTTTTATAAACTGTCGAGAAAATTTTTAACATTCCTTTTCTCTACTTTTCTTTTTTGCCCCCCTTTCTCTCTCCTTCTCCCTTGTGAAGAAAACTTGAAACTTTTTTTTCACGCTCGCAAAGTGTATATACATATTTTCTCATCCCCCCCCCCTCTCTCTCTCTTTGCGAAGACTTTATTTTTCTTTTGAAAAGAAAAGTTGGCAACCTTTGTTATACTTCGAAAGTAAGGGGGCAAGCATTTTTCAGAAGTATATTTTGAGAATTGTTGCATGAGCGTATAAATTTTGAACGCGAGAAAATAATTCTTTAGACATACAGTTTTCTTGTTTATGTGTGTATATATATAGAAAACTTTTCTGATATGTATGTGAAATATAATTTCCCTTGCAAATATTTTGTGGATTTAAAAAAAGGGGTTTTTTGAGATTAACATTATCGTGCACGAGAAATGTTTACTTGTAGGGGGGTTTTTTTTTAATTAGTCTCTTTTTGTTTTCTCATTTTTAAATATACGAAAACAATAGATGACATGCTATCGCTAGTAAAAGCAAATATTTGAATAAAAGTTTCTGTTATGAATTTTTTTTAGTATCACGCAGTACGAGGATTTTAGTATGAAAATTCTGTTTAGTCATATAAAAAAATTGCTACATCATTGTCCTCTTTGCCTGATAAATATTGAACATTGTCAACGGTTTACCAATATTTCGCGCATATTTTATTTTCCACCTGTCAAGTTTGACTATCTTATCCTCACAGGTGTGAAAGAAAATTTTATAATTTAAAAAGTGTCAAATCTTTCGTCAAATTTTATTCGATATTTAGATGCGAATAATTAATGAATATGTCTCTCTCTCTCTCTTGAACTTTACGTATTTATAAAACAAGACTAATGAGATTTCAATGTAAGGAAAATATTTAAACATGAGAAATTGGTATATGCGACTAAAAGTAAATTCGAGTGAGGTTAATATTAAACAGGAATGTGGAGCGAGTTGTGTATGACTAATGAATCTTAGAATTCTAGGGAGAATTGGACTCATTTTTAATTCTATTTTAGGTGAAGGAGCGAAGGTTATTTTCTGTAATGAATCTTTAATTTTCGTCGGAGAACAAACAAGGCGCGCGTGAGACGAATGAGCAGAGCTTGTGTTTTGACCTCAATTGGTAATCGATGCGGAACGATGACTCCTATCTGCGATACAGTTGGTTGGATCCGTCGGTTAATTGGTAGCTAGTTCGTTAGCGAACGCACCGATACGGCCACTTCGATTCAACTTGATGACTGGTGGCTCGGACCAAGCAAGTATTTGCTTGCCTTGTTCATGCACATTACCATGTTCCACGAATAGAGAAAATTGAGATCTCTGACTAATCTCGACAAAATAGCCATGCGTTTGTGCGCCTGAATTTTCGAGTAATCGCGTGTTCACCTATTGCACAAAGGGACCACATATCCTCGGACTTGATTTTTCTTTATGGAATTATTTGTCATTTCCTTCTTCTCCTTTCTTCTCCCTTTGTTTTTTAATTGCTTCTTTCTGTCAATCCATTTTCCGCAAAATCCGCTTTTGGCATTTTTTATTTATAATTTTCTCGTAATTTGCAACATTGGGTAGAAAGGGATCTTCATGAAAAATCAAATATGTTAAACACTATGAAGATAATATTTTGAGGATGTATGGAAGGTGTGGACAAAAATGCAAAGTGGCAACGTGCCTTTCATAGTCATTCTTTATGGCTTCTGGAATCCATTTAGTTTGCTATGAGCGACACGTGTGTGCTCCTTAAATATTAATGAATCTCCATGGCTTCTTATAAAAGGTGTACAGTGAAATAGTGATTTTGTCTTGTAGGGGAAGAAGAAGAAGTAGAAAAAAAAACGTTAATCGCTCTCTGCAAAAAAGGGTTCGAAGAAACCACTTGTTTGAATAAGTTCAGACTAAGATTACATATTGAGTTGTTGTGCATTTTAAAATAGTGTTACCCGATACGAATCTGGAAGCCATTCTAATTAGCATTTCATGCTGACCCTTTTTTCTCTTTTTTGCTGCCTCTCTCAACTACTAGGGCGTTGTATAATAATGATTCACGAGTTCCTTTTTAACAATGGTGATATTTCAATATGGCAATTTAAAAAATATAATCCTTTCTTTTAGGAGACTTTAAACATATGGGTGTGTATCGTTTACAATAGTTGAGATCATTCGTGACAAATCTATACAAACGACAATGAAATATTGTCCAATTCATAACTTTGATCTTGTTTTTCTTCAACTGATATTTTATTGTTTTCAACTAGTATAGTTATATAGTAACTAGTATAGTTACCAACTCAAGTCTCATCTAATAAGTTTGTATACGAAATAAGGGATGAATTTATTTTTGACGTTTTGGTGAAAAATGATAGATCTAAATTCTTATTGAGGCAGGTGGAATTTATCGAAGCACAAAGCTCAGGTGTTGGGTTACTTTAGCTTGTGGTTGTGTCGATATTATCCGTTTTTTTCTAAAGCGACATCCACGTGCTGGTACGATATACTCGAATTTCAGATCATCCAATACAGAAGCGAAATATGATACTCAACTATAGACAGGGATACATAAAGATCTTATCTATGTAAAAGATATTTAATTATGCGAAAGTCAGGTGAGGTTTTGATGCGGAAATAACTCTTTGCCCCTCTGCCTTGTAGAGAAAGAAACTAAATACTTTACTGAAAAAAGCTATATTGATAAAAAAGAAGTGGCTTTTCACTTTCTTCCCTGTATCATATTTTATACTTGGCTTGTTTATTATGTCATCATTATAAATTCCTAAAAAGTCCTTTCAATGAATAAAAAATGTAATATTTTGTTGTGTTCCTTTAGAAGGACACATATGCTCTCATTGCTCCCCTTTTGCAAATTTTTCTAGGGCAGATGCCAACATCAGAGAGAGAGACTAGCTCCCCTTTTGCATTTGATATTCACCTCAAATCATGCATTTGTAATCGAACAAGCGACTCGATCTACTTTCGTCAATGTTAATCTCGTCACCACGAGAGCGAGTAACAAGCAAGCAAAGAACCACACATGGCACTATAATTCTCGAACTGGTCAGGAAGAATAGGATGAATTTTAATCCCATCACCAATCACTGGGCTCTTCTTCTTGTCTAAACTGGTTGGGTCCGAGTTCGTTCAGAACCAACTGGTTTGGCTTTTAAAAATTGCATAGTAAAATATATCTTTGCTGCTTCTTCATTGAATATTGAATCTTGGGGGATCGTTTATGTCGATCCAGCAGTAATTTAGTTTACTTTATATACTATTTGTTGGTTGTGAATAGATGATAATTAGTGGTAGTAAATAGATTATTATTTTGAGAGTGGTTCTTAATGTACGATTTTGTTCTTTTCAGGGGGTGTTTATCCTGAGGACTATCAATCTTTGAGGGTCGAAATTTATGGCTCGTTTTTAATGACTGTGTTGGAAAAAGAAACATTAGAGAGTACTCAAGTACTGACAATTTTGGACGTATAGAATCTCTATGAAAAACTAGGCGATACTGTTAAAATCTATTTCAAGGCTCGAACTATGTCCGTAAATCCCGTAAAAGTCCGTAACTTTGATTGAAGTCCGTAAAAGTCCGTTTTTTTGGAAAAAGGTCCGTAAAGTCCGTAATTCGATTGAAAAAGATCCGTAAGTACGTAAATTATACGATAGAATTTTGATAATTTTAGAGAAATTACAAATGATTGAAGGAATTCAATTATTTTCAAAAGTAATAAAATTCTTCGCAAAAATTCAATTATGTTCCAAAATTTTTAAAAATTCTCGTCAAAATTTCAATTATCTTTAGAAATAATTAAATTCTTCTTCGAAATATCAGTTATTTTCAAAAATTTTAATAAAAAACTTGGAAAAATTACGTCGGTGAAGTTCGCAACGTTTATGATCAACGATTGAAAGAAAAAAAATTATTCTTCTACCAAAAACAATAAAAATTATTGTTCACAAATATTTTTTTTGTAAATCATTATTAAAAAAATAAAACGAATTATTTTCTGTACAAAAATTTATCAAAAATTCCATAAAAAATAATTTTTTGTCAGAAATCGTTGACTATAAACGTTGTAAACTTCACCAACGTTAAAAATTTCAATTATTTTCAAAATTTTTCCTCAATTCAATGATTTTTAATAGGTATCTATACTATTCTAATAAAATTTTTCAAAAGAATTCAATTATTTAAAAAAAAATCTACTAAAATTCTACACAAACCTATTTTAAAAAAAATAACAATTTTACAGGAATTTCATTATTTACAAATTTTTTTTATAAATTTCTTCGCAATATTCAATTATTTTCATAAATAATCAAATTTTTACAGGCATTTAATTTTTTTGACAACTAATAAAATTCTTATTAGGCATTCAATTATTTTTATAAGTAATAAAGCTAATTGCAGAATTTCAATTATTTTTAATACAATTTTAATCGAATTCCTTGAAAAATGTAATTATTTTTAAAAATTTTATTAAAATTCATCAAAGAAATTTAATTATTTTAATAACTTTTGCTACAATTTATTTATTAGAATTTAAATATTATTTTTAATAAATTTTTGATTAAATTTCTTTAAAGAATAAAATCATTGCATTCAAAATTTTTAATGCAATTCTTTGCTATAATTATCAATTATCTTTATAAATAATAAAATTCTTCTCTAAAATTGAATTATTTTCAAAAAATTTAATAAATTTCTTGGCAAAATTTCAATTATTTTCAAAATTTTTCCTCAATTCAATGATTTTTAATATCTATTTTAATAAAATTTTGCAAAAGAATTCAAATTATTTGAAAATTGGTTCATACAATTCTTTAAAAGAATTCACTTTTATGAAACATATGTAATTCTTCAATAAATTGTTTTTTTTTGGATTTAAATAATGAAATTTTCGCAGAATTTTCTCATAAAAATTGATTTAAAAATGTATTTGAGTTAAAATTTTAGATTATAATTGAATATTAAAAGTATTAGAGCGTAAAATTTTAGAAATAATTAAATTTTGAAAAGGTTTCAGATTCAAATCTTTGAAAATTTGAAATTTTCATATTTTTAACTAAGTAACAATTCTGTGGAATTAATTTTTTTAAGAAATTTTAATTGCGAATTTTTTTAATATTATTTGAAGTTTTTATTTTCTAATACATATTTAATTGAAGAATTTACAAATAATTGAAAAATCGAATATTGTAAAGAAATGGATTTGAAAATTGTCAAAGAACTTTTTCGAAAATTATTAAAAATAATCGATTTTAAGAAGAATTTTAGTTAAAAATTCTTGAAAATAATAATTAAATTGATATTGATTTTATCACTCTATCTTTAATAATAAGTAATCGATCGCTTCGAGTCGAAGACTCGGAATTATCGATATCTTCATGTTTTTTTAGTTATGAAAAATCTAATTTACAGTTTTAAGTAAAATGTTCTCTTATATATTTTTGTCAGTAATTGGTCCATAAATGGTCCGTAATTTTTCATTTTTGGTCCGTAAAGTCCGTATTTTTAAATACTTTCACTGGTTTGAGTCCTGCTATTTGTATTGTTTCATAATTTTTGGAGTAAGTCAGAATATTCTTTAGGGAAGAGGTCAAAATTTTGTTTGGAAATTAGAGAAGAAGAAAAGTAAATTTTCGTGGCAATTCCGAACGTATAAACTAGAGTTTGGAACGGGTATATACATGTATGCAAGTTTGTGGCACCTGCTTGCATCAAACTTAGGTCACACGACAGTTAGACGATCTCGTGTTTAGTTGTCCGCCTTTGAACATTTAAAGGATCGTTTACAGCTCTTTGGTTTAATTTATACGTTCTTCTCTCTCTCTCTCTCTCCCTCTCTTTTCCCATTCCACTTGACTGTTGAGCTCTCGTTGTCAAGTTAATTTCCGACAATGTGTCGATGATCTGTTATCCAAGCGGCACTATCGTTAAGGATTTGAAGACAAACAAAAAGGGGAAGAGAAACGAATAGGGCACCAGGTGTCTGAAGAGAATGTTGATCCTATGTGACAGTCTCGAAGAGAGACCGAGAATGCGTGAATTATACTTGGAACATGCCTGAGGAGCTTGACATAGCGTGACAGACGTTTGTAAGGGTGCGATGGATTATTTCCTGTGTGTGAAAGCAAAGCAATCCCCACTTTGACGCCTGTTGAAGAATAGTGAAGAGATTTTTGTCCTCTTTTGAGTTAAAGTCAATCTGAAAGAGGCAAAAATCTTCATGAATTTATTTTCTTCAGTGATGTAATTTCTGTTCACAATTATCGAGTGTTGTGGGTTAATTAGTGCGGTTCGTTCTCTTATCGTCTTTTTTACGGGTGAGCTCCTGTCGAGAGAGAGAGAGAGTGGGGGATAAATCGGAGTTGGAGACAAGAAAGAATAGTGGGACAGGACTTTGGTCATCCATCTTGTCACAGTAGTTTCTCGACTTGGTACTTTAAAAGCCTTTGTGTTAGTTGCATTAGTAACCGATATGTCTTCCCTCTCCCTCGCTCTCACTTCAAGAAGGGACATTGATTTCTGTGGAGTTTAACTTTTATGTCGAGTGCCTATCCAAGATGGGGATTAGATGTGCAAACGGAAAGTCGTCAAGCGTTTTATAGAGTCAGACAGACAAAAAGGTCAATCTTTTATGACTCCTTACTGTCGATAAAATAAAAATCATGTTAATTTCGATTTAAAGGCAGAAGTCACTGAACAAATTGCAAGTTGCTTTATTTTATTTCCGCATTCAATATTCTTTTCCGAAGTTTGCAGTGAACAGTATAGATTTTTTTTCTTTTGTACTAAAATTCCTGTATTTTACGAAGTCGATTTTTCATTGTTAGGTGTAAATAATCGAGGGTAATTATTTATAAATATAATATATATGTGTGTGTGGTGAAGAAAGGGAGTTTTCATTTACAACTAAATGACTGATGCGTTATGACTCTGGACGTTTTCATGATATATTACTTGGTTTTAACGCTACCACCTCTTTGCTTTTGTTACACCACCAAACTCTCGTGTCTATTCAGAAGAGGAAAGGGGGATGATGATGCCTCTGCAAATGTTCTTTGAAGGCACGCGTTTCACAAGCACCTTGGATAGTTGCAAACACACAAGCACATACATATACGAGTGACCACCGTTGCGGGCACGATATTTCCACTCGGGCATTTGAATATCGGTTAGCTGCGGTGCATCACCACGAGATTAACTCCATTATACTTATAGACAATGGAGAATCGCTTATATACTCATAAATGGCTTCGAATCTCCTCTTTCCTTGAAATTGCTCACTCAAGCATTTCTGATGAGAGGTTGTACTTTTTTTCTCTCTCCTCTCTGTCTGTCTCCAATCAAAGGGGGATTTAAAAAAGAAATATTCCATTGTTGACTCTTTTTTTCATATATTGATGTTATTTTTTTTTTTTTGGTCTCTATTGAGGAATTACGACTGCTAGGAATTACATTGACTGCATAAGTCATCAGTTGGAAAAATTGTACAATAAAAAAGAATGTGATTCAAATACAATTGCCACCAATTGTTTGAAAAGAGGGAAAATAAATTCGATTTGTGTTTTGTGAAACGAGATAAAGAAGAAAGAAGGATTTTGATAGTAATGGTGTACTTTATTCGAACTTTTGTTCATTCAAAAAGAACCCTCATGAGAGAAAAAGCCATTACTGACTTCTGCTACAAGGAAACATGATATACTTTGGGATGTATATATATAGAAAAGTGGTCCGCGATACTACACCCCTATTTTAACGTTGACAGTTTTGGCGGGTTCTAGATAGATTAGATCAATTTAGTTCTGGTCAGTGGCAATAAAAGGACAAATTTCTATCGACCCTTAATTGTATTTAATTACTAGGCGCTGAGTGTTTTCGATTACGCGAATGAAACAGTATAGCTCTCAGCGGTTTTCGTATAATATCGGTTATTTTGTCAATAGATATTTTAAAATCATGATTAACAAATTCACTTTGAAGGATCATTTGCATTTATAATTAGAAGTTTGTTTAAAATTTGTTTTCTTTTTAATTTCTTTTTTAATTTCTTTTTTAATTTCTTTTTTAACTTCTTTTTTAATTCTTTTTTAAGTTTCTTTTCTAATTTCTCTTTTCTATTTTTCTTTTTGTATTGTTTCCTTTTTCTTATTTTTTAATTTCTCTTTTTTCTTTTCTTTTTTTAATTACTCTTTTTTTAATACGTTCTTGCCTTTTAAAATCGTTCATTCCATAACATACAATATTCTTCCCCCTTGTCAATTTTATAATTATTATTTTTTTTCCTTTTCTATTTTCTTATTGTGATGTACTGCAAATAATAAATTGTTATTCATTTTGTTTGTTTCAGGTCAGTCTGGATACAAAATCAATTTATATTTGCATTTTTTGGTGAGTGAATATTACACAAAAGTTTTTAATGAAATTTTATTTTCAATTCTATTATTTCACAACAAACGAAGCTCTTTCTTTGTTTTCATTTGATATATTTTTTTGTGCGAATATATATCTGTGTACGTTATATGTTTGTGTGTAATCGAATCATAACATATTTTGGTCTTTTAAATTTTTTAAAATTGCATATCCGGTAAAAAATACGTTAGCTTTAGATCTATATATATAGGTGGATAGATTTTTAATAAATGTGGGGAAAAATGTTTCGTTTACTGTGAAAATAATACCGTAATCTATATATCTATACAGGTTCGTTCTTTTTTTTATTTTCTTTTGCTTAAATTTATTACTACCCCACAAATTGTTTAACTTCCAGTTAAACAAAAAAAATTTGTGGGTTTTATTTTTTAATTAAGATTTTTTACAATTGAGATGAATAATTTTGCTGTAAATTTTGATTTAATTTATATTTGGCGAATTTTCTGACTTCTAAATCAGTAATTGTTAACTGATTCAAAATTTAGAAAGTATTTTAAGTTGAAAAATTTAATTTAATACAAATAAATTTCATTCGGCACTAAATAAATTTCGGTTAGGCGAAAATAAACTTTATTCGAGCAAATAAAATTTGTTTCTAACAAATAAATTTCTGTTTGGTTGTGAGAGAATTGTTTTCTCTGGGTGTGGTTTAAAGAAATAGTTTTACATATGTTTTTGACGATTTTTCTACGGTAGAATTTTTCTTATAAATATCACTGAAAAAAAACTTATTTGATTCAAATAACCGATTATTTGACTATTATCAAATAAATATTTACATGAATCAAATAATTTTTATTTGAATCAATTAAATAATATTTGCTTCAAATACTGAAATATTTGATTCAAATACAATTTATTTGTTTCAAATACAATTTATTTGTTTCAAATACAATTTATTTGTTTCAAATACAATTTATTTGTTTCAAATAAATATTATTTGTTTCAAGTAAATATTTATTTGATAATAGTCAAATAATCAGTTATTTGAATCAAATAAATTTTTTTTCAGTGTAGATCGGAAGAATTAAGTTGTTCGAGGAATTATTCCTTTCGTTTGAAACCAATTTTCCCGGTTGTTGAAAATTTGATCAGAGTTTAATAGAATTAGTTGCGGTAGGAAAATGTTAAATTTAACAGTATTTACAGTTTCTTGGATGTGTAAATTTTTCACGATGTCCTGCTCTTGAATTCTGTAGGTAATGTCATTAATTAATCACTTTGAGATTGTCTTTTTAGGTTCAGCGTCCTTGGTTTGCGGAAATCATCCTATTTTCAAGTTTGTTGCCTGATTTATTTTTGATGCTTTAGAAAATGAGTATCGGAGATCATTGCAAGCTGTGGGTTTCGCCTATGAATTTTCGGCAGGACTTACAAGGAAAAATCTTTACCTGGAACAGTTAGAAATTTTACAGTATTAGCGAAAATTCTAGTTGTTTCAATAAAAACTTTCGCTATTCTAAATAAAGTGATTGCTGTTCAAGGTGAAATTTTTTTCATGTAGAATTGGAAGGGTAAATTTAATGACTGTGTTGGAAAAAATGGTACACTGACAATTCGATTTTTAGTGAGACATTAGTGTTTGGTTGGAAATAGTTTCATTAATTTGCTTGAAGTTTGAATGCAGGGAAATGTCAGGGGTTTTAATAAAAAATACTGGAAATTATTTTAGAATTCATACGAAAATTGTGAATTTTGTGGCCCATGGAGGTATTCTTTTCGTTTGAAAACAATTTTCCGGGTAGTTGAAAATTTTATCAGAGTTTAATAAAATTAGATGCGTTAGGGTATAGTGTTAAAGTTAATGGTATCTAGAGTATCTTGGATGTGTAAATTTTTGACGATGTCCTGCTCTCGAATTGTATAGGTTAGGTCGTCGAACTATACATACATACATATAGAGAGAAGATACGTGTAGTCGAAGGGATGTTTCGCTCGAGGCAATTCGATGGTTGGACGGCCCAACTCTGTATAATAGATGCGTGCTCGAGCTTTGCAAGCTGCACCGTTAGTTAAGTCTCTTCGTGATAGAGGGTGGAGGATATACATGTACCAAGTATCGTGGATGGGGTTGTATGCTGTCTGGGGGGTAAAGGGTTTGGAATGCAAGAGGGCCGAGTAAACTATAGAGTAGAGAAAGAGAGAGAGAGACATGGAGAGAGTGAGGGGCTCTCTCACTTATGTGCCATATACAGGAACGTTTCCGAGAGTTTCTCCACCAGCGCCGTGCCGTTTCCCTGTGGAATATTAATATGACGCGAAATATTATAAGCCGCGACAGCCAACGCCGTGGGAATACTAAATATTATCCTGTAGGACCCCAGGAGACAAAATCTTCTACTGTATACACAGAAGCATTACAGACGGTTCTTGTGGTCTTGCGAATACAACTTTCCCCATTGGTAACGAATTAACAAATAGAAAGCAAGAAAGGAGAAGAAGATGTAGGCGCAAGTGAAACGAATTCTGAAAAGCGGTTTGCTTTAACGATACAGAAAGAGGTCGAGAGTGGCGCATAAGATAATGAACCCTCCGCGAATCGGATGGAAACGTAATACAAAGCGAGTGGCATTTTCTTCATTTGAAAGTCGAAGTGGTGTCTCGCTAATGAAGCAAAGTCTGAGTTTATATCATTGTGGAAATAGGACCTTAAAAGTTACTTCTCGACAAAAGAAAAAATGTCGATAAAGAAGAAAAAGAGAAGGAAAATTTAATGATCTAGTTTTAGTAAATCGATTTCAGTCTCTTAGTTATTAATGAAGATGACAGTTTACGTTGGACAGTAAACTAGAAGCGATTAAAGTCATAGTGTAACTATCTTCACCTTTGCGGGAAATGTAGAAGGTCAAGTTTACTTACGGTCGGAGTGTCGGAGTGTCGGACATAAAGCTTACCTTGAGAAATCGTTCTGGATAAGGCACAGTTCGTAAACAGAACTCGATGCTTAGACGCTTTTATTGGCTAATACATTGTTACAACGCGGTGCTTAACAGGTCGTTTTTTTAATAGCAGATAAATTGTTCAGCAGATCTCTCTCTCTCTCCTTTCAAAGGTTACTGTCTATAAGAGAGTGAAGATAAACTTCCAGAATTTGATATTCTCTTAGACGTGTACTATATATAGATTTTATTTTATGGAAAACTTAATTCAAAGAGCGAAATTGTGAAGCATTTTTAGTGTTTGAAGAGTTTTAGAATTTGTTTAAATTTTAAAAATTGTAGAAATTGTGGAAATTTGTAGTAATTTGGAGAAATTGTAGAAATTGTAGAAATTTTTGGAATGGAATAAGAAAGAGTAGATTTTATGTAAAGTAAGGATAAGAAGTTTTAAACATTGATAGCTGTTGAAGAGTAGTGAGGTCTTGAGAGTTTGAGAGAGGTTTTGAAGAGGAAGATCGACAGCGTTGCTGGCAAACTCAAATGAGAAGGTCCGGTCGTTAGCTCTGGCGTTATCGTAAAATTAATTACGCCTCGAAACTGTCTTAATTAAAAATGTGTCCGCCACCCGTCACCTCCGTTAGACCTTCGCAATTCTCTCCTACACCTTCTTCAAAAACCCTCCTCCTCCTGCTCCTACTCCCTCGGTGATTTCTCTTCTCTCTTCTCCTTCATTCGCCACCCTCGACACAAACTTCAAGTGCCGTATTCCCTCTTAGTGAAAACCCCGGGTGTATAATATTACGTTTTATTCTCAGGAAAATATTTGACAGATGTGGTTTTTCTCGTGTACAATAAAAGGGAATTAGGCAAGTCTCCCCTTCTAAGCAAAGTGTGTGATTACATCTATTCAATGCATCCTTTGCTTCTGTTTTCTCTAATAGATATAATAGATTGTCCTTGCTGTTTGATTAAATTCCACCCACTTAGGAAAATTAATCACTGAATATATCGTGTGTGGAATGCGGAAGTATGTTTTTGACCGAAAAATATTGGTTTCTAAAAGTGAAATACGGGGATTTAGATAGTCAAAATATTCTTTTTGTATCAGGGAAAAGGGGAATATTTTTCTACAAATCAGAAAAAGAGCATTTGATTTTTGTAGCAATTGGAAAAAGTTGATAGATAATAGAAAGTAGGGAATTTTTATTAGTGCTGGCTAAGAATTAAGTTGGTTATATTCTCACACTCTTAGTTTGCATTTTCCAGTGTGGAGGAGGAGGGTGGTACGCTCGACACCCTTATTACCTTCTACTCGCAAGCATAAGCGTGCACCATGAATATTATGTCATTATACAATCTCGCGAAGCATGCGACGTTCGACCAACTCCTCTACTTTCTTGTGTTGGTGTATATATATACATATTTGCTTCTTGTTCGAACTTGTGGCAAACTTGCGTATAATTCCAACACGTTACCTGCCCAGTAACAAGTATTACCGACGAGAAGTTGCGCGCAATATTACCCCTAGACTTAAGTTTTGGATGAGAAAGGGTATATATAGGAGGGATGAAAATGTCCCACATGGAAAAGAACTTCTTATGTTTCTAACGATCCAGAGAACAATTATTATGTCGCGACTCTCTTTTAGAAAAAAAATATGTATATATATACTGCGCACGCGAGAGAATACGCCTTCTTTTTTCGAGTTTAGTACAGCATCGCCTGACTCGGCCACTTATCTTCATGTACTTACGGCACTTTTGCGGAAAATTATTCCACCATTAGCTTGCATGCCTGCCTCGATTTCAGAATTATTTTCTCTTCACGTGAATCGTAATTCATGCCTTAATCGTTAATTTTTATATTGTATACATATAGTTGATTGAACGGCTTTGTGTTGGTTGATATTGATCAGTTTTTTTACTGCATGAAAGTTTCTTAGATTCCTTGTAGCTTATTCTCGTTGTTGCAATGAAGTATTGTTCTAGTGGGTAGTGGAAAGAACCTTTTCTCGATTAGTGACATTCACTGTAAAAACACTGCAAAAACAAGCATCTGAAAGTACGTTATGATCATTTTTAAAACGATTAAATATTAAAATTTAAAACATCTTATTTTTCCATCTTCTATCTTAGAAACTAATGCATTTTAAGATGCTTTTGGATAACTTTTTAGAAGCAACTTAAATGTGGACTACCATAAAGCATCTTAAAATCAGAGCCTTCTTTACAGTGTTGTGATTGGTATGCTAAGGTTTTTCACTTTTTAGATATTTTCAGATGTACTAAGATTGTGGAAGGATTGAAAGAAGAATTATAAGGGTAAATTTAATGACTGTGTTGGAAAAAAGTTTGTTCCCTGCTTCGCTTTTTGAGAAAAAAGCATCAGCCTATGATATCGGAAGTAAAGATAATTAGATAATTCCGAGTTGACAATGCTCTTTATTCCCTGTGCTCGAGTTTAATTATCGTTCATTACAACGCATTGCGATTAAATTTAAAGACATTCCCCATTTTCTCGGGTAATAGTATAGATGCGGTTATAATGATATACACTTAAGTTTGCTGGTGTTGCGCGCACGTTTAGATGATGATAATTGTTGGTTTAGTCACTTGGAACTAACTGCTTACTAAGACGACAAGCGTTGAAATATCGAACACTTGAACACAGGACATTGTTATGGAAGCGTATATGAACAGTCTATATCGGCAGATTGCCAGAATAATACGATATAGATTGAAGCCTAAAATACGTCAATACAAGGTAATTTCGCTTTAAATGGACCCTCGTGCAGGTGTTGGTGTGTTGGAGAGAGAAGGATTTATCGTGAAATATAGTATATTATTTCACATTTCACTCCCTCGTGTTATTGCTGTATGCAACATTTCGGGAGAAATCATCTTGTACATATAACCAATTACCTTGTTACCTTGATACTTACTTGATGAGTGGTATTGTGTTTCACCCAATGGATAGAAATGATCACGATCTAACTGTTGGTTCTATGAATGGTATAATCGCATTCTATACCCATGACAATGGCAAAATCCAAGAGGTAATTCTCTGTGTGTACTTCCTAATAGTTGTGCATTAATGAAACGTGATTTTACTGCTTGATAAATTCTGCCATTTGTTTCTTTTATTGTCCTTCGTTCATTAATTATTTCTTTTCATTCTGTATCTTTCCTTTACTGCGTCTAAGTTTCTTCTTTCATGCAATTTTGTCTTTCTTTATTTCTTCTTTTGTTTTCATCTTCAATCTTTCTTCTTTCCTTTTCAGTCTTTCTATCTTTTTAAGTCCCTCTTCTTTTTTTCACACTTATTTCATTGAAACTCTGTTTCTTTGAGTCTTTCTTCCTTTCTGTAGTTCTGTCTTTCTACTCTTCCGTCCATTTTTCTCGCCATGGGTGGATAGGAGAAATTCGGACGGAAATAGCAGATCTCTCGCGACGGATGGAAAGAATAGGAGAAATTCTATTTTTCCCCCTCGGTAGGGATAGAAAGAATAGAGGGAAATATTTCTCGTCTTATTACTATCAGAGAAGATATACATTTTAGCAAGAATGAAATATCACTGGAAGTAATGAGTTTTATGCAGTGTGTCTGTCGGAAATACGAGTGGGAATAATTCGAGAGAAAGAGAGAGAGAAAGTGAGTGAGTGAGTGCAAGACAAGTGCCTCAAACTCGGACCGAATGTAAATGGCATCGTGATTCTACGGCATTTCTGGGATAGCAGACGAAATTAGCCTGTTCAATGTATGCACGAACGAATTGATCGGCGATGCGAGATCGTCGGATCTCGAGGCAAGGTTATGGTTTCGACGTGTACATTCCTGGCCAGATGGGCGTAGCACGTTATACCTGTCAAGCACAGAGCTTACCTAACCCCGAAATCAGGATCCTCCCGGGTCTGTCTTCGTCATTGAACCGCGAAACGAACATCGAATCTTGTACCTGGATGCGTGTGTTGCTTGATGTACGTTACATTACCTGCGCCTCCCAATTGATCAACTCAAAATTATCGCCGTCTCTTCACTATTACCTCTCGGCTTAATCATTCTCGAGCCAATCAATCCCCTTTTTCCTTAGTGTCAATCACGCTCTCTTGGAATTGAGAAACAAATTTACCTTCGCCATAGACAAAATTTTCTTTGAGTATCGAAGCAACCACAGCGTTGCCACGCAAACTGGAAAATTCTGGAAATGTCTGGGAATTTTATAAATCTTGAAAAAACATTAAGTCAGTGAATTTTTATCGAAGTCCTAGAAAATTGTTCGTTTCTAAATTTATTCTACGTTTATTCTTGAAATCTTGTTTTAGATACTGAAATATTCCAAAATTAATTATTCAATTTTAGAAGTTACAATTTACAATTTTTTTTTAAAATGGCGTTTACAATTTTTCTAATTGTAAGTAGATCAGGCACCTGAAGTTGGCATCGATGCTCAGCATAGAAAAGTATTTTTCCTTTTTTTTAGTAAAAAAATTTTAACTAAATTTACTCCTTTTATTCATCTAAGAAGTAAAAAACTATTTAGTAGTATTTTTTTAACTTAAAACGATGGAAAAATTGAGTACTTTGTTTTGGTTTTGTACAAAAAAAATTTTTCGATGCTGAGCATCGATGGCAACTTCAGGGACCTAGTAGATCGATTTCAAAAGGTTTCAATTTCAAATTTTGGAAAATTTCAATTTTAAATGAATTTAATTAGAAATTCGAAGCACGAAGATTTTTGAAAAATTATATTACAGAAGAATTTTAGTCAAAAACACTTTTAAAAAATTAAAATTTGTAGCAATTACAAATGTATTTGTAGAAAATCAATTTATTTAAAAAATTTAAATAAAATTCTTGGCAAAATTTCATTTACTTTCAAAAACTTTTCTCTATTCAATAACTTTTATTATCTACTATACTTTATTAAAATTTCTCCAAAGAATTTAATTACTTAAACAACATTTGAAAATTCAATTACTTTCAGAAATTGTAATAAAATTTTTTGCTAAATTCAATTATTTTCAGGAGTTTTGATAAAATTCTATGAAGAATTCAATTTTCTGAAATTTTAATAAAAATGCTTTGCAAAATTCAAGAATTTTTATAAAATTCTTTTAAAAATTCATTTCTTTCCAGGAATTTTAATAAGATTCTTTGCAAAATTCAATTATTTTTAGGAATTTTAATTTTTAAAATTCGTTTAAAAATTTTTTAAATTTGCTTTAAAGAAATTCAATTAATTTCATGAATTTTAATAAAATTCTTTAAAGAAATTCAATTAATTTTAATGCAATTTTAAACAACTAATTAAATTTCTTAAAAAATGAAATTGTTTTAAAAAAATTTTATTATAATTTCGTCAAGTGGGCTCAATTGTTATTTATAACTTTGTTGTAAAAAAATGCTTCAAAGAAATTCGATTAATGTCATGAATTTTATTAAAATTCAATGCTTTTCAAGATTTTTAATGAGATTCATTGCAAAATTCAATTATTTCCAGGAATTTTAATAAGATTCTTTGTAAAATTTAATTATTTTTAGGAATTTAAATTTTTTAAATTCGCTTAAAAAATTTTTTAAATTTGCTTTAAAGAAATTCAATTAATTTCATGAATTTTAATAAAATTCTTTAAAGAAATTCAATTAATTTTAATGCAATTTTAAACAACTAATTAAATTTCTTAAAAAATGAAATTATTCTTAAAAAATTTTATTATAATTTCGTCAAGAGGGCTCAATTTTTATTTAAAACTTTGTTGTTTCAAGATTTTTAATAAGATTCTTTGCAAAATTAAATTTTTTCCAGGAATTTTATTAAATTTGAATGCTTTTCAAGATTTTTAATGAGATTATTTGCAAAATTCAATTATTTTTAGGAATTTTAATAAAATACTTTACAAAATTCAATAAGTTTTAGAAATTTGAATGAAATTCTTTAATGGAATTCCATTATTTCTAATACAATTTTTTACAATTAATTAAATTTCTCGAAAAATGAAATCGTTCTTAAAAATTTTTATTAAAATTTCGTCAAGAGGAGACAATTTTCATTCAAAACTTTGTTGATCGAATTCTTTATGAAAATTCAATTTTAAGAAATATTCAATTGTTTAATATAATTTTGTTATTTAAATAATTGAATTTTTGGTGATTTTTCTAATAAATGTTGATTTAAAAATAAATGTTACTTAAAATTTAGATTATATCGTTGAATATTGAAAGCAATATAGCTTGAATTCTTAGAAATTATTGAATTTAAGAAGGTTTCAAAATAAAATCTTTGAAAATTTGAATTTTTCATATTTTGAATTAACAATTCTGTAGAATTTTTTCAAAAAGTTTAATTGAATTTTCTTTCAATTATAATTATTATTTTTATTTTCTAATACATTTCTAATTGAAGAATTTTCTAACAATCGAAATTTCACATAAAATTGAATTGTAAACGAATTAATTTGACAATTCTGAAAAAAACTTTTTTAAAAATTATTAAAAAAAACATTGATTTGAAAATTAATTTTTAGTTGAACATTTTAGAAATGAATGATTGAATAAAAAATGGCAAAGTTTTGATTGAAAATCAGGGAGTTATTTAATTTGGTAAAATATAAATGTTGTTTTAAAAACCTGGAAAAATTCCGTTTTTTAACTTGGAAAACCTGGAAAAGTCAGGGAATTTTGAAAGGAGCAATAGCGTGTCAACCCTGAACCAAAATCGTTTTGATTTGATTCTTTTTAAAAATCTGATTGTATTTTTGAAAATTTGGATTTCCTTAGCTAAATCAATTAAATTATTTAATCATTTGATCCAGAGATTGCTACTTTTTGCTTGACACAACTACTAAAAGACCAAGTTGAAGTCCACAACGTTGATCAACGAAAAAAATTGTTCACTAAGTAAATTATTTAAAAACAATACATCAATTTTGACAGAACAATATTTAAACAAAAAGACTGATGTTTATGTTTTGATGATAATTGTTGTATAATTCAATATTTAATTAAAAATAATATTTTATTAACATTCAAGAAATTTTTTTCGTTGATAAACGTTGTGGACTTCAACTTCGTACTAAAAGTTTCTTTTTCTTGTTCCATGCCAAAAATATTTGAAATCATGAGAATTGAAAGTTTTGTGTTGTCGAGAGTAAACACTATTCTGAGTATAGTAGTTTAATTAGAAGATCATCTTTTGGAACTTCCTCTTTTGTAAACCTTACTTGTCTCCCCCCATAATTCCCTTATTCCCCCTATTATCCCCCTTGTTTATATCATCCTTCTTATAATCATACACATAAAGCGATAAGACCGACATGTAACTAGCATCTTAAAAAAAGCAATCAAATCCTCCAATTTTTTTTTTGGTAACATACACTTAATCCACTTTTAATACGTCCTCATTGTTGTTGACCCGAAATCTGGGGTAGAATTCTATAAACTGGTATAGGGCAAAAGCAAGGGTGCATTAATCCTGGTATTACGAGACTCCCTATTCCACTGTAGTGTATATATAGCTATAGAGAGAAAGTGAGAAAGAGAAGAAACAAAATGACGATGAGAAGACATGATGTCCGTTCATTCTATATTCCCTTTTGGCTCAAGCTCTCTCTCCGTTATGGCAAAATAAATTTGGATAACGCGTTATATCCTAAGTTTGTTCTTTAAACGAATTTCAATTTTCTCTCATCATATCGGCTGCTGGGGGTTAAATTTTCGATTCAAAAGCGCGATAGAATTTCCAGCTAACAATAAATAAAATAACCAAAGTGATAGTGCGGTTGTGGATGTTGCACGACTATAATCTCTATACCGCAGTCAGTAATATTTATTATGGGGACAATAGGTGGGAGGGAATTATGACTATGAAATGTACGTAGTTATGGTCGATTGTGTCCTTTTGTTACGCATAAAAGCCCCCTCTCCTTTCATTACTGTTTATCGTTAATGCAACTAAGTACAAACTTCCTCTTCATTATTCTAAACTGCAAAGCAAAAAAAGCAATACTATCTCCTCTACAAAATTCTCTCGACTATTTGGAATTGTCGTGGATTCTTTTTTTGTATTCTTTTTTTGGTTTGCTATTTGCCTCTGCGCGCTGTGTTTAATAAACTGCAATTACGAATTTATAACTTTAGCGAGAACGAAAAAATTTATTGCACTTAGGGTTTATTTTTTAAGGAATATTTATCACCGCACGTTTTTTCTTTTTTTGTGAATAAGGAGTTTTTTGAAATTGCGATGGAAAAATTTTGCAAATATGATTTTTAGAACAGGGTTTTTACAAGATTCAATATTTGTTTTTCTGTTTTTTCCCTGATTTCTTCATAAAATTTCAACTTTATTCCATGACCGTAAACATTTTAATTAACTCTAAAAATCATTAGATACTCAAAAAATGTTCTATTACACAATTACCAATTTTTTTAATTGTAAAATTATTCGAAAACATCAATAACTTCTTTTTTAAATAAATATTTAATCATTACTTATTTTCCATAGAAGTTAAGACTTTTAAAAATTTTTAATTTAAACCTTTTGAAATTCAATAAATTATAAAAATATTATTATAAAACATAAAGATGATCGAGTAATAAAATAATAATAATTTATTTTTAAATCATAATAATATGTTTATAGTAACTCTTTTAAAATTAGTTTAATAATTTTAGTTTAATTATTATTCTCTAGAATTTTCAGGATCCTAAAGTTCTGAACGTTCAAATGAACGAAATTGATTTATTTCTTTTAAAAATTAAATTTTTATTGTAATTATTTTGCTTCACTAAACAAAAAATTAATTACTGAATTTGTAAACGTAAAATTTTATTTTGTACATTTTTGTATGATGCGTAATTTATTAAAATGTCTTCAATAAAAAATATTTCGTTCATTTGAACGTTCAAAACTTGGGAATCATGAATTTTTCACTAAAATTCTTCTTTAAATCAATTGTTTTTAATAATGTTTGCAAAAGTTCTTTCAGAATTTTAAAGTCCTTTTGTTTACAATTAAATTTTATAAAATTTGAATTATTCGGAAATTTTTCAATTAAATATATATTGGAAAAATATAAGCTTTAAATAATTTTAAAAAATTCAAGTTTTCATAGATTTTAATTTGAAAATCCTTTTAAAATTCTATTTTATTTTTATAAATTAATGTTATAATTCTTTTAATATTCTATTATTATCTAAAAATTAAATTGAAATTAATTTTTAAATCAATTTTTATGAGAAAATTTTACGAGAATTCATTTATTTAAATAAAAAAGTAAATAATTTATTGAATAATTGAATGTTTTTTAAAATTGTAATAAAAATAATTGTAATTCTACAATGCGTTATATTATTTCTTTAAAAAAATTTAATTATTTATGAAAATAATTGCATTCTTGTAAAATTTTTCATTATTTATTTAAACAATTGTAAATTATTACGAAAAAATAAATTTTAAAAATATTTAAATAAAAAAATTCTTGTGAAATTTTTATTACCTCTGAAATTAATTAACTGTTTGCATTTAGTAAATATTGAAAATCCTTGAATTGAGAACATTTTTTGAAAATAATAGAAATTTTTCCAAGAATTTTATTAAAATTTTAAAAAATAATTGAATTTTGGTAAATTTTGGTAATTTGTAATAAAAAATTTCTGTTATTAAAAAATCAATTAAAATTGTATTAAAAATAATTAAAATTCTGCGATGATGAGTTCTGTCATTCATGAAAATAATTAAAGTATTGCGAAGAAAATTAAAAAAAAATTTGTTAATAATTCCGGATAATTTTTTATTATTATTTATGGAAACTATTAAATATTTGCGAATAATTTTATCAAAATTTTTATTGGAAAGAATTTAATTCATTTGGGAAATTTTATTGAAATAGTAAATATTGAAAATAAAAATCATTAAATTCCGAAAAAGTTTTGAAAATAATTGTAATTTTACTAGGAATTTAATTAAAGTTTTTGGAAGTAGTTGAATTTTTGACAAGAAATATATTCCAATTTTTAATAGTAATTGAATTGAAAATAACTTCTATAAATCCACTATTTTTAATAATTAATTAAGAATTAAACAATTTAATAACTTTCAAAAGAATTTTAATCATTAAAATTTGTCAAAAATCAAAGTTCTTTTAAATTTTTAATTAAATTTATAAAAAATGAACATTTTTTTAAATTTCAAAGTAAATCCATTTAAAGTTAACCAATACTTAATTATGAAAATTGTAGACGTAAGTCTTAAAATTTAATTATAGTTTTGAAATATTTAAGTAAAATTATTTATCAAATAATTTATAAGTAATAATTTTATAATAATTATTTCTTGATCCTAAAGTTCTGATCGTTCTAATGAATGATATTTATTTATTTATTTTATGAAAATTAATTTTTTCCTACTATATTTTTGCGTCACATTTAGAAAAATTAGTTACAAATTTTTTAAATGTTTAATTTGAGTTTTTAATTTTCATTGCAATTAATAATCCGTATTTCATAATAATATTTTCGGTGAAAAATATTTCATTCTTTTGAACATTTAGAACATTGGAGAAACAATTTATTTAAGTATGAAGTTATTTAGAAAGGAATTATTGTTAGAAGTTGAAAAAAGTTGAAGTAGAATTGGTACGTTGGTGAAGTTCGCAATCTTTATGGTGAATGATTGAAAGAAAAAAATTATTTTCCTACTAAAAAATAGTATATTTCGTAACGAGTGCGAGCAGTTGCCAATTTTTGAATGAGCACTTTTTTTGGAACAAACTGTAGGCGAAGCTTTTGTTCACAAATATTTGTAAATCATTATTAAAAGAATTAATCGTACTATTTTTTTTATGAAAAGTGTAAAAAATTACTTAAAAAAATTTTTTATTTTTTATAAAATTGTTGACTATAAATGTGGTGAACTTCACCAACGTGAATTTGTGATAGGTAGTAGGGAGAGATATTAGAAGTAGGAGGCAGTAGAAGGGAGAAATACTAGTAGGAAAATAGTATAAAGAGAGAAGTATTGGTAGAAGGGGGATGGGAGAGGGAAATATAGTAGTGAAAAGTAATAGTGGATAATAGTAGCAAGGTACTTGATAGTAGTAGTGGGTAGTGGCAGTAGGGTGAGAGATAGTAGGGAAATTTGTAAAGTGCTTTATAAAATGTTTGCATATAGACTGTTTTTTTATAGATATATACATATATAGAGGGGAGGGAAAAAGCGTTGCTACAAATCTTCTGCGTATTAAAAGGTTTTATAAATATACAAGCACATTGCAATTACCTGTTAAAATAGGTCTTAGCACGGAATCTCTCGGGTTGCACGTCCTACTTAAAGTGTTATACACCATAAATTAAAGCGGAGCCGCAGGGTATTGCTTATACGAATCTCATTATAAACCTGACGTGAATTACGCCGTTAACATGTTGAGGTAAAAATTATGAAAGTCTCTCCGCTATTTTTCCTTTCCATTTTTTTTTATTTTTTTTTTTTTTTGAATATTATAAATGAAATTTAAAATCCTGTCAACCTTATTAAATTTTTTGAATCGTGTCATATTTCTCGAACACGCGGAATGAAGAGTGGAGATGCTAGTAAATTGTTGTAAAAATCTGTTGCAGTATTTTTTACTAGCTTACGGTGTTGTTACATATTCAAAGAGTCTTTTCTTTTTTGATTTAATAAATAATAAATAATGTGAAAATTCACACGCTGATTAAATGGTTTCATTTTGAAGATATGTTGTTGTCTTTGGCGTTCTCTCTTTCTCTAAAGTAATTAAATTACCCTTTGAAAAAGCTTCCGTTAGAAAGCTCTCTCATTCCTGGGGATGTTGCACTGCAGACGACATTAAAAAAAAGGGAAGAACACTGTCAGCACGATTCTTTTCTAAGACATTACTAATTTACCATTGCTGACCCGTTGCTGACCGAGTCGAATTATACCTTTTTAATTTCCGACCGTGCACTCTCTCTCTCTCGCTTCCGCGGCAAATATTTGCTCGGTGGCGTCGACTCGAAAAGATCGAAAAGCTCCAGAGATGTGCATTGGATGAAAAAACGAGGAATGGGAAAAGAAAGCAAAAAAGAAGAAATACAAAAAATAGAAGATAAAGGGAGAAAATAGAAAAGGAAAAAGAAGAAAAGCACTTCTTTTTTAATTGTGTCATATATTTTGTGAATAAAGGAAAGGTTGGAAAAGAATCAACAACAGAAAAATTGTTTTTGCAACTCAACTAAATAGCTTATATCTAATTTCATATATTTCCGTTAATGTTAAATTTGTAAATAAATTAAAAAGGTTACGTAACTCTGTCACAGAGTTGTACATATAAACTTCCATTGAAATTCATTTCAAAAGCAAATACTGTAGGGATAATTCTAAAGATTGAAGATGCTTCTACAATAGCTCAATGTGAGAGTTCCTCATCCTAAAATAACTCATCTCGAAAGAGAGACGAGAAGAGCGCGAGAAAATTAATATCGTCGACACGATATAAACTAATTTTCATTTTCTCACGTCTCGCTCTTAAAATTGCATAAAACTTAATTCAAAATCCGCAGAGAATTTTGACATTTTTATAATTATTATTTCTCTCGTCTGTGTAAAAGATAACACCCTAAATTACGTTCTAAATCAGGGTTGCCACTGGTCAGGGAAGTCAGGAAATTCAGGGAAAAGTCAGGAAAAGTAAAATTGGTCAGGGAAGTCAGGGAAAAGTCAGGGATTTTTACTAAAAGTACTGGAAAAAATGAATTTTGAAAATTCACGAGAAAACTGAATTTTTTTCTTTTTGCCTCGTAAACTATGAAATTACCACAAATTTTAATACAAAACCTTCAATTTTTTCTATTTCTGACAAAAATTTCTTTTTAAATAACTTAAATTTTCAAAAACTATCATAAAATTAATAATTAATAATAAATAATAAATAAATAATAATTAAATAAAATTAATAATAACTATAATAAATTATGACTTATAAATTATTTTATGAATAACTTTTACAATTTTCATAAATACTAGATTGATAAAAGAATTTTAGTTAAAAATACTAAAAAAATTAGATTTTGGAAAAGTTACAAATCATTACAGAAACTCCATTAGTTTCAAAATTTACAAAAATTCTTCGCAGAATTTCAATTATGTTCGAAAATTTAAAAACAATTCTCGTCAAAATTACAATTATTTTTACAAATAATAAAATACTTCATTTAAATTCAATTATTTTTAAAAGTTTTAATAAAATTCTTGGCAAAATTCCACAAGAATTCAATTATTCAATTTTTAATAAATTTCTTCAAAATAATTCAATTATTTTCATAAGTAGTAATAAAATTTTTCACAGGAATTCAATTATTTAAAATACAAAATTTAATAAAATTTTTCGAAAAATATCAATTGTACAAAAATATTTTTATAAATAATAAAATTCTTCACCGAAATTCAATTACTTTTATAAACTTGAATAAAATTCATTGGAAGAATTAAATTATTTTCAAAATTAATAAAATTCTTCGCAAAAATTCAATTATTTTAAAAAATTTTTTTTAAAATATTTTTTAAATTTCAATTATATTTCTAAATAAAAAATTTCTTCGTCTAAATTCAATTATATTTAAAAATTTTAATAAAATTCTTGGCAAAATTTTTTAGGAATTCAATTTTAATGAATTAATTCAAAATAATTCCATTATTTTCATAAGTAGTATTAAAAACTTAACACAGGAATTCAATTATTTAAAATACAAAATTTAATAAAATTTTTCGAAAAATATCAATTATACAAAAATATTTTTATAAATAATAAAATTTTTCACCGAAATTCAATAATTTTTATAAACTTGAATGAAATTCATTGGATTCATTGAATTAAATTATTTTCAAAATTAATAAAATTCTTCGCAAAAATTCAATTATTCTAAAAAATTTAAAAAAAAAAATATTTTTTAAATTTCAATTATATTTATAAATAAAAAAATTCTTCGTCTAAATTCAATTATATTTAAAAATTTTAATAAAATTCTTGGCAAAATTTGGTAGGAATTCAATTTTAATGAATTAATTCAAAATAATTCCATTATTTTCATAAGTAGTATTAAAATTTTTCACAGGAATTCAATTATTTAAAATACAAAATTTCATAAAATTTTTCGGAAAATATAAATTATTTAAAAAATTCTTTACCGAAATTCAAATATTTTTATAAACTGGAATAAAATTCTTTGTAAGAATTCAATTATTTATATTAATAATAAAATTCTTCACATAAATACAGTTATTTTTATAAATTTGAATAAAATTCGTTGGAAGAATTAAATTATTTTTAAAATGTAATAAAATTCTTCGCAGAAATCTAATTGTGTTCAAAAATTAAAAAAAAAATTCTTGTTAAAATTCGAAGTAACTTTTTAAATAATAAAATTCTTCTCCAAAATTTAATTATTTTATGGAAATTTTAAGAAAATTTAAATTATTTTAATAAGTAATAAAACTCATCGCAGAATTTTAATAATTTTTTTATACAATATATATTTTAATAAAATTCCTCGCAAAATGTAATTATTCTTAAAAATTTTATCAAAATTTGTCAAATTAAATTCATATATTTAAAAATTCATTGATAAAATTCTTTATGAAAATTAAATTTTAACAAAGAACATTTTATTATTCAATCAATTATTTATTTTTTAATTTAAATAATTGAATTTTTCTAGAATTTTTCAATAAAAATTTATTTAAAAATTAATTAACGGATAATCGATTTATTATTATTTATGAAACTAATCGAATTATTGCTATGAATTTTATTACATTTTTTTAAAAATAATTCATTTTTTTTGAGAAATTTTACTGCTTGTAAAAATATTTGAATTCTTGCGAAGGATTTTTTTAGAATTTTTGTAAATAATTAACCTATTCTGAAAAATGTTATGGTAATAATATTCTTACAAGTTGTTCAATTTAAAAAGGTTTGAATTTGAATATTTTAAAGAATTTTAATTCCTACTGAAAAATAATATTGATTAAATATTTATTTAAAAAAGAAGTTATTGATGGTTTTGAATAATTTTACAATTATTGAAATTTGTAAATAAATGTAATAGAACATTTTTTCTTGATTCTCTAATAATTTTTAGAGTGAATCAGAATATTCTTTAGGGTCAGGGAAAAAGTTGAAAATTTTGTCTGGAAATCAGGGAAAAGTCAGAGAAAAATAAAATTAAATATTTGTGGTAACCCTGTAAATAATCATTTTTCCCTAATACCGAACTAAATTTTCCTCGAATATAACTCGAACGGTAATTTGAAAATTTTTCTGCTTCTCAGAACAAATCTGAAAAAAAAACAAAAAGACAAAAAAAAAACCACTGGAACAAAAATCCCTGCTATTAGTTAAGTCGTCTCTTTCCTTTCGCGATATCTTCTTTTCTCTCGAGAGGGAGAGAAAGCGAGGCATTTGTTGCTGAGACATTTGACCACGTTTTCCCTTCACATTGAGAAATCGCTCAGATTTTCATCTCTGAATAAATTATACCGATAAGGGAAATAAAATATAATTTATCGAAGATAAATTCTTTTTTTCTAAAATGTTTAAAATCATATCAGTCAATTGGGGACAAATAACAGACTATATAGTTGACAAGTTATTTTTCTCCCTGAAACGTTTTGGGATTGTTCAGTGATGCGTGTATGAAAAAAAAGGAGGGGGAAAAAAAAGGAAAAATGGGGAAAAAGGACAAAAAAGGAAAAAAAAGAAAGAAAGGGGAAAAAGGAAGGAGGAAAAAAAAACTAGAAAGATAGATTCAATCAGAAAAATTAGCCACGGACGCGATGAAGCGATCGATCGAGTGCTCTTCGCGGTTGGACGACTTTTCGACTTTCGTCGAAATCTCCTTTTTATCTCCCCCTCAGCAACGTTATAGTCTTCTTCTTTCTTTCTTTCTTTTCGAAGGTGTATGCCCTCACAAACACATATATACACACAGAGAGAGAGTTGCTTCATCGAAATTCTCTTCGCGTTAGCTCGGCAGAAAGCAAACCCCATTGTAGGGTGGTCTGGTCTCCACCCGGTTCTTCGTTCTCATCTCCACCCTTTCTTTTCTCTCTCTCTCTCTCTTTTTCTCTCGTCACATACACTAATACACTTTACTCTTATGTATATACAAGAGAAACAAACTCAATACCCTTCTGTCTTTCTAGACTCCTTCCGAATCTGTAGGATGAGGTCAGTCAAGGTCCAAGAAACAGTCGCCAAGACTTGCTTGCCTCTCTCCTTCTTCAAGACAAATATTATTTTTGAAAAAATTGGATTACCGTTATCGGTACCCGCCGTTGTATATACATATATATATGGGGAGAAAACGAATTGTATATACGCGTATACCTATGGTACGAAACTTTTCTCTCTAACATTTTTCTCTAGTCTGCTGCTTGTTGCCCCCTTTTAACACCAGCCGCACCCCAGTGCGTCCCCTCCTCCACCTTTCCGCCATTGCCTGGACCAATATCTAGCTCGTTCTTTTCTCTCGGCACTCTGCCTTAACTTCTATTTTCTTCTTTTCTCTGTTCTCTTCTCTTTTTTCTTCTTTTCTCCGTTATCTTCTCTTTTTTCTTCAATTTCTGCTTTTCTCGAATTTTTCCTCTTTCTCTATTTCTTCATTATTTTCCCTTTTCTTCTTTCTCTATTTCTTCTTTATTTTCCCTTTTCTTCTTTTTTCTATTTCTTCATTATTTTCCCTTTTCTTCTTTCTCTATTTCTTCTTTATTGCTTCCTCATACTGAGGAAGTATTTTAATACCAAAATTTTTCGACTTCGATTTTTTGACATATCTTTATGTTATTTGACTTCAGGAGTTCAAAAAAAGATCCTAAAGTTCTGAACGTTCAAATGAACGAAATTTATTTATTTCTTCTAAAAATTTAATTTTTATTGCAATTATTCTTCTTCAATATAAAAAAAATTAATTACTGACTTTATAAACGTAAAATTTTAGTATTAAAATTTTTTTAGAATTAGTAAGTTATTAAAATATTTTCAACAAAAAATATTTCGTTCATTTGAACGTTCAAAACTTGGGGGTCTTTTCAAAAATGACATTTTTACAAAATGTCATTCCGTATGTGTGTGTGTGTGTGTAAACATCACATTTTCATAAATATCTCCAAACTATGAAGAGCTTTTAGACTGAATTTTTTTTTAATTGTAGGTCTCATCTGCGGACATAAAATGAGAGTACTTTGAGACAGATTAATAATGTTGAACTATATATTTTTTTGATTTTTAATTTTTCAAAAAAACGTTTTTTGCCCATAACTTAAAAAAAATATTAGGACACCTATGAATGTTTTTCTGTAACTTTGTAGAGTTTTTTTAGGCGCATCTTTTGTGCCCTCAATGAAAATTTTTCGTCCATATTCACCAGACATATTAAACTTTTAAAAATCAAAAATTTTGGAAAATAAGACTTTTTTGAATATTTTGTTGAAAAATGTAGAAATAACTTTAAAACTATCATTATCATCTTGTAGAGCATTAAAAAACGCTTCGATTGACCTATTTTTGAAGCTAATTCGATTAGAAATAAAGAAGTTATTCATATTTTAAAAAACAGAAATTGTGATGGAAACTTAAAAAAAATTTTTTTAATGTGGAACTTGAATTTTTAGTCAAATAAAGAGAAAAAATTATTACAGCAATTGAGAATAATTGTTCAAAATTTATATTTTATTATTATTAACATCTCTATGAGGAAGCAAAGTGTTAATGAAATGATACGTTGGTGAAGTTCACAACGTTTATAGTCAACGATTTCTGAAGAAAAATATTTTTTTAATCAAATTTTTATAACTTTTTGTACCAAAAATAGTACGTTTAATTTTCTGAATAATGATTTACAATTAAAAATATTTGTGAACAATAATTTTGATTCTTTTCGGTAAGAAAATAATTTTTTTCTTTCAATCGTTGATTATAAACGTTGCGAACTTCATCGACGTGAAATGATCACCAAAATTATAACAAAAATATATAACTTGGCAGCGGTTTTTTCCCTTTTCTTCTTTTTTCTATTTCTTCTTTATTTTCCTTCTTTCTTCTATATTTTCAGGGTGTCTACTAACCGGGAAATCCGGGAAATAACCGGGAATTTAATTTAACCGGGAAAAACCGGGATTTTTATAAAAAACCGGTTATTTTTTTACCAAAATTAAAAAAGTTTTATTATTTTGATTTATTTTTAAAAAAATTACTTTTTATTCCAATTTTTATAGATATTTATACTCTTCTCTAACTTTGAATTAGTTAAAAAAATTAATTTGATACTTAAAGTCAGGCACTAATTCAAACAGATAAAAAAAATAAATTATAATTATTAAATTATAAATTAATTATTAAATTATAAATTAATTATTAAATCATAAATTATTAAATTATAATCATAAATTTAAAAAAACTATGGATTTGTTAAAGAATTTCTTTAGAAACTTTTTAACAAATAAAATTTTCAAAGTATTTTAATTTAATAATTAATTAATAATTGGATTTTATATAGTAACATTTTAATGAATTCATGTTTCTTAGTGCGAAGGTTAATAATTAAAATTATTATTAGTTAATTTAAAAAAAAACGATATGCACTTCAAATTTTTTTATTAAAATTGAATGCTCGCAAATTTTTGTTTTAAATTCTGAAAAATAAAATTGTAGAAATTTTCCAAATCTATTGTTTCAAGATAATTTAATTTTTCTAAAGAAATAATTGAAAATTTTTGAAATAATTGAAATTTCTTTACATTTTTCTTTAAAAAATAATTTAATTCTTTGAAAGAATTTTAATTTAAATTTTTCGAAAATAATCAAGGGAAGTTAGTGACCGAAATTATAATTTTATTTTTAAAATATAAAGTCCTTCTTAAAGTTTTAAATCAATTTTTTGCTTCTAAAAATTATATTATTCTATTATTATTATTATTATTATTTAATAGTTATAATTATTGAACTTCTCTTAAATTTTTATAATTTTTAATTTCTGAATGTTGAAATAAATTATACTTATCATTTCTTAAGCAAAATTGATGTTTATTACTTATTAAGTAAATAATTTATTATCACTGCTTTTTTTTTAATTGTAATAAAATTCTTCACAGGAATTAAATTATTTTCATAAATAATATAATTCTTTGGAAGGATTTCAATTATTTTTGTAAATAGTAAAATTCTTTGCAGAAATTCAATTATTATCAATAGAATTGTAATAAACTAGAAAAATAAAATTTCCAATTAATATAATTATAGAAAGACAAAATTTTTTTAAAAAAATTGAAAAAATTATTTTCCAAATTTTCAATTAATATTATTATTTATTTATGTTCGAAATCAAATTTAAATTTAAATTTTATGAGAAAAGAAAAAATAGAAATTAATTGGATTTTTTGAATTATACGAAACTTCTTTTAAGAAATTTAATTAGTTTCGAAAAATTCTATTACATTTGTGAAAAATTAATTCTTAGAATTGTTTTATCATAATATTTGAAGATTCAATTATTATCTTTAAAGAAAAAAAATGAAAATGTTTGATAATTTATTTCTGTAGACTTATTAAAATTTCAGAGAAACTATGTTTATGTATTCCTTATTTAAATTATTCAAAATATTGATTATTCTTTTAATTATTTTAAAAGGTTCATTTATTTCTAGAAGATCTTAACATATTTTAATTATGTTTTTAAGGATCTTACCAAATTAAAATTATTTTAAAATTTTTCATTTATGTAGAATTGAAAAATTGTTATCTCTTTCAATAATTATTTAAAATCTATAATATTGTTATAAAATTAATTTTAAGAATTTTTTTATTATAATTTTTTGGAGATATTTATTATAATTTTTTGGAGATATTATTCCTTAATGACTTTTAAAAAAAACATTGACAGTTACAGTTACAATTATTATGAAAAATTGAAAAATTTTGTATTTAAATACTTAGAGAGAGCATTGAATTTTGTATAACTATTTTACAAATTGGTAACAATTGGGATTTTTGTCTCAAAACTGAATTAAATAAACGACTTTTTCAATATATGAAAAATTAATTGAATTTTGAAAAGTTTATTTTGGTGAAGTCTACAACGTTTATAATCAACGATTGAAAAGAAGAAAATATTTAACATTCAAATTTTTACAAATTTTTACACAAAAACACTTTTGTGAATTATTTCATCAATAATTTGAAATAGAAAAATTTCTGAAAAAAACATTTTATTGTTTTTTTTACTTTTGTGAAGAAAACAATGCGTTTATTTTTTTTAAAATGATTTACAGACAAAATATTTGTGAACAAAAAATTTTATGCTTTTTGGTCGGAAAACAATTTTTTTGCTTTCAGTCGTTGATCGTAAACGTTGTGAACTTCACCGACGTGTTTTTTTCAAGAAAAATATTTTTTTTTCTTGAAATCGTTGATAAATCGTTTTTAATAAACGTTGTGAACTTCACCTTAGGGGTTAAAAAAATTTTCAGACTCTAAAAACTTTGAAAAAAATTGTCTTATTCTTGTTGGTTTTACATTGGAAAAAAATTTATTTGATCCAAATCAACGATTATTTGTTTATCAAATAAATATTTATTTGAATCAAATAATTTATTTTTGAATCAATTAAATAATATTTGCTTTAAATACGGATATATTTAATTCAAATACAATTTATTTGATTTAAATAAAAATTATTTTCAAGAAAATATATATTCAAGTGAATATTTATTTGATAATATACTTTGAAGTAGAAAAATAGCGTTTTTTAATTTTGAGACGCATGCTTATGCCCGTAATCTTTTTTGACCAAATAGTTATTTGATATAAAACTACTTAACTTAAAATTCACATAATATGCACATTATTTGACATAAATTTCATGGCACACAAAAACCACTTAACATAAATATCATTTGTCATAGAATTCATTAAACAGAAATATTATGTTACATAAAACACAGATAACTTAATTCCCATTTGACATAAAAATTATGTAACATAAATTTCTATTGACATAAAAATCAT
Source organism: Leptopilina drosophilae (assembly GCA_032873175.1). Taxonomy (NCBI): domain Eukaryota; kingdom Metazoa; phylum Arthropoda; class Insecta; order Hymenoptera; family Figitidae; genus Leptopilina; species Leptopilina drosophilae. Next base: position 32,860,306 of record CM065485.1, read on the forward strand.
TTAACATAAATTTCTTTTGACATAAAATTCATTTAACGTAAATTTTATTTGTTATAAAATTCATTTGACATCAATTTCTTTTGGCATAAATGTCATTTAACGTAATTCTCATTTGACATAAATATCATTAGACATAAAATTAGCTTGACATAAATTTCATTTAACGTAAATATCATTTAACATAATTATTATTTAACGTAAAATTAAATTTATATAAAGTTCATTTAACATAAATTCCATTTAACATAATTCTCATTTGGTATAAAATTTACTTAACATAAATTTCATTTGGTATAAATCCCATTTAACATAATTTTCATTTGACATAAAGTTCATTTGACAAAAATGACATTTAACACAATTCTCATTTGTCATAAACGTCATTCAACGACATTCTCATTTGACATAAAAATCATTTTACACAAATAACATTTTACACAACAATATCGGCGCGAATTTTAAAAGTAACCAATTAGATATTATTAACAACATTGTGATTCGCCAATTTTGAAATTCGTTCCTATATTTCCATGTCAAATGATCTGTATGTAAAATAAAATCTATGACAACTGAATTTTATGTCAAATGAGAATTATGTGTAATGAGTTATCCGTCAAATGAAATTTATATCGAGTGAACTTTATGTCAAATGAAAATTATGTAAAATGGGATTTATACCAAATGAAATTTATGTCAAGTAAATTTTATGCCAAATGAGATTTATGTTAAATAGAATTTATGCTAAATAAAATTTATATAAATTTAATTTTACGTTAAATAATAATTATGTTAAATTATATTCACGTCAAATGAAATTTATGTCAAGCTAATTTTATGTCTAATGATATTTATGTCAAATGAGAATTACGTTAAATGACATTTATGCCAAAAGAAATTGATGTCAAATGAATTTTATAACAAATAAAATTTACGTTAAGTGAATTTTATGTCAAAAGAAATTTATGTTAAATGATTTTTATGTCAATAGAAACAAGAATATTTTTTTCTGTTTCGTTTTTGTTGACTCGTATTGTTATAGTAGACAACAGCGATTTTTTGATTTGATCGGAAGCTTGAAAATACGGTAAAAGAAGAAGAAGAAGAAGAAGAAATGGAATATAGGAGACGAAAAGGAGAAAAATAATAGTTCTAATCGAAGTTCAACTATATATGAGACGAAAATAAATAAATTTTGATTCGAAAAGTTTTTGAAAATTGAATATTCTACTCGCTCTTTGCAAGCTTGCAATTCTCTCTCTCTATATATATATATATATATATATATATATATATATATATATATATATATATATATATATATATATATATATAAATATATATATATATATATATATATATATTTGGCATATCTTTGAAATTTCGCTCAAATGCATCTTGTTATAGGAGACAATGTATCTCTATGAAATACAAGATGGAACATGCATGCACGTGACAAAGATAAGAACGTCAGGGAAGACAGATTTCAGGGAAACATCTCCTGCATATATAACGTGTGTTAAGTGCAACGTTGAACGGTGTCGCGGGGGGGCGTTTTAGATTTTCCCTTTGGTCCAAGTTTGAGAATAAAATTACTCTACATGTTCGGGGGGAGGGGGAAAATTCGTCAACTGATAGGGAGTAGAGTAATGGCAAGTACCATAGATTTTCCTTGATGCAAGTTTCGAAAGAGGAATTTTGCATATAGAGAGATACTCTTCCTCTCTTGGTCTCCTTCACATGTTTTGTTCACATCTTTGAAACCTCCCCCCTCCCCTTCCCTCCCCCCAAACCCCTTTTCTTTGCCATTGCTTCTATGTATATAGAGGTGCTATATACTAGTTGGATGTGCGGGTACCCTCTCTTTTAGAATCGGGTCCGATACGTGCTTGCTGGAACTTGGTCGACGAGTTCGAACGAGAGGAGCACATATATATATACAGACAAGTACTTGTAAATCCTTGTTGCGGTAACGAAGGAAATAGTTGGAGTGCACTGAAAATTCACGTAGTTACCTTCAAGTGCCGGCTATCTCATTTGCAGCTTTATACTGATTTATCCCCCTCAAGTCAAATCGGATTCTTTACATAGGTAACAAATCTTTATTCTGGTTGGTTTCTTTTTGTAAATTTTTAATCTGATCGTGAAGGAGAATTGGGGTTTTTTTTGAGAATTTGTTCTTTGCTAGAAGAATTTTCTAAATAGGAGAAAGAAGAAAATGAAAATGAGAAAGAAGAAGATGTTCATCTTCCTTTAACATCATGTGACTTGCTAGAAATTCAAAGGTAATTTCATCGAGCACTTTTCTCTTATTTAAATATTTAATAAATTGAGCTAAAATTTTGTAGGAAAGTCTATAATGCAATAAAGAAGGGTAGCGATTTGCAAAAGTTTTAGTATTTCAAAAATTAATTATTATTAATTACTTTTAAATTATCATAAATGTCTCGGTTCACTTCGATTCAGTTGCTCATCGTCTTTACCGATTTCAAAGTATTTTATTATAATTTACTTTTGCATTATTAAAATTTTTCGGTATTGCTGCCCTTCTTTATTATATTTTAGACTTTCTTGCAAAATTTCAGCTCATGTTATTAAATATTTAAATAAGAGAAAAGAAGTCGATAAAATTACCATTGAATTTCCACAAGTCACATGCTGATGTTAAAGGAAGATGTTCGTCTTCTTTTTCCTATTTTAGGATTTTTAAAATCTATCCTATTTTATTTTATATTTTTACAATTAATTTTACAATTTTATTTTTAGTTCAATAAAATTGTAAAAATAAAAAGAAAATAAGGAAACACTAGAAAATTATGTTTAAAGCAGGGACTTACACGAACACGAAAAAACAGGAAAATTCGTGTACACGGGCACGACACGAATTTTCATGTTTTTTCGTGTTCGTGTAAGTCCCTGGTTTAAAGTAATCTGAAATTTACAATTTCTAACCTAATTTTTAGTACAAAATGTAGTAATGTTCACTTTGGAGGTTTGAACATAATAAAATTTACAATTTCTAAAGTAAGTTTGTATTTTATTTATAAAAAAATTATTTTTTAGATTAAAACAAATTAAGTCTAAACTAAATATTGTTAAATTTCAATTATTTTTCTCTTTTCGATAGTAATTTTCGAAAACATTTAAAGTGAAAAAATTTTCGTTCATTTGAATGTTTGAAACTTGAGCCCTATTAAAATCAGTTAAAAGTTACCGATTATAAAAAAGAAAAATGTTTCCTTTTTTTATAATTTAGGAAATTTTAACTGATTTTAAAGCAAGAAATCAATTACTAATTTGGATTAGTTTAGATGTTAAGCGATATAGATTTAAGGAGCAGGTACTTTTAAAAATTATTAGTAAAAATCAAAAAATGAATTAATCTTTTTAAAAAACTAGCAATTATTGTTTAAATATTCCTAAAGTTTCGAACGTTCGAATGAACGAGAAAAGTTTTTTTAATTGTAATTTGTATTTTATTTACAAAATAATTATTTTTTAGATTAAAACAAATTAAGTCTGAACTAAATATTGTTTAATTTCAATTATTTTTCTCTTTTCAATAGTAATTTTCAAAAACACTTTTATTTTTTATTTTTATTTTTTTTAAATTCGTTCATATGAATGTTCGAAACTTTAGCCTCATTTGTTTAAGACGTAACAAAATATTTTTTTGTAATAAAATTTGAATTTAAGAAAAATGAAAAATTTCGTTTATTGAAATATTCAGATTTTTAGAAAAATTGAAAATTTCCGTTGTGGTAATTTTGACTATTTTTGAGTCCAAATAGTAGTAGATTTTTTTGTTTAGGAAACTAAAACTTACTTTAGAATTTGTAAATTTTACTGCATGGAAAATAAATTTTTCTAATTCTAATAGTGTTATATACTTTATAAATAGTTAACTTTATTATGTCTAAGTAAATTTTTACCAATTTTTCAACAAGAAATTACTTTGAAAATTCTAAATTTTGCTAATTTTTCTACAAAAAAAAACTTTTCGTAAATTTTAATTTTATCAACCTTTATACAAAAAATTACTTTAGGTATTGTAAATTTTACTATATCAAGACTTAAATATTTCTAATTTCAATAGTGAAATTTACTTTAAAATAATCAAAGTAAATTTTACTAATTTTATAACTAAAATTTACTTTCGAACTTGTAAATTTTAATATTTTTTTTGTACTAAAAAGAACTTAATTTTTTTTTAAATTTGTTTATTATAAGATTTTAATACAAGTAAATTTTCGTAACTTAAATGCTTTATAAATAATTATTTTTATTACATATTCAAAGAAAGAATTTCAAATTCAAAAGAATTTACTAATTTTTACACTAAAATTTACTTTGAAAATTGTAAATTTTACTGCATCCAAAGTCAGTGTTTCTAATTCTAGTACTTTAACTTAGTTCAGAAATAGTCAATTTTATTATCTCCAAAGTAAATTTTACTATTTTTATTTTTTGGACTAAAAGTTACTTTAAAAATTGTAAATTTTACTAAATTCAAAATAAATTTTTGTAATTTATAAACTAAAATTTACATTACAAGTAATAAAACTCATTACATCCATAGGGAATTTTATTAAACTTTCAACTAAAATTTATTTACATTCGAAAAAGTAAGTTTTACACTATTTAAAGTAAATTTGATTAATTTTTTCACTAAAAATTATTCCAGTAATTGAAGAGTTTGGTACAAAATATATATTCTATTAAACGTCCGAAAATGATTAAAAAATTAAAAATGCTCTTAAAAATCAGAAGTAATTAGAAGCTGACTTCTAAACCGTAATTAGGATTTAAATTTTAAAATTAGGTTCGGATTTAATAGAATCTGGAATTCGGTTACTTTATTGAGAACTAATTACGATAAACCAAATGTAATGAAATTAAAAATTCCGATCCTTAAATTAGGATTATACTTATAAGAGTAGAATTTGGATCATAAAATTAACATTACAAAGTAGGATTACTTGAATCTAATCTAAACATTTGCTAAAAGAAACCAAAAAAAATTTAGTTGTAACGTACAATTTAAAAGTAAATAATTGATAATATTCGTTTCAATCTTTATATACAAATTTAATTTATATAAATAAATGTAAATTATAAATTTAATTACAGTAAAATAATCCATAGGTTTAATTTACGTATTTTTGGTTTTAAATAAAGTTAAGATCATAAAACTTGATTATCATTAATTTTATATAGATTAAAATTTAAATTCTAAAATAAGTTATTTTAGTATTATTTTATCTTTTCTCTAAATTTGAATTTGTAAAAATATTTGAAATTAAATTTGAATTGATGTCGACTTTTTGTTTTCGAATTAGGAAAATTTACTAATAAATTAGTAAAAATTGCTATTTATTAGTAAAATTTACTTGTTCTAAAGTAAATAGTTAGTAGCATTTTACTAACAAATAATAAAATTGGACTAAGAAATTAATAAATAGTAAATTAGTAAAAATTCTACTAAGAATTAGTAAATTGTAAATTAGTAGTTCTATTAAAAATTATAGTAAATGATAAATTAGTAATTCTACTAAAAATTATAGTAAATAAATTAGTAATTCCACTAACAACTAGTAATTAGTAAATTAGTAATTTTACTAATTTTCGAGTAAAATTTTACTAAGCAATTGAAAAAAATTATAGTTACATTTAGTAAAATTTCACTAATTGTTAGTAAAATTATTACTGAATCATTTGGTGTACGACTTTTCGTCCTTTTATTAAAAACCTTTCTAATTTAAATTTAGAGACTAAAAATCAGTTAAAATCTGTTTTTATTCGGAAAGATTAGTAAATAAATTTAGAATACAAAAAATTGTAAGACAAAAATTATTTAATTATTAATAAAAATAATAATACTAGAAATAATAATAGTAATAAAAATAATATTATTTATGATAATAGTTTTGATAAATAATAGTTTGATAAAAATATAATAATAATAATAATAATAATAATAATACATTTTGATAATAAACATAATTTACTTTACGTTTATATTGCAGTTAAAATCAGTTATTCAGAAAGAAAAAATCAGTAGCGAACTTTTTAAGAGTTTCATAAAAAATTTCACTTGGCTATTTAAGTATTCATTCGAAATAAAAAAGGGAAAATCTATATTATACACCTACACGTGTTGACAAATAAAATTACGAGTAAAATAAAACTTGTTTTTAAAAAACCACATATACATTTATACACATATATAGATATAAATTTTAAACCACTGAAAATCTTAGGTCCTGGGATATTTTTAGGACGAAGAATATAAAAATGTATCGTCATTTTTTAACGTTAATCGTTGCTATAAAATTTTATCTGATCGAAAGATACTTTATGACACGAAACTCAGGTAAAATGGGTTGTAACGAAAGCGGTATCTAATATTATTATTATTATTTTTTTATCGTGATTTCTTGCTGATAGGTACATTTTGAGGAACGTGCGTTAAATGCAGATTAAGTATACTTTAACTTGAAAATGAAATGATAGTTTTCTTTTTCGGTTGATAAGAGTAAAAAGTAGAAGAAAAAGGGAGAGAAGGAGAAAAAGAGGGAGAATTTGATAATCATAAAATCATATATTGATTATTTTTTTTTTGTTCTTTTCATTCTTTTTCGTACTATTGGGTATAAAAGAAAAGATTATTTTCTCCTCCTCTCTCAAATATTGATACATTGTTTCTAAAGAAGGTGAACCTTCACGTTACATTCAATCATAAATTCTTATCTTTACCTCAAGAGTATAAAACAGTCTATAAAGTTTATATCAGACCTTTTTATTTTTAATGCATTTTTTTTTTGTTCTTTCAGCAAATGTTAACATGGTTATTGAAAATATATTGAGTTTTGCTTTGAATATAAAAATTTTATTTAGACTACTGTATATATATTTGATGATTTTTTTCGCCAGTTTGGTTTGTAAGAGTTTTGAATAAGAAAAAAGAAGAAGAAAAAGAAGTAGAGGAAAAAAAATGGGGGAGGTGGGTTGAATGGCTTTTTTTTGTCGTTTTCTTTGGACTTAGTCAGGGCTTTCGCTCCTCCACGTCTTTACTCGTGTGAGAAAATACCGTCGAGTTAATGGTCTCGTTTATTATTTCTTACGTCTCTCGGTCCTCTTTTCATTCGTTCTGCACCGGCAGTGTGCACCATCCCAAGTTGTCTCTTATCTCAAAATCTGCTGATGAAATCTCCAAGAATTTGGTAATTTAATGTAATTTATTCCAAGGAGAGATTCTTTTTTTTTCTCTTGTTTTTTATGGAAAATTATCTCTGTCGTCAGTGTTGGATAAGTTTGGAAAATTTTCTTCTCTATAAACTGATTTATGTTTTCATTTTTTGCCTCCTTTGGATTTCTTTTTTATTTTAAAATAAAAAATTTTCTATCATAAGTTTATTATAGTTTTATTGTCATATTTTATAATCATTTTATATGACCATGAAAAATCCGCAAAAAATAGTCTTCGACGTTAGCGGCGAAGACTCTTCTTTGCTGTTTTTTCGAAAAGAAAATGGCATTAATTACACTTTTTTTATTCACTTTAATAGTTAAAAATAAATTTATGTCACTTTTTTAAACTTAAAAATTTCGAAAATAATTTTATACTTGCGAAGATTCGAACGCGAGACTTAATCGCAGAAAGCCAAACGCAGTACCTCTAAGCTATTGACACTTACAGTAATTTTTTCATTTTTTAATGAATTTATTTTAATTGTATAACCTTTTCAGGGTTGTTATAGGTCAGGGAAAATTTAGAGAAATTAGAATTGGTCAGAAAAATCAAGGAAGTCAGGGATTTTTATTAAAAGTACTGGAAAAAATTGAATTTTTAGAATTCATAAGAAAATTCAAAAATTTTAATGTCTTTTTTCTTTTTTAATATTATTTAATTACTTTCAAAGTTTTAATTTATTTATTTATCTTCCTAAATAACAAAATTCTGCACTAAAATAAAATTATTTTTACAATTCTTAAAAAAATTCTTTGCAAAATTCAATTACTTTCATAAATAACAATATTCATTACAAAAATTCAATTATCTTTACAAATAGCAACATTTTTCACCAAAAATTCACTTTTTCGAACATTTAAATAAAATTCTTTGCAAAATTTCAATTATTTTCATCACAGAATTTGAATTATTTTTAATACAATTTTTAAAAAATTCCTTGAAAATGGAATTATTCTTCAAAATTTTGTTAAAATTTTACAAAAGATTTCCATTTTAAAAAACATTAAATTCTTTATAAAATCAATAAAATTCGTTGCATTAATTCAATTATTTTCAAATTTTTTTTAAGTAATTCTGCAAAATAATACAATTATCTTGATAAACATAAAAAATTCTTCCCATAAAATTAATTATATTAAGGAAGTTTATTAAAATGTCTTTTCCAAAATTCAATTATTTTGATAAATATCAAAATTCATCAATTTTTTTTAAAAGTAATAAAATATTTTGCGAAAGTTAAATTATTTTCAAATTTTTTTTTTAAATTCTCATCAAGAATTAAATTATTTTTATAAATAGGTAGCATAATTTTTCCTAAGAATTAAATTATTGTCAAAAATTGTTTGAAAATTCTTGCAAAATTTCATTTATTTAAACAAAATTTAATAAAATTCTTCTCCATGAATTTAAGTATTTTTATAAGTTATTATTTAAATTTTTCTAAGGAATTCAATTATTTTTTTATAATTTTCATAGATTCTTGCTAAAAATTCAATATTAAGAAACACTTAATTATTCAACAATTTATTTATTTTTGTATTTGAATAATTGAATTCAATTCTATTTTCAAATAAAAATTATTTCGAAAATAAATTTTCGTTAAAATTTTAGATAATAATTCAATATTAAAAGCATTGTAGTACGGATTTTTTTAGAAATAATTGAATTTTAGAAAAGGTGTCTAATCCAAATCTTCGAAAATCTTAATTTTTTGTATTTTTAACTAACAATTTTGTAGTTGTAATTTTTTTGAAAATTAGTTCAAGTTAATTTGAAGTTGAATTTTAGTTAAAATTTTTGTGAATAATAAATGAATTTAAATGATAAAATCTTAACTCCTGTCGAAAAATAATGTTTGAATAATTATTTTAAAAAAAGTTATTAATGTTTTCGAATAATTTTGCAATTAAAGAAATTCTTAAATAAATAATTTAGAACATTTTTTACAGTATCTAATAATTTTTAGAGTGAATATGAATATTCTTTAGAGTCAGAGAAAAAGCCAAAATTTTGTCTGGAGTTCAGGAAAAAACAAAGTTAAATTTTTCTGTCAACTCTAAATTTTATTATAGTTTTATAATAATTCTATTATAGAAAGACCTTTTTTTATGTACTGGGTGTAAAAACATATTTTGTTTGGTGTGAAAACTAAAAATAGGGAAATAAATCATTTTACCTGTGCTGGGATTCGATCGCGATATTTATTCACCGGAAGCCAAATGGAATTCTCCTAAGCTACGGACGCTTTTGATAATTTTGTTTTATTTTTATAATAATTTCATTACTGTTATTAGTTATTTATAATTATAATAATAATTATAATAATAATTATAATAATAATTATAATAATAATTATAATAATAATTATAATAATAATTATAATAATAATTAATAATAATTAATAATAATTAATAATAATTAATTAACTTTAATATAGTTTTATTATAATTATTATAAATATTACAATTTTGTTATAATTTTAAATGTATAATTTGTTATTTTTGTACTATTTTCTCTATTATTTTCTGCTTTGTAGTTTTACAATTCTAAATACATTTATTTTCTAACTTCTATTCTTTTTAAACAACGCCACTCTTTTTTTCATTATAATATCCTTTTCGGAATTGTATTTTACAAACCTCCAGTAATGGATTCTTATTATAGAATTAAAGTGAAAATAATTTTAATGCACATGCCCCAGAAGTAAATTCCTGAATTTATTAACCTAAATGCATTATATATTAGGTAATGGCCGGATTAAAGAACATATAAAGCGAGGAAAATTGTTTTAAATGAAATGAAATGGGGATTAATTCACTAGCTGCATAGAATGAACCAAAGAAAGTAGAATAAAATAATATTATATATATGTATATAGAGAGAAAGAGAGTATTTGGGAAAACTGAGTGGGTCAGAGAGAAAAACATGAGCGGTGGAATGAAAAATGGATGGGATGGGGTTAAAAAGCTAGAAAGGTGAGCTGTAAAGTGGAATGTGTTAATAGGGTATAAAACTCTTTGCTAGGTGAAAAATAGAACTTGTACATATATATATATATATATAAAATTCGATGGTTTAAAATTTATAAAAATTGGGTTTAAATTCGAAATGTTCTTTTGCATCAGCAATGATTTTTTTGTTGAGTAATTTACAGGGGGGAGTGATTGGAATTTGAAGATTAAATTCTTTATGGTTGTTTTTTTACACTTTTGGTTGATATTTAAAGGTGAAAACCGTTTTGACCCCAGTGGCGTACCGGAATTTTGGTACTTTTTGCCCCTAATTTTTATTTTGCCCCGAAAGTTGTTTTTAATGTAAACTATTTGCAAGATTGAATTTTTATAGATATTTTATACTATTTTATACTATTTTTTACTTTTAATGGACGAAACTATTTTGACCTATTCGTTGACAAGGAATGTTGTCATTTTTGCCCCGCAGTTTTAAGACTTAAAAGAAGTATATCAGTTTTGAAGAAAACTGTAAATTGCTGAAGTCCTTTTCGTTTAAGAATTTAAAAATTTGAAAATGAAGAACCATCTTCTTTACATCATCCATATCTCCGTTAAATATATGTTTCAAGTTTTCGACTGACTTTTAAAAGTGAAGTGAAAATCCAAGAGACTTAAATCGCAATATCGCAAGAGCAATTTACCATTTTCAGAGTATGAAAAAAAAGGTGTGTACGTGTGCGTATTAATGTGTATGTGTCGCTATATACCTCCTTCTGTATCGGATAATGAAAAGAAATAGGGGAGCAGCAAATCTTCCGCTTCGTTTGGCCCTCTGCTTCAAGAGACTCTCTCTCTCTGTTGAGAGAAAAGAGTGAGTGAGAGAAAGAGAGTAAAACAAAAGAACACTGTGAGAGATGGGAAAGGCGGAAAGCGCGAAGGTGGACGTAAAATATGATGCTTTTAAGCCAGGAGAGAAAAGCGCAGGGAGCCCTTTTAAATTTCAGTTCGAAGATCGAAGACCTTGCCAGCAAAATCAAGCGCGCGAGCACCTTGCGATCTGGTATGCAAATACAGGAATGCTTTAACAGGGTGACGAGAAAATGGGTGCCTTGAGGTGGGTGGGAGAATAAGGAGGTGAAAGCTCAACGCTGTCAAATAGAGAGAATAAAACCGTTTGAAGAAGAGAGAATGAGGCGCAGAATCCATGTTGCTTGATAACATTGGGACGAATAGGAGTTTTTCTTCTTGATATTATAGCGATTTTCTAAGAATCTTTGGCGGCTAAACACATTCCCGAATCCGAAAATTGTCTAGCTTGTCAAGATTTTGAGAATACTCTAGAAAAATTAGAGAATTTCGAAAAAAGAGAGGGTAAAAATGTTTTTTTACGTCTTTATCCCCACTTTTCTCAAAATCCTGACGTGCTGCACAATTTTGAGACGCGGGATCGTGTTCAGAGGACAAAAATACATTGAAAACCATTACCATGTCGAAAGTAGCTAAAAAAAATTTTTTTTGTTCTTTACCCCCACTTTTTTCAAAAATCTTGATTTTTCATATTTTTGGTTTTTTTTAAATTTTATGACCTAGGATCGTTTTCAGAGGGTTCTTAAAGAGTTCAGAGTTTCTTAAAAGCCACTCCACTATTAAAAATAACTAACAAAAATTTCTGCAGTCTTTACCCCCCTCCTTTTTTTAAAAATTAATTATTTTTTCGTCTTGAAAACATTTGTTTTTAAACTGTACGTTTTAATTTTTAACTTAAGACAATATTGAATTCTTTAGCATGTCAAGTTAAAGAGGAGAAAATTCTTGAAAACCCCCACCAAAAATATTTAAAAAATAAGTGATTTTGAAAAAAGTGGGGTAAATAATCGAAAATTTTTTTTCTTGATATTGTAGTGATTTTCTATATATTTTTGTCTTCTGAACACGATTCCGGGTTTAAAAATTGTCTAGCAGGTCAAAATTTTGAGAAAAGAATAAAAACCGAAGAAAAAAAGTCTTTACTTCAATTTTTTCAAAATCTGAACTTGGATTTTTATTATCATTAAAAAGTCGAATTTTCCAGACCCGGAATCATTATTATCGAATATGAAAAAAAATATGTAAAACATTAAATTACTTATGTTTCTAGTATTGTAAATTAAAAAATAGATTTTTACCTACATAAAGAAATATTGAGGAGAAAAAAAAACACTTTGCCCATATGAAAAATATTCTTTTGATATGTATACTCATTTTGTAGAGATATTTTTCAGGGAAAGCCAGAGGTAATTTTCATATACCGGATTACCTCTTCCGCTCTGAATTTTTTTTTTTTTTATTTTGAAACTAGGATTACGTTGAGACCACAAAAAGCTTTCGCTCGATATTTGGCGCTGAGTGTTGTTCAATGTTTGATTAAACATTCGCGCAACGACTCGAGCGATCCTTTTCGTTTAACGAGAGAACGACATACGTCATGCGATTCTTTTTTTTTTTTGTTTGAAGAGAGAATAGAACTTTTAAATTATTTCAATTTTTGAATATTTTAGAATTGTTATAGTGAACAAAGTGTGTGGTAGTGGGTATGTTTCGAGAAAGTATGTCAGAACTGGGAATAATTTTTGTCGGAACGTACATAACAGGTATGAATATGTTTTTATATTTTTTGTATCCGGCTGGTTTTGAATGTATTTTTGTCTACTGGAACAGTTTGTGAGGACAAAATTGACTAGTTTATCAGGATTTTAAGAAAAGTGGGGGAAAACAGATTTTTTGGGTCTTGATTTTCATTTTTTTTAAATCATGACCTGATGAAGAATTTTAGGTATAGGATCGAGTTCAGAGGGCAAAAATATATTGAAAACGACTCCGATATCAAAAATAGAAAAAAAAAAAATTTTTTTTGGCTTTCTGCCCCAACTTTTTTCAAAATTCTTTTTTTATTCTTGTGGATATGTATCTGAAAGTATAAATTTCTAGTATTTTTCTCATGGAAGTATCTCTATAGCACCTTCAGTTAAGGAAAAAAAATATCTTGAAAAACGACCAAAAATGAGACTAAAAAACTAAAGAATTTTGAAAAAAGTGGGGGTATAGACACAAAAACAATTTTTTTTAGTTATTTTTGATATGGTAGAGGTTTTTAATGTATTTTTGCCTTTTGAACACAATCCCGGATCTCAAAATTGTCTAGAAAGTCAGGATTTTTAGAAAAGTCTAGAAAAAGATTGAAAAAATTTGTTTACTCCCACTTTATTGAAAATCTTTTGGATTTTTTAGATCCTACTTCTTTTATGGTAGAAATTTTTCTTGATATGTTTTAGAATCTTAATAAGTGAATGAAGAAAAGTGATTCAAGTAACAATCTTTTTTCCAAAAATATTAAATATTTTTTTCTACTTTAGGAAATGTTTCCAAAATAAAAAAATTTTTTTTTAGAAAAAATTTATCAAATATGGGAATTTAATTATCGAAAAGAAAAATGGAAGAATTGTTTCCTGCAGTTTTTAAGGCGATTATGAAAAGTTTTATTTTCTCTGTCAAGTTTGTGCCATCAACTCAACAGCAAACGTCTTGAAACAATATTTTCATTCTTTCGGTTTTCAATTTTCCAAGTGCTCTATACTCAGACGAGTTAAGAATACACTTTTCTTTTCGCCTGTACTAAGGATAAATTCTTTAAAGTTGCGTATAAAATATTACTGAAGAAAAAAAGAGAGAGAGAGAAAGAGAGTGAAACGTCAATGTTTGATGGGTTTTTTTTTAAATACGTTTTATATAAAATCAGGTCATATCGACTTTCAATTATCTTTATTTTCTATTTTTAGAATTGAATTATAAGCACTTTTGAAAATTTTAAAAGCACTTTTACATTAATTAAATTTTAATAAGACTTTTTGGCTAATTGAAATTTCCGATATGAATTACATACCTACAGGTGATATTAATTTATTTATAGTAATATTTATATATGGATTAATAATTGTTTCCTTATTTCTTGATACTTTGAATGGGAAACAATAATTTTTCCAATAACTCGAGTTTTTGATTTGATGTATTATAATTTCACCCACACTCCTTTAATTCTTCACCAAAATTTAATTATTCTTAAAAATTTTCCCTCAATTGAATAATTTTTATTACTTTCTATTTTAATGAAGTTTTCCAAAATAATTCATTTATTATCACAAATAATAAAATTTTTCGTTGAAATTTAATTTTTAAAATTTTGTTTACATTGTCAAAATTTCAATTATTTTCAAGTTTTAATAAAATTCTTGGCAAAATTTCCATTTTTTCAATAATTTTAAATTAATGGAATCCTGTCAAAATTTAAAAAAAAAATTTAAAAAAAAAAGTTTTAGTAGAATTCTTGGCAAAATGTCAATTATTTTCATAAACAATAAAAATTTTTCGCTAAAATTTAATTGTTAAAAATTTTATAAATTGTTATTATTATTTCAATTATTTTTAATTTTTATAAAATTCTTGGAGAAATTTCAATTATTTTCAATTTTTATAAAATTCTTGGAGAAATTTCAATTATTTTTAAAAATTTTAATAAAATTCTTGTCAAAATTTCTATTATTTTCATAAACAATAAAACTTTTTCCTTGTAATTTAATTGTTAAAAATTTTTTAAAATTATTATTATTTCAATTATTTTCAATTTTTATAAAATTCTTGGCAAAATTTTCATTTTTTTCAAAAGTTTTAGTAGAATTCTTGGCAAAATGTCAATTATTTTCATAAAAAATAAAAAATTTTTCGCTAAAATTTAATTCTTCAAAATTTTTTAAAATTTTTATTAATATTTCAATTATTTTCAATTTGTATAAAATTCTTAGACAAATTTCAATTATTTTCAATTTGTATAAAATTCTTGGACAAATTTCAATTATTTTCAAAAGTTTTAATACAATTCTTTGCAAAATTTCAATTATTTTCAAAAGTTTTAATAAAATTCTTGGCAAAATTTCTATTATTTTCATAAACAATAAAATTTTTTCACTGAAATTTAATTCTTAAAAAGTTTTTAAAATTCTTGGCAAAATTTCCATTTTTTCAATAGTTTTAATGGAATCCTGTTAAAATTGTAATTATTTTCGAAAGTTTTAGTAGAATTCTTGGCAAAATGTCAATTATTTTCATAAACAATAAAAATTTTTCGCTAAAATTTAATTGTTAAAAATTTTATAAATTGTTATTATTATTTCAATTATTTTCAATTTTTATAAAATTCTTGGACAAATTTCAATTATTTTCAATTTTTATAAAATTCTTGGAGAAATTTCAATTATTTTCAAAAATTTTAATAAAATTCTTGTCAAAATTTCTATTATTTTCATAAACAATAAAACTTTTTCCTTGTAATTTAATTGTTAAAAATTTTTTAAAATTATTATTATTTCAATTATTTTCAATTTTTATAAAATTCTTGGCAAAATTTTCATTTTTTTCAAAAGTTTTAGTAGAATTCTTGGCAAAATGTCAATTATTTTCATAAACAATAAAAATTTTTATCCTAAAATATAATTCTTCAAAATTTTTAAAAATTTTTATTAATATTTCAATTATTTTCAATTTGTATAAAATTCTTGGACAAATTTCAATTATTTTCAATTTGTATAAAATTCTTGGACAAATTTCAATTATTTTCAAAAGTTTTAATACAATTCTTTGCAAAATTTCAATTATTTTCAAAAGTTTTAATAAAATTCTTGGCAAAATTTCTATTATTTTCATAAACAATAAAATTTTTTCACTGAAATTTAATTCTTAAAAAGTTTTTAAAATTCTTGGCAAAATTTCCATTTTTTCAATAGTTTTAATGGAATCCTGTTAAAATTTTAATTATTTTCAAAAGTTTTAGTAGAATTCTTGGCAAAATGTCAATTATTTTTATAAACAATAAAAATTTTTCGCTAAAATTTAATTCTTCAAAATTTTTTAAAATTGTTATTATTATTTTAATTATTTTCAATTTTTATAAAATTCTTGGACAAATTTCAATTATTTTCAATTTGTATAAAATTCTTGGACAAATTTCAATTAATTTCAACCGTTTTAATAAAATTCTTGTCAAAATTTCTATTATTTTCATAAACAATAAAACTTTTTCCCTGAAATTTAATTCTTAAAAAGTTTTTAAAATTGTTGTCAAAATTTCCATTGTTTTCAAGTTTTTATAAAATTCTTGGCCAAATTTGTATTATTTTTAAAGAATTTAATGAATTTCTTGATATTATTTTTATTATTTTAAATATTAAAAACAATTTATTATTTAAAGAAAATTGTAATTCAAAATTGCAGATAATAGATGAATTTTGGTAAGATTATAGTTGTAATTTTATTTTTTTTTCGCCTTAACAGCATATGGTTTTTCTCATTGGTAATTTTTCGACCACTTTTCTCTTTAAATATTTAATAAGTCGAGCTGAAATTTCGCAAGAAAGTTCAAAAGACAGTAAAGAAGGGTAATGATTTGCAAAAGTTTTAATATTTCAAAAATAAATTATTACAAATTTACTTAAAAAAATCACCAGTTCTTACAGTCAGTTCTAATAAATTTCTTGTCTTTACCGATTTAAAAGTGTTTTATTATAATTGATTTTGGAATTATTAAAACTTTTGCACATCACTGCCCTTGTTTCACGGTAAATCGTTAGGTATTAAAATAACACCAAAATTGATTAAAATAACACTAAATTGGATTATTTTAATCCTTTTTGGTGTTATTTTAATACCTAACGATTTACCGTGTTGTTATTTTTATTTTTAGACTTTTTTGCACGACGTTGAAGTCCACAACGTTTATCAACGAAAAAAATGATTCACGTAATAAATTAAACAAAAATAAAGCCAATAAATAATAAAGAGATAATAAAAAAATAATAAATAAATAATAATAATAAATATTGCCATAAAAATATTTAGGAAAAAATAGATTGATGTTTATGTGATGATAATAATTGTTATATGAATAAATATTAAATTAAAAATAATTTTGTAATGAATTAAATAAATTTTTTTCGTTGATCAACGTTGTGGACTCCAACTTCGTTTCTTGCAAAATTTCAGCACAATTTATTAAATACTTGAAGAGGAGACTTGTCGAAAACAATCACATGCTGTTAAGGTTCTTCTTCTATTTCTTATTGAAAACTTTGGGTTTGTTTCAAGAGTCCTATTAAGAACTAGAATTAGAAAATTATTATTTGTAAACAGTTAAGGAGAAAAGTGGTCGAAAAAATTATGATTGAATTTCTAGCAAGTAACATGCTGTTCAAGTCGTTCTGAGGTCTTGGGATATTTTTTAAAAATACAAAAATTTTGTATCTTGACTTGTCGAATATACAGTAGGTATACTATATAGCTTGTTTCGGAAGGCATTCACTGAAATTGAATCATTGAACAAGAGTTCGTTCAGTTTAAGACAAATTCACGCGATTAGGAGGAAAGGAAAAAAGCCAGCAAAGCAAACACACTCGAGGATGTAGAAAAGAAAAAGGAAGAGAGAAAGGGAGAGAAAGAGTTGTAACTGTAGATTGTGAAGGAAGAAAAGAGGTAGTAGAAAAAGCAGCAGTGAGTAAATAAAATATTCAGGAAGCTTAAGCCCCAGGCGTTTGTTCGTGGCTGGAGGGGTGTCTAGTCAGATGGGGTCAGGATACCTAGGTTTTTGAAGGGGGTGGTGAGGGGGAAATGGGGAATAGAGAGAGAGAGAGAAGAACGTGGAGATTGGCCCGACTAGACATGGATGAGGCGGAGGATTCGCGTTGGCTACGTTGAGGATTGGGGTTGGTTTTATCCCGCAGGACTAACGTGATGCGCTCCACTCTCCAACTCCCACATGTCTCGCTTCTTGTACAAGTACACGTGCATTACTATGAACTTCCGGAAGAACAAAGCTTAGTCTAATACTCTACTTGAATCTTGGACCAAAAACCGTCCTAAATCAAGTTTTTTTTTTGAAAACCGTTTTCTATATTCCACTCTTTTAATTTTCGTTATTCTCTTATTAGGACTTTATTTTTCTACTCATGCTGTTGGTGATTGTAATTCTAGTGCTGTTGTTCTATTATAATTTATGTCCTACCAGCAAATGTTATGAGGCTGAAGTCCACAACGTTTTTAAAAACGAAAACAAAAAAATAATGGGATGGTACTTTTATTTTTTATTGTAAATAATGTTATTTTTCGACAATTAAATCCTTAGTAACAACTGATTTCTTAAAATTTGAGGCACATAAAAATTAGAGATGAATTTTATTTTTAAAAAAAATTCTTTTTTGATTTTTCGTTTTTAAAAACGTTGCGGACTTCAGCTTTGTCAAATGTTGCTCTATATTTGTTTTCTTGTTCGAAAGTTTTTAGAGTGTCCGAATATACTGATTTTTTTTTTGAAATTGTACAGCGAATTGACAACAATAATTTGGAAGCAAGTTGAAGTCCTTAACGTTGATTAGCAAAGAAAAATTGTTTACCAAATAAATTAATAATTATACTCTCCAAAATCTGAATTAGTAAAAAGCTACTAATAAAATGGTGAAAAGTCGTTCACCAAATGATTTAGTATTAATTTTACTAACAAATAGTAAATTTTTACTATTGCTTGGTAGGGACCTTGCTTCAGGGACAAACCTACAACTTGATTAATTTGGATCACATAAAAATTGATCAAAATTTAGTACTTAATTGATACTAAACTGGATTACATTGATGAGAAAAATTTGGATGAACTTTTTTCTTGATCCAAATTAATTTTGATGCTAAATTCACTTAATATATCAAATTGCAACGAATTGATTGATAGCAATAATTTGGATTAAATAAAAAATTGATCCTGATTTTTGTCATTGATATGATCTATATAGTTTAGTATCAGTTGGATACTTTTAATAAAAAAAGTGTGACAGGAAAAAGTCAGCAAACTGATTAAATTTAGGAGAAGATTTCTCGGAGACAATTAAGGACTTGTCAAAGTCGTTCTGATTTTTAAATGCAGATTCAATGGAATAGTCACGACTTCGACGTGTCCTTAATGGTATTTTTAATCTTCAAAATCGAATCGAATGTCTTTTATCGTTAGATATCATTTCGAAAAGAGCAAAGTAAGGAATTTCGGACAGATTTTTTTTTATCCAGCTATTTTTATACTTTACCAGAAAATTTTAATTCAAGAATAACTATTGCAGGCCTCGCATTAATCTTTTATAACCTATTTACTAATTTTATACGATTTGATACTATTTGAACACTTTTTTTTTGGATTTGTGACACAAAAAGTCACTTTTTTCTATGTTTAAGAATATTTACACTACCTTAAATTTTGTTAACAATTGAAATAGAATAATTATTTTTAAAGAATTTAATAATTTAATGGAAAACACTTAAAAAATTGTAATAAAATTCTTTAAAAGGATTCAATTCTTTTCACAAATTTTTCTTAATTTAATATGATTTTTAATATTTACAATTTTAATTTTAAAATTTCCAAAATAAGAATTTAATAATTTGTAAAAAAAAATGTTTATAAAATTCTTTGCAAACATTCAATTATTTTCGTAAATAAACAAATTCTCACAGGACGTCAATTATTTAAAATAAAATTTTTCTAATATTTTTAGAAAAAAATCAATTATTAGAATTCAATTATTAAAATCAATTAATTAGATTTTTATAGAATTCTTCGTCAGAATTCAATTCTTTTTAAAAAATAATGAAATTCTTCTCAGCAATTCAATTATTTTTAAAATTTTTAATAAGTATCGTTGTAAAAATTCCATTACTCTTATAAATTATAAAATTCTTCTCAGGAATTCAATTATTTTTAATACCGTTTTATTATTAATCATTGGAAAAATTTAATTATTTATATAAATTATAAAACTCTTCTCAGAATTTATGTGGCTAAAGTTACGAACGTTCAAATGAACGAAAATTTTTTTCATCTTAAATGTTTTTGAAAATTACTATCCAAAAAAGAAAAATAATTGAAATTAACCAATTTTTAGTTTAGAATTGATTTGTTTAAATCTAAAAAACAATTTTTTTTGTAAAGAAATGCAAATTAGAAGAAGTAAAAAATATTGTCGTTCATTTCAACGTTCGAAACATTAGGAACATCAGAATTTTAATTATTTTTCACACAATTTTAAATAAATTCCGTGAAAAATGGAACTATTCTTAAAAATTTTAATAAAATTCGTTTGAAAGAATTCAATTATTTAATAAAATTTTAATAAATTTTTTTAAAGAATTCAATTATTTTCAGAAAATAATAAAATTCTTTTTAGGTATTGAATCATTTTTGTTAATATTAAAATTCAAGACAGGATTTCAATTATCTTTAATACAATTTTAATCGAATTCCACGAAAAATGTAATTATTTAAATAAATTTTATCAACATTCATCGAAAGAAATCAATTATTAAAAAATATTTTAATTAAATTCTTTATTGATGGATTTCTTTCTAAATATAATTTTAATAAAATTTTTAAAAAGAATTCAATTATTTAAAACACAATTCGCATAAAATTTTTTGCAAAAAATCATGTCATTTAAAATATTTTTTAAAAATTTTTCTCAAAAATATACAATTATTTTGAAAATTTTATTAAAGTTTATTAACAAAAATTCAATTTTTTTCATAAATAAAACTCATTGAAGAATTTCAATTATATTACCTACATTATATTACATTTCTCGACTAAATTGAATTATTATCTAAAATTTTAATGTTAATGTTAATTGAATTTTTACGAAAAATTTTCAAAAAAATTCAATGAGTTTTAAAAATGTTGATAATGTTCTTTTTGAGAATTCAAAATTTAAAAAATAATCAATTATTCAATAAATTATGTATTCCTGTATTTTAGTAATTGAATTCTCTTATAACTTTCTAATAAGAAATTATTAGAATTGAATAAAATAAAATGATTTAAGTTTTGAATAATTTTATTTGTAAATTTCAACAAAAAAATGATCGAATTTTTAAGAATTGCTTTTTTAATTTTTAGAAATAGTTAAATTTTAAAAATCCGTTGCATTAAAATCAATTGAAAAGATTTTAATTCTTGTAGTCAAAATAAATAGGTATGTTTGAATATTTATTTTAAAAAGTTATTCTGTTGCTATGAAAAACTTTTTGAAAAACTATTTCTAAAAATTATTTTCACTTAATTTTTTTTAAATTTTATTAAATTCAGTTTTTTTTATATTAAATTGAGACAAAAACGAATAGAAAGTGTTGCGAATCAACGTTTTGATTCGTTTTCTGTCTGGATTTGTTATTCTTAGAAAAAGGTGTGTTGGTTCGAACAAAAAAATATTTAATTTCCAAAATTAAGTGCGAGCCACTTTGAACTTCATAGCTTAGCTCAAATGTTTTGTTTGGAAATAAAAAAATATTTTAGCATTAGAAAAATGTTGCGTCCGAAATAATAAATATCGTCTAATATTCAGCATACAACCTCATATAGGGAGAGTTATATTGGAGCGATCAATTTCTCGAATAGGATAAGAAAACACTCAATCAAGTTAAGTTGAGGTGGAAGGTTAAGGAATTAGTTCTTCTAGTCAATGGAGCACGTGAATTATGGGCAGGGAATGTATTTTTTTTTTTGGGTTTGATATAAATATATATATAGTGCGCTGTACACAAATATATTAGCTGTATATATGTATAGTTCCTTTAAAATTTAGCGTTGCACATTTAGGATATAAATTCCATAGGGGTTTGGTTCGACACTAAATTCCGAAATGGAAGTAGTTTGCAAATTTCATGACACACTTGGCGAGTTATTGTATAGTCAGCAATACGTGACCATGTGCTATCGATTGAAAGTAAAAAATTTAAGTACCAACTGAAACTATTATAAAGACAACTAATAAAGTTTTAACTTGATAATTATAATGACTGGCTTTTAACTACCTTTATTTATAATGGTTATAATTAAAAACTTTTTTCATCAATAGATTATTCGAGTACCCATTAAACGCAGAGAATGAAAATACATAGATTATTATTAGTTTTTGGGGAATTATTATTATTATTTTACTATTTTCTAATATTTCGAGAAAAATTTTATAGCTTTGCATTCATCTACTAAATAACCTACTATTTATTACTTTTCTACGTTATGCGACTATTTGGGTACTGTTTAGATTTCTGTCTCTATTTTTGATTCTTTATTGAGAATTTTCACAAATTTAAATTTGCTAATAGTCGAAAACAAAAAATTATTCTCAAACATTATATTCAAATTCTTTAAAACAATTCAATTCTATTCAATAAATATTCGAACTTTGATTTTTTCCATATCTACACGGAAAAAAATTAATCTCTAAACCTGAAATAATATTAATTTCAAATCCAATGAAATATAAGTGTATCTAAATTAGACATTATAGTCATAATTACTGTGATAAGTTGTGTTTGATTCTGTCAAACTTTATACCAGAAAACGCCATAAATTCACATCTCTGATTTAGAGATTTGTTAATTTCACAACTTTTTGATGTGAATTACATTGTGTTTTAAGTTCATCAGTGACAAAAAAGATTTAAACCATTTTAATTAATTAGGAATTCATTTTATTTTCAAACATCCAAATAAACGCGGTTGCATACGTTCCAAAGAAAAATTTAAATATTACTCCTTTCCTGCAGTTTCTTTCAGTTTTCATTTTCCGTATTTAACGAATGTTTTTCGCGTCATCACGTGGGACATATATTTTTATTTATTAGACTTATTTATCTCAATGATTATATTAATCATGATGATTATATTAAATCTTTTTGATTAAATGGAATTTAATTTAGTACTTCTCTGTATTTGTTCAACTTATAATAAATATATCATTTTCTTTTGACACCTGAAAACCTAACCTATAAAAAGTTGTACTAAAACATGTTTTTTATTAAGAAATGCAAAAAGAATGTTTATAATGTGTGATGTTGAGACAATTTGAATAAAACAAAAAAATGAAATAAACATATAAAATTCATATTGTATTTTTAAAATATCCAACTCCTTTTTTATGCTTGTCAATGTATATTCAAATAAGTTGATAGTCTAGAACTATATAATATGTTCCATAACATAAAATTTGAGATTCCTAATATCATTTTTAGGCATAAGAAATACGTGTTCTTCACAATACTAATATTCGGATTAGATATAATACCAAATTTCAGTTTTAGAGATCTGCTTACATCTCACGTCCGATTCCAGTGATAGTTTATGCCTAAATCTCAGATTTAATCTCTAATTTAGCGATTAATTTTTTTCCGTGTAGTATTTGCATAGAATTTTGCAAAAGAATTTAATTATTTTTAAAAATAAAAAAGCTAATCGAATAATTTCAAATATTTTTACTACTGTTTTCAATAAATTTAATTGAAAATTTTTAATTACTCTCATAAAGAATTTTTTCCACAAGAATTCTATTATTTGAAATAAAATTTTAATAATATTTATTATATTTTGAAAGAATTAATTATTTAAAACAATGTTTATAAAATTTTTAGGAAGAATTCAATTGTTTTCAAAAATAACAAAATTTATCATAGAAATTCAATTCATTTTAAATATTATAATAAAATTTTCGCAATAATTCAATTATTTCCACAAATAAGAAAATTTTTCTCAGTAATTCAATTATTTTTACAAATATTAAAATACATCGCAGGATTTTAATTATATAATTGCACAGACTGAAAAAGTATTTTTTCTTTAAAATTCAATTATTTTTAAATATTTTAATAAAATTGTTCGAAAAAATAATTTTAAATGCAATTAAAGTTCAATTTTTTTAAAATAATTCAATAATTCATTTGGATTTTAATAATATTCTTCCCAAGAATTCAATTACTTACACAAATAATTCTTCGAATGAATTCAATTATTCAAGATAAAAAACTAAATTATTTCCGAAAATTCAATTTTGTTCTTAAATAACAATATTTATCGAAAGAATTCAATTGTCTTTAAGAGCAATAAACTTTTTCTTGAACACTCAATTCTTCTTAAACATTTGATTAAATTTTTTGAAAATTTCCATTAATCCCATAAATAGTAAAATATTTTCAGGAATTAAATTATTTTTGAAAAGCTTAATAAAATTCTATTCAACTATTTAATTATTTTTATAAATAATAAAAAGTCGGAGAATTTCAATTATCGTTAATAACATTTTACAGGAATTGTTAGAAAAAATGTAATTGTTCTTAAAAGTTTAATTGCAGTACCTCGAAAAAATGAATTATTTAAAAAAATACTTTTTGAAATTCTTTGGAAGAATTCAATTATTTATAGAAATATTTGAAATTTTTACAGGAATCCAATTAAATTTAAAAATATATTAATAAAATTTTTCTAAAGAAATCAATTATTGGAAATACAGTTTTAATTAAATTTTTTTGAAATAAATCAGTTTTTTCAGATCTTAATTAAAATTCTTCCTATAACAATTAAATTATTATTTATTCCTGAAAATTCAAGTATTTTGTGTTAATTCAATAAAATCCTTGGTAAAATGAAATTATTTGCATAAATTACATTTTTCATCACTAAATTATATTAATTTTAAAAGTAATACATTTTTTTTCGTTTTCAGAAATTAAATTATTTTTATAAATAATAAAATAATTTTTACAAATTCGTTTATTTTCTAAAAAAATTTAATAGAATACCACACAGATATTTAATTATTATTCTCAAAAACTCTAATAGAATTCTTTGTTAAATTTAATTATTTTTAAGAACTTTTTGCAATTCAATGATTTTCAATCTTTACTATATTTTCATAAAATTTTCGAACAGAACTCAATTATTAAAATAAAAATAAAAAAATTGTTTGTTAAAATCGTTGCAAGAATTCAATTATGTTCATAAATAATACAAATTTCTTAGGATTTCAATATACTTAAGTTAAAATTTGCAAGAAATTAGTGGGTGAAATCGATTATTTAAAATTTTTTATAAAATTCTAGGCAAGAATTAAATTATTTTTATAAATATTGAAGTTCTTTCCTGAATTATAAAATTCGTTACAAATATTTCATTTGTGAGCAGAATAAGAAAGACGTAAATATTTTTTTCGAAAATTAGGAAAAAATCAAGCAAATAAAATATAGAATAGAATTCCTGTCAGTTTTGTTAAATGTCTGAAACGAATTTTTTCGGTCATCGAGTTTAATTTTTCGTTAGCTACTATTTTACTACTTTTTTTTAGTTTGATAGCTCCTTTTTGCTACTTTTTTAAAATTAATATCTCTGTTATTTAATTCAAATAAAAAGGTCCCTGAAGTTACCATCGATGCTCAGTATTGAAAAGTATTTTTTTGTACAAAACCAAAAAAATCAATTCATTTTTTCCAAAGTTTTAAGTTAAAAAATACTATTTTCATAACGCGGTGCAAAAAAGGGCACTTTTTTGCACTTTCTTATGAAAAATATCGTTCGTAACTTGTGCTAGCAGTTGCTAATTTTTGAACGAGCACTTTTTTTGTTTGTTCCAAAAAAGTACTCATTCAAAAATTGGCAACTACTCGCACTCGTTACGAAACATACTATAAATTGGTTTTTACTTCTAAAGTGAATAAAAGGAGTAAAATTAACTAAAAAGTTTTTACTGAAAATAAAAAAAAATACTTTTCAATGCTGAGCATCGATGACAACTTCAGGAACCTAAATAAAATTAAATATGTGCGAAGTCTGTGAATGGAAATATTTATAGAATTGAATTAAAATTAAAAGAGTGTTTTACCAGTATATAGGGCTTATTTTTCGAAATGGAATATTTCACTTTTAATGAACTATATTTTGGGAAAATGTTATCAAATCCCGGAAAATGTGAGTCGCTGATTTTATCGCAAAACACGATCACCGTTAATTTATCGTGTATACGCACATATATATGTACAAAGACAAACACATATAGGAGAGGAGAATAGCGATTGCAAAAGGGTTCCACATGGTTCCCTGGATGATTTTGGGCAAAAGGTCTCTCTCTCTCTCTCTCTCTCGGTCACCTCGATGGGGCGAACGATAATCCGTTCTGTCACGGCGAAGAGAATAGAGGAATAAACGTAAGCGAGGGGTTCCCAGCGACAAGATATACGCGAGGATTATAATAAGCCCGCGTCGCCTGAACGAAAATTGTTTCATTCTCCATTAGAAGCGCTGGTAACTTTTCGAAAATTTCTCCATACGGTTCAGATTTGTATTTTATGTGTATATTCCTAGGTGAAAATGTACCTGAATTTATAAAATTTCATAAACATTACAACCATTACAACCGTTCGTAACTATTCTGAATGATAATGTCTGTTCCCCTATAGCACCGAAACTTTCCTAAAAATGTATTAAATATTTACTTGCAATATTAGCAATATTTAATTGCAATGTTTATTGCAAGTTGTGTAAAGATTTTAATGTCCGTTGTTAAATAAATGTTTAGCGCGAAACTTTCCTGAACTACGCTCTAAACGTTTATTTAATCGGCACATTTAAATCTGTACACAATTTTCACTAAACTTTTCAGTTAAATATCCAGAATATTGCAATTTGCAAGTAAATATTTAATAAATTTTTAGGAAATTTTCGGTCTAAAATTTATTGGCATCATTCGAAAAATTGGGTTAAAAATTTATTCAGGGTATTGTTATACACAGGCTTTGTACTTATCTACTAAAACCCTACTATTTACTACTTTTTTTTAAGTTACGCTACTATTTGGGTACTATTTTTACGACGTTGAAGTCCACAACGTTTACCAACGAAAAAAACTTTTTTTTTTTAAATAGAAGATTTAAGTAACACATATCAAAAGACAAGTCACAAACACAACAGAAAGAAATATTAAAACTCAAAATCCCAAAAATTAAATTTTTTACAACTTTAAAATTACAACTATATGTATGAAAACCACACAAAAATGACAACAACGTATGTCAGATCCAAAATTATAATTTGACCAAGGATTATTTTTTTGTTTACTACTCCTAGTAAGTACCTTCATATGCAAATATAATTTCAAAAAAAAAATTGCTGCCCGGAAACTCTCAATTTTTTGCCCTGAAAAATCGAAAAATTAGGTAAAATTCTTTTATTTTACCTAATTTTGTAAAAAAAACATTCTCAAAATTAGAGTTATTAATTGACCAAGGATTTTATTTTTGAAAACAACTCCTATTTATTTTTCTAACACTTTTACAGAATTTCAAAAAAATTGCTGCCCGGAAAATCTTGATTCCGTGCCCTCAAAAATCGAAAAATTGTTTAAAATTAAAGAAAAAAATTTGTCAAAATTACAGTTATTAATTGACCAAAGATTTTATTTTTGGAAAAAACTCCTATTTATTTTTCTAACACTCCTACAGAATTTCAAAAAAATTTGCTGCCCGGAAACTCTAAATTTTTACCCTGAAAATTCGACTATTTTTATATTTCGGCCACTAAAAGCTACTATTTCTGTTTTTTAAGTATTTTTACTACTTTAAAATTTTAAATTCGCTTATACCAGAAAACAAAAAACGATTATCAAAAATAATAATCAAATTCTTTGCAACGATTCAATTATTTTCAAAAAATATTCGAAATTCAATTATTTGCAGTATCCACTATTTTTATTAAATTTCGCTTTTAAACTTGAATCATTTGACAAAACATTGATAAAAATCATCAAAAATTTAATTAATTAATTTAATTAATTTAGAGTAGTATTTTCAAAAAATTTCGAAAAAAATAATTATTTAAAATCAAATTTTCATATTATTACATTTCGAAAAAATTAATTGCTTAAAACAATGTTTATAAAATTTTCATAAAAAATCCAAATATTTTTAAAAATAACAAAAAATTTTTTATTATTGAATTCTTTTTAAATATTAAAATAAAACTTGTCACAATAATTCAATTATTTTTATAAATAATAAAATTTATCTTTGGAGTTGAATTAATTTTTAAAAGTATCAATAAAATTCACGGTAAAATTTCAATTGTACTAAAAAATATTAATCTTATTTCAATAACTTTCAATATCCTACTATGTATTTTAATAAAATTTTCAAAAAGAATTCAGTTATTAAAAAAAAATTTTGATATTCTTCACGAACATTTAATTATTTTCCGGAAAAAAAAAATTTACAGTAATTGAATAATTTTAAATATAAATTGCATGCATTTTTATGAAAAAATCTAATAGTTTAAAATCTCTAATTGTTATGAGAAACAATTCAATTATTCTTTTAGATTTTAATAAAATTCTAAAAATTAATTTAATTAATTTAATTTCAATTATTAAACATAAATAACAAAATTATTCCCGAAAATTCAATTATTTTGACTGTCATTTAAGTGAATTTTTTTTCAAAAATTCAATTATTTTTAAAAGAATTAAATTTCTTCTTGTTAATTTAATTATTTTGAAAATTCTAATAAAAACCTTCGCAAGAATTCAATTATTTTTGTAAATAATAAAAAGCTTTTTTGGAATTAAATTTTTTTTATTAAATTTTAATAAAATACCACGCAGATATTCAATTATTGTGAAATATTTTAATAGAATTCTTTGTAAAATTCAATTATTTTAAAAAACTTTTCTAAATTCAATGAATTTCAATTTTTTTAAAGAAATTTTCAAACTTTTCTAACTAATATTTCAATAAACTTTTGAATTATTTAAAAATTTTGTTGTAAAAATCTTCGTAAGAATCCAATTGTTTCATGAATAATAACAATTTTTCAGAAATTTAATTATTTAAATAGGAATTTGCATAAAATTTAGTCTTGTATAGGAAATTAATTATTTAAAAAACAAATTTTAAATTTTTCGCAAAAATTAGATGATTTTGTATAAAGATTTAAATTCTTTAATGAATAATAAAATTTGTTGCCGCATTTTAATTTATTAGCATTAGGTTAAGAAGAAATTAAATATTTTTTATAATAATTAGAAAAAAATCAGGAAAATAAAATATAGATTGAAATTTTTGTCAAGTTTATAATGTTTCTAAAACGGGTTTTTTTGGTCGTAGTTTAAAGCCACTTTTTGCTACTTTTTTAAAATTAACCCTCCTGTGCATACATTTCTTTAAAAAAAATAAATTTTTTTTTATTGTTTTAAGCATTTTAAAAGTAATATTTGTGTCACGCTCTGAAGAAAGGTACATAAGAAGCAAAACATTTAAGGTTATGTTTTTAATTTTTTGAGTAAAAATACAGAAAGAGAATCAATTATTACACGGTAAATCGTTAGGTATTAAAATAACACCAAAATGGATTAAAATAACACTCAATTGGATTATTTTAATCCTTTTTGGTGTTATTTTAATACCTAACGATTTACCGTGTAATTAAAAATTATTGATCTTAAAGTCTTCATTATATGCTGATCAACATCGCGAAGCATGTAACGTAACAGTCTTTTTCTTTTGTCTGTAACTTTTAAATATCAGGAAATTAATAAATTTGTTTGGATCCATCTTAAAATATATTTTTTTCACCCATATTGCTTATCAGAATAAAATTATTAGAATTTATTATTTAAAAGTTATGGAAATTTAAAAAAAAACTGTTACATTACAAAAGTTTCCTTTTCCGCGATGTTGACCATATCAAAAATATTTAATGAAAATTAGTTTCAAATGCAAATAATTAAAAATTAACTTTTAATCAAGAGAAATCTAACACGATCCTAACCTATAATTCGTTTTCTTCTTAGGTACCTTTCTTGGGAGCGCGTCACATTTATTGCTTAATAAATGATCTGAACATGAAGTGTCCTAAATAATTTTACAACACTCGTTTATCCCTAAGAAATAATTTGCAACTTGATACATCACTGAATGTTAATATAAAATTTTAAACAAATGTTATTAACAAAAATGGTTGGACAAATATATTCGGCTTTATGCGCAAGGGGGTTAATTATCGAGTGCGAAGTTTGTATATACAACAAACACAAATTGCTGAAGATAGAAGAATACAAAAAGTCGGGATTAAAATAATTTTTGGTAATAAAGCATAAAAAAGGTCTTTACAAATTAAGTTATACATAAAGTTATACATAATGTTATACATAATGTTATACATAATGTTATACATAATGTTATACATAAAGTTACACATAATGTTATACATAAAGTTACACATAATGTTATACATAAAGTTACACATAATGTTATACATAAAGTTACACATAAAGTTACACATATAAAGTATCTCGCATTGAACGTTTGAGAATTACTCTGAATACTAGAGAATTAGTGCGCGCACATTTGATTCAGGGTTAATTTTGAAACAAGTGGAGTTAATTCTTTGATCATGTATATATATACATATAGGAATCTATTTATCACATTAGATTATACACGGACATATAGACACACATAGACACACAGTTACAGTGGATAGGATAGCAAGCACGTCCCATTACCTAATACATATCGACAAAGCCCCGATAAAGCTACGCGATATTCACTATCAGTGAATTCCTATCTTCGTCAGCAGCGGTGTGCCCACAACAGAACAGCAATTACTTTCGCAATAGTCGCAGATGACGTTGCTTGTCCATTGTTCCAACAAGCGATTAGGTGTGTTCTGCCCTTATCTATGACATTGGGGGTGAACGACTATTTCGCCAGGACAATGACTGCGAATCGATGTCAAAACTCCTCAGATCTAAACAATATCAGCAGGCGAATGAACTCGACGGGTGATCTTGTTTTCAAAAGGCCCCCTTCTTTTATATTGAAAACACTATGTGATGTGTGATGATGGTCGCAGATAATCACTGATTTTTGGCCTTGATTTTCTGCTATATATGGTTGGGTCTAGGTTTTCTGAAACGTTGCAGACCTAACATACCAGATTTCTATGAGGCTGGACAGTAACAAAAATTTATCGACGATTTTTCAGATGATGATGATGATTGAATAGTGATTAATTTACAATCTGTTAGTGCAACCGGTGCTAAATTTTCCGTTTTCCTTCGAGAATAGAAATGAGATCTATTTAGATCCTTTGGGGGATTTTACTTATTGGGTGATATTGAATATGACAATATTCCCACTTAGGGAATTAGAATTCGATATTAGGTTGGGAATTGTTTTCTTCTCGTTTCTAAGGTCGCACATTTTGAAGGAGGCAGTGTCTTTGCAAACTGGATGGATATCAATGCATCTCACGCTGGTGGCTTCTGTGCGGAATGTACACGATGCAAGGGAGGAACGTGTATCCCCCATGCCATAAAGCTTCCGTTGTCTTACGTTATTGCATGTGACAGACGCGTCTCCGACGCGGCTGGCGTTCGCTATTACGACTGGTGTGCGCTAGATAATGCTCACAGCTTTAGCACTTGGTCCTCTCGAAAGAAATCCAACTTTAAAAGCCCAGAGAACAAAGAAAAGCTTCCTCTAAAAGGAGAACTAATGTTTCTTCTTCCAGTCACAATATAGAAGTACTTTTTAATGACTTTGGCCAAAATTAGGAATAAACATCATGTTCTTAAAGAGTCAATCATCTCTCAATCTGTCTACTATGTTTATTTGCTGATTTTTGTGATTTTTCCCTGACTTCCTTCAATCTGTTAATCTGCGTCTACTATGTCTATTTGCTAATTAAATCAATTCTAGTGTTTGTGATTTTTCCCTGACTTGTGTATTGCCATCAAATGTCAATAGAGTGCGGAGAAATTTTATAACTTGGAAAGAGATAATATATATCCTAGGTGTGTAAACAAGGATTTTTCATCAAGAACATGCCTTTAAGGAATGGAGTATAAGAGAGTATGTGTGTTTTTATAAAGCTTATAAAAAGGGCTTCTTATGGAGATGAAAAACGTGAAAAGAAAAGATTCCGCGGTTTAACTGATAGTACTTGAGGTTTTTTTTTCTTCTTTCTCCTGTTTTTTTTTTGTACCAGTGTATCACGAATCTGTAGTTGAGTAAAAGGGAAGATCTTTGCACAGCATACAAATAAATAAAGCCAAAAGGAGGAGGCAGTCGCGTGACCAGGCGGTTCGGTTGGTTCGGGCGCTGGGGCATAACGTGAGAGAGTCTGTGGATCGATTCAGCCGCTCGAGTCGAGTCGAGTTGCGTCGCACCGAGTCGAGACTGTGCCTGCCTGCGTTACGACAGGGGTGCGCAAACCGAGGATCAAAAATTCTATTTTCCACCTCTGGCTTTTTTTTATTTTTCATTTTTGTTTAATACCCTCTTTCCGCACTCGTCGTTTTCAATCACTTCTCTAATTCCTCTGGACAAAAAAAATACTTTATTTTTGTTGATGTAATACACCCGATTTTTCAACTGTAAATAATATTCATGTATTCTTTACATTTTGACACACAAATACTGCTGAAAAAAAATAGAGACAAAGTTTTTGATTTTTGGCATTATTGGTGTGAAAAATTGATGAAACAAATCTGATGATAATTCGTGGGGGGGTAATTAAGTGAATCTTGTTGCGTGTGGGATTAGAGCGCGGCTTTAATGAAGGAAGCATTATTCCTGATGAGAATTGTGGAGGCATTCGAACTGTCGCATCCGCAACATATATTCGAGAGAGCGTTGGATGCCAGGCGCCTCTCCTGCAAACACGTTTGGTAATGGTGAGCTTTTCTCACCGTCGACGACACCTTACTGCCTCGAGCAACAGACATGCTGAAGGGTTTCAAAGTTTAAACCCCAAAATTCCTTGGGATAAATTCCCAAGCGCAAAATTGCAATTTTCGAAATTAGAAAATTGGAAAATTTTACAATTTTAAATTGTATCAAAGGTGCGAAGATATTCGCAATTCTTTTTTTAAACATGAGAAATGTAACAATAATAACATGAGAATGTAAAAAATCTTGTTCATATCCATACAAAAGTAAAGCAGAGGATGCAATGAAACTATATTCTACTGCACTGGGAACAAAACTGATTTCATGAATTTCAATCATTGCTGCTTCATCCAAAATTGATATCATTACAATCGTGCACGAGATGCTTGTCATCCTGAACATTCTCAATAAACGGAATGTCTTCGCACGGGAGAAAAATTAACTTTTATTGCTTTATCTTTATTCCTTCTGGAATGAATTTTTAATTTTAAGTTCTTGTCTAGCGGAGAAAATTTTAAATAATAATCATAGGACTGTTCGAAAGTTTGAAAGATCATTCTTTAAAGTATCAAATTGCAAGAATGGGAACCAAAAATCTGGATCAAAGCGCAAAGAGATCGAAATTTTTGATACTTGATCTCCTTTGGTACCAGTTTGAGATTATCTCTAGAAAACCGTGTGATCATTGACAGATTTCTAAAAATTTGACTAAAACTCTTGGCGAAATTTCAAATATTTTCAATTTTTAGTTTCTTCGTAAAAATTCAATATTTTAAAACAATTTATTCAATTTAATGTGTTTTGATATCTACTATTTTAATAAAATTTTTCCAAATAGAATTCAATTATTGAAAATAATTTTTTTTTAAATTCTATTTAAACATCTAATTATGTTTATAAATAATAATAATGTCCCAGAAATTCAATTATTTTTAATACAATTTTAAATGAATTTTAATCCCAAAATTGGTACCAAATTAGTTCAAAAATTGGTACCAAAAACTAGTCTCAAAATTGGTACCAAAATAGTACCCAAATTAGTAAATTGGTACCAAAATTTGAATAAAGTTTTTAGCAAACCTTTAATTATTATTTTTAAAAATTTTAATATAATTCTTGATAAAATTTCAATTACTTACAAAAATTTTATACAATTTAACGATTTTCAATATCTACTATTTTAATGAAATTTTCCCAAAGAATTATTTTAAGAAAATTTTTTTAAAATTCTACGCAAACACCTAGTTGTATTCATAAACAGTAAAGATTCCACAAAAATTCAATTATTTTGCAAATTTTTCATACATTTGGAAAAATTCTTTCTATGAATTAAATTATTTTCGCAAAAAATAAAATTTATCGCAAAAATTCAATTTTATTGAAAAATGTTTAAAATTTTTTTGCAAAATTTCAATTATTTTTCAAAGTTTGAATAAATTTTATAGCAAAATTTTAATTATTTTTAAAAATTTGAATAAAAATCGTGGCAGAATTTCAAATATTTGCAATTTTTAGTTTCTTGGTAAAAATACAATATTTTAAAACAATTTAATGTGTGTTTTGATATCTACTATTTTAATAAAATTTTTCCAAACAGAATTCAATAATTAAAATAAATTTTTTTTTAAATTCTATTCAAACATTTAATTATTTTTATAAATAATAATAATGTCTCAGAAATTCATTTATTTTTAATACAATTTCAAATGAATTTTTTGAAAAATGCAATAATTCTTCAAAAATTTCATTAAAAATTGTCACAAGAATTCAGTTATTTAAAAATTTTATGTAAAAATTCTTTATAAAATTAAATTTAAAGAAATATTCAATTATTCAATAAATTATTTATTTTTGTATTTACATAAATGAATTCACGTTGAATTTTCTAATAAAAATTGATTTAAAAATTAATTTTACATAAAATTTTAGATAATAATTGAATACCAAGAGCATTATAGCGTAAATTTTCAGAAATAATTAAATTTTGAAAAGGTTTAAAATTAAAATCTTTGAAAATCTGCATTTTTTATACATTTTTAATTACTAGTTCTGAAGAATTAATTTTTTTTAAGTATAATTGGATATTTTTTTTGAACAGGTTTCAAATTAAAATCTTTAAAAATCAGAATGTTTTTTACTTTGTAATAAATAATTCTGAACAATTAATTTTTTTGAAAAAGTATTATTGAATATTTTTTTGAAATGATTTTTGTAGCTTTTTCTAATTTACATTTATTTAAAGATTTTTCGAATAATCTACATTTCGGGAAATTGAATTTAAGAAAAAAATGAATTTGTAAATTCTCAAAAAAAACTTTTTATAACAAATTATTAACAGCAATTTACTATTTTTTACAGAAAATTTTATTTAAAAATTGTGGAAAATAATAAGATTGAAATAAATAAATAAAAGTAACATTGAAAAAATTGGAATAGCAATATTCTTATAATATAAAATAATAATTTTAACACTTTATCAGAATTATTATAGGTTGTTGAATTTCAAAATGGTTAGAATTTGAAATTTTCGAGAATGGTAATTCTTATTATAGGAAATAAATATTTAGAAAAAGTTATTAATGTTTTCGAATAATTTTTCAATGAAGAAAATTTGTAATTAAATGTAATAGAATTTTTTTGGGTATCTATTAATTTTTAGATTGAATAAGAATATTATGTTGTGTCAGGAAAAAGGCCAAATTTTGTCTGGATATTAGGGATAAAGTCAAAATTTTGTCTGGATATAAGGAAGAAGTGAGGAGAGAACAAAAATTAAATTGTTATTGCTAACCCTGTTCTTTAATACAATAATTTCTGCTTTTTGCGGAAGAATAAACCAAGCAGATGACTTTTACGAAATTCAAAGCAATATATGATGTTGCAAAAGTAATACCAAAATTTGTACTAATTTTTGTACTATGTTGGTACAAATTTTGGTACTAATTTCTATACCACTTTGATATTTTGTTATTTTCGTATTAAATCGTAATGATTGGTTCCATTTTAATGTCGAAATAGGCTGTAATGTAGAATCGTTTTTTTATTTTTAATTTCATTTGTTTCCTATTTTCTAAGTCCATATAAATTTATCGAAGCTACAGAAAATGAAAACAAGAGAATTAAGTTAGAGAATTTAGAGAAATTTAGAGAATTTAAAGTATTTAAATTATTTAAATTAAAAACCGGAGAAAAGACAAAGAAATCAGAAACAAAGGAAATTAGTAATAACGAAAAATTAAAAACTCACAAAATGAAAATACCCAAAAAAGGAAAGTTCCCTTTAAAGCTCATATTTAGAGCACTTTTTTTCAGAATATTGCTCGAGGCAAATAACTGTCCTCCAGCTTATATTGGTTTCATGCCCCTAGGTTACAAGCAGACAACAACGTTTCTCAAATTCATGTCCAGCGAAATATATACATATATATACGATCGATGAGAATCCATTTCTCTCTCTCTCTCTCTCTCAGTATTAGAATATTGTGTTGATAAATAATCGACAGTCTATATCGATAAACATCGCGATTTACAAGTACCAATGATGTGATGAATCGATTGCTCCGCTTTACATTCTCCTGCAACACTACTGCAGTTGATTTCATGCCCTGGAAGTATGTATATACACCCCATGCCAAATGCATTTTCGTGATCAAATTTCACAACATTCTATACATTGAAAAGCTCCATTGTATTCGAAAATTTAGCCAAAAAATTCCAATATTTATTAAAAAAAAAATAAATAAAAGGCGATCAAAAGCGAAATTTCGAAAGGAGAAGAAAAAAATATTAATTGCTTCAATATAATAATTTTAATTGCTAACAACGAACTAGTAATATAAATTTTTTGATTTAATACACTTAATACACGTTCGTGGAAGTAAATAACATAATAATCGGAGCCATTAAATATTTATGGTCTTGGATGTTCTACTCAGGGAGTCAAGGTAATATAATGTCCAAAGGCATTAACGTCAATTTGATATAGCAGCTATTATATCACTAATAATTGTTTATCCGATAAGTTACAGTTCATCCTCTTCAGGGAATCAACATCTTGCTCGATTATGTTCTCATCGCGCATATTTAATAAATTTCTTGATTTATGTCCTGCCCAACTTTTGGTTATCTATATACGTATATATATGTTTGTACATTCTGACACAGAACGTGTGAAGCATTATGTGAGCGATATAACACTGTAATTTCAGAGTGACATTACTATTGCAGAACCATTCTCGTGTAATACATTTCCAAATGATTTATAACGTTCTGTTTAGCGGAGTGAAAAACAAAACTAAATAAAAATAAAAAAAAAGAGAGGCAGAAGAAAAACAGTGAAACGAGAAGTACAACATGTGACGTGTAATGAAAACAGTTGCATATCCCAATGCATACAATGTGGTATTTTGAAACCCTCATTTCTATGTACGTGTCATATTTTTATGCTCGCTATCTCTTTTTTTACAACATCATATATTGCTTTGAATTTCGTAAAAGTGAAACTGGTGGTTTTATTTTCTCTCGAAAAAAGAGAATTATTATATTTAAGAACATGGTTGGAAACAAAGGTTTAATTTTTTTCTGCCCTGACTTTTTCCTAATATCCAAATCTTGCACTATTCTTTCTTACAGATATACAAACAAAATTTCGACCTTTTTCCCCCGACTTCAAAAGAATATTCTATGACTCAATCTAAAAACTATTCGATAATTAAAAAATGTTTCCCCCAAAAAATATTCTATTACATTTAATTACAAATTTTCTTAATTTTGAAATTAGTCGAAAACATTAATAATTTTTTTAAAATATTTATTTCCTACAATAAGAATTAGCATTCTCGGAAATTTCAAATTCTAAACATTTAGAAATTCAACAACCTATAATAAAGATGACAGAGTGATAAAATTGTTATTTTATATTATAAGAATATTGTTATTACAATTACTTTAATATTATTTTTATCATCTTTTTTTAAAACCTACTATTTTCTACAATTTTTAACAATTTTTAACAATTTTCGAAAAATTTTCTTTAAATAAATTACTTTTAATAATTTTTTTATAAAAAGTTTTTTGGAGAAATTTTAAATTAATTTTTTTAAAATTTTTTTTACGAAATGTAGATTATTCGAAAATTCTTTAAATAAATACAAATTAGAAAAAAACTACAAACATTATTTCAAAAAAATATTCAATTATATTTTTAAAAAAAAAATAATTCTTCAGAATTATTAATTACAAAAGAAAAAACTTCGGATTTTCAAAGATTTTGATTTGAAACCATTTCAAAATTCAATTATTTTTGAAAATTTACGCTATAAAGCTCTTGTTATTCAATTATTATTTAAAATTTTATCTAAAATTAATTTTTAAAACAACTTTTCTTAGAAAATTCTACGTGAATTGATTTGAGGAGTAAGTTTTCAAAACCTGATAAATCAAAATTTTGTCATTTCGAGAAATTTAAACAAATGACAATTCTCACATAACCATTAAAATTATATTTAATGTACGTAGAAAAAATGTAATAAATTATTCATTTTTAAATATTTTTTTCTACTTAAAATGCTATTTTTGTAATTAAATTCTATTGGAATTTAAAGGTTTTAATAATTTTATCTAATAAAAATATAGAAATTAAAAATAAATAAATTTGTTTTTAATCATTTCTAAAAAAGTTCTTTGAGAATTTTTTAATTCAGTTGTTTACAATTTAATTTTAAGTAACTTGAAATAATTTTTAAAAAATAGATAAAAATAGAAGAAATTCAAATTTTCAAAGATTTTAATTTGCAACATTTTTAAAATTCAAATATTTTTAAAAATAATTTTTATTCTGTTAATTATTTCTAAAAAAATTCATTCCTAAAATTTTATGCTGTTATGATTTAAAATTGAAATTAATTTTTGAATAAATTTTTATTAAAAAATTCTACGAGAATTACACTTTTTAAGCAATTATATTAAAATTGAATTAAAATTAAAAAGTAATTATTTGAAATTACTTTTTAAATCAATTTGATTTGAAGATACTACGAGAATTCAATTATTATTATTTAAATACAAAAATAAATAATTTATTGAATAATTGAATATTTCTTAAAATTTAATTCTTATAAAGAATTTTTACATAAAATTTTTAAATAACTGAATTCTTGTGACAATTTTTAATGAAATTTTTAAGAATTATTGCATTTTTCAAAAAATTTATTTAAAATTCCATTAAAATAATTGAATTTCTGGGACATTTTTATTATTTATAAAAATAATTAGATATTTAAATAGAATTTAAAAAAAAAATTATTTTAATAATTGAATTCTGTTTGGAAAAATTTGATTAAAATAGTAGATATCAAAAGACTCATTAAATTGAATTAATTGTTTAAAAATATTGTATTTTTACCAAGAAACTAAAAATTCAAAATATTTGAAATTCTGCCATGATTTTTATTCAAATTTTTAAAAATAATTAAAATTTTGCTATAAAATTTATTTAAACTTTGGAAAATAATTGAAATTTTGCAAAAAAATTTTTAACATTTTTCAACAAAATTAAATTATTGCGATAAATTTTATTATTTGCGAAAATAATTTAATTCATAGAAAAATTTTTTCCAAATGCATGAAAAATTTGTAAATAATTGAATTTTTGGGGGATCTTTATTGTTTATGAATACAATTAGATGTTTGCGTAGAATTTAAAAAAATTTTCTTAAAATAATTCTTTGGGAAAATTTTATTAAAATAGTAGATATTGAAAATCATTAAATTGTGTAAAATTTTTATAAGTAATTGAAATTTTATCAAGAATTATATTAAAATTTTTAAAAATAATAATTAAAAGTTTGCTAAAAACTTTATTCAAATTTTGGTACCAATTTACCAATTTGGATACTATTTTGGTACCAATTTTGAGACTAGTTTTTGGTTCCAATTTTGAGACTAGTTTTCGGTACAATATTTGAGTTTAATTTGGTACCAATTTTTGAACTAATTTGGTAACTATTTTTTGGATTAATATGGTAGCAATTTTCGTACCAAAATTATAGTACCTTTCTTTTTGCAGCTACTCTGCCTAATACTTAATTAAATAGTTTTTGTTATAGAAAAAAGCAGGTTCGAGAGCAATATCGACTCTTTTCCTTCTGTTTCCATTATTTCTCTCTCGAATTTGGATTATTCTTGAAAATACATAATACCTTATAAAACTACTTGAATTAGGGGCAGTATATAGATATATAGATATGTATGTATTCGAGTGCACGCTTATTTACCGGATATACGATACCAGTAAGCGGGAAGTAAGGGCTGTTTGAAAACCCGATACCTCACAGTTTTCTTTCACACCTGCTGCTGCAAAACACGTATTTGAGCAAATTAAATTTTGATCCCTTATCCCCCATGAATTTTCGAAGAAATAGTTCTTTTAAACAAACTTTTATTTTTAACGATCGTTATTTTGGCCGATATTAATTTTTTATTATTGGATTTCTTTTATTTATTTTGTATCATTTTAGTGTAAAGTTTTATTACAATATATTATATTTCACTATATATTTATATAAATTTATATTATATCCAACTGAAATTCTTTTTTAAATCAATTACTTTTTATAATTTTTGAAAAAGTTCTTTGCGAATTTTTAAATCTATTTGTCTACAACTTAATTTTACTAAAAATTTTAACTATTCGAAAATCCTTTAATTAAGTATATATATATATATATATATATTAGAAAATAAAAACTTTAAATATTTAAAAAAAAACCTTAAATAGACTTATTAAAAAATTAATTTTACAGAATGGTTAGTTAAAACTTGAAAGTATAAAAGATTTAATTATTCCAAAAAATTCACGCTATAATACTTTTAATATTCAATTATTATTTAAAATTTAAACTGAAATTCATTTTTAAATCAATTTTTA
The DNA here is from genome assembly GCA_032873175.1 of Leptopilina drosophilae. Taxonomy (NCBI): domain Eukaryota; kingdom Metazoa; phylum Arthropoda; class Insecta; order Hymenoptera; family Figitidae; genus Leptopilina; species Leptopilina drosophilae. The sequence goes on from CM065485.1 coordinate 32,901,037, forward strand.
TTAAAACTTCTACGAGAGGTCAATTATTTAAATAAAAAAATAATAAATTTATTTAATAATTAAACGTTTCTTGACATTTAATTCTTATAAGAAATTTTATCATCAAATTTTTAAATAATTATAAATTATTTTGACGAATTTTGATAAAATTCATAAGAATAATTACATTTTTCAAGGAATTCGATTGAAATTGTATTAAAAAAATCGAAATTTTGTAATGAGTTTAATTATTTATGAAAATAATGTAATTATTGTGAAGGAATTTATAAAAAAAATTTAAGTAATTAAATTCCAGTGAAATTTGTATTTTTTACAAAAATAATATTAAATATTTGCGTACAATTTTATAAAGATTTTATTTATATAATTGAATTATTTTCAGAAAATTTAATAAAAATTAATATTTGTAAAAAATTATTTTATTTATTCAAATTTTGGAAAATTGAAAATTCGTCAAGAATTTTATAAAAATAAAAAAAAAGTAACTGAATTTTGGAGGAGAATTTTATTATTTATAATGATAATTAAAATTTGGGCAGAGTGTTTTTTCTAATTTTCGAACATAATTGGATTTTTGACAAGAATGTTTTTACTTTTGAAAATAATTGTATTTTTGTAAGAATTTTCTTAGAATTTTATTAAATTTTTTTTTAAGTAATTGAATTCTTTTGAAAAATTTTATTAAAATAGTTGATATTTTTCCGATTCAAAAAAATGTGTGTCTTTAAAAACTAGTCTTGACAATTTTTTTTTATAAATTTTTGGAGTTGTGACAATTTTTTAAAAAATTTTTTAGAAATCATTATTAAATTTGGTTTTTTTTATCAAATTTGAGGTTTTTTTAATTAAGGAAGAGCTTTTTCCGTAATCACGGAAGTATTCCGTACTTTTTTAGAATCTACTTCCGATTTGGACAAAAAGTATCTTGAAATACGTTGGCGGTCTTAACATTTTTAAAAAAAATTTTTCGAATTTCAGCTTTTTAATTAATTTAATATTAAATCTCTTTATTATTCTATTTATTAATAATCTTTTATTATTATTTATTATAATAATAAAATTTTATTTATTATTAATCTTTATTAATCTATTAAAGCTCTTTTTTATTAAACAAGAGCTTTTACTTCTTTATTTTTTTTACCAAATTTAAGCTTTTTTAAATAAATTTGGAATTATAAATTACAATAAAAAATAAAATATTAATCATTTTCAGTTGAATTTTCATTTAAAATTATTTTTTATGAATCAGAATAAAATCATAAAAAGAGAAATAGTTGAAATTTATTTATTTATTCTTTTTTTACTAAAAAAAAGATTTTTCTTGTATTTATTTTATTTTGTATATTTCATTTTGTTCCACACTGAAAAAAAATTTATTTGATTCAAATAACCGATTATTTATCTATAATCAAATAAATATTTACTTGAATCAAATAAATTTTATTTGAATCAATTAATTAGTATTTGCTTCAAATACTGAAATATTTGATTCAAATACAATTTATTTGATTCAAATAAAAATTAATTGATTCAAGTAAATATTTATTTGATTATAGACAAATAATCGGTTATTTGAATCAAATAATTTTTTTTTCAGTGCACTAGTGAATTATTAATGAGTTGGAATTTTTATCTATTTTCTTGTATTTATTTTATTTTGTATATTTAATTTTGTTCCACTAGTGAATTATTAATGAGTTGGAATTTTTATCTATTAAAATTAGTATACATATATATCATGAGTTCGTTAAAAGATTTTTCCTTTAACTCTCTTTTCTTTCATTACAGATACTGGCGAATTCTTCCAAAGTGTACACGGAAAAGGCACCCTTTTAACGACATTGCTGAAGAACAAGGTAAATACATGATAAATTGAAGCTACTTTCTTCAATATTTGAATAACTGATATCGGTAAAAGTTCCTCCAATCACTGTAGTCAGATATACGTGAATTTATATATACAGATGTATATATGTATATGTACTAAAGTACAAGTCGGAACTGCTTTTATTTATTTAGGTTTTCGTTAACTATAAAGCTATATATACGTACATTAAATATTATATATTCCCTTGGTATAAATATTATTTGTCTTTCCTGGAATATGTGTAATAATTTAATGTAAAATATAAATATGCCCGTAATTGTAATAATTAAGAGAATGAAAAGTCTTGTAATTTCAGTTACAGAGGTTTTTTTTATTCTCTCAATTCCAATTGAGAAAAATGTCAAGTAGGAAAGAAGAAAATTGCGGTTTGAAATTTAATTTTTGTTTAAATAATGACATTATGTGATTATTTAGAATAGTTTCCTTTTTATTCGTCATTAGCGTCTATCTCTCTTTCTCTCATTTATTCTCTTTTTTACCCACTCATTCCCTCTCTCTCTCTCTCTCGAAAATGAAAATCCCGCGTGGGTAAAGAATGGAAAAACAAATTGAAATAATGAAACAATTTCATTAACCTTGATTTGTCGGGATTTTTTTCTCTTGTTTGCAATTAGCGTGAATACAATTCATAATTAGTAGAACTTTAGAGTTGTATTGCAATGAATACGAGTCTATAGTATACGGAATTGACTTTTTAACGAGCCTATAACTGATCGGCTTTGTGTAAAAAAAAATTGTTTCTTATTGTTTTGAGTCTAATTTCTGCAATAGATTATTTGCAAAATTTTATTATTTGTTAATAATTACTTATTGACATTTTTTATTTGTTTTTCTTTAATATTTATTTCCGAATTTTTATTCTTTGATTGAGGAACTGTTTTTAAGAAGTAGAGTTGGATTATTTTAAATCGAAGTACGAAAATTGATTGAAATAGTTTCAAATTTTTACTTATTTTACCGAACTAATAATAAAAGTAGCAAGTTAATGATACAAATAGTACAAATTAATTCATTCTCAAATTCAAATTCAAAATGCTTAAATTAGATGAGAAGAGTATTAAATTTATACTAAAGGTACCGCATTGATACGAAAAATTTTCCAACTTCTACCAAAAGTATCAAATTAATACTGTCAAACTGAATCAATTCTCGAAATTCCGAATTTTATTCCAGAACTACAAAATAAATGTCAAAAAAATGAAACTGATATTAGAAATTATCAAACTGACACCAAAAGTTCTGAAATTTGTACCAAAAGTATAAAATTCATTCTAAAAGTACCAAATTGAATTAAAAAATTATCAAAATTGTATCAATAGTACAAAATTAATACTAAAAGTACTAAATTGATGCAAAATATTCTTAAATTTATGCCAAAAGTACTAGAAGCATCAAATTCATATCAAAACTTCTCAAAATGATGCTAAAGGTATCAAATTAATAGCAAAAATTCTTAAATTCGAACTAAAACTTCGAAGTTAGAGTCCACAATGTATATCAACGAAAAAAAATTTGTTTAATGCATTAATATTAATTAATTTACTTAGTGAACAATTCTTTTTTATTGACCAACGTTATGGACTTCGACTTGGTACTAAAACTATCAAATTTATACTGAAAGAAACAAATCGAAACCTAAATATTTTCAAATTAATGTCAAAGGTTTGACATTAATTTAAAAATATTTAGGTTTCGAAAAATACGAAAATTGTTACTAAAACTATACTAAATTAATAATAACTGTATCAAATTGAAACTTAAAAATGATGAAATTGGTACAAATTATTAATTGTCACCAAAATTAATACCAAAAGTATCAACTTGAATCCAGAAAATTATCAAATTTTTGCAAATGATGACAAAAAGACTAAAATTGGTTGGCACTAAAATTATTAATTTTGTACTATAAAGGTACAAAACTGGAAATGAAATTTCTAAAAATCGTTGGTGCCAAAAGTCGAGTCTGTTACAAAAGTTTTTGATCACGGTACCAAAAATATTATATAGAAACCAAAAATTTTCAAATTGATCCCAAAATTGTCAAATTGCTACAAAAATTACTTTATTTTTTACTTAAAAACCAAAATTGATGACAAAATTAATTTTATACTAAATTTTCCAAATTGTTACCAAAGCTTTTCAAGTTGGTATGCAAAAATTAGCAAATTGTTACATTAAAAGAAAATGTATATTAAATTTTGTAAAAGTATTTTACAATTTGGGGAAAAAGTGCAACAAACTGAAATTTCAATATAAAAAATATCGAACTTTAAAAAAAATCCTGTGGAATTTAGTTAAATTATATCAAATATCAAGAATTTGAATTCAATTTTAACTTTATACTAAATTCCACACAAGGTTTTTAAAGTTTAGTATTTTTGACATCAAAATTTCGGTTTGTTGCACTTTTTCTCCAAATTGTAAAATACTTTTACAAAATTTAATATACATTTTTTTCAATTTTTTTTCAAATTTCAAAAAAATTATTAAATTGATATTAAAAGTGCCCAGATTTGAGATTAATATACCATAAGTATCCAATTGATCTTAATTTGTGTATCAATTTGATTCCATAAATTTTAATTTTATAATTTTTGATACCATTTTTAATTTTTAGTTATCAATTTGATAGAATTTTGGGAATTCATTTGACAATTCTCGCTACCAATTTGACGATTTTCAGTGTTTATTTGACAATTTTTAGTATCCTTTTAAAATTTTTTGGTATGAATTTAATTGAACTTTTGCTATCATTTTCCGAATTTTTAATACCAACTTTACAAAGTTTTAATATCAGTTTGATAATATTTTATGTCTAAACAATTTCTCTAAGCCTCTCAAAAAATTACTAACTACATGAAAAAATTGCACGTCGAAACAATTCGATACTGCTTATTATTTTGATTCAAGAATCATACCACATTTTTTCTTAAAACTATCAAATTGATTCTAAAGTGGATGGAATTGAAGCCAAAAAGTTGTTTCAATTTTTTATTTAATCCACACTTTTGGTATCAATTCGTTGTAATTTCGACACTTTTAAATTAACAGTGATGAAAATCCCTATAGTTTTGATAAATTCCGAGAATAATTTGAAAATTTTTACCATAAATTTGATAAATTGGAATTAATATCAAATTGATTTATTTGTCAATTTGATTTGTATGTCAATTTGATTTATTTTCGTATATCAATTCGATAAGTTTTGCATTCTAAATCTAATGATTTTTGGTATTATTTTCCTAATTTCTGGTTTAAATTTTTGACACCTTACAAATAGACAGTGAATGATGGAATAAATCCCAAAAGCCCACAGGATGAGAAAAAAGGGAAATAGAAATAGAGAAAGGGAAAGAGAAAGAGAGAGAGATAGAAATAGAGAAATGGCAGAGAGAGAGAGAAACGTTTTGACAAAAAACAATCGGCGATATTAAATATGTGCGCGCGCATTGAATCGCACTATATCCGATCGGTTTTATTCACACTAATTAGTTTATCGGTCGTAATTCGCTTTAATTTACGACTCACGGAATTTCACAATTTAAATCACAACGCGATCAGCCAATTAGCCTTGTGCCGCGTAGGACAAGTTTGAGGGGGGTGGCGGTGGTGGGGGGGGGCAGATTGGATAGAAGGGAGAAAAGCTAGCCGCGGCCCCCCCGATTATCAATTAGCGCGGTTGCTGTAACGGCTGCAACGACGGCTTAAGCCGTAATTCAATTTTACACACACATATACTTGCATAAATACATAAAGCACACATTGCGTTAAGTTTAAATTTACATGCGTGTACGTGTCTGTGTGAGTGAGAGTATTCAATGCATTGCCACAGTTTGTTTGATTCGCCTAAATAGCCGATCATGGGATTGTTTAAAAGTCAAAACTGTCGAAATCTCTCGGTAATTCTAATGACGCGATATTGACGCCTGTCAATCAATATAAGTATGAATGCGGAAAAAAATCGGTTGTTACTTTTTATGGAATGATGACAATTTGTTAGTTAAAATTCTTTTTTTTTTGGCATTTTTCACCTGTAGTGTATTTTAGAAAAGCTTTTTTTAATGGAAAACTACAGGGAAAAAAGTTAAAATGAAGCATTTTTAAAAACGAAAATGAATTTTATTGGAGAGACGAAAATTGTGAGAACTGAAAATTAGCCGCGTGGTAAAGTGCATTTGCTGAAGGGCGTTTGGAACTTTGGGGTTCGGATCCCCTCGGGAATAATTTTTTTTAGGTATATACTTTTTTGATGGGAGAAAATAATTTGGGATTGAATATTATTTTTTAATTCTGAAGCAGTAAAATAAAATTGTTCACTGATTCAGAACGATATTAACTTTTACTAATTTTTACTAGAAAATTTACATTTTTTTATTTCTGTTGCTAATTTTTACTATTAAAATTATTATTATTATATTATTATTATTATTATTATTATTATTATTATTATTATTATTTATTATTCAATAGAAGATTTACATTTTGTTTATTTCTGTTGCTAATTTTTACTGGAAAATTTACATCTTGTTTATTTCTTTCTCAATTTTCTAATTTCTATTTTTTTATTTAAATTGTAATCGAAATAAATTTTTAAACTATTTCTGAATATTTATCACATTTTGTTTACTTCTTTTTATTATTTTTTATATTTTTAATTACAATTTTCTTTTAAATGAATTTTAGTTAAACTAATTTTTTATGCTTATTTTAAAATTCTACTATATTTTGTTTATTTATATTTTTTACATTCGGTTTCTAATTACAATCGCCTTTAATTAAAATTTAATATAATTAAAGTGTCAAGCTATTTTTCTTAATTTTTTCTTAATATTTAATTATATGCACACGAAAAAAATCTTCACCTGGAACAACTACAAATTTCACTATATTAGCGAAATTTTTAGTTATTGCAGCGAATACTTTCGCTATTTCAACGAATACGTTCTCTATTTTAGCGAAAGTCATCGCTGTTTCAGTTAAAGTTTTTTTTCGTGCAATTTTATTGTAATTAAAAATAAAAAATGTAATATTTTTTTATTGAAAATTTTTATTTGTTCATTAATTTCTTTAATAGCGTAATAGTTAAAAAAATAAATAGTCATTTTTAATAGTTTATTAATAAATAATTGCAAGAAGTAATTGTGATGATTATTTATTAAAAATGTTAATTATTTATTTAGTTGTGAAAACGTTTTTTCGCTCAAATTTAATAAATTTTCTTTTGTTACAAATTATAATTATATTATAATCATAGAAATTATTATAAATATAATGTATTTATTATCTTATTACATTTTTTACATTTAAATTTACATTATTTTCATATATTTACATTCATTTAAAATACAAATTATTTATTCAACTTAGAAGTAAGAAAATTTTTTTTAAAAAATTTTTAAGATAAATTTTAAAAATAAAAGTAACTAAAATTAGTAGAATTTTTACATATTGTCGAAGCAGTAAACGATTTTTATTAATCTTAATGAGTAATGGTCTCTTTTTTTGTAAACTAATTTTAGTTAAATTTTACTAATTCAAATTTAGAGAGTGTTGCAGTTTGTAGAAAAAATTTTTTTAGATACATTAAAAAAAGATGGTAAAATATTATCTGGTACCATCGCTGCTCTCTCTCCCTCTCTCTTTTCTCTTTTGCACGAAAAAATCATTGAAATGGAAAATTTTTGCTTCAATAAAATAATAAAATAACAAAATAATAATAATAATAATAATCATCAAATTAATGAAAGAAAACAAAGAAATTTGGAATTTTAGGGAAAATTTTGCTTTGTTTACAATTCATTTTGTTCAATTATTTATTTACGAGACGAGTGTTTACTTTTTCTCCCATTTGAAAAAGTTTAATTAAATTTTTTTTAAATTTCCAACCAATATTTTTCAATTATTCAAAAAAAAAAAGAAAAAAAAATTGTGGAAAAAAATAGAATCGATGCACGGTGAATAAAATTACGATAAAGCAAACTTAATTTCCTCGTCAGTTGAAAGTTTAATAGTTATATAATTTTATAAAGAATTGACAAGTGCGGTTGAAAATAAAATCTTAGTTAAAAAAATATCTTGGGTAAAAAAAGGTCTTGGCTTTTAAAAATACTTTGGTCAAAAAATAATTTAGTTTAATAAATGTACGAATTAAAAGAATTTTTTTGGTAAAAGAGTATTTTGTTAAAAAAATAGTTTAGTTAAAAATAATAGTTCAGTTAGAAAAACCTTACTTTAAAGTTTAAAATATTTGCCAAAGAAAATGTCTAAATACGAAAAGTATATTTTAATTTAAAAAATAATTTTGTTAAAAGTATTTGTTATAGAGTATTTTGATTAAAAAAATGATTAAAAAAAAAGTTGAATTAAAAAAAAAGTTCAGTTAAAAGAAAATAGTTTAGTATTAGTTGTTTAAAAAGAAAAGACTCAGTAAAAAATAGTTTAATTTAGAAAATATCCTGGTTAAAAAATAATTTATTTAAAGAGTATTTTTTTATTAAAACAGATCTTAGTTCTTTGAAATATTTATTTAGAAAAAAATGTATTAGTAAATAGCAAATTTTAATTTAAAAAATATCGTTGATAAAAACAAACAGTATCATAGCAAAGGGGATTTTAGTTAAAAAAATAGTTTGGTTGAAGAAAATTTAGTTAAAAGTATTTTCTTACTTAAAAACAATGCCTGTTTAAAAAAGTATTTTAGTAAAAGAGTATCTGAGTTACAGAAATATTTTAGTTTAAAAAATATCTTGGTTAAAAGAATATTTTGGTTAATGAGTATTTTGGTTAAAAAAATAGTTTAGTTCAAAAAGTATTATTTAAATATTTTAATAAGTAAAGAAATAATAAGTAAAAAAAAATAAGTAAAGAAATATTTTAATTGAAAAAACATTCTGATTAAAAAATATGTTAGTAAAAGAGTATTTTGGTTAAAAAAATCTTAGTTAAAAATATTCGATTGTTTAAAAAATAGTTAACTGAAAAAAAGTTAATTAAAATTATTTTCTCAGTTAAAAAAATGTCTAGTTTAAAAAGTATTTTAGTAAAAGAGAATTTTAGTTAAAAAAAAATGACTTAGTTAAAAAATTCTTTTAGTTTTAGAAATATCAAAGTTAAAAAAATATTTTTGTAAAAGAATATCCAAGTTACAAACAATAGCCTACGATAAAAAGTTAATTAAAAAAAAATCTTAGGTAAATAATATCTTATTTAAAAAATAGTTAAGTTGACGAATCATACAGTAATAAATAATACGCGAGTGAAAAATTAAAAAACGCTTTGCTTTAAACAATTTAGAGAACTAAATTGCTATAGATATAAATTAAAAAGAAGTATACATAATTTATACAGAGTGAAGTCTATAAAATGCAGTTTTCTGTTTTAGCCATTTCTGTTCTGGGTATACAATCATTAAATCGTTCCAGCCTTTTAACCAAGCTTGGAATTTAGCAAATGCAGTTTATATTATATATATATGGCTAATTATGTAGTTCTACACAATTCTTCAACGCCGCGCTTTATTTCATGCATAGTTTACTTTTGCTTCTGCTGCTTTTGTGCCAGTCAGCAATAATTAAAAAAGTCAGAAACTGCAAACATTTCTTTTTATTTTCCTTTTTTTCTCACCGGTAAATACTATATTTTCCACTTGTTTGATAGTGTATTTATTATTCAATTTCCCTTTATGCGTTGTAAATTTTATTTTTGTTGAATTTTTATTTAGAAGAGTTTGAAAAATTTCTCGTCGTATGGAAATAATAATTAATAATAAACAATAGTTTTTAGAGAATAAGAATTTTTTTTTAGAATTTTCCGAGAGATTTTTATTTGTTTATAATATAATTCTATAAAGATATTTAAATATAGAAAGAGAGAGAGAGAGAGAGAGAGAACAGGGGAAAAATGTTGAGAGTGCACATAGAAGAAAAGAAGTAACACAAAAAAAAAGTAAACAACAGTAAAAGGCTTTTTCAATATGGTCGATTTTTTTTTTTCTGAAAGAGCCTTTCAAACCTCGATTTCATCTATCGTATCTGGGGCAACGACAAGGTGTGTAAAGTAAAAAGCTATAGAATATAATAAGAAAAGTAAAATAAAATAAAGGTTGGTTGGAGGCGAAATAAAAATTGATTCTGGCAAAAAATGAAAAGAAAAACAGAAAAGAAAAGGGGGGAAAATATGAGAAAAGAAGGGGGGGGGGGTGGTTGACCTGTCGAACTCGAAAGAGGGAAAATGTCCGATAATTACATATGAGCAGCAAACCGTATGACGGAAAGTTGCTCTCGTTTTTTAATTTTCCAGCGAGGCGCGACTTGAACTGGAGAAAAAAAAGTACGCGACGCGCGAATAAGCGAGAGGTCGCGAAAAAAAAAATAAAAGCGAGAGAAATGAATAAAAAAAAAATAAAAAATTGTAAGCAAAAGAAAGAGAGAGAAGGCAAAACGAGATTCTCTCTAATCTGCTCATTTTAAATTTTAATCCGCCCTCGCGAAATGGCATCGTCATCGACCGTTAACGAACCCGTCCAAAAGTCAAATCCTACGTCGCAGACATCGAGGGCAAAATGTCCCCTGTCTCTCTAATTCATTTGTCCCGGATGAATTGCGTCGTGAAATAAAATGCCGCTGTTATAAATATCGATTGAAAAATGTCCTCATTTTTTTTTTACAATAATCGAGAAGGAGGGAAAAACAGCAATGAGACGTTATTTTTTTTGTGTGTGTATGCGACACAATCAGGTGCTATTTACTAAATAAATACATATTCAGTTTCCGAATGAGGGTCACACATACATTTTGTATTTTAAATAAACTCTCTGTCTCTCTCTCTCTCTCTCCTCTCTCTTTGCCACAAAAACCCATGCAATATTTTGTTGATATCGATATAATTCACGCTCTGGATATATAAAATGCAATTTAGAGCACGGTGAGTTTTTTTTTCTTTTTGGTTTTGATAGAAAATTGAAAAATATGCGACAAACACAGCATTCTTTATTAAATTGTTTAGGCAAATATTGCGATGGAGGGGGAAGAGAGGGGGGGAAATACAATTGTTTTTCAATGAAAGACGAGTGCATTTTCTCTTTGAGAAAATAAATATTTTGTTTATTCTTGAGGCAATTAGACTTCGGGAAAAACAAATTTTGTTGAGACTACCTTTTTTTTGTTGATATTCTTTTTTGCATTGATTGATTTACAACTGTGTTTATTTAATCATTATTATTTTCTGTATGTGAATTGAAATTTTTCAAATTCTTTTTTAAATTTAGTATCAAATTTATTGATTTTTCGTAGAAAATTAATTTTTCTTATAGGAATGAAAATACTTGAAAATTTTTCTTTTTAAATTTAATATAACAACTTATACAAATATTATTGTAAAACATGAAGATACTGATTCATGTTTTATAATAAATAAAGATGACAGAGAGTGATATAAGCATTATTTTATATTATAAAAATTTTGTTACTGTAACTTCTTTGCAAATATTTTTTATCACTTCAATACAATTATTTTTTTCTAGAATTTTTGACTAAAATTCTTCATTAAATAAATTTGTTTTTAATCATTTCTAAAAAAAAGTTCTTTGAGAATTTTTAAATTCAGTTGTTTACAATTTAATTTTAAGTAACTTGAAATAATTTTAAAAAATAGATAAAAATAGAAGAAATTCAAATTTTCAAAGATTTTAATTTGCAACATTTTTAAAATTCAAATATTTTTAAAAATAATTTTTATTCTGTTAATTATTTCTAAAAAAATTCATTCCTCTAAAATTTCTTGCTGTTATGATTTAAAATTGAAATTAATTTTTGAATAAATTTTTATTACAAAATTCTACGAGAATTACACTTTTCAAGCAATTATATTAAAATTGTATTAAAATTAAAAAGTAATTATTTGAAATTAATTTTTAAAGCAATTTGATTTGAAGATACTACGAGAATTCAATTATTATTATTTAAATACAAAAATAAATAATTTATTGAATTATTGAGTGTTTCTTTAAATTCAATTTTTATACAGAATTCTATCAATAAATTTTAATTCATTGAAATCTTTCGAAGAATTTTAATAAAATTTTTCAGTTTGTGTTAAATTTTATTACATTTTTTTAGGAACAAAATTTTTTTTGGAAAATTCAATTAAAATAGAAATAATTGCAAATCATAATAATAATAATAATTGCAAATCATTTAATTAAGAGACATTTTTGAAAAATAATTTAATTTCTGCCAATTATTTTATTAAACGTTTTAAACTAAATATCTCAGACAAGACGTTTAAAAATAATTGGATTTTTGCACAGTCATTTATATAGCTTCTACAAAATTCATTTTTTTAGTGTCTTTAATTAAAATTCTTCCGTAAATCTATTATTTTTAATAGTTAATTGAATAAATTAAGAAAAAATTTTATCTAATATGAGATAAATTCGAATTATTAAACTTTTTAAAAAATTTAAGTTCTTTAAAATTTTTAATTCAATTCATAAAAATTGGCAATGAATAAGATTTCAAATTAAAACTTTCTGAAGTTTATTAATTTTATATAACTTGTAAATGCACCTCTTTTAAAATTCAAATAATTTTGAAGTATTAAAGTAATATTATTCATTAAATAATTTCTAAGAATAATAAATTAATAATTTTATGGTTGTTCTTCAAGAATTGATAGTTTTTTAAAATTGAAAAATTTCCAAGCAATTAAAATTTAGTAAAATATTTTAAAAATAATTGAATTTTTGAAAAATATAAATAATAATGATCAAATTTTTGGAGAATTTTAATCATAAACAGGAGCATGATTTCTTAAAAATTTTAATAAGTTTTCTAAAATCTAAATAGTTTTTCTAAAAATTCTAATAGTTTTGTTTTTAAAAATATTTTAATGTAATTTTTTTCGAAAATAATTATATTTCTTAAAAGAATTTTTGTATAACTTAAAAAAACTAATTAATTTTTTGATGAATTTTAAATTAAAAATTTTGAACATCTTTGTTTTTTTCAAACTGCTGGAAATAAATCTAAAACGTTACGATTTTTGGAAATATGAAATTAATAATATTGAATTTTAAAACAAAAGCTAATTTTCATTTTAAAATTTACTTTTAAATATTTTTTATTTTAATTTTTGATGATTCAATTACATTCAAAGTTTGCAATTAAAATTCTTCAAAAGTTGATTTTCAAAAATTGGAACAAAATACATGAAATAAATTCATTATCTTCAATTAAATTTTACGAAAACTTAACTATTCAAAAAGAATTTTTGAATGATTTGTTTTTAGTTATTTTTCGCATTATAAAAATTAAAATAAGTTGCATTTTTTTTTACTAAAAATTGTGGTATTTTGTTGCAATGTTTGGAAGAAAAGACGAATAAAATCTCAATTTTCTTAATAAAAAATGTTTTTATAATATTTACCTGAATAATTGACAAAAAGTTTGTCTTAATGTGTCATGGAAATTTTTATCATCTATTACCTGGAAATCATATGATCCCAAAGTTTTGAACGTTCAAATGAACGAAATATTTTTTATTGGAAATATTTTAATAAATTACTAATTATAAAAAAATTCAAAAACTAAAATTTTACGCTTAGAAAGTCAGTAATTAATTTTTTGGATAGTGAAGAAGAATAATTGCAATAAAAATTTAATTTTTAGAAGAAATAAATAAATTTCGTTCATTTGAACGTTCAGCACTTTAGGATCTTGAAATCATGTAAAACTATTGGAATTTTACACGGAAATAAACCTTTAACTGGAACAGCGATTACTTTCCCTGAAATAGCGAAAGTATTCGTTGCAGTAATCACACAGAAAACTGAGTGTTTTTTTTACTTCGTTTTATTTCGGGTAATATTTTGGTTGGGTAATCTCATTGAGAGTAAATATTTATAATAGAAAATTTATCCTATTTTCGGAATTAAAACAATAATAACCTTGCTTGAAGTCCATAAAAGTCCGTTTTTTTTGAAAAAGGTCAGTAAAGTCCATAATTCGGTTGAAAAAGATCCGTAAAGTACGTAAATTATACGATATAATTTAGATAATTTTAGAGAAATCACAAATGATTGAAGGAATTCAATTATTTTCAAAAGTAATAAAATTCTTCGCAAAAATTCAATTATGTTCAAAATTTTTTGAAAATTCCCCCTCAAAATTTCAATTATCTTTAGAAATAATTAAATTCTTCTTCGAAATATCAATTATTTTCAAAAATTTTAATAAAATACTTGTAAAAATTTCAATTATTTTTAAAATTTTTCCTCAATTCAATGATTTTTAATAGGTATCTATACTATTCTAATAAATTTTTCCAAAAGAATTCAATTATTTAAAAAAAAAATCTACTAAAATTTTACACAAACCTTTAATTATTTTCAAAAAATAATAACAATTTAACAAGAATTTCATTATTTACAAATTTTTTTTATAAATTTCTTCGCAATATTAAATTATTTTCATAAATAATAAAATTTTTACAGGTATTTAATTTTTTTGGCAAATAATAAAATTCTTATTAGGAATTCAATTATTTTGATGAATAAAAAAGCTAATTGCAGAATTTCAATTATTTTTAATACAATTTTAATCGAATTCCTCGAAAAATGTAATTATTCTTAAAAAATTTTATTAAAATTTATCAACGAAATTTAATTATTTTAATAACCTTTGATACAATTTATTTATTAGAATTTAAATTTATTATTTTTAATAAATTTTTGATTAAATTTCTTTAAAGAATAAAATTATTGCATTCAAAATTTTTAATGCAATTCTTTGCGTAAATTATCAATTATCTTTATAAATAATAAAATTCTTCTCTAAAATTGAATTATTTTTAAAAAATTTAATAAATTTCTTGTCAAAATTTCAATTATTTTCAAAAGTTGTCCCTAATTTAATTATTTTTAATAACATTTTTCACAGAAATTCAATTATTTTAGATACAAAATTTAATAAAAGTTTTCGAAACATAATTATCAATTATTTAAAAAATTCTTCACCGAAATTCAATTATTTTTATAAACTGGAATAAAATTCTTTGTAAGAATTCAATTATTTTTTATGAATAATAAAATTTTTCACATAAATACAGTTATTTTTATAAATTTGAATAAAATTCGTTGGAAGAATTAAATTATTTTTAAAATGTAATAAAATTCTTCGCAGAAATCCAATTGTGTTCGAAAATTAAAAATAAAAAAAAATTCTTGTTAAAATTCCCAGTAACTTTATAAATAATAAAATTCCTCTCTAAAATTAAATTATTTTATGGAAATTTTAAGAAAATTTAAATTATTTTCATAAGTTATAAAACTCATCGCAGAATTTTAATGATTTTTTATACAATATATATTTTAATTAAATTCCTCGAAAAATGTAATTATTCTTAAAAAATTTTATTAAAATTTATCAAAGAAATTTAATTATTTTAATAACTTTTGCT
The DNA here is from genome assembly GCA_032873175.1 of Leptopilina drosophilae. Lineage (NCBI taxonomy): Eukaryota > Metazoa > Arthropoda > Insecta > Hymenoptera > Figitidae > Leptopilina > Leptopilina drosophilae. Next base: position 32,916,380 of record CM065485.1, read on the forward strand.
ACAATTTATTTATTAGAATTTAAATTTATTATTTTTAATAAATTTTTGATTAAATTTCTTTAAAGAATAAAATTATTGCATTCAAAATTTTTAATGCAATTCTTTGCGTAAATTATCAATTATCTTTATAAATAATAAAATTCTTCTCTACAATTGAATTATTTTCAAAAAATTTAATAAATTTCTTGGCAAAATTTCAATTATTTTCAAAAATTGTCCCTAATTTAATTATTTTTAATATCTATTTTAATAAAATTTTGCAAAAGAATTCAAATTATTTGAAAATTGGTTGATACAATTCTTTAAAAGAATTAAATTTTAAGAAACATATGTAATTATTCAATAAATTGTTTTTTTGTATTTAAATAATGAAATTCTCGCAGAATTTTCTCATAAAAATTGATTTAAAAATGGATTTCAGTTAAAATTTTAGATTATAATTAAATATTAAAAGTATTAGAGCGTAAAATTTTAGAAATAATTAAATTTTGAAAAGGTTTCAGATTCAAATCTTTGAAAATTTGAATTTTTCATATTTTTAACTAAGTAACAATTCTGTGGAATTAATTTTTTTTGAGAAATTTTAATTGGGAATTTTTTTTATATTATTTGAAGTTTTTATTTTCTAATACATATTTAATTGAAGAATTTACAAATAATTGAAAAATCGAATATTGTGAAGAAATAGATTTGAAAATTGTCAAAGAACTTTTTCGAAAATTATTAAAAATAATCAATTTTAAAAAGAATTTTAGTTAAAAATTCTTGAAAATAATAATTGAATTGATAATGATTTTATCACTCTATCTTTAATTATTATAAAACATGAAGACTCGGAGTTATCGATATCTTCATGTTTTTTTTAGTTATGAAAAAATCTAATTTATAGTTTTAAGTAAAATGTTCTCTTATATATTTTTGTCAGTAATTGGTCCGTAAATGGTCAGTAATTTTTCATTTTTGGTCCGTAAAGTCCGTATTTTTAAATACTTTCACTGGTTTAAGCCCTGCTATTGTTTTATGATTCACTGTTAAAAATAAATCTTACTATTTTTCTTTGACTAAAACCGTTTGCTTAAAAAACATAATTATAACTAAGTCTTTGCCTTGAGAGTATTATTTAAAGCCAAAAAATTGACTTAATCTGGTTTTCAGCTTAAAAATAGGTCCGTATTTTTCAATCATTTTGGTCCGTAAAGTCCGCATTTTTAAATACTTTCACTGGTTCGAGCCCTGCTATTGTTTTATGATTGATATAGGTTTTATTAATATCTTTGGGAACTTATTGAACTAAGGTGAGTTAGTTAAAAAGTAGTCAAAACTAAGAATTTTTTGTTTGGGAAAAACAACCTAAAAGCAAATGTCAGTTATGAATTTTTTTACAATAGTATCTTAAAATAGAATGTGATGCCTTCTTTTATAGTGTAGGAAGTAAATTCCGTTTCGTAGTGTTTAAATAACAAAGTAAGAACCACCTTTAAGTGGTTCTTTTTTTTCTCTATTTTCCCACATAAAGAAAAATGTTTTTTCGTTTTTGAAGAATAACGAAATTTTTGTTTATCGAAGAGAATGGTTTTAACACACAATGTCGCAAAACAGAAATAGCGAGATAGCCTAAAGCAGTCGCACAACCAACCCCCCTGTTAAATCCGTGTAGTGGATTCACTTATGCTTCTCTCTCTCTCGCTCTATCTCTCTACAAGTGAAGGGGGTGAAGGTGTGTAAATGGTAAGGGCTTTTGGGGCGATGTTGGGGTGTTGGTTGAGCGTTAAAGGTGTGGGTGGATAGGTGTAGCGAAGACGAGGGCGGCGAGGGTTGAGTCGAAGACGAATACACTGGAGCATAAACGCGTGTATGTTGTCGCCTTGACTCAAACACAAGGACCCTGTTAGACTGCCACATAGAAAATCGTCGAGCAGTGTTGTGTGAGTGGCCGCCGAAATACATAGATATTCGACCCTCTATGGGGAATTATCCATAATGCGCATTTGCAATTTCAATGCCTCGCCAACCCTGTCTTGCTGTGACTCCCCCAACCACTTGTCTCTCTCCCTGTCTCTCTCCCTGTCTCTCTCTCTCTCTCTCTCTCTCTCTCTCTCTCTCTCTCTCTCTCTCTCTCTCTCTCTCTCAACATTTCACTCGCGCGCCTCAAGTTTTCGTATATGGTCCCTTCATACACATTGCTCGAGGCAAAATCCTTATGTGCCACCATACAAGATCAAACGGATTTTGGTTCCTCTCTCTCTCTCTCCCTTATTTCGTCGGTCGATCCGCGAAAAAACGAGTTTTCGTGTCCGCGAGCACAGCTGCGACATTGTTCTTATATACCCTTTCTTTTTTGGATGGTACGAGAGGTGGAAAAGAAGGGTAATATATACAAAACTTTACGTCATTCTCCCTCTGAGCCCCATTGGTGCGGTTTTGAAACCGGTGAAACTGATAAATTGCTTGTCGATAAAAGCGAGAACGCCTCGATCGATTTTCACCGTTTCTCATAGTGTGTGTGTCGAGCTTATTGCCGCAGTGCGCAGATTCTATCTCTTGAGAAGAGAGTACAATTTGCGATTACCTTGACAGTCGTGTCGAATCTCAGCTTCTCGAACTCTTCAAGGTTTAGCGGGCGTATATATATATATATGTATTGGGAGATTATTGTAGCTGACAGGAAAGTTGGATTAGGAAGAAATGCCAAACTGGAAGAAAGAGGAGAATTTATTTGTTGGAATTTTCTGGCTCATATGTGTAATTGACAAGTTCGGAAATTTACCGCATGTGGTTCTAAAATTGGTTTTTTTTAATAGTTTACCCGATTTGGGACCACAACTTATTTGATCCACAAAGTAAACAATTCCAAATCCCTAGAAAGGCTATAGGTTTAGGAAAAATTATAATTTTTCCTAAACCTATAGCCTTTCTAGGGATTTCTAAAGATCACAACTTGATCCACAAAATAAACAATTCCAAATTTCTAAAAAGACTATAGGTTTATAGTTAGTTTGAATTTTTCCTAAACCTATAGCCTTTCTAGGGACTTCTAGGGACCATAACTTGATCCACAAAATAAACAATTCCAAATCCCTAGAAAGGCTATAGGACAAAGAAAAGATTATAGGTTTATAGTTAGTTTATAGTTAGTTTGAATTTTTCCTAAGCCTATAGCCTTTCTAAGGACTTCTAAAGACCACAACTTGATCCACAAAATAAACAATTCCAAATTCCTAGAAAGTCTATAGGTTTAGGAAAAATTATAATTTTTCCTATAGTCTTTCTAGTCTAGGAAAAGTTATAATTTTTCCTAAACCTATAGCCTTCCTAGGGACTTCTAGGGACCATAAACTTGATCCACAAAATAAACAATTCCAAATTCCTAAAAAGTCTATAGGTTTAGGAAAAATTATAATATCTCCTAAACCTATAGACTTTCTAGGGATTTGGAATTATTTATCGGGACTTATCAGGCAAAAACAGGCCATTGACATTAGCGTCGAAGAACTGTTGATTCGCGGCTAATTTAAAGAATGAAATAATTTTTTTTAAAGGTTTCAGGTGAAAAATGTGAACTGAACTTATTTTTAAATTTTAATTTACGAGGTGAATGAAAGAACTGAGAATTTTGTAATTTGTTAGTTAATTAATTAGTTATTCGTCACTAATAAACCGCAAAAAGTAGTTTAAGACGAAAAGTATCGGCGCTAACTTCAAGGACTTGTAAAAACTGAATGTAATAACAAACATGTGGGGTCAGAGATACTTAAGGATCCCATAAAGTCATGTCGATTGTGAGCGAAATTTCATGCCATCTGGACGGGAACCAATAGAATTAGAATGGCGCGAAATTCAAATTGAATTAAAATAAAAAGATCTAATTTTAAGAGAAAATAACTTATATGAGTGTCTGAATTGAATTCAAATTTTGAACCCATCGGTTTTGAGAATTTGCACTACGTTAAATCCACCAATAGTTAAAACAGTTTAGCTATTTACAGAAATTTTAGTAAAAATTTTTAGAAGCAATTAAAAAAATGTTAGTAAATTTTTTTTTAATAAAGATACAATTATTTTCAAAAAATTTTCGGAAAATAAATTATTTTCAATATCTACTATTTCGATAAAATTTACCAAAAGAATTCAATTGGTTGAACAAAATTTTAATAAAATTCTTCCTAAGAATACCAGCTATTTTTTAAAAAATATAAAATTCTTCGGAAAAATTTAATTATTTTCAATGCGATTTTAATAAAGTTTCTTAATATGGAATTTAATTGTTTTTAGAAAGTGAATCAAAATTTATTTATACAATTCACTTATTTATGTTTTTAAACTTTGTCATAAACTGTTTATAAGAATTTAATATCTCAAGTATATAGTTTTAATTAAATTTGTTTGTAAAAATTTAAATTTCTTTCGAAACGATCAAAGTACTTATTTTTACAAATTATTTTATTTTTTTTGTTTATTATTTTCATAAATAATATTTACACAGGAATTCAATTATTTAAATAATTTAATTCAATTTAATTTAATTTTCAATTATTTTGAATGGAATTTTCATTAAATTCTTTGGAAAATGCAATTATTTTTGGAAATTTTTAATAAAATTCTTTGAAAAATTCAAATATTTTCAATACAGTTTGAATAAAATTTCTTGATGGAATTTAATTGCTTTTAAATAGTTTAACAAAATTTTTTTATAGAATTCACTCATAAAATCTGTGTTTTTAAAATATTAGTACAATTTTTTTTTATTTTTGTCTATTATTTCCATAAATAATAATAATATTTTCACAGGAATTAAATTATTTAATTAATTTAATATTAAATTAAAATAATTAAAAGAAATTAAATTGAAATATTAATTATTTAATTGAATTTAATTTCAATTATTTTAATTTAAATATAATTTTTAATGGATTCTTCACAAAATTTAATTTTTTAAAAATATTTTACTAAAATGCTTTAAAAGAATTCAATTATTTACAAAAATTTTGATAAATTTATTTACAATAATTGAAATTTAAGAAAAATTCAATTATTTTTGATACTTGAATTTTTTTTTAAATTTAATTATTATAAAGAATTTTATTAATTTTATTTTGAATTTTTTTAAAACCTAATTATTATATAGAACTTTATTAAAAATTTTTTAAATTGAATTTTTTTCTATTATTTTAATTTAAAAATAATTTTAAATTGATTCTTCACAAAATTTAATTTTTTAAAAATATTTTACTAAAATGCTTTAAAAGAATTCAATTATTTACAAAAGTTTTGATAAATTTATTTACAATAATTGAAATTTAAGAAAAATTCAATTATTTTTGATACTTGAATTTTTTTAAAACTTAATTATTATAAAGAATTTTATTAATTTTTTTTGAATTTTTTTAAAATCTAATTATTATATAGAACTTTATTAAAATTTTTTTCTAAGAAATTGAATAAAATTTTAAGACAAATTCAATTATTCAATACATTTTTTTTATTTAAATAATTAAATTATCTTAGAACTTTCTTATAAGTATTAATAGAAAATTTAATGTTCAGTTGAAATTTCAATTATTATTAAAATAATAATTGAATATTATGAGCATTATAGTGTAAATTTTTGCAAAATTTAAATGTTAAGGTTAAAAATCATTATATTGAAATCAGGGACCTTCACGAAAAATATGTGTCGTGCCCGTGTCGTGCCTTGACACGACACAAATAACGCTTTGTAATTCGTGCCGTGCCTAGGCACGACACAAAGTTCGCTTGGTAATTCGTGCCGTGCCAAGGCACGATACAAAGTTCGTTTCGTAATTCGTGTCGTGCCTAAAAAAACACAAATAACGCTTGCAAGATTCTACACAGTATTTCATGCGTGTCTTTAAAACGTGCCTTGACACGACACAAATTACAAATTTGCATTTGTGTCGTGCCTTGGCACGGCACGAATTACCAAACAAACTTTGTGTCGTGCCAAGGCACGGCACGAATTACCAAGCGAACTTTGTGTCGTGTCAAGGCACGACACGGGCACGACACGAATTTTCGTGTTTTTTCGTGTTCGTGTAAGTCCCTGATTGAAATAATGTAAAATATTTTTATTGCAATGTAAAATTATATAGTTATTCAAATATTTATTTTAAAAAAACATTTTGTTTTTAAATCTAATTCAATTTTAAAAATATAAACAAATTAAGATGTCAAATTTAATTTTTCGTTAGCTACTCTTTAAATGCTTTTTTCAGTCTCAAAGCTACTTTTTGCCACTTTTTCAAAATAAATTATCGACTACGAAGTCTCCAATTTACATTATTAAAATATTGTAAATATTAATTAAAATTATTTTTTACAAACAAATTATTTTATCAATAATTGTTATAACAGAATGCTTATAATTTTTATTTCTGTTAATTTTCATTTATATGGTAAAAAATTTTCCCTGCATTCGACATTGAATTAAACGAGATATAAATATTGTCAGGAAAAATTTTTTTTATTTAAATTCACTTGTTGATAATAATCATTGTAAATTTTCTTTCGATTGCGAGTGAGATTTCATGCCATCTGGACGGCAACTTTCATAGTTATTATGGCGCGAAATTCAAATTGAATTGAAATACAAAATCGATGTTAAGGAGAAAATAAAGTAAAAAAGTGAAGGAGATATTTTCTCAATATTTTTCTTTAAAGGAGAAAATTTAAGAAGAAATTTTTCATTATTTACCATTGAAGGAGACATTTTTCATTATTTACCATTGAAGGAGACATTTTTCAATATTTATCATTAAAGGAGACATTTTTCAATGTTTATCATGAAAGGAGACATTTTTCAATATTTATCATTTAGGTAAATTTAAAGTTAAAGAAAATTCAAAAATTGTAAGTCAGTTTTCAAATTCAAAATTTGTTCCTACAGTTGACAATCTAGTTATTATTGTCTCGGTCTTGGTTTTCAAGATTGATTCAATTTTGAAAAAAAAAAATTACGACAAACATAAAATTTGGTTGAATCCCAATTATTGTATTTACGTTTGTTGTAATTTTTTTCATTTTTTACACCGAAACCAAAAAAAAAAAAATTGTTTGGCAATTGCTACACACACAGAAAGAAAAGAATGAGAATTTAATTAGAATTTTGCAAAATTTTCAAATCCAGCTTAAGTATATATATGGTATATTCATTAAGTCATGAAACGTGAAATTCGCGCAAATTTGATTCTCGTTATGCGTTTGGTTGACATATTCCACTGGGCGAATTATGCGCGATTACTTTGGCTCTCTCTCTCTCTCACTGCGTCAGCAGCTTTACCTAATTTTCGTATATATATAGTGACGTGTCAGAAATCATTGCACGACCTGAAAATCAACGAGTGAATTCGCGGATCAAATCCAGAGGAGGGAGAGGGGTGGAAAATGAGAACCAACAGGAGACACAAGTCTGCCAGATGTATATATATATCTATTACGTTGATATATATTGGTGTGTTGCCTGAAGGGTCGGGATCTGGCGAATCAATTAAAAGCTGGCGACTCCTCTCAAAATTTATGCGGGAAAAATTAACAAGTCAGATGTCTCTCCCCGATTCAGAAGCCGCAGCAGGCGTTTCTACGATGCGGTTTATATGGGAAGCAACCTTCTCTCTTTGCTTTTTGCTTTTGCGAAAATCTCTAAAGTCAGTACACGAGTAGATAATAAATTAACGGAAATAATGAAACCATAATTTAATCGGTCTTCTTTCAACAAGGTAGAGAGAGAGAGAGAGAGAGAGAGAGAGAGAGAGAGAGAGAGAGAGAGAGAGAGAGAGAGAGAGAGAGAGAGAGAGAGAGAGAGAGAGAGAGAGAGAGAGAAAGAGAAGAGAAAAACTTATGGACAATATCGATAAATTTATATAGTAAAACCACACCGATGAAATTTACTTCGATCTCTTGGTTTTCTTTTATTTTGATTATATTTATCTTTTTCTGAATTATTCTGGTTAAAAACCTTTTTTTCTATGTTTCTGACGAATATATTGATTTCGGTATATTTAAAGATGCGGGAGGGAAAATATTTTCTGTAGGTTAAACGATTTTAATTAAATTATTAATCGACTAGTCTCTGTTCGGAGTGTGAATTATTATTATCATCAGTGGTTATGTAAATTTAATTTGTGTATTAATTAAAACATTGAAATCAAATGACTATGATAATAATAATAATAATAATAATCGTAATAACAACGGCGAGAACACGTCCTGTTGAGATTCGAATTAAACATGGAAGTGTGTTACATTCGGTTTGGTTTATAAAATTAGGTTTACCGGGATAAATATTCGATAATCCAATAATTCTGGAGAAATATTGTGGGTTTCATTACTTCAGCCGATAAATTTAAATTATAAATAATTTTTAAGTTAATTTAAATTAGTTTTTCTTTGTTTTTTCCTTTTTGAATTTGAATTTCGCGCCATTATGACTCGGTAGGTTGCCGTCCAGACGGCGCTGAGGTTCTCTCACAAACAAGAAAGCGAATGGGATGCTATATAAGTTTTATTGGTCCTGCGAAATTTTATTGAACTGATTTCAGTTTGTCCTTTTTCTAATTAGTAAAATTTAACTTATAGGCGAAAAATCAGTCAATTACTGTAGAATTTAAATACTCTTTAAATTTGAATAAGTAAAAATTTATTTATTCATTTAGATAAAAAATGTTTATTAGTTAGAATAAGTGGCTTATGTTTTGCTTCTAAATTAGTAAATTTTAGTTACTTCAATTATAAATCATAATTTATATTTTATATAATTATAATTTGATAAAATTCTACGCAAATATTTAATTATTTTTAAAAATAATACTAATTTTACTTTGATTCAATTATTTATAAATTTTTTTATAAATTTCTTCGTCAAAATTTAATGCCCGTTAATTTAACATATAAATAATTCCATTATTTTTCATAAATAATAAAATTTTTTACAAGGATTCAATTATTTTTATATAAATGTATTAAAATTCTTTCTAGGAGTTCAATTATTTTTATTAACAATAAACCACGTCGCAGAATTTAAATTATTTTTAATAAAAAAAAAAATTAAAATTAAAATTTTTTTTTAAATTTTTAAATTAAAAAAATTTTTTTAAATAAAATTCCTCAAAAAATGTAGTTATTTAAAAAAAATTTATATTCGTCTAAAAAATTAAAAAAAAAACCAAAAAAGAATTTAAAAAAAAATTCAATTATTTAAAAATTTATTAGTAAAATTCTTTATGAGAATACAATTTTATGAAACATTTAATTAGTCAAAGAATTATTTATTTCTCTATTTAAATGATTGAATTCTCGTAGAATTTTCGAATTAAAATTGATTTAAAAATGAATTTTAGTTAAAATTTTAGACAATTGAATAATTATTCGAAAGCCTAGTCGTTTTGGAGAAATATTAAAATTGTATAGCGGTAGTTAATCTAAGTCTGAATTAGAAAAAAATTGTATTTAATTTAAATTAGTATTTCTTTTTTTATTTTTCTTTGAATTTGAATTTCGCGCCATTATAAGTCAGTTGGTTGCCGTCCAGATGGCATGAAAGTTGTCTCACAAACGAGAAAGCTAATGGGATACTATATAAAGTATCATTGGCCTGACGAAATTTTAATGAATCGATTCCAGTTTGTCCTTAATTTTTCTAATTAGTAAAATTTAACTTATACAAAAGGTGGAAAAGAATAAAATTGCTAAATATTACTTAATAATTATTAAAATTATAATTACTTAGTATTGATATTCATTAGTTATTAATTTACTACCAAAAAAATAATTATTTATACTCTCTAAATTTGAATCAGTAAAAAATGTTTATTAATTTGAATTAGTGATTTTTTTGCATTTAATTTAGTAACTTTTACTATTTAATTACTAAAAATTACTATTTATTAGTAAAATTTACTACTTTTACACCGAAAGCAAAAAAAAGTAAATACTGATTTTATTTCACTTTAAATTAGTAAACTTTATTACTAAATAGTAATTTCTACTAATTTATTATTCAATTTTACTAATAAACATTAATTTCTAGTAATTAATTGGTAAAACTTACTAAATTAAACGCAAAAGTCAGTCGGTAATTTAAATTAATAAACTTTTTTACTAATTCAAATTTAGAGAGTGGAAATAATTAGTTTTCATTGATAGTAAGTTGATAACTAACAATTACCAATTTTAATTAGTAATTATAATTTTAATAATTATTAATTAATATTTATCCTATTTTATTTTTTGTTTTACTTTTAAATTTTTAATAATTACTAATTTTATTTAGTCGTCGTCAATGATAATTATTAATGCTATTAATGGTAACAATGATAGTTTTTAATTAGTTTCAAGTGGTAATATATAATTCGAGTTAGAAATAATTAATTGTAATTTTTAATCATGATAAATTTTAAATATTACTCATTAGTATTGATTATCAATTCCTATTAATTATTAATTCTTATTAGAAATGATTAGAAATAATTGGACTTATAATTAAAAATAATGTTATGAATTCTCATTAATTGTAATTACTTCGAATTCGTAATAATTATTAATTTTAATTTATTCAAATTAGAAATAATTATTAATCTAAATTATTAATTAAAATTAATAATAAAAATAGTATTAGTATTATAAATAGAAATCTTTGTTTACAAAAGGACACGTGCCGTGATGTTTCTTAAATAAATTGATTAATTACCTAAATTAATTAATTAACTACATTAATTAATTAAATTATGGAAAAAAATAGTTCTAATTAGAATTGATAATAAAAATAATAATTAATAATATAATAATCATTCTGTCACTCGGTTTTTAAATTAATTATGTGTTGAAGTTAACGATCACTCCGAGACAAATGAAATTATAATTATCAATTTTTGCTGATTAAAATTTATAGTTGGCTTACTTTCAAAACCGACTTTTATAGAATGTAGTAATGTTTAATATAATCCGAGAATAAAATTTTAAAACTAGAGCAAAATTTTTGAATTGATAATAATTTTTTATTGGTATATTATTTACTATTTTATTATTTACATATTTTGGTATATATAATTTATAATAATTTAATTAGATCACACAATTTAAGAAACATGTGAAAGAATTTCTACTTGAAAATTTTCAGAATGAAGGAATTAATAACAGTAATAAATTATTTCAAATGAAAAATTGAATTGCAAAGTAAGAGGAACGGAAAAATGATACAGAAATATTTATAAAAAGGGGAAAATTTTTAGCGATTCACCGATTTATATATAATACAATATACATGTATAATATATATAGGTTGAAATCATACACGCGTAGCATTTTCACTATACATATATAGCTATTAAAATTTATGAAAATTACACGTATGCCCGTTTAGTTTAATGGTACACTTTATACTTGTGGAGACTAGAATAATATGAGGTTGTTGAACGCTGCTACAATTTCGTTTCTGGTGGTTGCCGTTTTATATTATGCGTATGTGCGCGCTTGTATGAAATATTCCCCGAGAAAAGATATGTTCTTTCCCTGGACCCGAGTGAAAAAAAAACAAACAACTTTTTTTTGCCAAAAAGAAGACAAAAAAAAATGAGAGAGTGAGAGGGCATACACACATGCCACGTAATAAACTCAAGCCAAAATAATGATATTAAAGTTTGCGTGTTATATAAAGTTGAAATTCTCTATTTTCCCGTGTGTATGTACCCTTAAATTTTACTATGATATTAACATTCAATTTACGAAAATAATTTATAAATTTATAATTTAAAAACAAAAATAATTTTTAAAATACTGAAAATTACCGAAATAGAATAATAAATTCAAACAATAAAAAAAGAAACAATTAAAAAAAATTACAAACAATTACAAAAAGTATAAATATAATTACAAATAAAGTTGTAAGAGAAATTAAGAAGAAGTAAAAAAAAATTTAACATTGATTTTGAAAAATTTTTGAGTGTAAAAAAATACACTTTTTTATTTTATTATTTGAATTTGTTTGCATTCTTTTTTTTTAAAAAAAAGAAATATTTGGTCAAAGGGTGGTACAAAGGGGACAATTTATTTTAGACAATAATTTCTATTTATATAACTTAATCTTCGAGAATTTTCACAAAATTATTACCTATAAATTATTTTACTTAAATATTTCAAAGTTAATTGAATTTTACAAGAGTTTAATATATATTTTTAATTTAATAATATATTTTTAATAATATATATTTTTAGAAAAAGTTTAGTTAAAAAATTTTCTAAAAAATTTTGAATGTTGAAAAAGTTATAAATTATTGGAGAAATTCAATTATTTTCGAAATTAATAAGACTCTTAGTAAAAATTCAAAATTTAAAAAAATTATCCTTGAAATTTAAATTATTTTTAAAAATAATAAAATTCTTTTTTGAAAGTTAATTATTTGCAAAAACTTTAATGAAATTGTTGTAAAAAATGTCAATTATTTCTCAAAATTTTTCTGAATTTAAATGATTTTTTATAAAAAACATTTGGAAACATTAATAGAATACTATTAATGTTTCCAAAGGAAAATTCAATTATTAAAAAAAATTGAAAAAATTCTACAATTCAATTATTTACAAACTTTTCATAAAGCTTTTTTTAAAATTACATTATTTCCCATTATTTTACAAAGATTCAATTATTTTCATAAATATAATCAAATTTTTTCTAGAAATTCGATTATTTTTATAAATCACAAAATTCATTGTCGAATTTTAATTATTTTTAATACAATTCGTGGAAAGAATTCAATGTCTAATAAAGTTGTTGATAAAATTCTTCTTGAGAATTGAATTTTGAGAAACATTCAATTATTATAAAAAATTATTTTTTTTGTATTAAAAAAAATTGAATTCATGTAAAAATTTTAATTAACAATTTATGTTTTATAAGATTTTAGATACTTACACTGAAAAAAAAATTTATTTGATTCAAATAACCTATTATTTGGCTATTTTCAAATAAATATTTACTTAAATCAAATAGACTTTACTTGAATCAAATATTTCAGTATTTGAAGCAAATATTATTTAATTGATTCAAATAAAAATTATTTGATTTAAGTAAATATTTATTTGATAATAGTCAAATAATCGGTTATATGAATCAAATAAATTTTTTTCAGTGTACAAATTTTTCTCGTAAAATTTCACCCAAATATTTGAAATTTCTACTATAACTTTTAAATAATTCAAATTCACTGGAATTCAATTATTCATAATTTTTTTTTTATTAATTTCTTCTAAAAAAATCAGCTATTTTCATTAGTAATAGAATTCATTGTTGAATATCAATTATTTTTAATTTAATTTTATTCGAATTTCTCGAAAAAATGGAATTATTCTTAAATTTTTTTTATAAAGTTCTTTGAAAAGATTCAATTATTTAAAAATTTGATGAAAAAATTCCTTTTTTGAATTGAATTTTGATAGACATTTAATTATTTAAAAAATGATTTTTTCTGTATTTGTAAAATTGAGTTTTCCCAGAATTTTCTAATAAAAATTAATTTTTCATAAGAATTCAATTATTTAAAAGATTTTTTTACAAAATTCTTCTCAAATATTTAATTAATTTCATGAATAATGCGAATTTCACGAGAATTCAATTATTTACAAAATTCCCATAAATTACTTCGCGAGAATTCAATTCTTTTCAAGAATAAGAAAATTTATTACTGAATTTCAATTATTGTTAATACAATTTGAATCGAATTTTCCGAAAAATATAATTATTATTATAATTATTAATTATTATAATAATTATTAATTATCATTATAATAATAATTATTATAAATATAATTATTCTTAAAAAATTTATTAAAATTCTCCAAAGCAATTCAATTATTTAAAATTTTTTTTATAAAATTCTTTATGAGAATTCAATTTTAAGAAACGTGTAATAAATAGATCAATAATTTTTATTTGTATTTAAACAATTTAGTTCTCCTAGATCTTTAAAATAAAAATTAATTTAAAAATGCAGTTTAGTTAAAATTTGACATAGTAATTGAAAATTAAAAGCATTATAGCGTGAATTTTTAGAAATAATTGAATTTTTGAAAGGTTTCTAATTAAAATTTTTGAAAATTTGATTTTTTTATATGATTTTAACTTTATTTTAAACATTTTTTAAAGTTTCGTAAAATTCTATTATAAAAGAGGGAAAAAATCGAAGACTTGATGTGGTATGATATCTTTATTTTTTATTATATTCTTACACAAAGATTGATTACATTCTTTTATGAAAATTGTCCTCAATTTTTAATATTTAGTCCACAAAGTCCATATATTTTAAATACCTTACTACTTCGAGCCCTGTAATAAGACAAAAAAATATTAATTGTGTCACTCTCCGAAGAAAGGTACCTAAGAAGCAAAAAATTTGAGGTTATGTTTTTAATTTTTCTAGTAAAAATGCAGAAAGAAAATCAATTATTAATTAAAAATTATTGATATTCAATTCTTCATTATATCCAAAATATTTCATAAAAATTGGTTTCAAATTCAAATAATTGAAAAAAAAATTTTAATCAACAGAAATCTAACACGACCCTAACCTATAATTCGTTTGCTTCTTAGGTACCTTTCTTCGGAGCGCGTCACAATTAATTTTGGAAAGAATTAAAACGAAAAGAAAGTATTTTAATAAGATTTTGTCCCATTTTTTCATAGTTAAAATTTTCTAAATAATAATAATAATAATAATAATAATAATGATAATAATAATATTAAAAATAACTATAATAATAAGAGGAAAATTAATAATTTAATTTTTATAAATTAAAAAAGAAATAAATTATTAGTATGAAAACCTTGCCTGTTTTTCTACATTAGCTTTCGAAATACTTTGAAAAAGATTTTCAGTTGGCTTTTAAATATGAATTTTAAATAACACAAGCGAGAATTATTTCGTTGATATTTATAGTGATTAGTGAGATTTTTTGCTCATCTTCTTTTTATTATTTTTTCTCTCTTTAATATATACAAATCGCATATCTTCATTTAGGGGATTTTCAGAGCCCCTCTCTGAAACTCATGAAGTAAACAAAGATTTCGTTCAATTCGTCGCTGTCTCGGAGCACTACTGGTGTCTATATATATGGGTGAGGGCGAGAAGAACACTTAGGACTGGAGGGTACGAATGTTGGGGAGCCTAATTAGCCGTTGAAATGTTCACAAGGCCGACAGCGAAAAAAAGGAGAAAAAAAAAGAGTTTCAAAACATTATACCTCTACCTCTCGACATAGTCTATAGTGTCTGGAGTGATAGAGCGACAAGAATGCCTTTGCAAGATGAATACGGTGAAAAGCGGGCTTTCATGAAATTTTCAGACCTACCTTCCTATTTTTTTTTTGTTTTTTTTTTTGCTTTCTCTTTTTTATTCTTTTTTTTTTAAGCTGCTCGTACCTTTTATTCTCCTCTGAGGGCAAACAATTACAATTGTCTGATTAAAATTTGGTTGACACATCGAGAGAATTTGATGGAGAATTTTTTCTGTTTTGCTTTTGGGAAATTCGTGGTCGGAAAATAAAAAAAATCCTACACGAGAGGGCGAAAAAAATTGAAATTAGCGAAAGTATGATTGTTTTTCGTTAAAAAATGGGATTATTTACAATAATTGACTAAGAGAATTAAAAAAATTCTTTTGTTGTATTTATGCATGCCGGAAATTATCTCGATTGCGAGAGAACTTTCGTGCCATCTGGACGGGAATACGCGGAATTATTTTGGCGCGAAATTCAAACTATGAAATAAAAATTCGATTTTTAGAAATGGAAACTTTAATAAAACTCAAATTTAAATACGAAAGCTTATGTGGAAATAATTCGTTACCTTTTGGTTCTATATTTGAATTCGAATCATTTACATAAAAAATTTTTGTTGTTAATAAATATTATTTTATAGAATTATCATTATATTAATATGATTAGTGTAGAAAGTAATTGAGTAAAAGTTTATTTAAAATATTTAATTAAAAATTCTTTAGTAATATTTTTCCTTCGGGTAATTAATCTCGATTGTGAGAGAACTTTCACGCCATCTGGACGGACAAACATCGACATTTTTGGCGCGAAATTCGAACTATGTTTAAAATAAAAATTCAAAATCTAGAAATGGAAATTCAAATTTAAATAATAAAGGCAATTAAGGGAAAATAAGCCGTCACGTTTTGATTAAATAATTCAATTCGAATTATTTAAAAAAATGTTATTAATAATTTTTATATTATAGAACAATTATCATTATATTAACATAATTAACGTAGAAAATGATGAACTGAAACTGAATATAAATAAAAATTATATTGTGATATTTATACTTGGGAAAATTCGATGTGTCATCTCGTTTGCGAGAGAACTCTCACGCCATCTGGACGGACAAACGTCGAAATGTTTGGCGCGAAATTCAAATTAAATTAAAATGAAACAACCGAATAGAGTTAAAATAACTTCGATCAATATCTAAATTTGAAATTATTTTCCACATCTACAGTAATATTTGCTCTGTGAAAAATTCAGATCAGCATTAAAAACTATTATTCTCGTATTATAAAAAAGCGGAAAGTAAATTTTAACATTTTTTACATAAATTATTATTAAACTTTTTTTGTGAATCAATGAATATAAAAATTCCCCGAGCTGAATATTAATTAGCTCGCAATATCGGTGATACATAAATTTTGCATTTTCATAAATAAAGAAAATTTGAATAATTTATTTTCATTTTGGTCTGTCAGTTGAAAGATGAACTAAATTTAGGACAATTGAATATATATCTCATATATATGATGATGAATGCTTGAATATATATGTATTTAAAATTTATGATATCCATTAGCAGATTCAGAAATAACTTGTTGAAATATAAAAGTGCTCCTAGAGAACTGGGTTTATTGATTTTTCAAAAGCGTTCATTAATTATATAATGTTTTAAAAAGAAGGGTTGGAGAAAACTCTTATTACGAATCCTTATGTTATGTATATATATAGAGGGGAAGACGGTGGATCAAAGGCGTAACTTTATTACGTAACTTTTTAGAAAAAAAAAGAAAGATATTTTTACCTTTTTCATATCTAATTGATTGAATTACTCGCGCGCAGGTTAAAAAAAGAAGTTTTCATATTAAATATCGTATAATTATAAGTGATTGAAAGTCAATTAAACACAATTTCTTAATTTGATTTTATGAAGTAAATGTCAATATGTTTATTAATTCTTGTTTTTTCTCTTTACCTCTGTGAATTTAAATGGGTATTGAAAATGTGAATTTTTACGGTGAATCTGTTCTTATTTGTTGTTAGTAATTTTTTCTCTGATAATTTTTTTATTTACTGACAATTCGTTGTTTACTAACAACTAGTTAATTTTTACTATGACAATTGCTTCTTTTATTGACAGTTAGTTTTTTTATTGACAATATTTTTTTACTGGCAATTATTTCTTTTATCTGACAATTTTTCTTTGTTCTGACTATTATTTATTTTTTCTTGTCAATTTTTTCTTTTTCTGATGATTATTTCCTTTTTTTGAGAATCGTTTTTTTAAACTGAAAATTACTTATTTTTTACTGACCAACTTTTATTTTTCCCCTAAAAATTAGTTGTTTTTATTAAAGATCATTAATTTGTCAATAACAATCAGCTATTTTTGTAATTAATTAGTTATTTTTATTAACAATAACTTGTTAATTAACTTGTAAACACTATTTAAACAGAATTTAAATTTAAAAAATTTAAAGGACCCCGCAGGATTTACATTGATTTTGGCTCTCAGTCAATTTTTGTGTAACTTTTGGATTTTATAGTTCTTGCTATTCTAAATAATAACTTTGAAATCCACAATTACAAAAAAAAAATCCACTTGGAGCCAAAATTAATGTAAATTCTGCGGGGTCCTTTAATTTTTTTTAATTTGTTAACTTGTAATAACTTGTTTTTACTGAAAATAATATTTTGAAAATGAAAATAAGTTTTTTCAATAATACTCACATATGTTTGAATAATGATTCATTTTTTAAAAATAAAATCAGTGTTTTTACTGTAAGTAAAAAATTTTAAATGATAATTAGATATTTTGCACTAACAATCAGTTAATCTAAATGAAAATTTCTAAGATCTAACTAAAAATAAGTTATCTTTACTGACATTTTTTTTACTTTATTACCAATCAGTTGTTTTTACTGACAATCCTTTTTTTACTGTCAATTCCTAACGCTTTTATTAAAAATCAGTTATTTTCAGTTTTAAAATTTTATATTATTAACAATCAATTATTTTTCCTAATAGATCTGATTTTCTCATTGTCAATCAGATATTTTTATTATCAATCAGTTCTTTTTCCTGAAAATATTTTTTACTATATAAATTCCCAATTACGTTAATTAACGATCAGTTATTTTTTCTGAAAATTTCTTATTTTCTTACTGACAATTATTTTTTTCTACTGTCAATATTTTATGTTATTGACATGTTCAGTTATTTTTCCTGACAGACCTATTTTTTTTTATTGTCAATCGTATATTTTAATTATCAATTAGATTTTTTTGCTGATAATCTCTTTTTTTCTATAAATTCCTAATAGTTTAATTAACACACAGTTATTTTTACTGATAATTTATCAGATTTGACTGAAAATCAGTTATTCTTAGTGTCAATCTATTATTTTATTAAATAACAGTTATTCTTACTGACAATCTGTTTTTCATTGTCAATTTCTAATGTTTTGATTGAAAATCAGTTGTTTTTACTGACAATTCCTAATGTTTTTATTGAAAATCAGTTGTTTCTACTGATAATTCCTAATATTTTTATTAAAAATCAGTTGTTTTTACTGACAATTTCTTAGTTTCTTATTGACAATCAGTTAGTTTTACAAATAATCCGTTTTGTGCTGTCAATTCATTCACGGTAAATCGTTAGGTATTAAAATAACACAAAAAAGGATTAAAATAATCCAATTTAGTGTTATTTTAATCCATTTTGGTGTTATTTTAATACCTAACGATTTACCGTGTTAAATTTTACTGACAATCGATAATCTGGTTTTTTTTATTAACAATCAGTTATTTTAGCTTACAAATAGTTTTCTCTCTGTGACACTGATTTATTTTTACTGCTATTAAAATTTTTGATTTTAAAAGTTAAAACAATTTTTTTTATTATTATTACATTGCACGGAATATATTTTTTTGTTGCTAATAAGTAGTTATTTTTTACTGTTTGCAGAAGAGAATTGTCAGAAAAGATTTTTTTTACTGATTGCAGATGCTAAAAAAGTCATTCAAGTGTCTTTGCTGATCATTTTTAATTTTTAAGTGATGAGAAACTAATTTGAGATGTTAAAAATTCCTCAACCAATTTATGCGAATTGGCTCACAAATAAATAACTCTCGCGCAATCGACAATATTTAAAGCAAACAAAGAAAACATTTTAGAGGGAGAGAGAGGGAGAGAGCTTAAAATATTTAAAGAATTCGCCCTCACAGCAATAAGAAATAAATGAAAGCTGGCAATTTTAATGAATCCAACTAAATTGAGTTGGGCGAGAGGAAAATTTATATGCCTAAGTGATGTCAATTTATAATTCTATTCATAACGTATTTGCTCGTGTATCATAACTGACAAATCGTGTAGTGTCTCTTTCTCTCTCTCTCTCTCTCTTGTTCTCTCACTCTTTCTGTCTCTCTCGCTCTGTTTCATGCTCTCTCTATCTCTAATTTTCCCTCTTTCTCTTGTTATCCCTTTCTTCCTCTCTCTTTCTCTAATTCTCTATCTCTGTTTCACGCTCTCTCAATCTCTAATTTTCTCTCTCTCTCTCTTGCTTTTCATATCTCTAATTCTCTCTCTCTCTCTCTCTCTCTCTCTCTCTTTCATTCACGCTTTATCTCTAACTCTGTCTAATAGAGTTAGAGATAGAGATAATTAGAGAAAGCTTTTTCTCTTTATTTCCATTAGAGAGAACGAATGAGAAAGAGAGAAAAAGAAATCAGGAGAGAGAGAGAGAGAGTGAAAGAGCAAGAGAGAGAAAGAGAGAATTAGAGAGAGAGAGTGCGTAGGTTAACCGGAATAATTCTAGCGCGTGAAATAATTTCACAACGAGCTAAACAGATAGACATGTAGCATTCTAAGGTCCCTATGGTTCTTGTGGTGAGGGGTGGAATCGGAGAGGGAATATATATATATGTATATATATAAAGGGGTCGAGAGGGTCGATGGTTGGCAGTCGTGGGTGTAAGTGCCGTTCCATGTACGGCTGCCTCCACCCTTGAAGCCAACATTACTCCATCGTAGGGCGTCATGGGATGTGGTGTTGGTTGTTTCGGCCTTTTGGGAGGCAGCAGCTTCCAAGTTCCGAGTGCAAGATGCCCGCACGCATTTACTTGCCGCGCTGTACACTCTGAATCCCAAAGAAGACATCTCCACTGGGTATTTCACAAAAAAAAAAATGCGCACATGTTCCCTTTTCTTTCTCTCTCTCTCTATCACTTTTTTGGCCTTCTTCTTTTTTTGCTTTATTAGTAACCTCTTCCTCGAAAAAAGCCCTTGCCAGGTTTCCCCCCCGTTTTCGGACAAGTGAATACTGATACAATAATAATCCTGTTCCGAGAGTATATTTTTCTTTTTTATTTATTTTCTTTATTTAACGTTCTATTTGTTAATTTTACTTTCTCCAGTTTGAATTTCGCGCCATTGTAACTCGCTGGGTTGCCGTCCAGATGGCATGAAAACTCTCTCACAAGCGATTAAGTAAACGGGGCGTTACTAGGATCCCTGACTTCTCGAATTTATATTCAATTAACTTGAGTGTGTTACACTTTTTTTACAACTTTTATATTCATATTTATTTTTTCCTTACATTTTTTTACAATTTTTATATTCATATTTATTTTTTCCTTAGATTTTTTTACAATATTTATATTTATTTTTTCCTTAGATTTTTTTACAATATTTATATTTATTTTTTCCTTACATTTTATCAATTATTTGTACTTTTTCTTATTTGAATTTTGAATTTCGCGCCATTTTAACTCTAAAGTTGCCGTTCAAGTGACATAAAAGTTCTCTCACAAGCGCATAAGCGAAACAGACTTTATAAGTATCACTAACTTGAAGTAAATTGTTCCTAATTATTAATTATTTAAAATTTTTAATTATTAAAAAAATGTATTCTCTACTATTAATTAAAATTAGGATCGTTACAATTATTAATTGTAATTAAATTAAAAAATAATTTTTTTAAATTGTCATCGTTAAAATGAAAGTAGACAGTAACTTAAACATTCACAATACTTTTTTTCTTTATATATTTTTTAGTTGCACTTTTTCTGTTTTCGAATTTGAATTTCGCGCCTTTTATCTCAGGAAATTGCCGTCTAGGTGGCATGAAAGTTTTCTCACAAGCGCATAAGCGAAACAGACTTTATAAGTATCACTGACCTTTTGAAGTATAATTATTATTAATTATTAATTAAATTATTAATTAAATATCTTTTCTCTACTTTTAATTAAAATTATTATTATTATTATTATTAATAAAAGTATTAATTGTAAGTAAATTAAAAATTTTTTGAAATTGTTATCGTTAAAATTTAAATAGATAGCAACTTTAACATTCCCTATTTTTTATATTTAATTATTATTTGTACTTTTTCTGATTTAAATTTAAATTTCGCGCCAATTTAACTCGGTAAATTTCCGTCCAGGTGGCATGAAAGTTCTCTCGCAAGCACATAAACGAAAGTGACCAGTGATCAGGTGGATTTTCTTTGTATTGCGATTCGAGTTTGTTCAAATTTTTCCCCATGATATTTCTTCATAAATAAAAAATAAATTCTCGATAATCTGAATTGAATTTCTAATTTTTCTCTAAGTTTTGTACAACCTTAATAATGAAACGGTGGTATTTCTTGTTGAATTCAGAAAGTTTGAGAACCAAAGTTCCATGTTTTATCTCGGTCATATGTAAAACTTGGCTCAATTATACCTCAAGGATTTTCATTTGATCGATCTTCCCTGGAATTTCCTGAGCGTATCACTGAAAATTCCAATGAACTCTCACCCTCATTGAAAATACTCAAAATTCCCGGTGAAAAACTTTTCTGAATTCTCCACTTAAGATGTTAATTTCTTTCTGGGATAATTTTTTTCCATAAAAAAAAATTGATCGATTCTACTTTCTTGAAGGAAAGATTGTAGAGATTTACATCACTGTTTTCAATATTGTCGAAAATCAGTTTTAATATTCTTATCAGTATGTTTAGAAAAAAAAATTACAATAATTCAGACAAAATGTCAGTTGTAGTGTTGAAAAATGTTTCGAAAAAATTATTGCCTTCCCGAAAAAAAGGAGGAGGTATATTTTTCTCCTACAGCTCGTTAAACCGTCGTCGAGTTTAAAAAATGTAGGAAAAGCTTTTCCTTGAACTGAAAAAGTTTAAATTACTGAAAGAGATCTTAAACTGACAAGACTAAGTAAATACGGTACTTTAATTTTTACTTGAGAGAGTCTAATTGCTTACCAGCTGCACAGTTGTAACTAAAGGCTGATGTGCTTATGTCAGCTTTGTGGATAGACTGTACAGCGAGTGAGAGAGAGAGAGAGAGAGAGTGGGAGGAGGAATGAAGGAAGGTAGAGGGAGGGAAAGGGTTTTGGTTTATATACACGGAGAAGTTGGTGAGCAGACGCCAGGTAACTGTCGGTGCTGTCGGCAAACAGAGAATCAATTCGCATTGGCGCTAATAGCTGGCTGCGGTGGTCAGCAACCCTCAGAACAGCATTGGTGTTTCTCGTCGAAGCATATATCATGAAAGGGGAATATATAGTGGCAGGGAAAGACCGCCTGCCTGCCTGCACCCCATCAATCGACATCCCAATATACGGATCGAGTGTCCTTCATGATTCCATTTTATTGCTCTTCAATTTATACTTATACTCGTACTTTGAATTAAAAACTATTTTTTATTACCGTCTCACGCCCCTGTGCAATTCTTTTTTTTATATCATTTTTTGATACTTCTTTTTTTTTAGTGCTTTTAGCTTTTCTATTTCCGCCTTTCATTCTCTTCTTGTTTCTTCTTCTCTTTTTTATCCTTCTTCTTCTTCTCATTTTTGATTTACTCATTTTTTTCTCATTTTTTTTGCTTCTTCTCCTATTTTTCTTTTTTACCTTCTTCTTTATTTTCGCCTTTGACGCATTTCTTGTTTCTTCTTCTCCAACTTATTTTTTTGCCTCAACTTCATTTTCTTTTACACGTTTTCTATTTTTGTCTTTCGTCCTTTTTTCGATTTTTCTTCTGCATCTTCTTTAACTTCTCATTCTTGATATTTTTTGCTCCGACTCCTTTTCTCCTCCTTCACCTTTTTTCCACCTCCTTCTCCACCCTTTTTCCTACATCCTCCTTCACCTTTTTTCTACCCCCTTCTCCACCTTTTTTTCTACCTTCTCCTTCATCTCTTTTACTACCTCCTCCTCCACCCTTTTTCTACCTTCTTCTCCACCCTTTTTCTACCTCCTCCTTCACCCCTTTTTTCTACCTCATCCTTCACCTTTTTTCCACCCCCTTCTCCACCCTTTTTTCTACCTCCTCCTTCATCTTGTTTCCTACCTCCTTCTCCACCCTTTTTTCTACCTCCTTCTTCACCTTCTTTTCTACCTCCTTATTTATTTTCGCCATTTCCTCCATTTTTTTGTTTCTTTGCCTCCACTACCTTTTCATCCATCTTCTGGATTTTTTTGCTCCGATTTCATACTGTTCCTTACCTTCTTTTCTACCCCCTTCTCTATTTTCCGTTTTGCATAATTTTTTTCCTCTCCTCCTCTATCTTCGTTTCCTTCTTCTTCTAGATTTTTTTACTTTGTCTCCCTTCCTATGTTCTCCAACTCTTTCTTTTACAATATCATTTATATTTTCGCCCTTTTCTCCTTTTTTTGCTTCTTTTCCTTCCTCCTTTTTTTCTACCTCCATCTCTATTTCTGCCTTTTTCTTCTATATTTGCTTCTTCTCTTCCACCTTTTTCCCATTTTTTTCTCTTTCTTCGTCTTACCTAATTTTTTCCTCTTTCTTCATCTTACCTAATTTTTACCTCTCCACTTCTTTTTCCAGCTTCCTCTCCATATTTCTTCTTTTACTTCTTCTCCATTTTTTATCTTTTTTCTCTTATCTTTTTTCCCTCCATCTTTTTTCCCTTATCTCTTTTTTCTTCTCCATTCCTATTTTTAACAAAATCTTCTCTTGCTTCTACTTTTTTTTCTAGTTGACAAAATTTCTTCCTGCTTCTTCTTGTTCGTTTCTTCTGACAAATATTTGTTTTCTCTTTTTTGCATCGACGTAACCTGTTGATAACTTCAGTTTAATTGCTTTTATTCTCTTCCTCCTTCTTCTCTTTTCTCATTAATTTTTCAACTTTTTTAATATTTTCCTCTCTAATTTACGATATACTTTTTGAGCTGAGTGAGAAAAATAAAGATTAAAATAATAAATCTTTGTCGACAAGTTTTTCGGTGTTGGAAATAGACCTCGATTTTAAAATTTCAAATGAAATTATTTCCCCAAGAGTTATTTTTGGTTTCTCTTGTTTTATTAAATTTGAATTTCGCGCCATTCTAACTCGTCAAGTGTCCGTCCAGATGGCATGAAAGTTCTCTCATAAACGAAATGAAATGAACGGTATACAAGTACCATGGACCTTCTAACTTTTAGTAGGCGTAGTTTTTGCTTTATGTTTCAGGAATATTTAAATTTTTTACTTTTAATAATAATAAGTGTAGGGATATTAATTTTTTAAGACAAAATAAAAATTCTTTTCTCGTTATTACTACGTTATTATTCACTCTTTGTGTCTAAATTTAAAATTCGTAAAAAAGTTTACTAATTGGAATTCGTGACAGACTTTTTGCTTTTGCATTAGAAAACTTTACTAATTCCGCCAGTGTCACTAAATTAGTTAATATTATTACTAATTTGAATTTGTAACTGACTTTTTGCTTTTGAATTAGTAATTTTTACTAATAAGTTAGTGTAAACATTACTGATAGTAACATTTTTTAATTCTACTGACTTATTGCTTTTGAATTAGTAAATTTTACTAATAAAATTGACTAAGCCACTGTCACTAAATTCGTCAAAATTTTTATTAATTTGAAGTAGGGGTCAAATTTTTATTTTTGAGTTAATAAATTTTGGAAATAAATTACTAAAAAAATTACTATTAGTAAAACTTTCTAATTCTACGGCCTTTTTCTTTCAAATTAGTAGATTTTACTAATAAAATTGATAAAATCTGTGTCACTAAAGTAGTGAACATTTTTACTAATAAATTAGTAATACAAATTACTATTAGTAAAATTTGATAACTCGATAGACTTTTTGCTTTTGAATTAGTGAATTTTACTAATAAAATTCACTAAGTCAGTGTCACTAAATTAGTCAATATTTTTACTAATTTGAATGATTGGCTAACGTTTTACTTTTCAATTAATAAATTTTAATTTTAATTAAATTAATAAGTTAATAAAAATAAATTACTAATAAAAATTACTATTAGTAAAATTTTTTTACTGATAAATCAGTAGTAAAAATTAATATTAGTAAAATTTGATAATTCGACATACTTTTTGCTTTTGAATTAGTGAAGTTTACTAATAAAATTGACTAAGTCAGTGTCACTAAATTGGTTAACATTTTTTCAAATTTGATTTAGTGATTAACTTTTTACTCTTGCATTAGTAATATTTACGAACTAGTAATTTCTTTCTAATTTATTAGTAAAATTGACTAATTCGACTGCGTTTTTGCTTTTGAATTAGTAAAGTTTACTAATAAATTTGTTAGAAATTATTAATTAGTAAATTTTATCAATGAATTTAGTGTATATTTCGAATTAGTAAAGTTTACTGATAAGTTTTGTAGAAACAACCAATTTTGTAAATTCTACTAATAAATTAGTGGAGATTCGTATTTATTAATTAAATTTACCAATTCAAATGCAAATAGTTAGTCACTAATTCAAATTTGTAAAAATGTTAACTAATTCAAACTTAGTGACACTGACTGCTTTCGAATTAGAAAATTTAGTTTATAAATGGAAATGATTTATTCTTTAAAACTAAATCAGTAAAATTTGACTGAAAATCAGTGACTCCATTCTCGCGATTTGAATAAGTGAAATTTTACTGAAAATCAGTTACAAATAACTGAAATTTCAGTCATTTTTCACTGATTAGCTAATTGAAAAATAACTAAAACTTTCAATATGTGTGAGAGAAATTTCATGTATTTTTTAATTGGTGAATCAGTGGAAAATGACTGAAATTTCAATTATTTTTAAGTGATTTTAAGAAATTTCAGTGTAAAATGACTGAAAATTCAATTATTTTAACGAGATTTTCAGTGAAATTCCACTAATTCAAATCGCGAGATTAGAGTCACTAATTCAGATTTAGAGAGTTTATTAGTAAAATTAGTAATTTTAGAGGTGGAAGTCAGTTACTAATTTAAATTAGTAAAGTGTTCAGACTATGATTTCAAGTCTCAATGTAAGGACTCGATTTATAATTTTAACTTTTAAAGTCATTCTAATTTTATTATAATTTTTTTTATATTCTATAATATTTTAACTCCAAAAAATGTCAACTTTTCAATCATTCAAAATTCTTCCAAGGGTATGAAAATATTTGCAAAGGAACGTTTTGATCCCTTTTTCGTCTCAATTTGACACTTCTATAAAATTTGTGTTTTGGTTCTAAGATGCAAACGGATTAAGAGTTTTTTAAGTTCCTGAATTTTTCATCGATGCTCAGCATCAAAAAATATTTTTTCTTTTTTTTACTAAAAAAATTTTAACTAATTTTACTCCTTTTATTCACCTAAGAAATAAAAAAATATTTAATAGTAGTTTTTAAAATTAAAACTTTGGAAAAAATTGAGTGATTTTTTTGGTTTTGTACAAAAAACATTTTTCGATGCTAAGCATCGATGGCAACCTCAGGGACCTAATTTTTTTGTGTTATTTTGTTATTTTTGTTATTGTTATTTTTTTGTTATTTTTTGTGTTTTCATGACTATTATTAAAATTAGTACAATTTTCTTTTTTTTTGGGGGGGTAAATTATTTGATTTAGCAAACAAGATTATTGTCATTATTATTATTAGTACTATTATTGTTTTGGTAAATAGTCCAACTAATGATTCTTTCACCAAAGTAATTCTAAAGTGAAGTTTGAGTTACGAGAAGTGTTCAATGCGCTGAATGTTAGTAACTTGGTTAAAGTTGTAGGGTTTGTGGAATGACGTGTAAACCACAAATCGAAAGTCCAAATCGCGCAGTACTGTTCTAGAGGACGTCGAATGCGGTGTGACTTAAAACTTGAGAACTGTTTCCTGATTGGTGGGCTGGTGGCAGGTGGGGGTGGATTTTGGGGACAGATGCTGGGAAAAGGTCATGGAGAAGAGGTGAGATGGGTGGGGGGGGGGCAGGCAGGAGAGAGAAGTAGGTTTTGAAGATAAGTGATCGCGGTTCCCGGCCTGAAACTCTAATTAATACCTCGCTGCTTCGTTTGAGCTCGTGACTTACGACCCTGTCGCCCTTGTTCAGAATTACACCCATACTAGCTAGTAACGCGACGTCTTTCCAGGGTCTCTTGGCCATTTATTATCGACCAACTTCCAAAGCCTGACGCCTTGGATTCAATCGTAATTCAATGCAGCTCCTCGACCTTTCTTTCCGGGGCTTTTTTTTTCTCTCCTTACTCTTTCGTTTTTTTTTCTTTCTTTCTTTCTTTTTTTCTTTTTTTTTTTTTTTTTTGAAAGGAGAAAAAGACTTCTACTTTCTCTCCTTTTTTCTTAGGTGAAGAAAAAACTGTTTTTTAGCTCAATTTTTTTCTTCTAAAGGAAACCCCCCCCCCCACATATATTTTTGTTATCCCCCCTTTTTCTGTTGAATAATACCCCCTTCGATATTTTTCTTATAAGCATTCATTTTTTCTTATGAAGAAAAAAAAATTTCCCTCTCCTCTTTTTTCTATTAAATAATCCTCCCACTCTCTATTTTTTTCTTCTATTGAATAATTTTTCTTTTGAAGAAAAAAATCGCCCACCCCTTGTTTTTCTATTTAATATAAACGCCTCCCCCCATTTTTTCTTATATGGAATAATTTTCCTCCCATTTTTTCCTCTATGGAATAATCCCCCCCCACCCTTTATTTCTTCTATGGAATAATTTCTCCCCACATTTTTTATTTTATGCAATAATTTCCCTCCCCCCATTTTTTTTTCTTTTATACCTTCCCCTTTTTTCTATTGGATAATTAAGAGGGGTGGGGTAAAATTATTCCATAAAAAATAATGGGGGGAGGCATTTCTCTTCTAAGAAAATTTTTTTTTCTCTGTAGGAAAAAATCTCCCTTTCTCTTTTTTATTTTATATAATTGCTCCACTCTTTATTTTTTTTTCTATTGAATAATTAATAATAAATAAATAAATAAATAATAATAATAATAATAATAATAAATTTATAATTTTTCGCCTGAAGGAATAAATCTCCTCCCCTATGTTTTTTGTATTCAATAATCCCCCTCCCCTTATATTTTCTTTTAGTGAATAACAATTTTTTTCTCTATTTGAAAAATTTTCTTTTTATTTAAAAAGAAAGAGGATTTAAAGAGAAGGTTTTTTTTTAAACTTTGATTAACTGTAAATGACTTTGGTAAAATTAAGGAAAAAATGTGTCTTCTTTATGGATTGGCTCGCTTTTCATGTAATTCTGTGGTTTCATAAATTTTACCCCGAGGATCAAGTAGAAAGAAATTTTAATTAAATTGGAATTTTTTTTTGTCAAAATTTTCTTTTCGGAGCTTATTTATGATAGGATTGGAAAATTGATTGCTGTTTTTATTTTAATATTTTGTTTTATTTGTTTTACTCACTTTACTTATTTTAATTGTTTAATTTAATTTATTTGCTTTGTTTGTATTATTTTATTGGTCTTATTTTATTTTTGTTACTTTAGGTTTAGTTATTTTATTTATTTTTTAGTTTATTTTTTGTATTAGTATTTTCATTTTATTTATTGTATTATATTTATTATATTTTAGTTATTTTAGTTATTTTAGTTATTTTAGTTATTTTAGTTATTTTAGTTATTTTAGTTATTTAAGTTATTTTATCTAACCAAAGTTACATAACTGAAAAATGTTGGTTGAATTTAATTCGATGATAGTAAATTTTGATAATGTGAGTTAAAAAATTCGCAGCACAAAAGGGAAAACGTTTCTTGATATCGAAGAAAGTTTCTCTGGAAAAGTCTTGGAAAAATCTTTTTGAGATTGCTTTGGATTTAAAAATTCCAACTTCAGAAGAAGATGTCACGGGACATGTATTTCCCAGATGGATTACTATATTCCTTCCCGTAGGAAATAAAATTACAGTTTCTTAAAGAAATTGATTCTCCTTAAGTAGAATATCATTTTCATTCGACTTGAAATTAAATCAATAATTTAATTTAATTTCTTTTTTTTCTGATAGTTTGCTACCTTCAGTTATTAATTTATTAATAATTCTATAATAAGTGATTAAAATTGTTCTCATAATTATAATAAGTAATTAAAATTATTATAATTATTTTAATAAATAATAAAAATTATTCTAATAATCAGAATAGGTCATTAGAATTATTCTAATAATTATAATAAATAATTAAAATTATTATAATTATTATAACAAGTAATTTAAATTATTCTATTTATTACACTTCTTTAATTTAAATTAGTAAAAATGTTTACTAATTTGAATTAGTGGCAGTTTTTTTTCTTTAAAATTAGTAAATTTTACTCGAAAATAGACATTTCTATTAATTTATTAGTTAAATTTCCCAATTTTTAATTAATTTTCCTAAAAGCAAAAAGTTGTATACTAATACAAGTTAGTAAAGTTATTTAGTTTACTAATTCTTTTTAAAATTTTTACTAATTCAAATTAAGAGCGAGTGAATATTTATGTTATTATAACTATTTTTTATTACTTTCATAATATTTATTATAAATATTTATTTATAATTTATTTTAAATTTATTTCGAAACTTAAATTTATTATAAATAATATTTATTACATTTACCTTTATTCTTATTATTAGTTATTTTATTATCATATTAAATCTAATTTCATTAATTAGAACGCAAATATATTTTGAAAACTTATATTTATTAGGTACACTTCTAATTGTTGTAATAGAAATTATAATAATGGTAATAATTGTTATAAAAATTATAATAATAAATTGGAGAGCTGTAAAAATTATTAAATACTTAATTATTAATTATTAATAATAATAATTAATTATTAATAATAATAATTAAATATTAATAATAATAATTAATTATTAATAATAATAATTAATTATAAAAAGTAGATAATTAATATTTACTAAAGAGCCGAGAATGGGGAAAAAATTTTATAATATTAACGAAAGAAAAATCCCCCACAAACAAATTTTCCGAAAATATAAAATTGAAAAAAAAAATGGGAAAATGTTAGAAATCGAGTGATTTCGTTAGTATTAGAGAAAATTGCCTTCTCGTTTTGGAATTGTTTACGAAAAGAGAGACACTTCAATTTCAATTATACTCGGGAAAACATTCTTACGTCAACATGTTCGACGTTGCAGTGAAATTCAGATGGTGCAGAACAGAGAGAACGTTCTGAGAGATCCTTTCCATTCGCGCATTACAAGCCAAAGAGAGAGAGATATAGACAGAATCGAAATATTGATTCTCTCTCAAATTGTCGATTTTCGGAGAAATCTTGAACACAAACTTTGGGAGAATTAATAGAGAAATCAAAAGTAATCAATTTTTTGACTCACTAAAATGTGAGGACCGATATTTTCCCTTCGATGACAATCGAAATTGAGACTTTTAATTTTAAACGCAATATTTACTTGGGAGTTTTAAGAAATTAAATGGTTTTGAAAATTCGTTTTATTTTGTGAATAAGTTATTTCTTAAACGGAATTAGTTTCCTTTGATGAATACAATATTCAATAAGCGCTTCATTAAACTAATTAATTTATTGAATACAAATGGGAAATTGATTCTCGAGCAGAATTGAGTAATTGATATTGTGGAAATTTGCTAATTCAGGTAGTCTTGTTTTTTAATTTTTAAATTTCATCATTGTACTTGCTTCCTTTTTTTGTTTATTTATTTACTTTACTTGTCTTTTTATTTTGTTTTTATTAAAACCTTTTTCCTTTATTTTGTATTTATTTACATTTTAATTATTTATTTACTTTTTTATTATTTATTTACTTTTAAATTATTTATTTACTTTTTAATTATTTATTTACTTTTTAATTATTTATTTACTTTTTAATTATTTTAGTTTCTTCGTTATTTTCGATTTATTCAATTACTTTCTCCTTCAAATTATTAATGATTATTACTCACTTGTTATTAAGTATTTATTTATTTACTTTCTTCCTTATTTTGTATTTATTTATTCGTTTGAATTAACCCAAGTTTAAAAATTGTTGCGACGTAAAAAATTTTTTTTGGCCTCAATTTGATATTCGAAAAAAAAACTGCAAACAGAAAATAGTCATTTACGACTCGAAACAAATAATTTTTGACTAGAAATTAATAACAAGGGTCAAAAAAAAAAAAAAAAAAAATTTAGTCGAAACGGTGACCAATTAGTGAAAAGTGACATTAACCAAAATTGAGAGTGTAGAGATGGATAA